>JBBBDQ010001889.1:3467500-4715000 GCA_037127315.1 Ascarosepion bandense
TTTTTTATACAAAAATGAAATTGTCCGTAAAGCTGTAAAAAAAAAAAAGGAACTGGGAATGTGAGAGGGAAAGGTAGGACGATGTGTAGCAAGCTGTGTCCGTGTGCCCTTTTGGTGTCAGCTAGCTGCTTCTCTCTCTGGTCTGTTGAGAGTTTCTACCTTCCTTTTATCTGAATGGTGAGGCTCCGGGGAGATTAAGAAATGTGTTTCTTATGTCGAGCCATGACTGGTCATAAAATCATATTTTTGACCACGTGGTGTGCTTTCCACTACGTCCGAGCTTTTGGGTGCGCCGTCCTTGTTTTTGATCCCACAGGGTATGGTAAGGGGTGAATTCCCGCGCAAATGTATTTTTTTAGATACACGTGGTGTGAATTAATTTTTATTGAGTGTGCGTGTGTGGAAAATAAAATAATAAACAGCACAGACCTCCCATCTCCAAAAGAGAACCGCCAAAGACACTCACCGCAGTATGTCACAACTCACCCTCTCTAATCTACCGTACGCCTGTGCAGACGACTTTTATAACTCTAATTATCTCTTTCTTTCAACCAGATATATTTCCACCGATTTAACATTTGTTATGTTTTTACGTTAATACAATTGTTTATTTCTTTAACTTCTGTGATTTCTTTTTTGTTCTGGCATTATAATGCTTAATATAACAACTGGTGTCAAGAGCATGCGGCCGGGGCAAGAAGATGGACTCCACCACATTTTTACTCGTCGCCAACGCTGTCACCTCTATCACAAATCAGCCAACGCCGTCACCTCAGCAAATCAACAGAATATCATATCCCCCGACGACACCACCCAGACGACTGCTGCTAATATCGGGACTCACAAGCAAGTCACTTTGACTCCGCAAGCAGCTACTTCGATTCCGCATGCAAATGAATCAAACAAATATGCTACTAACCTTTCGTAGAAACACATGCTGATCAACCTCTCGTCACCTCAACAACCCACTGCCATCTCCTGGCACACAACTCAGCACCTCATCCTTCGTCAAACAGCCATGTAAACAATGAGGAGCCAAAATTTAGCGATCTCGGACTGAAATCAGTCACGATATTCAATAGAAAAAATCCCAAACAACAAAAAGGCGGTCAGCTACCGAAACATGTAAAAAAAACTTTATGCACTTAAACAAAACAGACCATAAATGTAACACACCAACCCGAATACCACCACACCATACATACCAACCCATCCGTGAATCATAAGATCTATGGGAGCTTTTATAATCTTCCTAAAACCAAATCTTCTTTTGATTCGTGTTACTCAAATTTTCACCACTGCCCGGATGTGAACACTCCGAAACCCAAGACTGAACTAAAATCTTCGTCAGCTGCGCAATGCGCATAGACTCTGCACATAGCTTCCGTTTTACTTACACACTGAAAGAAAAATAGAAGAATTTTCATCCAATAGCTACATCCTACTCCCGTCTAAAGAAACAAAATAAAAATTAAAGCCGATTCGTCATTTCTTCATTGTTCTGCCACTATACGCTTAATATAACATTACATTGACTACAATGTTTTTGAGAAAGTATCATTGAAGAAAGTACTCCTTTGCGAACTGAAGTTTTCGTAGTTAACGATAATCAAGTTAAAGAGATTAATTGTGGATTTTAGTAGTGTTATTAATAGGTTCCCTCAACTAGACGCGTACCTACTACCAAGAATGGATGACCTAGTTAAGAAAATATCCAAATATAAAATGTACCAACCTTTCGATTTGAAGAGCGCTTATCACTAGGCACTCATTTGAGAGGAAGTCAAACCGTACACCGCGGTTGGAGTTAATAGCAAATTGTACCAGTTTTGTCTAATTCCATTCGGATCACAAACGGTGTTGCTTACTTCCAGCGAATGATATACATTATTATCCTAGTGGCAGACACTAGCACTTCAGATACAGCCTTTGCTGCTGCTTTGAGTCAGGCTGACAGTCAAGTGGCCTTCTCACGAACACTAACTACCGTCTTACACCTCAGGAAAAAAGGAAGCCTCCATGGTGAAAAAAAGAAAAAAAAAAGAAATGGGGTTTTACTATTTATCTGCTCTACATTTTACTATCCTTACGAATCTTCTTCTTCTTCTTCTTCTTCTTCTTCTTCTTCTTCTTCTTGTGCCGGGTCCCTTCAGGACGTAGGTCATCATGGACTTTCACTTGGCTCTGTCACTTCGCTCTCAATCATTTTTATCTTAGTATCCCTTCTAAGCCCCGCTCTGTCAACCATTTGCTCAGACCTAACAAGTACGTCTCGCGTTGCCTTCCACTGTTTCTTCTTCCATTTATCCGACTTGTGAGTATCAAGTTCTCCAGGCCCTCCTTCCTCATTACCTCTCCCAGGAACCTCATTTGTCTCTTCCTGATATTTATTATCAGTTTTCTTCTCGTTTGCATCCTTTCCAACACCTCATCGTTGCACACGTGCTCTGTCCATGGTATCCTCAGCATCCTTCTGTAAAACCACAATTCTGCTGCTTCAAGCATCTCCTTCATCTTTGATGAGATCGTCCAGCATTCACTTCCATACACAAGGACAGATATTATATAGCAATCCAGCACTCTTTTCTTTGTTTCTAATGAGATTTTCCTGTCTTTCAGTACTCTGGCTAGCCTGGTTAGCATCTGATATGCGTCTTTGGCCATGCCAATGCGTCTTTGAATCTACGTGTCGCATTTTCCATCCTCTGTCAAAACACTTCCCAGGTATTTGAATTTTTTGATTTGTTTTATTTTAGATTCTCCAACATACAGTTGGAATCTTCTCTTCTTTTTGCTGCTAACCATACATTCAGTTTTATTGAGATTTATGCTCAATAATTTCTTTTCACTTTCTTTTGCTAACTTCTGTAGAATGTCCTGCATTTTCCTTTCCGTGTTTGCTATCAACATCCGCGTATCGGATATTGTTGAGATTTTGGCCGCCAATGACAAATCCTGGCAAGACTTTTATTTCTCTCATAATTGCTTTGCTGTACAGGTTGAAAAGATCCGTTGAGAAAACACATCCTTGTCTTAAGACCCTTTTTATTTTTGCATACATGTAAAGTTCACCTCCGATCCATACACAAGCGGTTTGCTGCCAATATAGATTCTTGATTGTTCTAACGTCTTTTCCGAAAATGTCGAGGTTGTGGAGCATCTCTACCAAGTCCCTGTGTCATACTTTTTTAAAAATCATTTCACCCCAAGCAAGGTATTCCACTGCCACTATTGCGCAAGGGGTTACATAGGGGAAGGTGATGAGATAGAGTGCTTAAACATAGGAAATGTTAGAAGGAGAGTGATAGACGGTTAGTGATACAGAGGATGAAGGTTGGGTAGGTGGGAAGAGTGTTTGAGAGAATAGAAGCGAGTTAGTGTGCTAGGAGGTGTCTATTGACCTTACATTTAAACTCCTGGAGATTGTAACTGTCGGGGAAGCAAGCATGTGGAAGGGAATTCCACAAGTGGGAAGTGCGAGAAAAGAAGCTGTTGGAGTAGAAATTGCGGTTACAAGAATTAAGAAATTTTTTACCCCAGTCTGCTACGGATTGGAGGTCCTTTTCAAGCTCCGCAGCGAGGTTCACTTTGTCGCCTACACTAGATTTTTGATCGATGCGAGAGTAAACTGTGGTGTCATCGGCGTACATACCAACTTATGGTATCGGGGAGATCATTAATGTAGATCAGAAAGAGCGTAGGACCTAGGATAGAGCCTTGAGGGACACCCGCGTTCGTATAGTAGTTCTGGGAGGCATGTCCGTTTAATACCACCTTCAATGTGCGGTTAGAGAGGAAAGATTGGTTTAGGTCAAACAAATGTACAGTTATACCATAGCTTCGCAGTTTGCGTAGAAGGCCAGCATGCCAGACTCTGTCGAACGCTTTAGAGATATCGAAGGTAACGGTTCGGGCTTCGCCATTCTTGTCGAGAGCCTGGTATATATACTCGGTGATGGTCGTTAGCATATCAGCAGTAGACTGTTTGTCAGAGAGGAGCCTGTGTGCTGTGAGATGCTGAACCACCTCGACGTTGATAATGGCTTCGAACACTTTGCCAAAGATCGGAAGAAGGCTGATAGGGCGGTAATTTGCGGGGTTCGAGGGTTCTCCAGTGTTCTTAAATATAGGAACTACAGAGGAGGACTTCCAACAGGCAGGAAAGCAAGAAGCAGATAGGCAGAAGCTGTAAAGCTTAGAAGGACAGAGGAGAGTTCAGGGGCACATTTCTTCAGGACTATGATTGGGATTCTGTCCCCTCCGCTCGCTTTCTGAGGGTCAAGTTTTGAGATTATGTTAGAAACCAGCGAGGGTGTAATGTGGACGTCATTCAGTTGAGCCTCAGTTCTAGATGGGAAGTCGGGTGTAGAAACTCCAGACGAACCCAGTCTCGAATTGGTCGAGGACCTGTGAGCAAAGCATTCAGCCTTGTCCGCTGAGGAGGTGAGGACCTCAAATTCATTGATTAGCGGGGGTATTATGGACTTACTCTTGTTAAGCACGCTTTTACAGAGTCGCCAGTAGTCTTTGGCGCCGAACTTACAGGATGCTATGCGTTGCTTCATTCTGACAGCAAACAACATCTTAGCTTCGTTAAGTATCTTTTTTGCACTTATTACGAGCTGAGGCGAAAAGGCGCCTGTTGTGGTCCGACGCGTAGCTACGATAGAGCCGGAAGAAATGATTCCGGTGGGCGATGGCGGCCGAGCAAGCGGGCGAGAACCAGGGAGACGAATGAGATTTAAGCTGAAATCTTCTGGCAAGGATGAAAGCCTCGATGCTAGCATTAACCCAGGAGGAGACCTCGGATGCACAGTCTTCGACGGGAAGACTAAAAACGTTGTTCAAAGGAACGTCACAGAGGAAGTCTCGGAACGAGTCCCAGTCTGCTCTTTGGTAGCAGTAGGATATTCTGCTGGCCTGGGTTTCTCGGGTAGGGTGGGAGTGGAATGAGATCTTGACAGAAATTACGGCGTGGTCAGAGTTTCCGAGAGGGCAGAGCTGTCTGGTAGTGCAAGAGTTTGGGATGGAAGTGAAGTAAAGGTCTAGTAGTGAGTCCCTTCCTTTAGGTATATTGGATAAACGAGTGGGGAACGCTTTTGCGTAGTCTATAAAGCACAGATAAAGGTCCTTCTGCATATGTATTGCTCGTTCAAATAACATTCTGAGCATGAATATTGCATTCCTCGTTCCGGTATCTTTAACGCATTCACATTGTTCTTGTCTTATCTCTGGGTCGATTTTGCTGCGCATTCTGTTCATCAAAATCCGGATGATGAGTTTTGTTATGTGGCTCATTAAACTGGTTGTTCAATGGAGCTCACATTCCTTTACACCTGGATTCTTCACGGATCAGCAGGCAATAAACTTCATGTTTAATACGGAGATATCTGGCAAAATTAAAAACGATAAAATTCTAAGATGAAGAATAGAATGATGAAGCTACAATTGTGACATTATAATAGACCTACTGATGCACTCTCATGTGCTCGTTGTGGGCTATCGTCCACAATGTAAAGCTGTCTAAGTTACAAATTCGTCTTTGCCCTCGTCATATAGCCAGGTTAGCACATTCTCTGGACTGGTTGTGCATGATGACACGTTTCTACACCCCAGAAAATTTCCTCGCCTTTTCACAATTACACTGCTAATGGAGCGACTAAGTCTAAATTTTAACAAACTGTCCCCTCTAATCGCCATATGCTTACGGTAATAGATGAGTACTCCCGCTTCCCTTTTGTTGCCCTATGACAATAAGTATAATACTTAAATGTCTGAATCAAATATTTACTGTTTGATACGCCTTCGTATATCCTTTCGATCGGGTTTCCTCGTTTTTCTTTAAAGAACTGTGTGAGTATCTCACTAATTTGGGTATAGTTTACTAGTCGAATAACCTTTTTACAACTCTCAAGAGAATGGTCAGTGTGAACTATAAAATGGAATCATCTAGAAGTATATCATATTGTCACTGGCTTCCAGAAATCTGTGAGAATCTATATGAGAAAGTTGTTCTAACTGCAGTAGTGCATATCATAAGATCTCTACTATGTACCGCCACTAATACTACCCTATGAAATAAACGTTTTGTATCGGCGCCAGTCACCCAGTGATCACTTATTTATTGGCAACCTCTGATCCGGTTCTTTTACGCTGTAATATCCGTATCAACAAGTATAAACCATTAGCTGACGAAGTTCAACTGGTGGAAGCTAATCCGCAATATATCTATGTAAAATTCGATGACGGACTGGAGTTGACAGTATATGTGCGTGATTTGGCATCAGCTGGGAACAGATACAAAAAGAACGAATCTACGACTTTCAGAGAACAAAAAACTTGTCTTGAAAATATCCCTGCAGAGATAAGTGAATGCAATTCTGATATCCGCCTGAAAACCACTGTGCTTACTGACTCCGAGAATCCACCGTCTACTTTTGTTCCTGAAGACGGCCTTCAAAAAATTGTCGAAAACCGTTTCGATATACGTAACAGTAAAAAGGGAGGGGAAACTGTCACATACATTACTTTCCTTAATTTGAACTCGGCATGTAATTATTACCTCCCTTAGTGCTCTGTTCGATATATGTTTGGAACCTCCTTTGATTTGATCTATTTTTATTTAGCATCGCCCCGTCGCGGGTCATTTTGTTTATTAAAGCCTTTGTTAAGGTATTTTCCGATCTTGTTCGAAAGTTAAATCGCAGGCATCCGACATCACCTGATATACTTTCAATTTTTTTTTCCACCGTCTCCTTCTCGTAGGGATTTCCGCTCTTGATTCTGTCAGGTATCTAAACTTTCACTACCATTATTTCTCTTTTTAGCTCTATTTATATTACCAGTATACTGGCAATTCATCCTTTCTTCTGCAACCATATTACAATGTCCGCCTATACTTTCTCCTCGTGTGTCCGTGTCTACCATAGGCCAAGCACTGGCGTGTATAGATACTTACTCTTTTTATGTCTCTTCTTTTCACGATTATAACATTCTGTCTCTATACATCTCCATCATATTACCCTCTTTCCACAGATCCAGCATTTAACCTTTTTTGTATCCTTTATATCTCTCACCTGGGCAACCCACCCGTCCTTTCTATTTAGTGGGTCGGTCTTTAGGAGTTTAAATTCTTCTGGGGTGAACCTTTAGCTTTTGTCCTTTGAGTCGGGAACATTCCTTTCTAGGAGGATAAGTTCTTCCATTTCAGTCTCTACCTACGTACATGCATTGTCTGCTTCAATGTCATAACCTCACGCACCGACTATATTTGGGTTTATCCCAAATACGCTACTTTTGGAGGCAACCCTCGATTGGTGCGACAGTCCTTAGCTCTATGTTCAAAAGTTTACAAAACACTTCAATTCATAACATCCCGAGGTAGAGATGTATGTTCCATATCCTTATGATCAACTCTCTTTATTGGTGATCACTTTCTCCAAATTTTCCTCTTACCGAAGATAGTTCGATCTGTCATAACCTCTCTTTCCACAACCGTAGCACATCTGCAACAACACAGCAGGTTAGAAACCCCAATTTAGCTAATATTTTCTCCCTAGCACTTACCTCCTCGGATATCTTTTGTACTGTCGCTGATCCCTTTTTCATCACATCCTCCCTTATTTGTGGATTTTGGAGGGAGTCAATGAAATAAGTTGATAATAAAAATTAGAAAATTGCCCCCCCCCCGATACTCATATGAGGAGGTTACTTATGCTAATATTTTTATTCTAGTCATCAATGCTCCTACTCAATGAACCTCATTTTATTTCATTTCTGGCAACACTCGCAACGCCTCTGTCGAGCTGTTCAGTCCCCAAATCGGCCTCTTAGCGCAGCTCGTATCTCTGAACATAAAATATTTCTATATTCTAATAACGTCATAGTAATGTCGTCAGAGGTTTTACCCTTCGTATAGTCGAAAGCCAGAGCCACTATTTCTCTGCCATGTCTTAAATTATTACTTTTATTTTGGAGGCATTACACCAAGCACTTTGCTCATTGGCGTATCCAATGATGTGTGTCAGCTTTGAATCTGTGATTTCCTGTTCCAAAATATGTCCGCGCTTGGTTGGTCTTTCTTGGTTAGATGATTGCTACGGTGTGCCACCCTCCGTTACCTCTGAATCAGGGCCCTGTGGGTTGCGTTCTGCCTTGGCTCAAGTGGATAGATTCGTGTCTTGTTCACGGAGACCAATTATAAACGGACCCGAAGATTGGTCAGAAAAGTAATTGTGACTTCCGACCACCGAACCCGAACAAAAACAGACGTCCGGCCAACCATTCTAGGTTTACCAGGTGTGAATTCTATGAGTAAATATCTTTGTCGGTCTTTCCAGTAAATATTATCCCGTTTTATCGACGGCAGTTGTCTGGTGGCGCTTTGTGTCCCCCACAGAGGAGTTATTAAACTCACTTGGGGAACGTGGTAATTTGTTGCTCGAGCGATCGCAAAGCCGATCCTTGAACGTCGAATCTACAGAGGAAGATTTCTTTAAAGCAAACTACCACTTCGAAAAACTAAACTATAATTTATTGACGGAGAATGTTACAGAAACAAGTGTTTTCTACACATTATGTCGCAAAATGGTGATTTCGAAGTATTTAGTGACCTTTTGAGTTCTCTTTCAATTCCACTTTATTCTCGATTCACAGCGTGCCTTTCGTACTCTTGTTTTTCTTGTGTCTGTGTGTCAATTCTGTCCTCTGAATGCATGCATGGTTTTGCCTTTGAATGATATGGCTTTTTTAGCCCTCTGTCTCGAGAGCTCCCTGTTTGACAGGTATGTAAAACTTTCCACTTTTACTTCTATTACCTCCATAGATCCAAATACATATAGCACTAGCTAAAAAACAAAAACAAAAACAAAAAAAACAAAAAACAAACAAACAAAATCTCCAACTTTTAATAAGAATCTTCTTGTGAGCATGGTAATCGTGGTATTAAGAATTTATTCATCGCGGATTAAATCAGAGAAAGAAGACTACTTATACTAAATTCCAAAGTTAATGACTTTTCATTAACTTAGTTTGGAGTTCTTCTGTGATATATATTACCTTGAACGGCAAAGATATGATTGACAAAATTATCCGGCTGTCGATGGTGGCGGAGTGCAGTGATTTTCCCTGAAGAGAATGAATCTCTTACATTTTACATTATGTTATATTATCCATATCCAAATTGTCATAATTTGCTTCAAATAAAGAGAATGATACAGTGAAGTTTATTCAATTTGCAGCTGATTAAATTTGGACTGACCGTATCTTGCAATATTTCTTTTGTGGCAGGTTATTTCAGCTTGTCTGCTTCAATTCATCGTTGGTCCCGACTCACTGAATTTCGTTTTCCACCCCCGTTTTATTAAAAAGACGAAAACCCAGAGTGTTGAAGTTAGGGACTGGATTACTATTTCCCCCTTCTTATATACGTCTTAGCATCTCGAAATGTAATATCATTTAACCATTTCGACTTCTAATAAAAGGGGAAAAAATTTACTCCCTGATATTGTCTGCCTGTTCTTATCAGCTGTCCTGGTAATCAGTACACAGGAAATCCTCAAGGCCGTATTTTGACCTAGGGTCACATATCGTCAAAACCCGTTTGACAATATTGCATTTAGGTAACTAGCTTTGATAAATTCGCTTACTTCTTGCGACAAAAATAATTTTGCACTCATTATATCTTGGAATCTGTATTTTCCATTTTTTATCACCTCGGCTACTTTTCCCGATAAAAATAATTGTATTCACCAATTTTAAAGCAATCTCTTCATATCTTGAAAATCACTTAAAATTAATACCAGCCATCTGAAAATAGAGTTACATCAACGAAACGTCGCACTGTTATACAGTAACTTTTGGCAAAATGTTGAAGATGACCAGACAATACAAATCCTAAAAAATGTGGTTAGCTATTTTATTAACTCCATACTTTATCAAATTACTTTTAACCTTTGATGTTTGAGAATTAAAAACAATCCTATTATTTCAAGTTTAACTTTCCAGGCATTTTATGATAAATTTTAAGAACTTGGTGACAAGCATATCTGTGGTTAGCTATTTTATTAACTCCATACTTTATCAAATTACTTTTAACCTTTGATGTTTGAGAATTAAAAACAATCCTATTATTTCAAGTTTAACTTTCCAGGCATTTTATGATAAATTTTAAGAACTTGGTGACAAGCATATCAAGGAACATAATCTATACTGGTAAATCTGGTTGATATGAACTTCAGGTATGTATATCAAACTGAGTGGGAGAATATTTGGTGTTTTGAAGGATTATAAATCTGAATAAAATACTCAACCTTCTAATATTACTGTCTGGTGAACTATTCTGGGGAAAGCTGATTTTTTAAGCGCCGCTTAGATGTGGCACTAAGACTGGAAGTATGCGGCATCCAGTGAGAATCGAACTCACTACTCAATTGTAATGATTCTAGCGAGACAAGCTTGCTAACCATTACACAACTTTGAGATGCCCCAATTCTGGTGATAGATAATGTAGTAATGAAATAAGGTTAGAGTAGTCAAACAAATTATTTGATTAAATTAAAACTTGATATTTCTATTGTGCAGTTTGTATTTTAGAAGCATTAAACTGACTCTAAAGCAAATGAATTCTTTACTTTAGTTTGAATTTAATTTCTTTCTTAATATTTGTATGATAATGAGTCTCTGCAATGAAAAATTGTTTAAACTTTTTCTTATTTTTCAAATACGACTGACACTTTTGGGTACTTCCTGAAAACTGCTTTGGAAAACATATTATATCATTTAATTTTCATTTCTCAACTGACAATTAAATGAGTTTATTGAGTGCAAGGTATTTCCTATGATATCACCTTATAAGTAACGAATATCAAACTCCCTGACATTAGTATCTGTACAAGGAGAAGGCTGGTGAATGCAACCAGCAAGTTCCTTACTGTAAGTTAACCTAAGTATAAATGGCTACTATCATTTGTATGTAAAAATCTCTCATAAAGCATTTCTTATCTTATCATATCTATGAGTTTAGAAAAGGCAATCAAATATTCATTCTGTTTAAAGCATATATTCTTTGAATGAAAGATGTTTTTAAACATTGTTTAACAAGTTTAGGAGACGATGATTTTCCCTGAAGAGAATGAATCTTTTAAATTTTGCGTCATGTTAAATTGTCCATATCTTAACATTTGTGATAATTTGCTTCATATAAATAGAATGATACAATGAAGCATGTGTTTTATGCAAACATAGAAAGAAAAATGGTTTTTCTAGCTGGTCCATTTAAGTGACGAACAAACACATACACACACACATACACACACACATACACACACACTCACACATACGGGCTTTTTGCAAAGACACAGGCGGTTGAAATTCTTTGTCTACTGTTAAAAATAGGTTTAATGTTAATGTTTATAAATTGATATAAACTGCCTTTGATATTCAAGCTACAACTATCAGTCAAATAATAAAGCGTAACTCCACTAGTTACTTTGACATAAGGAGTCAAAGACTACATGGAATTCTACTACAAAAAATTCACTTTTCCCCTGAAAATGAAGTCTGTTTATATGGATTTGCATTCATATGGAGTTAACACAGAAAGAGGCAGAAAACTAGATCCAGAAACACATTTGACTAACTTAGTTTATTGAACAATATTTATGTGGAAAGTCATTTGTATCAGGCCACATCTGAAATGTATGTCTTATTTAGAACTCCTATTTTTTCAACATAAATGTTTTTGCTTCATTACCTTCTACTGTCAATCAAATAATTTCTTAATTCTATCACATCAGATTTTTAAAAAATCATTAATAAAGAACCGCTCTTGATGCTATTTGTAAACTTCTGAATATTCAGAATTTCTTATTGAGGATTTTTAAAAATCAGAATAAATGATATTCCAACGATGCAACATCTAATCAGCAAAATCTCTCCAATCAAAATATAACAATATTTGTTTGGTCACCAATGCAACGTGTGGGCTGATAATCTTTCTCTCATCCAGATGAATACTTTTCAATATTTGCCTCCTTCTGTTTGTCTAATTATGAACAGTAATCGCTTGACTCAACCATTTGACCTGGAAAGTGCTCATAGTAGAAAACTACCTTTCATTTACACCAGAGTTCGTCAAACGGGATCTGAGCGATCCCCTAGGAGACAGCGAGGAGTTCCAGGAGATCACTGATAGTTAAGCAGTTGAATGGGTGTCGATGTCAATGACACTGAGCTAAATTTTAGTTAGTGTACATGTATGTTGTATTCTTCTTGTATTTCTTGCTCTTTTTTAATTGCTTTTTTTGGGGGGGGAGTTTTTTTTAACTTTATGACGTTAGGGGGAAAAATTTAAAATCTGATTTAAATTTAATGACTTTTCATACATTTTGTTTAACATTTAATTGCCAGCATCAGTATGAGTTTTAAGATTCAAAGATATTTTAAATGTGGGTTGCTGGGGAAGAAATAGAAACAAAAGGGGGTCTCAATTCGAAAGAGTTTGACGACCCCTGTTTGACACCATACATAGAGAATTAACTTATTTGAGAGAAGACTGTCCTTTGGAAGTATTTGCGTACTTCACATTACATTTTACACTGTGGTAAATTATCCATATTTTAACATTAGCCCCAATTTGCTTCAAATAAATTTTATTCTATCCACAAAAATATAAATTTTTGATAACATAGTATAAACAAAAGGTTGAAATTAAATTCAAACAATGCGTCAAAAATGCAGAAGTTGTGATTTCAATTACAGTTGAAATGTTTAACAAATTATGCAGAAGCTTCATCTTTGGAGTGAAATGGGTAATTCTTATTGAGCAATAAATCACAATCAGTCGTGGAGCAAAGGAAGTCATACGAAGGCTGTGGGCATATGAATGTGTTTGGGTTGGTTGTGATGTTGACTCATTTTGACCTAGTGATCAATAAGAGAATGTATGTGGGTGTTAATATATCTGCGTGTCTATATTTATGCAAGTACATGTCGATGATTAGGACAGACGAACAAAAGAATTCGATTTCATTTACTAAACCCCCTCAATAAGGTAGGATATTAGAAAAGGCTTTTCTATGTGTGGAGCCCAAACGTGGATATACGAAAAAGTTCACGCGACAATGTCACGTTTGTGTTGATATTACACCGATTCGATCTCCCTTAGTTTAATAAACAAGGTGCTGTCGTAGAGTTGGAATCGCTTGGACCAGGCATCTTCTCCTATCTAAAATGAGAAGAGCAGATACTTCGCTACAGCCTTCCTTATATAAAGGTTAATCTGATCAGATAAGCTGATTTTTTAGTTTTTCTGATTGTTCAATAAATCTAAGGAAGGCATTACTTTTCAAACTATAGCAAAATACTAGAATATTGCCAAGTGAATTTTTTGAAGCCCGAATTCGAATTTTTACTTCAAAGTAAGCTTTTCTTATTGACTCTAAAAGAATTTTTTTATTAGATTTGCGGTATTCACCAAATAAATAGTAGTTGATACAGCTGGTGGCTAAAAGAAATCCTTACCTTGACGACTAAACTACTAGAGAAATAGTAGTGAATACTTCTAGTTAATTATAGATTACGACTTTCTATTCACTACTACATTTTTGCTTCAGGTATCAACATGAAGAGGTACTGAAACCTAAAATTCTGGATCTAGATAATAAGACCCCTTAACAGAGAAATCATTGGTACCGGACATTTTAAAACTTGTTCAAGCATATTGAGGGTAAAGAGTTTGATATTCTTATAAATTACGTGTCATCCGATTTATACAAACTATTCAGCAAATGCACAAATTTTGAAGAAGCTATTAACAGTCTAAAGAGAGCTTTAGTTCAAGAAAAAAGGTATACGTGAGGCATGTACTTGCAACCAAAATTCAACAGGATAGAAAAACCTTGGATCAATATATTCAAACATTGCACGCTACCGATCAAGTTTACAAAGAGGAAGATATTAGAGATATCGCACTCCTCTATTCAGCAGAAACTTCTTGAAAAATAAAACGCTCTCCTTCACAGAAGCTGGAATCAATTGCGAAGTGTGGAAAGGGCGATCATAAATTCTGAAGCCTATTCTGCTGATAACCCCAAAAGTTATCAAGCGACGCCAGCATTGGAACCCCTGACTAACTCTTTAACTTCTCAACAAGAGGAAAATCAAAAGGAGTAGGATTCTTGGGAAATCGCTGCTAGTAAATCCCTTTTGAAAGAAAGGTGATTATTCAGCGGAGGCACTATGCACCCTAGAAGTAAGTTTCCGGCTCGATTCTACATCTTTTCAGCAACGTCCATCTTTCAAAATGGAAATAAAAATAAGAATAAAAAGAGAGAGAAAAAAGGTAGAAAAATATAAATTAAAAATTAAAACTAGAGACAAGGAAAGAGAAGAATAGAAGGGGGGGGAAGGGGAGAAAAAAGAAAAAAAGAAAAAAGAAAAAGATTTTCATATTAGAAACGCTCGATACGTGTCAAAACAAAAATAACCTTATACATGGGTTAAAGTATTAGAAAAAAGAGACTTTTTAGAAAAAGCATATTATGGGGAAAATAGATAAAGAATTAAAAATTTTTTTAAAATTAATCTGATTAAAGATACCTCTAGGTATCGATAAACTAAATAAAATAAAATAAATTAAAAATAAGAATATAGATTAAAGAAAATATAAATTAAAAAAAAATTTTTAAATTAATTTAAAAAAAAATTTTATATAAAAATTATAATGTGAAAAAGATATATTTACTAGCAGAGGAAAACGGGGGTTAAATTAGTAATTTTTTCCAAAAAGTAGACAAACAATGGAGACTGGGAGAGAAAGGTAGAGGGGTTAAATACTATTTAAAGTTAAATTAATTTATTGAGGAATTTCTGTGATAGGTGCTGTCTGTGTCTACTAGAAAAGATTCTAATATTAAAGTACCCTCACCAGAACCTACTCCTGAAAGAAATTAGTAAGTGCTGTCATAAAGCGTGTTTTGTGAACACTTAAATTTTAAATTCCAATTTTTTAATTTTTAGGATGCTATATATAAATTTAATGGTTTTTGATAATTTCTGTTTGTGAGTTCTAAGAAAGTGTCATCGACAATCAGTGTCCTTGGCATTATTATCGTTCTTCTTTGAGATGGTATGTGTTTTGGAAGATACTTTCGTGCTGTGTACCGACAGTATCCCTTTGTTCTATTGTTAAGAAACCCCTCACATGTGAGGTTGGAGGTTGAAGCTGCGATCATTTCTAATCATAGTCTGTTGCATAACAAAGTCAATGGAAGAGAAGGAACAGAATGTTGGTGCTTGTCGCTGGAACCCAGAAAAAACTTCCCTTGGAGACTAAACAGAAGTTTTTGTACCTGAACGTTGATCCTTTGGTCTGTACCACAAAGACTTGAGTTGTGTAAGAAGGTTGGTGGATTTAGATTAGGGGCATATTTGTTTGACTTTTTTGAGAAGTAGTCTACTTGTTTGAAGAGTGAATATTCAGTTAAAGACGGTGACAGACCAAAAATGTAACTAAATTGAAAAAAAGGAACAAACGCGAAGTAAAACAACACAGCTTTGTACTGTGGTAACAGAACAGAAAGAAAGTAATCAGGAACAAATAATTGACAAAGAACTTTCGTAAGTATTTAACCTAACTTTTATAAATAAGAAATACCAAAAGATTTCAGGAATATATATATACATATATATATATAACATATCCATGTATATAATTTCTGAATATATATATCCTCCTTAGTTTTCTAACGATCTTCTTGATGTTAAGTTTAAATTAATCGAGTAAGGCACGCTAATTTTTCTTAACCCAAGTACTTTCGATCTCCTCCGAGATAATCTTCAAAAGTGAATTGTGAAGACAAACTTACTGTAACTGTAATTATTTTGATAGTGATTTTGCGAACGCGCTCTGCTATAATTTTTTTAAATTAAGCATCGCGATTGCGTTTTTTGTAAACAGGCATTTCCAATCAAAATGCGACAACCACAGATAGCAAAATTGCAACTTGGTAAAATGAAAAATGATGTTAAATGCTAGTCAACTGAAATATATTTTTCAAATATTGCTACTATACTGATGATAAATTTGGTTTAACGACAACATTATTATCAAGACGTCTTACACTCTATTTGTCAGATACAAGTTCCATCGCACAACATTTAAAGACACATTTCTGTCCACCTTCACAATACAGGAAAATTCTTGTTGACTACACTAATATGAAAATAGTAAACAAAAGTTCCAAGTTCTCCAAGCCCACTATATCAAAATCAACCAACCAACACTGAACAAAATTTATTTAGCAAAAAATACGTCGCCTCCACTGATGAATTTCAGTTTAACATCAAAAATATAATTAGAGAACTAGAAAGAATTATTAGAAAAATAGACTTAATATGTTTATATTATTTAACGAAATATGCTTGAGCGAAGATATTCTGCCAGTATATATATATATATATATATATATATATATATATATATATATATATATATATATATGAAATATGCTTGAGCGAAGATATTCTGCCAGTATATATATATAAAAAGAAAAAAATAATCTTAACTGATGCGTTTCGACATCTGTTGGACTTTATCAATGTAGATATAAGGATTTAACTTTTTCAACAAGTACTTATAAACAAAAGTAAAACAAATATTGTTAGTTTTTCAAAATGTTTAAATTCAAGAGATGTCCCTCATAAATATTCATCAAGTTAACCGAAATATCTAGACAAATTATGAAGGGTGCTAAATTGCCTAATTTTATGTCTAATAAATAAAACTGTGTAAATGATATCAAACTAAAATAATTTAAATATTAATTGCATAAAATAAAATAAATAATAAAATTCAACAATATCATTTATTCACTTATTTAATAATTCGTACATTTGTCTTGACAAAGTTCATCAGAACATGAGACGCATCGGCTAAGATATGTTTTCTTTTTGTCTTTATGCATACTATCCTTTCACAAATATATATTCTAATTATATCTGAAATTTTACATATATATATATATATATATATATATATATATATATATATATATATATATATATATTTGTAAAACAATTTCAGATATAATTACAGTATATCTATAAAAGACAATATGAATAAAGACAAAAGAATAAGGTTTTTTTTGTCTTTATTCACACACATATATATATAGAGAGAAAGATAGAGTGATAGAGACAGAGACAGAAAGAGAAAGAGAGAAGGATAGTGAAAGCGAGAGACTATCATCTTCTTCTTCATGTGCCGTGTCCTTTCAGAACGTAGGCGATCATGGACGTCCACTTGGCTCTGTCCCTTGTCGCTCTCAATATTTTTTCTCTTGGTATCTCTTCTAAGCTCCGCTCCGCCATTCATTTGCTCAGATCTAACAAGTAAGTCTTGCGCTTCTTTCCCCCGTCTCTTCTTCCTTTTATTTGACCTGTGAGTATTAAGTTCTCCAGGCCCACCTCCCTCATTATATGTCCAAGGAACCTCATTTGTCTCTTCCTGATATATAGTATGAGTTTTCTTCTCGTTTGCATCCTTTCCAACATGTCATCATATTTAAAAAATGGAGCACAGTTCTATAAGAAATGTTCTGTATTAAAATAAATAAACACTTTTGACACAAAAATCCTTTGACTGTGTCAATAAATTTTTATCTTTCTTTTAAGCAGTACTGCATGCTGAAGAAAGTTTATTTTCAGTTTTAGAATCAACAAACAAGAACATACCAATTTTTACTATTTTAAAATGCACCCTGATGACAGCTGGCAGTACAATTAAACACAAATTTAATCGATTAATGTTAAAAAGTGAAATTAAAGCAATGTAATGGTGTGAAGCAGGCGTTGCCAAACTGCAAACAGCTGTCATATTGCAATTGTTCTGCAAACAGTATGGAATAAACGATTATTCTTAAAGAATTATTTTATATTTTTTAAGAGTATTGCTGAGGATACAAGAGAAAGGCGAAAAAATTCTGTAAATATAAAACCATAAAATATTTTTATTTTCATGTTTTTACAGTTATTTTTTTTAGTGTTTTTACAGACCTTCGCGTGTATGTGCGTTTAAAAAGTGGCCAAGGGGAAAGTGAGAAGAAAGAGTGTAAGTGAACTTGGCGAGGAAGACGTGTGAATGAGTACAAGAATCTTTTTGTGATGTTCGGAATTGTCGCATATAGGTACCTCCACTAAATCACTGGAAAAAACAGCATAGTATGAATAAAAAAGGTCCCAAACTTAATAAAAACGAAATTTTCCATCAAAATGTTCATATTATTATTAAGAGGAAAGACTAAATTATTTTTTAATTATTTTAAAATAATTTTTAATTTTTTCTAACACGTTCGAAATCTTGATAAAAAAAATTTTGTTTTCATTTTAGTTAGCGGGTAACTAAATCGTTACTAGAGTTTAAAAATGGAAATCGTAATATTACATAACTCAGGTTTTTTTTCAGTGACAAACACATTAATTTGGAAATTCTTGCAAAAATCAAATAATTATCAGATTTTAATGAAACGTTCAGGACTTATTTACAAATGTATGAAATTATTTTTTAAATTATTATTTTTTTAAATCTTGGTAAAAATATATATTTTTTTTACATCTGTTACCCACTTCACGTAAATTCGTGAAATTTTAAGAAATTAAATTTTCTTGCGAAAATTGGTTCTATTAGCTAAACGCAGGATTCATTGAAGAATGTAAATCATCTATTATTTTTTTTTAACATTTAACTTTTATTTCCAAAAATCTGCTCCCAATAATAGAATAAAAAATACAATATAACTATGACATTATTTCATTTGATAAGCTTTTAATTACTTGAATAAATAATAAAAAATTAAGGACATTATAATTTGAAAAGTTTTTTTTGATTAATAATGAAATTTTAAAAGAAATGTTTTCATTTTTTTTAATTAAAATAATTTATTAAGTTTCAAAAATATTTAAAAAGATTTGTTGGGATTAGTTTAAAAATTTAATAAGTGGAGATTATATTTACTTATAGTGTGGGGTTTCATACATTGACCCCCCCGCCCACACACACACGCATGGTCACTCGGCGTCCACGTGATGACTTGTTTTACCGCCAAAACGATGCTAATAAAAGCGAAGAACATCACGTGGTAGTCAGTTAGGATTTCGTCCCGGGACAAGAGCAAACATGTCTCCCTAACTCACACAAACACACGCGCGCTAATTGCGGGTAGCAATTAGTGGCGCAAATTTCTTTTATTTTTCTTCTCCGACATTAACACTATGCACATTAACTTTCATTCAAACAGGACTTTACATAAAATAACTTCCTACACATAAATTTACAATTTTTCCAACCTTCGTCAGTAGAAATCCACAGACTGCTACATTCGCATGTAAGTCTCTCTCTCTCTCTACTCAACGCACACACAGACACAGAACTTTGTCTTCTGTCTGACTTTCTTCATCAAGGATTTGAACTTTGAACTCTTTACGGTAATCTTAACAATTGTTACAAACCTTTCTTTCAGCTAGAGTAAAAACTTCATACATCTTATTTTGTTTCTACGAACAGACGAAGGGGAATGACTCTTTCCTTTTCACTTTCTCATGCATGCTTTCTCAACCCCATGTAACCTTTGTCAATACATTGTTTTTCTGGTTACTTTCGCCTTTTTGTTCTTTCTTAAATCCGGCTTTAAGATATGACCAAGGTTGCGTCGAGTCGACTCATAAATCTAAATTAGTAAGTGGACGCCTTCGTCCACTACAAAAATAGAAAATTAAAAAGTTTAATACAAATTGTCGTGCCTTCCTATATTTAAAATAAATTTTAATTTTTTTTGTGTATTTGAAGTTTTTTTTGTATAGTAATTTCTATGTGTACATTAAGAGGTCATGTGTTTCAGGATTTATTTCCCTTACAGGAAAAAATTGTACAATTATGTCACTTGTGATTGCCATACATTTATCTTATCTCATCACGCATGTCAAATCTGTCAACACATACGGTGGAAAAGTAAGAAAGTTGAACTCTGTGTTTAAGATATAGTTTTATTCTAAATTTCATGCTATAAATAAGTAATACTTGTGTAAAACAGATTAATTTAAATTTGCAAATTTTCCAAAAATAATGTCACAGATTAATATTTTATTTTTCCAAGATTTTTAAGACCGAGAATTAAATTTGTTCATAAAAAGTGTCGATCGCTTAAAAATGACCGAAAAATTGAAAGATTAAAAAAAAAGAAAGTTTTTAGATTCCAATCAATATAATTTCTACTTGAATTACACCAGTGTATTTTGCTTACTGGAAATAGTAAATTTAATGATTTAGCTTTCAATTAAAATAAAAGTTTAAAGAATTTTTTTTATTTTTAGAATTTCAATTTAAAATTTAGATATAAAAAATGAGTGGAGTACCTTCTCTACTGGCTTGTCTGGTCTAGAAACTTTGCTTATAAACCCTTCAAAAGGATCACAAAGCTTATTTTTTGTCAACAAGAACGGTTTGAATAATGTTAAGTATTTATTTTCAAAGGATTCATTTCATAACCAGAAGGATGCGCGAACCATCCGACTTAGAAACAATTCTCTGTCATTTGGTGTTTGACTATCTTGCTGTTATAATCTTCCTAAAAACAGATCTTCTTCTGATTAATCAGGCTGAACTAAAAACTTCGTTAGCTTCCGTTTCACTTACATGCCCAAAGAAAAATGCAATACAGACTTTTCACCAATAGCAACTACTTCCGTCTAAAGAAACAAAGAAAAATTGAGGCCGATCTGAGCCAAAGAAAAGTATATAAGAACCCATCAAAGTGACTTCTTTGTCAGTCGGACGGCGCGCCAGCCACGAGTCACAACTCTCGACATTTCGTCTCCAGTGACATCTGCCAAAGGCCGTCCCCACAGTAATTGACAACTCACCTTCCCTCTTCGACTGTACGGCTCCGCGGACAACTTTTTATGACTCTACTTATCTCTTTCTTTCAATGAGAGACATTCATACTGATTTACCACGTGTTGTATTTTTCGTTAATACAATTATTTATTTCCTAAACTTCCGTCGTTACTTCTTTGTTCTGCCAATATACGTTTCCTGATTATTGCTGATTATTTCCGTCTTCGTTGCACATTAAAATGTATAAAGCAAAACATGTTTCTTTTATATATCACTGAGACTCTTCAATCAGGCCTACAATTAGAAACGATTGACTTACAATGCAATGACACACTGAAAAATAAAGATAGCAAATTGATTTTTACAAATGCCTTTCAGATGAAGGTGATTCTGCATTACAATTTCTTGTTCAGCATTTAAATCAGAATTCGGCACAATAATTTTCAGCACAATAATTTACTGAATAAAGATGAATAAATATTTATTGAATAAAGTGTGCAATTCAATTTGTCCCTGTATGTTTCCGCTTTGTGCCATTTTTTCCTATTTTCCATCTGTGCCGATTTTACCAGTGCCATTATTACTATGCACCATCTTCTAGGCACCTCCACTAATTTGCTGATAAATCAGCGTAGCATGAATAAAAAAGGCCCCAAACTTAATAAAAACAAAGTTTTATCGTCAAAATGTTTGTGTTATAAAGATGGAAAAATCAAAGAAGTTTTAATTATAAAATTAAAAAAAAAATAAAAAAATAAAAATTTAATAAAATTAAAAAAAAAATGTTAATCCTGTTTGAAAAGTTCAAAGTTTTGGTAAAAACCTTGATTTTTTTTTCGTCAGTGGGTGACCAGATTTTTACCAGAGTTTACTATGGATAAGTAATATATCATGAAAGTATTTTTTTTCCGGTAAAAAACACATTAATTTAAATTTTTTTACAAAAATTAAATAATTTTCGGATTTTAATGAAACTTTCAGGAGTTATTCACAAATTAATAAAATTATTTTTGAAATTATTATTTTTGGAAAATCTTGGTAAATTTTTCTTTTTACATCTGTTACCCACTCCACGTATTTTCATAAAATTTCAAGAAATTACATTTTGTTGCTAAAGTTTATTTTATTAGTTAAACTCAGGACTTCTTGGGGAATGTAAATCATTTTTTTTCAAACAGTTAGTCTTTTTCCCGAAAATCTGCTCCGAACAGTAAAATAAAATTGCAATAAAACTAAAATATTATTTAATTAGATAAGCTCTTTTCTTTCATCTACACACGTGTTGCTGTTCTTTTTACTCGAGTATCACCTTGTCTGGTTGTAACCTCTTTAAAGGATACAACATAAAGTTTTAAATTTTAAGAAATCTTCAAGCCTTTTGGGCTTAGGTTATTAAGTTATTAAGTGAAGACTATATTTATTAACTGAAAATTGAAAATTTTAATACTCCAAGCCAAAAGAGTTTTTTTAAATATTTAGTTTTGTTTTGTGCATGAGGATTTTTTTAAGTACGATATTTTGTGTGTGGTGATTTTAAAAGGTCACGTAGTTCACGGTTTCTTTCCCTTACAGGAAAAAATTGGACAATTATGTTCATTCTGGATACTTAGCTTATCAACGCATCTGGCTGTCATCCATCACTTCACAGATCAGAAAGATGAGACCTCCCTGATTAAAAAATACTTTTATTCTAAAAACAAGTAAAACTTGCTTCAAATCAGACTAATCTAACTTTAAACTTGTTAATTTTCCAAAAATAATGTGTCACAGTTGTATATTTTAATTTAAGATTTTTAAAGCTGAGAATCAATTTTTGTTTACAAACTTAAAAATGACAATTTTTGAAAATTTTAAAAATTTGAGACTCCAATCAATATAATTTCTACTTGAAATAGACCATAGTATTTTGGAAATAGTAAATTTAATCATTTAGCTTTCAATTAAAGCTAAAATGAAAGCTACAAGAAAGCTTTCTTTTATTTAAAAAAGTTCACTTTAAAACATAGGTATCGAAAATAATCTTTACTGATCAACATTTATTGTCAATTTTGATGGCAAATGGTAAAAAATTTTGAGCCATAATTTTATTTCGGAAAAAAAAGAATTTTGACGTTTTCATTGATACTTCAACTTACATTTGTGCTTATTTACATAGGAAGATGTTATTAGATATGATTCCAGAAATTAAGTTGTTAAAAATATACTGTTATCTCAGTTTTAGTCATACTCTTTTAGAGTTTGTTTTTGGCCTACAACATATAAGAAGAATACCAGATTGGTTCATCTTGAAAATATTTGAGAAAAACATGCATAAAGTTTTAATTTTGTTGTTGGAAATTAAAAAATGCAAAAAAAAAAAAAAAAATTAGTCTCTATGAAAAGGCGATTCTGTAGATATAAAGGATTTCAGCAGATTACTATTTTTTCTTGTTTATATGATTTCTTACCCTTTCACTTTCAGCGTATTATAAATTATTTCATAGTTCGGTTCTGCGTTGCTTTCCTGATGGTAAGATGATAAATTTTCACATCTAAATAGTTGTATTTTAAAAATGGACAAGCATTTTTATTCCGTTTAAATATAGAAAATATTCCGTTTTTAAAATTTCTTTATTGGGCTGCACATTTGGGTTTATACACTTTTCCTGTTACTCAGGTGACCATCGCAACACAGATGTCCATTTAATTTTTATACAAATTGTACATTGCTGCTTATATACATGTATCTTTGAATTTAGTGACAGACCGAAGAATATTTCTATAAAATTAAAAAATATATTTTATTCTCTTCATTACAGAATATTTTCCGAAAAATTCAATAGAATGTTAAAATTCTATTAAGAAAGAAAAAAAAAAGAAAGAAAAGAAATAAGAAACAAGCAAAAAACGGGAAATTTCCGATTTAAGCAAAATTATCACTACTCATTCATTAATGGATGAAATGCATAAAGAATGTTATTATAGTTGAAAAATATTGTGAAAATATTGATTTGGGATTGAGTTTAACCCCTTCTTTTCGATATCCAATACACTTTATAATTTGAGGAGTGTTCGCGTAATTTCTTTATATAAAAAAATTCACTGGAGATCTTATAATTATATACTGCCGCTAGAACTGTTTTTGTTTGGTACGAACTATCGCTAGATGACTGTCCAGTACACCTGTCGTTCCTTATCAGGCGAAAGATCAATTCCAAGTAGTTGCGTCACCTTAACGCCGTTTATGTCAATAGACGCTAAATGACGATCAGGTAACACATGTTGCACGCGTCGCTACATAGCGGGCGCGGAGTTAATTCCAAGAGACTTAAAACCTCTTCAAGCTGTTAGCTTTCATATTTTCTTTAATAAATGCCATGATAGTTTTGAGGATTGACAGTGGTTCCATTAACGACTTCCACGGTTATTTATTAAGATACCATCTCTATTTAGCTGGTCGTTGACTAGTCAAGAGTTATTCCGCCCTTTGATAGGTTTTTATTTTTCATCCCACAAGTAATGAAAACTTTTTAAAAAGCTACCGCCAGATTTCTAAAAAAATTAAAAATAATCGCTATAAGCTGGAAAACACAGAAACTCGAAACAATACATCCGTATCGATGGATTAGAAAAAAAACCCTACTTACTGATTAAGAACGATAGGTATTAAATTGATATTAGATTAATAACATATTAATCTTCCTATAGAGAAGAGTAATCCGTCAAAGGACGCAATTCAGAATTATTTTTTTGAACTTCCATACTAAAAAAAAAAAAAAATCTAACAATTGTGCAAATAATAAATTCTTTAAAAAATAATTATGATGCCAAAATGACATCAATGTTTACATTTTTCAAGTTTTCAAGCATAGCATGTTTTTATGTAATTCAAATATCTTTTAGTTTTGTGTCAGCAACCGAAAGAATTTCAAAACGGCATTGAAACATTACACGTAAATTCTTCAAAAATAAATGTTAATTGTAGATTGATCTATACCGACATAAGCAAGAAGAATCTGCATTTAGACAGCGGATAGTGACAGAGGAAATTTGAATAGACCAAGAACGACACAAATACATGTCATAGCGGCGCAGTAAAATCCCATCCACTACTCACGGATGAAAAATTAGACACAAAAACTAACGCCCCGCTGATGGATAATTAGATTTATTTTTACGTACGAGCTTCGCATACTAAAACCAAATATACATCCAAAAACATTTTTTCCACATCGCCAGTTTTCCGCAAAATAAATAGTTGTTCGATAAATTCATGTTTGTGTCTACTCAGGTTCCTTTAGAGGGTTTGCTACCTTAGTGCCGATCAAACAAATCGCAGCTATCACACCCTCTACAAACTGGTTCAAAAGTGGAGGATTGATTTAAAATGCAATCCAATAAAAAATTAAACAGTGTTTGTCTTTTTATTAGGTTGTTACAAAAATAATGGCCGATTTCAGAAACAATTTTATCATTGAAAAATTAAATGTAGAAATGTTGAAATTAGTCAAAATATGAGCCTTGAGCATCTATGCACTTCTGCCATCGATTGACGAGATTATTTATTCCTTCTTGATAAAAAGTTAGTGGCTGTGATGCAATGAAATCTTTGAAAACTGATTCCACCTCTGGTTTGGACCTAAACGTTTTACCATTTAAAAATGTGATGAAGTGCTTAAAAATGATAATCAGTGGGCGAAAGCTCAGGGGAATATGGAAGATGTGGTAAACTTTCGTATTCCAAGTCTGTGAGTTTTTGAAAACGTCATTTTTGCAACATGTGGCTGCGCATTATCGTGGAGCAGAATTGAACCACGTCGATTCACCAATGCAGGTCTCATCTGTTACAGGCGTGCATGCAGTTCAGCAAGTTGATTGCAGTAAATCTCTGCATTAATGCTTTGATTGGCTCAGGGAAACCTGTAACACCAACTGCAGACCACCAGACAATCACCATAATACTTTAGTGATGCAACTTTGGCTTTACGAAATATTTCAGGGATTCATCAAGATAAAGCCATTAACCTGTGTTGTATAGTGTTTCTGGGAACCAACGAAGACGAAAATAATGTTGAATCAAAATGTCGGAGAAAAAACAATTCCTCTTCGTCGAAAACAAACTGCTACCCATTCGGGAACTTTCCTGATCGTCCATTGTTTTCTTCTCATAAATGAATATACATAAACTAGATCCAAGATTAATCAAAAGTATTTGCTTTTTTACAACTGATAAAATCGACAGACATCAACATGTCATATTTAAATAAAAATATTCCATTATTTTTATTCAGTTTTTCATCAGTGACTCGGCCGTATTGTGGAATACCATGATAGTTTTAGGGATTGACAGTTGGTTTCTAGTCGGAGCTAGTGGAGTTACACACTCATCGCGGTTCGCCAGCCAGTTGGCTGTTGTCTGCAACTCTAGACTAAAAAACCGAGCTCCGATCTCTCTGACCCTGGCGCGTCAAAACAAAATCCGCCAGCCACCAGCGACACCCAGTGCAAAATACACTTCTTGGCAAAACTCTACACTGACCAAAATATTATTTAACGCACCTTCCACCCTTTTTTTTCAAAATGTCCACCCATGAACATTTTAAGTGCTTTTTCCCAATTCCTCTAAAATACCCACGTCACTGTACGACCATTTACATATTATGACATAAAAACATGAATCAACAATAACACATGTAAAAAAATAATATAAAAAATACCAATATCAAAGGTAATATTCTTTTCTTCCCTCATAATACGCATGTGTCTAACTTGTTAATTTTCTTGGTGTTAGTCTAACTTGGGCTTAACAATGAATCAGGCCAGAACACGATTTGCATGAAAAATTTGTTTTCCTTTTTATTTGTTTTAACTTCCACGGAGTAGATCGCCCGTCTACACACACTGAAACGCGTTGACATCTCGACATGGAGTAACGGTTAGCGCCAGAACAATTAGAACCGAGCAGTGAGTTTATCTTTCGCATACTTATCTTTGTCGACTTCCAAAGTTTTCTGCACGTCTTGGAGTCATCATTTCCACAACTGACCTATAGCTTCCTTTTGCCAATGTAATAATCATTCGACTTATCAGTTGGATATTAAATGTTTTTTTCCTTAAGTTTCCTTACTCTTTTTTTCTTCTCATTTATTTATTCGTTCATTCAAAGAAAATTAAACAAAGCAAACTATCTTGTCTGATCTTATCTGATGATGCTGGTATATGTTTCGATCGGAGGATCAGTTCGCCACACTCATACTGCTAAGCTCCCAACTAACCTAATTTAAAATTGAATCCGTCTTTCTCTAAACACCACATCCAAACATTTTCCAAACGAACTGCCTACTACTACTCACAATGCCATAAGAAAGCTAATCTAATCTTCTTTTTCGAGCGCTGTTCTCTTCTCCAACATCTTAATCCGCAACAAATCTTTCAATGCATGTCTAACTTTCTTTTTTTGTGTACCTTATTAAATTCCCAATTAACCTCACAGAACTCAACTATCGCGCTTTTTTATGTTCTTTCTACAAAGCGGCGATAGGAGTTACTTCCAATAATGGCTTTCACCTGCCTACAACTGGTTGGAGCTGAAACCAAACTAAACGACTGGAAGAATCCGAAAAATGTTTACACGTTTAACCACGACTCATCGCTTTCTTCAATACCACTTCCTTTGACTATTATTTAATGTTTTTTTTCAACTGTTTCGTTTTTTTTCAACTTCAATTTTTTTTCCAAATTTAATTCTTTTTTCAACTTTACTCCTAATTCCTTCACATGCGCTGACCACTCTCCTTAATGTGACCGAAAGAACAATATCCACTAACTCCACGGTCAGACTCTGCACACAACTGCAAAAAGTATACTTTCTGCAACTGCTCGTCAACTCTGAAAACTGTAAAATTGAATCTCTATGACGGGTGACGTCACTTAAATCGTTACTTCCTGACGCCTTGAAATCCCGATGCATTCTGTCTCGTCTCGGGCGCTTACCTCCCTGACGTCAAAACAAAATCCGCCAGCCACCTGCGTCGCCCAGTGCCAAATGCATTTCTTGGCAAAATTCAACACCGGACAAGATATTATTTAACACCTGATCCTTTATGGTTATCGCGAAGGATCCGCTTTTTATCAAAAGTGATTATTCGATCATGAAAGAGATCATTGGTGTTACGCAGAAAGAGTATCGAACACACTTCAAAACTCCTGAGTTTTTCATTTTCATGGAGATCATGAACCCATTTATCGAACTTTTTCACCTTGCCAATACTCTGCAAATATCGTGATTGTTATGATAAAATATTAAGATTAAATTATTGTTAAGATAAAGTTTCTATATCAAAATAAAACTTTAGGAGTCACAATTTAGAATTTTTCTTCTCATAACACCAGAAATTTTAACAACAACCAAACATCTCTTAGTCAAATCATACCCCCAAAATCAAATGAAAAACTGACAGGTAACTTTGACATCAGAGAACCTAGAAAAATTTAATGCAAAAAGATTTAAATGATAATTTAAATCTTTTTGCATTAAATTTTATGCAGGCCTGTTCTATATGTTGATAGCAAAAATGAAAAGGTGTAAGTAAAATTAAAACATAAGTTTTTTCTTCAAAGATATATTCACTAACCTTTGAGTTCAGTATTCTAAATATTATTAATAAGAAAAAATTTGAGACACATCTGAAAATAAATTAAGCAATTTACAATGAGACATTAAGTATTTTAATACACTTATTTATACACAAAAAGTTACTCCGTCATATGTATGTCTAAGTTATGAACAGTGCAAAGGAAATAATCTTGACTAGTAACACGATTCTTCTTCTTTCTTTTATGTGCTGTCTCCCTTCAGGACGTAGGTGATCATGGCCCTCTACATCTTCCTATCCCTCGTAGCTTTTAGTACCTTTTGTCTTGTTATTTTTCCTAAACCTTGCTCTGTCATCTATTTACTTAAGCCCATCAAGTAGGTCACGCACTGTTTTCTCCTGTCTCTTTTTTCTATCTGACCTGTGAGTATCAGATTCTCTAGGCTCTCCTTCCTTATTATGTGTCCCAGAAACTTCACCCGTCTCTTCCTGATGCTAAGTAAGAGTTTCATTTTCGTTTTGATTCTCTTCAAAACATCATTGTTGCTCATATGATATATTCAACATCATTCTGTAGAACCACATTTCTGTTGCATCGAGTCTCTCATTCATCTTTGAGGAGATTGTCCGGCATCTGAATATCTTATATTGTTAAAATTATGACCGCTAATGATGAATCCTGACAGGATTTCTAGTTCTCTCAGAATTTCCTCACTATATAGTTTGAATAGATCCAGTGAGAAGACACATCCTTGTCTTATGTCCCTTTTTATTTTTGTATGTCTGCTGAACTCATTTCCTGTCAGTATGAAAGTGGTTTCCTGTCAGTATAGATGTTTGATTATTCTAGTGTCTTTTCCGAATATATCAAGGTTGCTGAGCAGCTCTAGTAAGTTCTTGTGGCGTACTTTGTTGAACGGATGATGAGTTTTGTTATGTGGCTCATTAAGCTGATTATTCGGTGGAGTTCACATTTGCTTGCGCTTGGTTTCTTAGGAAGTGAAAATCATGAACTTGTACATTACTGGTGTTATGTTGATATACACGGGTAACGTCGGGTAATCCTGCTAATTATTGAGTTTAAAATTACGAGGAGATGGTTGGTATTTTCTGTCCCATTTTGAACCTGGTTAATCACAGTCACCGACTCATCCATGTAAAAATAAAAAAAACTAAAAAAAACTAAATGGAATAAATGTTACTATTATAGCCTGAAAAAAGAAAACAATTCGAAATTTTTCTTGAAGCACGTGTAAACTGCTTGTTCGATAGTGAGAATGACATGTATTTGTATGTGTGTAGAGGAGAAAATGGGGTCGATTCTCATTGGTATAGAACGAGTGAATTAATGATAATTATGTCATAATTATTTTATTAATATTTTTGACATTATAATTAGTTTTGAACAACGAGCTTAATGTACCACAAAACTAACCTTATCTTTCAAATCCTGATGAACAGAGCTCATAAAGAAATTAGACTAGAAATAGAAGAACAGTATCGCTTCGTTCAAGACACTGCAACAAGAAATGCTAAATTTGTTATCAGAATACTACCCAAACAAGCAACACACACACACACACACACACACACACACACACACACACACACACACACACACACACATATTAAGTTTTGTACTACTAAGAATCTGTTTATATATATATATATATATATATATATATATATATAATCTGTTCATATATATATATGAACAGATTCTTAGTAGTACAAAACTTATTGCAAGGAACAAGAGAAATTTTGATGACATTTATATACTAAAAACTAAAATAAACGACCGGTTTCGTCCCAAATCTTTTCAAGTTTACTTTCTGGGGATTAATTTAATCTTATAAAGTAAAAGATGATAATGAGAGAGTGAAAAACGCAAAAGGACTAGAGTTCAATAATATTAAAACCGATCAAACAATCTCTCTGTTTACAGAGAGAAGGCTTGCAGGATTTGATGTATATAGACTCCTGAACTTTCAGATGATATAAAGAGTGCGACCTAGATAATAAAGAAAAACATCCGGAACTCCATCCAGAAACACATTCCTTGCTATTTATTGCATGTTGTACTATAGATGACCCGGATGTATTTACCAGTTGGCTACTACTTGCGGCCGGATTCAAAATTCTGGGAGGTAAATGCTGTTTCATTCTATAATCTAAACGATTAGATGTTCAACCTATGTAGTCGCATCCACAACTACATTCAAATTTGTAAATAACAGAACTGACATGGGGATGTAGAATGAACTACCGTCGAAGGCATCTACACTTAAATTCTTTAAAAATAACGATATTGCTAACAAGTTCAAATAATAAAGTAAAGTAAATAATACCTCGATCCGTTCATATCGAAAGAAGCCTTCGAAGCTAAACTAATTTACAGAACATTCTCTAGCAAGTTTAAAGAAAAGACGAAGTTTAAATGTAAAGACGAAATAAATAACCCTTTAGCTGTCCAGAAAATGGCGGACACATTTTTTAACTGACGGAAAGAAAAGATTTTTTTCCGTAGATAGGACCGCTGCTAAATGCTGAAAGGCAAATGTACTGTAACAGTTAGAGGCAAAATGCAGTTCCTTACTTAATAATGGCAAAAAGAAAAATACAAAAAAAGAATAGCCTGCCCAACTTACAAAATAGTAAACTTTGAACTGAAGTCGAGTGACAAATTCCAGAGAGACTACAGAGCATACGACCAATAGCCAAGGGGAAGGGATGTCGAATGAACTACCGTCGAAGGCATCTACACATAAATTCTTTAAAAAAACGATGTAGGGGTAAAACATCCTTGCAAATGGAAGAAAGAATTGGTCGAGTAAAAAATATTACTCGAACACTAGCAGAAAAAGAACATTTGCTAATAGAATGTGAAATCCATCTAGCTAAAGATTCACCTTGTGTACCAATATAAGGAAGGAGCAAATAAATTGGACATTTTTTAACACGCGGCTTAACCTTATAAATATTATTAATGACATCAGGTATAATGGAATCCAAAACGTCTAAAGGATATCCATCTTTAGAAAGTGCCATCTTAATAAAATCCATTTCACCTCAGAGGAAAGAATTAGAACAATGTAATTTCGCTTGTTCCTTGCGCTATATATATATATATATATATATATATATAACACAAAAGCATTTGATAAGGTAAGACACAAAAATCGATTTGAACTGCGAGGAAAACTTATTTGGGAAAGATAATTAAAATAATCCAGAAAATTTACTGAGAACCGTCTGTATACAGATAGAAAACGAGTCGAGCAAAATATACAAAAATAAAAAAGAGGCCTAACTCGTAACTGTGTCTTCTCACCAGATTAAATTTTTACGAGGAGACCTTAAGAGAACTGCTGCGGGAATTGAATGTATTATCATTTGATGCTCTTCCTGGTAGATTTGTCCCTTAAACAATGTTTGTCAAACTTTTATGTAAGTGAGTACTAAAAAGAAAGGATACAAATATATAATTTATACAAATAAAAATTAATGAATGTAATAAATGCTACAGAAGGATAAAGAAAGAGACAAGATTGAAGTTATGAACTTTTTGAAACAATCTTCAGTTTGTGTTCTGAAGTACTTACATGCTCCGCCTCTATCGCAGCAAAAAGAAACATGTCCTAACCCTTTGAAAGTCAAAGGAAAAAGAGGAAGTTACAAAAAAATCTACCCCGAATCGGAAGATAAAAATGCAATAAAACTACGAAATTATTTAAATAGAAAAGCTTTTAAGTGTTTTACAAGAATTTGTGAGTAGATAGGTAGTAGTTAAAGCGTATTGAAATATACCGTTTCTCTTTACTAATAAAGTGACAGAGAAACTTTTAACACATACATTCTTTTTCTTTTAATAAATAATATTCACGAAAAGAATATGCAAAAACCAAGGAATTAATTCAAGAGTAAAATCTACACCGGAACATAGAATATAGCACAAACAACAACCTGATACTACATTCCACCAGACACACATGTAGTGTTATGGATTCTTGTTTAGAAAACCACACAATATAGTAAAAAAAACAGATATGAGAGGAAAAATGTATGTATATTGAATAAAAGATATACAACCTGTACACGGTTAGTAGATTCAGGAATACTGGTTAGTAGGAGTCAAATATATACAAGAAATAAGTCCGGGTAATAGTCTATATTCTTGCTGACCAACGAGCGGCGGTTCAACTGCTCTGACAAACACCAACTCTAGCAATTACCACTACCCTCGTTCTCTGTAGGCAGGATTATTTGTATGCAAGAGTCCATTGAGTGTGTAAAAAAGCGTCCATTGAGTGTGTAAAAAGAAGAGTCCATTGAGTGTGTAAAAAGGAGTGACTCCCCAGCATGTAGGAACAAATATTCTATAATTATGAATAAATAATTAGAGTCAGAAAATAAAATAGTGGTATTGTTAATAAATCTGACCTTTACTCATCTATTATCTCAACCTCGTCATAATCATAAACTGTTTTAACTTTTAAAATTTTAATAAAACTTAAATATTTTAAAATTCTTTATAAATTTGTAGCGGCAAAATGATATTGTTATTAAATTAAATTGCTATAATTTCACGACCCCAGTATTAAAAAAAATTAATTCTTTTAATGTGTATATAAACGTGTCAATGACATTCACAGACGAAATTATTAGAAAATAAGAGACGTGTCAATAGTAATTTTAAAATTTATTTGTAATATTTTCATTTAACAAACGTCTTTGTAAGTAATACTATAAAATTCAATAAAATATAGCAGTACTTAGAATATTTACCATCTTTAATATTACTGGGTAGTTAAAAATTATATATAAAAAAGTCGTTCATGTAGTATCCATGTAATTTTTCTTTCTTCCTTAGTTAAATTTCTTTCTTCCTTAGTTAAATTTCTCAAACATCAGGTTGTCAATACTCATCATAAAACATACACTCCTTTTTAAAAAGACTTTTCTCTGATATTTTATACTAAAAGTAATATTTGTTTCAATTTAGATTAAACTTTAAATTGGTTATTTTTTCAAATAACATTTAAAAAAGTATTTTTATTTTTTAAATATTTTTTATATCGATAATTATGTTGTCTTGACAGATTTGTCAATATGGACAAATTTATCGATTTTACTCATAAGCAGAACAACAAAAAAAAAAATAGATTCCAATCTGTTTTAATCCTGTCTGAAACACACCAAAGTATTTTGCTTATTGTAAATATTGAATGTAATCTAATACCTTGGAATTAAAACTAAAATTAAAGCTTCAAGAAAGATTTTTCATTTTTTTTTAAATGAAATAAAATTCAGGCATTGCGTTTTTATTTTTATTTTTTGAGCTACTTAGAATTATGTCTTTGGGGCCATTTCTATGAGAGATTTTATATTGAAATAAAATACAAAAACAGAAAAAATCTACTTTTTCCCAATATTCATAATTTTGGGGGATTGTTCTTTATATTTTGATGAAAAACAGGATGGTAAATTGGATTCCATAATGTCACAAACTGAACAAAATAAATAGATATAAAGGAAAATAATGAAAACTTAACAAAAAGGAAAGAAAATATAAAAATAAAAGCTAATAGTGAAGAGTAAAAAATCATTTTAATGCGTCTAAAGGTCAATGAATATAATATTTGCTGCTGTTTAACAATTTGGAATGGCCTTAAAATCAATTGGTAAAAAGACCAAAAAATAAACCTCAATGAAAGAGAGATAAAAAAAAAAAAAAAGAAACAAACTAGCAAGAGTTTACAGAAGAGTTTACAGTGATGGCCAAAAGCTTTATCGTGTTGCATGCTGTTTTATTGATAAAAAAAATGACTCTAGTGACCGAATTCTGTGAATATGTAAACCTATTGCACACCAGGCCAATCGCGGTGGAAGCATCACCGTGTTGAACAGACTGTTTTAACACTTGTCTAATCGTATTGTGTAGCAAGTCGAATAGACTTTTTTTTTACAGTAAGGTTCACCCTGTACAAGACTCGGAGGCGACTCGAGGTAGAGGGTTACGTTAAGGGGTAGTTTACATGTATAAGAGGGAAAGACAACAGTTGACGCTAGACTTGAACGAGTTAAGATTGTAGGAATTGGAGAAACTTCCTATTGTGAGTCTGTTCCACAAGGCAGTGGTTCGCGAAAAGAATCTGTTTGAACTGAACTTACTTCTCATCGATGGAATTTGAGGAAAATGTAGGTGGTTTGCTACTATGTAAGTAGCATGGCAGGTTCTAACCGTGAAGGTTAGACCTGGTGAAACCAAGAAATGTAGATTGTCTGAGCACTTTCCATGGCCGTGTCGTGCCTCTTACATTTTTCTACTCAAACCGGATATTGACCGCTTGACGCCCCAAAGCAGACTGCATAAATGTTTTCTGCGCATAAGCTTCACGCATGCATCCGCTTTAACCAAAATAAAACGAACAATTTTTTGACTAGTCAGAGCAACCCCCTCTCTTAATCCAAATCTCAATTTAGATATGATTGACGGCTATATATTTTCTAATTCAAACAAGTATAAAGAGACCAGCTTCGACGTCAACATCAGCAAGCTGAGAAATAGATGTGACACAAACCAGCATTCATGTCAACACCGACGCACTGAGAAACAACAACTGGGGCCATCAGCAATGTCTGTTTCATTTCTAATTTCACTAATCTCCTCCTTCGCTGTTGCCTTAGCAACAGAAACACATAGAAGTTACTAGTTTTGTATATACAGTATGTAAATAAATTATATATTTATTTAACCATGCTCAATGTATTTTTTTATTTGATTTTACGTTAGCCGAGACAGAGAAGGAATTAACCTCTACAACAGTAACAACAAGCACCCATTTCCGTTTTCGCAACAGTATTAGCGATAGAGCAGTGAAAGACTCGCCACATCCCGCCTATGAGAGTGAGTTTGGAGGGTGGAAAATAATTATTCTCCAAAGAACTTGGAAAGACTTTTGAACTCTATCAACACTAAAAAGTAAGGTCTGGTCATTTCCTGACTAAATATGGCAACAGTACTCCATTTTTGTCATGATCTGTCTCTTATAAATGTAGAAGATAGCATGAGGAGTCAGGTACCTGCTAGTCTCTGATCAGCAAGAGTTTTAGAGGTGCCCCCGTATATCGTCGTATCATCGGGATAATTGTTTACAAAAGATCGGAGTATATTCTTAGCCAGATCATTTATGCAAATTAGAAAGAAGTTTGAACCGAGAACTGACACCTGGGGTCGCCTGAGTTGACTGTCAGGGCATCGGGGGACTGGCCGTTGATAACTACCTTCAGGAATCTATCTGTTAAGAAGGATTTTATAATAGAAAAATCCCTTATAGTGTTTCCATAGCTGTAGAATCTAAAAACTATTGACCTTTCGATTACGAGTGAGTATAAAACTTTTCTTTTTGGACGGTAACTACCATTATAATCTCTCAACGCATATCAATAAATAAGGAATTCCAACTCTGTGTCTGCGTTTTCCTCATTTCAGTAAAGTAGGAGGATTGGTGGAATATCAACAGCAGAGTGACGTTGGTTGCATTTTTCTTTTGGCCTTAGCCCAGGTGCACGCGCTTCGACTCTCTGCATTAAACTGACTATCACATCTCATCACCGTGGGTCGAGACGAGTAGTAGATAAATACGAATACTGGTAGTAGATAAACTTCTCTTGGATGGTTGCAAGCAAGTGAAGTGAACTTCCTGACTTTTTGAGAAATTCTATTCGTACTTTTACATAGAGTTACGTGTGTGTCTCCTCAGTCAGTCAAGACTGATATAGAAGCGAAACGTTGATTGTTGAAAGGGATGTCAACAGTTAATATTTATTACAAAGCTCATTTATATTAACTGCGAGTTCCCTAACAAATGTCGGTGAAAATATTTATCAATTTAATATAAATCAAGAAAAAGTATTCATGAAAAACAGAATAAAAATATCGATTATTTTATATTGAAGATTATAACAACACAAATGAGATTAAAAAAATTAAATTGGCATACATTAAAGTCGGTGGATAAAGAAAAAATATGTGAAATGAATGTTCTTCTAAGATCTGATTATTTTTACTAATGTTCACACAATACAAGGACCAAAAGCCACTCAAGGTAGATGGGTTACTGTGTGGATTATATTTGCGTAGCAAATGACAAGCGCTAGACGCATAAAGCTGAAGCTGACTTCATTGGCGCAGGTATAAAAAAATAATAATAAATAGACTTTAGAAGGAACCGGAAGGCAATTCTATGCAAGAAACAAGGTAGAAACCTCTACTCTTGTTCTGTAGAGTACCACGTGACAATTTCTCCGCTAAATTCAATAACTCTATTGCTCTCTTCCGTTACCAGCTTTCCTCGAGGTAAAACGTGGAATCTGGATAGAAAACACGTCTACTTTCCATCAAACACTGACTTAAAGTACCTTACTTTATGGAAACACATGGAACAGATTGGTTTACTATCATCGATTCTCACTTTTATTTAAGCCGAGTAACTTTGGAGGAAACAAAATTCTGCATAGTCATTAACACTCTACTTCACAATGTAGTCATTAGGATACCTTTGCTGGTACTAAATTCCCAAAGATATAAAGAACTAAAGCAGCCATTATTATCTTTGTATGAGCAAACAAAACGGAAATTGCTAGAAAAGCTGATGAAGACCCTCATGATAACTAGTCCTCCATTAGTGTAGCTACAGGAGATGTTATCGATTGCTAGTTCTATCAGTGTCAACCAAAAAATTGTAAAGAGACTCAAAAAGTTGTTTTGTCTTTCATATACGAGTGAAGTGTTAGTTGACAATATATCCAAACATCACAGCAATGAGGAACAGTAATATGAATGAACAATAATATGAATGAAGAAGAAAGTATAAATGCGAAAATTTTAACAAGTTTTGTTGGTTACATATTGATATGATGCATGGCTGTTCCAATTGTCAGATACGAGAGAGTAATGCTTATCATTATAAACACTTCAACAACTTTGGCTATCCAAATGAAAGGCGGGTGTTTATAGCGAAGGATCTTAATAAAAGAAGAAGAAGAAAAAAAGAAAAGTTTAGTTTTTGTAAAGATTAACCAAATCATTTTAGTTAGTCAAAAAAAAAAAAAAAAAAAAAAAGAGTTCAAATTTTAAAAAATTCTGCTTTCTTTTTTGGCAAAACCAGATTTTATTCAGGTTGTTTTTACAAATATTTTTGCAAAATAAAATTATATTTCACTTGTACAAAGAGACGCAAGATTATTCATTCGGTACAATCACTTTCAATTAAAATGATGTATTTCATTTTCAAGTAGGAAAAATATGTTTTTATACCTATAAGTTACAATATGATCTTAAGTATTGAATAAATACTCATAATCAGTTTCAGAAATCATTTTATTTAGAGTAAACTTAAAAAATACAAAGAGCAAAAAAGGCAAGAACAAATTCATGTATATACTTTCGTTCGTCGTCGATAGCATAGGCTTTCTGGTCAATAACAAAGTTTTCTATACTTAGTAACTAATCGGCTACAAATCTCTTTCGGGTTATTGCTTCATTCTTTGAAAGCAAACTGCTCTAACTCTACTGAAGATTGCCTTGAAGCCCAACTAAGTTCCCTTGTAGGATCCATGTCCGGATTCCTTACAGGCTAAAGTTAAATGTTGGTCTTGCCGTCTTTAAACCAAAATTTTTACCAGGTTATTTTCATGTCAAAGTTTATTATTATTTTGGAAAGTGAAACATTGTCTTTTTAAAAGACAACTGGCAGTATCTTTAACATATCACGCTACTAATTTTTTTTCATGGCTGCCAGAATTTTAAACAAACGATCTGTTTCATTTCACTAAAACATCTATACAGCATAAAACTAACAACTTGAATGTTTTAAAGTTTTAAAGTTTGGATTATATTCCTAGTATTAATGTCTTGTCTTCATTTACTCTGAAATGTTCGTATTGGTGCGAACTCCAAACAGTACAACATGCTGTTTCTAAAGTTCTGGTGGGATGAATTGCGTCATGGTGCTCTTTTTCTCACAGACGGTGTCCAACTGACCCTACTATACTGTGCAATCGATAAAATAAACAACGCGAAAGCGCAAAATTAAAAATATAAAATTGCTACAATTTACCCATCATACCTTGTATTGGGCATCACTGCCTGACTGGGTAGATTTTCCCGCAACAGGTTGCCATTGCTGTGGTGGAGTGGTTGCCAACCAAGGCTATAGAATCCAATCTGTCCTGCTATTTAATCCATAGCTGAAGAGAGAAGCGACTTTTTCCAAGAGTATTTTCTCGTATGTGAATACAACGAATTCAAGTCGGCTCTCTGATTTCTCGTTCTGAGCCAATATCCAATATACAGAATAAATATGACATAGTTTTTCATTAGGATTTTGTAGAAATTCACCTGTGAGATGAGAATTGTAAGTTTTAAAAATTTTGGGTTGTATTTTTTTTAGAACCACATCTTTAGCATTCTGGCAAGATTGAAGAAAACTTTTTGCGACTTGAAATGGACAAATGGATTGTTATGTGTGTCTGTTAAAGAAACAAATATGTTAGCTAAGGAAGAAGCCATATATAGGAAATACTTTATTTCTGAGAAATTATTATTGTTATACATCGATTTACTTGAACTGGTGTTCTCATCTTGGTTGTTATAATCACAATGTTTCAGTACAATGACTGAAACCTGCACATAGCAGTGAAGATATAGACACTAGTTTAAGTAAATTTTCAGAGTACAAAAAATAGATTGACCAGTATAATTGCATAACATTCATATGCCTACTATGACAGAGGTAAAATACAGAGCGAATAATTTTGCACTGCATTGTTTTTAAACAATACCAGAAAATACTGCATTTGTGTATTCTACGAGTGACTTGCTCGTCCTTTCAAGTATCAATAGTCGTGTGTGCTCTGAGAAATCCGTCCGTTGCTATTCGAGAGATCAGAGCTCAAAAGGTCGTCATAATCTTCTGAAGGAGATTATGCGGTTTATATTTTTGCCGGATAAAATGATATCTTATTTTTTTGTACAACGAAACGCAAGATTATTCATGCGGTACAATCAATTTCAATTAAAATGATGTATTCCATTTTCAAATAGGAAAAACAATTTTATACATAGAAATTACAATATAATCTTAGATATTAAATACTCATAATCTATTTTATAAAACTTTCCTTTTATTTAGAGTAACCTTATGAAAATACAAGAAACAAAAAAGGCAAGTGCAAATTTATGCATGCACTTCCGCTCATAGTCAATGAGAAAGCCATTGACTATGAGCGGAAGTGCATGCAAGTCGATAACTTCAACGTTTTCTATATTTTTTTTAATCATTTCACCCAAGCAAGTCAGAACTGCCATTGGTGTGCAGAGGGTTACATAAGAAGTGAGTGATGAGAAAGAGGAACAAGTTACAGGAGGTGTCAGATAATGGGTGAGAACACTGGTGTGAAGAGAGCTGCATGAGAGTAAAGTGGAAAGGAAGAAGAACATGATACAACGGTTGTCAGGGAAATGATGTGAGTCAAGGAGATAAGAGATGGCAACTGACATTGCATTTAAATTCTTGGAGAATGTAACTGTTAGGGAAGCAAGTATACGAAAGGGAATTTTACAGGCAGAAAGTGCGAGCAAAGAAGCTGAGTGAGTAGAAGTTGCGGCTAAATTTAATCGGTTTTATTGTAAAAGGATGGGACCTAGTTGCTAGTGTAGTAGCTCGAGTAAATTTCTGCAGAAGGAGCGCCAGGGAGCTAAGCTCATCGGAGCAGAAGCCGTGAAAGTATTTGTAGAAGAGACAGAGAGAAACCACATTACGTTGTTGAGGAAGTGACTTGAGTTGATCTACCAGGTCGGAATCGATTACATTGCAGATTCTCCGTTGGATTTTGTCAAGAAGATCGAGATGAATAGCAGGGGCACCCGACCAGATGTGACAGCAGTATTCAGTGCACGATCGGATTTTAATAAAACTTTCAGGGCTTATTCATAAATGAATGAAATTATTTTTGAAATTATTATTTTTAAAAAATATTGGTAAAAATATTTTTTTACATGTTACCCCTCCATGTAAATTCATGAAATTTTAAGAAATTAAATCTTCTTGTGAAAACTGGTTTCATTAGTTAAACGCAGGATTCATTGAGGAATCTAGGTAATCTATTACTTTTTAAAATATTTTGCCTTAATTTCCGAAAATCTGCTCCGAATAGTAAAATAAAAAATACAATATAACCATGACATTATTTAATTTGATAAGCTTTTAACTGTTTTAGATAATAATATAAATCAAGGACATTATAGCTTAAAGAATAAAAGAATTTCAAAAATATTTTTTAAATACTTCAAAGATTTGTTGGGGTTAATTTATAAAGTTATTAAGTGAAAATTACATTTACTAATGAAAAATTAAAATATTTAATACAAATCGTCGTGTCTTCGTATTTTAAAAATAATTTTAATATTTTTTGGTGCATTTGTTACGTTCATTATAATTGAATAAACATGCAAAATGTATTCCTCAGAAGAAAGAGGACTGATGCTGTGATTCAAAATGGATTACACATTCACAATTATCAGAGTCAACTTTGGGTCCATTAAAAAAAGGAGTCTTTTGCCGACTGATGTAAGTAAAGGGTTGTTTCAATTACTGAAGTATATGGGAGATAAAAAGTAAATTGCGTAAATTGTATTACAGAGTTATCATGGAAAATGATTCCAGCATATAATTATCAAAAACTGGTGGTCAACTTCCGTTAATTGCATACTTTTTGAAACAAGTGACACCAAATTAGGTAAGAGCAACTCTCAAGCCTCAGTCCTTAAACCATTTTGCGCAGTGTAATTATCTGTAACTAGTTGAACCCGTGAAAAAATTACCGGATCATCTATATATTAATAACGTAATACCTACGTGTGTCACGCTTTTGCTGAAAGGAATAATGTATAATACAGCAATACCTTCTTTCCTTTTATGTAACACTACGTATTAAAAACAATTACTATAATTTTATTTTTAGTATGTACGACATAAAAAGATAATTTGTATACAAATAATAATAATAAAACAAAAAAGTTACTTTTTGATATAAAGTCTTAAATTTAATTATTTTTCTCAAACTGCAGTTTATAAAATATTTTTAGGGGATAAATTATATTATTTTTAATTTACTTTTTGCATTTCATAATAGAAGTAGAAATAAATGTAAAGAAGTATTAAAATAAAAAATTAAATTATTTTTTCTGAAGCAAACATAAATAGATAAAAAATTGTAAAAAAATATTTAAAATAAAGTATAAAAGAGGATCCAGTTTCTTGTTCCTCTGGTATATTCTATGACTATTGACTATCAATAAAGCTCAGGTCCAGACCTTCGATAGAGTTGGAATACAGTTTACACTCATCACAGCTTTGCTTCACCCATGGACAACACTACGTTGCGTTTTCAATAGCAAGGGCGATGAGCAGTGTGAGACTTCAAGTTATTCCTCAACGAATCTAATCATGGCCACCGAATAGGAAACACCTTCACTAGGAATATACTATAGAGGAAGTGATGTATATTTCATTTATTCTTTTTCACACGAACTTAAAGTAAATGTAATTTATGTTATTTAATATGAAGTAAAGGAAAGTTTATTTTATTAATCCTATTAGTGCAAAAAACAATATTACTTAGTTAATCAACATCCACTGAATTTTATATGAAAATAATATTACATGATGCGTGATTATTTTTACGGGTTCAGCTAGTCTATATTAATTAAGTAATACCGTAGTATCTACGTGTCTCATACTTTCTATAATGATTCTATACAAGAAGTATAACTCATACATTTCTCTTTCTACTTACCCCCCTTTGTATGACTGGGAGATAAACGATAAATAGCGTAAACTTTATGGAAAATAGTTCCAGCTTATAAAACTGGTAATCAGCTTCACTTACTTGCATAATACACGCAATATTATGTATTAATCTAAAACAGATCAAAGAATAGACCTGAAGAAGATTGTTGTAATGTGTAAATCTCGTAGGAGGCTGTGTGATTCACGTGTATTTCTACACATTTACACTCACGCATTTTACATACATAGTCATACACTCACGTAATACTTCTGTCTCACATGTTTCTTCATTCCTTTACTTTCCCGCGTTTTCGCGAGGATTATTTAAGGCGGGGACACACGTGTTAGCAGAGCAGTTGCAGTTTGGGCTCAGCTGCCCACAATAGCGGCCATGTTATCGCGGGGACATGTTTCTCAGTCTTACCCAATTCGCTCTCACACCATCGCACTAATTGCAGGTAGCAATTAGTTGCTAGTTTATTTCTTAAACACACATGGGCACAATCACACACATCTTCCAATTGGAACCTTCTTCAACTCAACATTAGTATGTACATTTTACAGTCTTTCTTTCAGGAACTTTATTCAATTATTGACTTTATACTTCATGTTTCTTAATGTTACGAAGGAAAATAACTTTTCCTTATTAAACTCAACTATGTAAACTTGTTGTTAATAATACATGTACATTTGTTTAATTCAAGCGTCAATGTTGTCTTATTTCCAACTTCAATCACACGAGAACGAACTTAAATTACAAATACGGTTGCGGATACCGGGGTATCCGCAACAAGGCTACGTGATTTCTTCTTTTCCTGCTGCCTGTGTTTCGCTCTATTTATGTGTGTATCATTTGCATACCAGGCTAAATCTCCCTGAACCTGAGAGGCTTGATGCCCTTAGTTGCTTTATCACTTCTTCTGAATATTCTGGATGGTCTGCATTGCTTTTCTGTTTGTTTTTCTTTAATGAAGATTTTGGTCTAGCTAGATTCATCTTCCTCTTCCAAGTCTGTTACTAATTTTTCACTTTCCTTCATATTATGTTTCGATTTCCCTATCCTCTGTCTCTTCTTGTTCATTGATTCGCATTTCTATATCTTCAGGCTCGAGCTTAATTTTAAATTGACCTGCGCGAGCTAATATTGGTTGCCCTTTTTTTTCTAGTACAACTGCGTTCTGTCTTTTTTGTAAAACGAACCTTGCTCTTTCTGGCTCTGCCTACTTGTTTTTATGTACCATACTTTCTCCTCTGTTGCGAACGACATGGTTACTGGGGCTCTAATTTGCCTGCCCACTAAAGCTGATGGGCTTTACTTTCTATCTACACGAGGAACCGTTCGATAGCTTAAAAGTAAATTAGGGAGATATGCCTCTATATTCTCATTAAAAGGTGAAAACGCCTTTAGTCCCATTTTTACTGTTTGGACCATCTTTTCCGCTATGCCATTCGAGTGTGTGTGTAACGGCGGCGTTTTATATGATATACATCCTATATTTTCTAACTAAGGCACCAAATTTTAATTCCGGTACATTGTCTTAGGTACACTGTTTCTTGCAATATTTGTTTCACGGTGATAGCTTTCTTATCTCTCGCCTTTATTACTTCTAGCCAGCCCGAGTCTAAGTGGAAAAATAAACCAATATCTCTAATCAGGTCATGGTCTATGTGGACCCTTGTCTGTAGATCCCCCTATTTAGGCCATGAGTATAATTTGATTTGTTTAAATGCTTTAATTTTCGTACATTTGGGGCATCTTCTTATGTGTTATTCAATATCTTTAGAATATTCCCGGCCACCAAGTTTGCAGTCTCAGCTTTTTTGCTTCGTTATGACGACGCAATGTATATCGCCGTGTACAGTTTTAATCATTTTCTTGGTAAAATTTTGGGGAGGCACGATTTCGTCTAAATTACATATAATGCTTTTCGCTACCGTTAACCTGTCTTGCTTCCTTGAAAGGTCTTTCCGCTATAGTGCAGTTACTCTACACATGCTTTCTAGTATTACGCTTAGTATTAGGTTTTGCTGGGTTTCTATAGTGAGTGTTTTATGGGATAATACATCCGTTTCCACCCATTGTATAACTATCATCCAAATTTTCACGTTCCTCTCTATTTTTATTCTGAAATCTTATTCTTGATAATGCATCCACATGGGGAATGATGCTTCCTTTAACATGCAAGATGTCAAAGTCAGAAGCCATGATTTTAATAGTCAACCTTAGAATTCTTGATGAGGTTACTCTTGGTAACTCCTTTCGTGGATTGAATAAGAATTCCAAAGGCTTGTGGTCTGATTTTAACAGGAGCTATATAACCTAACAAGAAATTATGTTCTCTCTTCATACTCCAGACTATGGCCAACGCTTCCTTTTCTATATTAGAATAATTACATTTTGCCGACAACAATTTTCTGGAAAGATACATGACTGAGTGACCCTCTTGTAATACAATAGTCGCTATGTTATGTTCACTTGCATCAGTCGTTAAAGTAACTTTTCTCTGGTCAAAGATTTTTATTACTGGCTAACTTGTCAAAGCCTTTTTAAGGCTTCGAAAGCATTACTTTGCTTCAGCGTCCATGTGAATTCTACGTTTTTTTTTATCATTTTCACAAATGATTCAATGAGTTTGCTATATCTAGAAATATATCGCCTGTAGATATTAATTCATCTTAAGAAAGATTCCAATTCTTTTTTGTTCGTGGGATTCGCTACTTTCGCAATTTTGGTTGTTAACCTCTCGTCAGGGGATATTCCTTCTCTAGATATTGGATATTCTAGATAGCATATTTTTCACAGTATATCTCGCATTTATCTCTGTTTATCGTCATGCCTGCCTGATTTAATCTCCGTAGGACCGATTCCGATTTATGTTTTAATTCGTCCTTGGTGCGAACTCCCATGCATATATCATCTTGATATTATTATATTCTCCATTTTTCATAATAAGATCTTCCCGATAGCTTTCTGAAAAATATCACTTGCCGTTTTAGTTCTAAACGGCAGACGAGTCCATCTTATTGTAGTAACCTTCTTAAATTTGTCATCTATTTTGGTTATACGCTGATTTTAACTCGATCGTTAATGGCAACTATTGGTGAAGAACATTTGCTTCCCCATGAGTGATCTTTTCCCAAATGCTCTGCTGAATCATTCTTTTTAACTTTGCCACCACTACAGGTAAAATATGTATCGGCAGTTTCCTTGATTCGATATATCTTGAATGATAATTCTCCTTCTAGCGTATTAGCGTAACGTCACTGCCAGTATCTACATACATCTGAAAATGTTTCCCATTTATTTTTACTCCTTCCTTGGTTTTCGTCGGTGTATTTACTGAGAATATTTCCGTCTTTCTGTAGCAATTCGCGTGTCTTCAATTTCTACAACTTTCCTTTTGGATTTACATACCTTCTGAAAGTGATTCTTTTTGCAAATTAGGCATGTTTTATCGAAAGTTGGGCGTTAACTTTTTCTCTTACATGCTGTTCGCCACAGTACTTGTAATGAACTTCGTATTTTTGTGCTATACGTCACTCTCTCGTCCTGATGTTGATTGAACAGCTTTATCAATTCTAGTTACTGCACGAATTCTATACTGGTTTCTAAGTTCCGATTAACACCTTGCATCCTATCCAATATTTTACGTTTAAATAAGGAATCTTGCATGCCTTCTACCATGCATAACTGAATCAGCTCATTTTATGATATCATTTCACCAATACCAAGTTTTTCAAATTCACAGTACTTGGCTTTTAACAAGTGTAAAAATTGCATGAGAGATTCGTTCAGTTGAAATTTCGTCTCAAAAAACTTTGTTCTTTCATCAATGACTAACCTCCTCTTTGGTCTAATATTCGTTTTTTGTTATTTTGACGAGTTCTTCGAAGTGTAGATCTTCTGAGTTTTTCGAGTATGTCATCGTCGTAACTTTCTTTACTGCTTCACATCCTGCTATTATGGGGAACATATCCGTAATCTCGTTTTGTTCTCCTTTGTTTCATTTGTTTTTCTGTTTCTCTACTCTAGCCAGCACGGCAAAGCATCTAATCCACGTCTCCACATGCTCTGGATCGTCGAGCGGGATCAGGGATACTACTAGCGATGCCATTGTTGTGATGTGTAAATCTTGTAGGAAGTTACATGATTTCTCATTCCCCTGGTGTCTGAGGTTCGCTCTATTTATGCATGCATCTCATTTGCATAGCACACTACAAAGTTGTTTTGTAAAAATGAATGTAAGAATAATTGAACAATACAAGTTATTAATCCCATTTACCTGAAAACCTTTGCTGTTTAAAGTATGATTGCAGTACGATAAACCTAAAATATTGCATAAAAGGTAGTCAGGCTTTGTGCATAAGTAAGCATAGTAAATATATGAAATATCATGCAGGTAAATAATACACTAATTCAATAATAGCTGTAAATTTATTATCAAGGAAAAACAAAAGAAAATACTTGTGAGGTATGCTTTTTAATTTTTCAAAATGCAAATTGCATAACAAAGAAACTGCCACCTGAAATAATTAGAATGGGGAGGGGCAAGAAGATTGACAAAGGGATGAATCCAACTAGAAGCCACAAGCAATAGGAAATTGTGGAGAGCCATAAAAGAAGACAAAGTCAAGCTGTGCACAACTAAGGATAGTAAATATCAATATAATGCACTAATTAAAAAATAGCTATAAATTTTCGTCAAGAAAAAACAAAATACCTGTGTGGTATTATTTTCAATTTTTCAAAATGCAAATTGTATAACAAAGAAACTGCCATCTGAAATAATTTGAATGGGAGAAAGAGGCTTGGTAAAGGGATAAATGCTTTTAGGAGCAACAAGGGACAGGAAACTGTAGAGAACCATAAAAGAAACTTGGCTGTGCACAACTAAGGATAGTAAGTGTCTATTTATATGTTAATTCAAAAATAGTCATAGATTTTTCATCAAGAAAAAACAAAAGAAAATGCCTGTGATGCCACATTTTCAATTTTTCTAAATAAATATGGCATAACAAAAAAGATCCATCTGTAAAAAATAGATAAAATGAAAGTATTTATATCATGACAATGAAATCACAAAATCAAAATTTGACTGCTCTCATTTTTCTATAAAATAAAAGCAACAATTTCATTACTTAGGTATGTGCAAATTAAAGACTGTCATGAAGATTGTTTAAAAATTTTAGATATTAAACTAGCCATTGCATTGAGTTTTTAATATTTTAAATCTTGATTTTACCTTTAAAGGCATTACCAATTTTTATGAATAAAAAATTAACTGATGATTAACTTACAAACAATATTGATAAATTTCATAAAAGACAATTTGCTTCAATTAGAATGTTTAATTCTATCAATGTTTTTGGCAAAAAAGTACAATTTTGCTCAACTAAGAAAATATTTTGTTACATTTATAAAATACAAAATTATAGTCCTTAATGAGAGAAATCTCTAAACATCCATTGCAAGAAGATAGAATACATGATTGCTAGCAAAAGGAACATCCCAATATACAAATTGCAAATTGGAGATATGAAAATTAAACAAGTAAACAATTTTAAATACCTGAGAAATATTTTAACAGAGGGCAGAAAGTGCAACACTGAAATCTGAAGATACATTGGGATAGTGAAAGAAAGTATTATGAAAATTTGTGAGAAACAAAGAAAAATTTACTGAGCTGTTATGAAATATCATTTCTTTTATATAACACTGACTACTGAACGATCTCCAAAGAGATGAATGCAAGACTTGAAGCAACAATAATGTTATACAAAAGGATGTTAACAATGGACTGAATGTGTGACAAAAGATGAAGTTTCAGAGAAAATGTAAACAAAAAAGACACTAAAAAAAGTTGAAATTTCTAGAGCATATAAAGAGGCAAAAGGGCTTGGTAAATTATGACAGATTGAAGGTAAGAGGAACAGAGATGATCTTCCTAAGGAGCTTAAACAAATGGATGGCGGAACAAGGGTTAGAATAAATAACAAAATACAAAATTTATTAAGAGCTAGAAAAGACAGGAAATTGTGGAGAGTCATGATCACCAAAATCCCGAAGAAGAATGACACATAAAAGAAAAAAAGAAGAGTATGGTTTAATAAAAAAGATTCTTATTGCTTTACTTTGCAGTCAAATAATATATTTTTCATATTTTAGTTCTCAAAATACTTTTTTTATTTAAGAAGTTCTAAGCTTAACACACACTATAACATTGCAATAGCAGAAAGCCTGTATCTAATTTCATCAGAATGTTAAAATAATTTTCTTACCTAAAGTAACTGTGCTCACCAGAAAAGAATCTTAAATATAATTAAAATTATTTTGCATATTTTCTTGCTCATCTGAACTTAAATAAAATGTAACAATTATCTGAAAAAAAGAAAAGTACAACATAATTATCTGAAAATAAACTCATGATAAAATTCCATAAAAAATGTCAAATTTATCCAATATTAAATAGATTCTATGACCAAAAAGTTATTTTCTCTATTTTAAAGGGGTCTATAGATAATACCCAAGTTATTACTTCTTTATCTTTAACTTGAAAGTCCATTAATCAGAATTCAAATTGACATATTCTGTTTTTGAACTCAGTGCTATACAATAGCAGGCAAATTGATCTTGCAAGTCATTGATAGTTAAGTTAATAAACATAAAATATCATATATTAAAATATAGTTCCCTGTCATCGACACATTCGAACTGAGTTATCTCTCTTTAACCTAACTCTCTAACTTATCTGTTCACCACCACTGTAGGTTGGTATTGAACTTACAACTCTTTGGGTCTGTATCCACTGGGCTATGTGTCCTTGAGGACACCAGCTAAAGAATTTCTGGGATTTATATACCTAATATTTCAGTAAACATTTGTTACCAAATTTCATATTGCAATTTTTTGATGTTAATGATTTTCTCTAGAATTTTTTTTTACCAGAGTTCATATTGCAATTTTTGATGTTAATGATTTCCTCTAGAATGAGTATAATGTACCCCAGTGATTGTAATAAAGGGTTCAGTTTGAAATTCCCAGCACCTGAAAAATTCTGAGGTGTACAATGGCCGAAATGTAATAACTTGGATATTATCTATAGACCCCTTTAAAATAGAGAAAATAACTTTTTGGTCATAGAAAATGACAACAAAGATGAGGACAATAGTCCAAATAATGTAATTAGTGTAAATACTATCTTATCTCAGAAGTATGGACAAAACCCTTTCTCTTTGATTCTAAATGTATAATCAACTTGCTGAAACAAGTTTTGAAGCAATTTTTTAAAACTCAATATTGAAACAAATTCCACTTTTAATGTTACTATGATGATTTTCATTCATTCATAGCTTTGTGAATAACTTGTGTCATCTTGCAAAAAGGCTAACACTCAGTAGAAATGAAATACTATGAAACTCTCCTGTAAAGAGGACCAAAATGTTGCCTTTTTTGTTGGTATGCAAATTAACTCCTGTTTATTTACTATATATGCTTTTAGAATTTACTCCTCCTCCTCTCTCTCATATAATTTTCAGAATTCATTGATTGAACCAAATTCTACTAAAGGAATAAACTCAAAGCTGTTACAATATTCTTTTATGATCTTTGGTGTCATCGAATTACCTTCAAGTTCAACTTTGTGTAACCTTCCATTTTCCATTTATCCATAAAAATATGGTATTGTTTTAAATATAAAAAACCTTGGCTATTGTTTATTCCACTCTTACTGTGCAGAAGCACACACACAGCCTGGAAAATTCTTATATACTCTTATAACCAAACTGACATGTTACTTTAAAAAATAAATATAATCTTTTGTAGCAAAAATTAAGATTTTAAAAAGTCAAAATGAATAAATTTGATCACAAAATTCTTTTTTAAAAGCTAGACAAAACCCAATTATTATGTTCTTATTTTTCTAAAAAACAGACAATACAATAAGCAGAAAAGAATTTGTGTGAAAATGATATCATTAGATAAGGTTGTAATTTCAGTTTCAAGACTCAAATATTTTCACATTAAAAATATAATTGATGTATTATCGCCCCTTAATAGAACTGTTGTATATAATAAGAAACAGACTGGTCTCTTAACATTCCAACTATATACAATTATCTGTGGCTGATTATGGTTAACACTGTGATATACCAATAAAATAGTACATTAAAATGTATTTAGCCTAATCAGTGTTTCTTATTTTCATTACAATGAAAATTACAGACTTTAAAGTGTGAAGAGATTGAGTGAGAATTTTAAATACTTTTTTGATGGATGCAGTGAAAATGCCCCGTACAAAAAAAAAAAAAGAAAAAAAAAAGCCTTATTTAGTTACATTTCATATACGGTTAATAGAGGAATGCATGACTCGGTTGTTGAATTGTAATTTTTGCTAGGCATCTTCTTGCCACTTGTCAACAAAAATGTGGGGAATTTTTGCAAGAACTACGGGACTAAGCAAAACTGTGCTTTTAAAGCAGAAGTGGCAGAACAAGTATCGCAAGATTCGTTCGTTAATTGTCTTGTGTACCCACTCCAACATCCAAGACTGCTAGAAAATAGAATTTAAAATCTGTCTATAACCAGGCTTATACCTTTGATTTGATTAAAAACACCTTGATCCTTACAGATCTTTAACAATTCATATTGTGGTGGCTACTAATAATGCTAAAAGGCATTGTTTTTCACAGTTAAAATGCACATAAAATAAATACACTTTCAGCAAAAGAAGCAACACGCAACAATTGTGGAAAAAAACGTTACTCTGTGGTGAACAGGAAATTAAGAATTAAAAGCAACTTTCTTCTTCACTTTTACAAAAATTCACAATAACGTGTGAAATCTTGGTTTTGCCAAATAGAAAAGGGATTGGCCAGGTGCTGAAAGAAAAAGTTGAAACCGGATTTCACTAGTAGATGTTAAATTGATTTTCTGACCAATGGAAGTGATTTGCAAGACTAAAAAGAGATAACGATCTAGTGCGAAAAAACTTAATGGCTATAAAGGCTTCGGTCAGTGTCAGTCAGTCAGTCAGTCAGATGGGAGCAGTGAGAGAGACGACACACTAAATTGTAACGGGAGAAACTTCAAGTCGAAAGGAAAACAATGTTAGTGCGCAGGAGGTTATATAATAGGAGAGTGAAGAGAGGACGACATAACACAGTGGGTATCGGAGAATGGGCAAGAGAAGGACGAGTACATTGGTGTAAATTGAGCTGCGTGAGAGCAAAGTGTAAATTGAGAAAGAATCAAGAAGATAAGAGATTCGCGTAGGGGGCACCAAGCAGCTTCTTGGGGCAGATTCCGTGAAAGTATTTGTAAAAGAGACAGAGGGAAGCCACATCTGGTCAGTGAGAGAGAAATTCGAGTCGGGTCGCCAGGTCAGGATCGAATACATTGCAGATTATTCTTTGGATCTTGTCTAGAATTCCAAGGTGAACAGCAGGGGCGCCCAACCAGGTATGACAACAGTATTCAATACACGGGCGGGTGGTAGATTTATAAATGTGCATGATGAATTCAGAAGAGAAGAACTTTCTGGTCCGACACAGGGACCCGACATTCTTAGCAGTAGATTTAGCTACATGTAGTAGTTCCACTTAGGGTCAGCTGAGAGAGTGAGACCGACGAGGCGCAGATTTTAGCATGATCCATGCTGATGGCGGGTAGGAAAGATTATCTGTGGTGGTTAAAGGATAGCAGATTCGTTTTGGTAGCATTAAAGTTTACGAGCCATTTCTTACTCCTGTCTATCACTGACTGGATGCCTTTTTCGAGAGCAGCAGCAAGGTCTGTTTTATTTGCATTGGCAGATTTCCATACGAGGCGGGGATAAATAGTAGTGTCGTCAGCGTAGATTCCTACTTGGGATCTGATTACATCAGGGAGATCGTTGATGAAAATCAGAAAAGGTGTAGGACCTAGGATAGAGACTTGAGGGACACCCACGTTCGTATGATAGGATCTGGAAACCTGCTCGTTCAATACGAGCTTCATTACGCGATTCGATAGGAACGATTTGGTTACGTCAAACGAGCATCCAGATATACCATAGCCCTGTAGCTTGTGCAGAAGGCCAGCGTGACAGACTCTGTCAAATGCTTTGGAGATAGCAAGGGCAACAGCTCGTGCTTCACCGTTCTTATCAAGAGCCTGGTATATGTACTCAGTGATGGTTTTTAGTATGTCAGCGGTAGACCTTGCGGACCGGAAACCATACTGTCTGTCGAAAGACAGGCTATGAGATGTTGAACAACTTTAGCATTGATGATTACTTGAACACTTTACCAAAAATCGGTAGGATTCTGATAGGACGATAATTGGAGGAGTCTGAGTGTTCTCCTCGAGTTCTTAAAAACAGGAGCCACAGATGAGGACTTCCAGCAGGCAAGAAAGCAAGAAGTAAAGAGACAGTAGTTGTAGAGTTTGGGGGGGGGCAGAAAGAGTTCAAGGGCACATTTCTTTAAGACGATGACTTGGATTTTGTCACTTCCACTCGCCTTATGAGGTTTAAGGTTTGAAATTATTTTAGAGACCAGTCTTGAGGGTAATGTAAACGTCTTGAGGGTAATGTAAACGTCTAGGTAGAAAGTAGGGTGCGAATATTCCAGACGAATTAAGTGAGTTGGAGGAGAATCTGCGAGAAAAGCACCCAGCCTTGTCCGCTGTGGCTGTGAGGACCTGATATTTATTTATTAAAGAAGGAATGGAAGACTTGCTGCTATTTAGCACACTTTCTAGATCCGCCAGTAGTTTTTGGAGCCAAACTTGCGCGTTGCTATACGCTGCTTCATTCTGAGTGACTGAAGAATTTCTAGTGAGATATACGAAATTGACTTATCCTATCTTGCATAATGTCAAATGGCTACAAATAAGTCAGTTGTCAATCGACACAGGAGGAAATACCTCTACGTCATATACCTCTTCTATGCCTATTCAATATACAGCTTGTCGTTTCTAGAATGATTTCTGAAGCCCTGATTAAGCTTTGTTAAGAATTCGGCTTAGAGGGTCCTTATCTTAACTGGTGTTGAGACATTTTCTTATTTGTTTTCAGTTCTTGCCGATGGAGTTAAATTACTCTGTTTTCTCTGCCATGATTTACCCTGGTTTTCCTTCTTTTTAGTTTTTCTTTGTCTGCTTCATCCTCTCCTACTTTTTATTAAATTTCTGATTGTTACATTTGCCTGTGGTCTACCTCTAACACGTGCAAGGCATTTTGGCAGCATTTCCAAAAACTTAGTTACATTGTTCGGCCTATTGTTCTCATATTTATTGCCATATTCACGACGTTTCGGTCTTATTCAGGTGAGTGAAATTTCGAACCGAACCCTTTATTTCGATCACTGAATTATATGGTTCTCGTTCCATGAGCCATACCACTTCCGGATGTCTTAGTCATTTCCCTTGAACCTAACTCTTTAAGTTATTGTAGCCTGGTATTGAACACACAACTTTTTCGATCAAGGCACTGGATCTGACCAACGCATTTATCCACTGGGCCATGTGTCTTTGATGACATCATTGTATGAATTTTTAGACTTATAAACCGCCATGTCTAAGTTATCATTTTTTTATCAGAACTCATATTGCAATGTTGAAACTAATGATTTTCTCTAGCACTCCGTATTACTGGTTCTCATATTGTATTCATTTCTATGCTTAGGAGATTTTTGTGGCCTAGCATATGCGCTGATTCCTTAAGTTTTCGTAATTTCTAGTGGTATAAAGAATACCACTGGAGATTAGAATATAGAAAAATCAGTTGACCACATAAGGAGGGAGAAAGAAGATCACTGTCCCATATGAAATGAAATTGAAATAATAGATAATTATTTCAGCTTCATCCTGATGTTCTTGCAGCCTTACCTTAAGGAAGCGGCCCGTTTCTTCTTTATATTTATTTCCTTAGTCATGTTTACTCTATTGGAAGTCATACTCTGGAGAATTGCAGAATCAATTTTGAAGGTCGTCCTGATGTTATATGGACCACAGATCATTGGAATATCGGAGATACATGAGCAGGTAGGAGCGTCAGTTCAGCACTTGCCTCGAAGGCGGTTGTCTTTAAATGGTACAACTGAGGTATGCACCGTGTACATCTTCCTTCTTATTCATTTCCGGTTGTCGGTACTTTTTTTTCTGATGCTCGAGTGCCTGCTCTTCTTCCCATTGTGGAGAGGAATTCAGGCTGATGGTCCGCGGAGAGGTTTGTATTCAACGTCTACGTCATTTTGCACTTGGCTTTTCCTATGTCGCACGTTGCTAGAGGATCATTTTGGGGTGTGGAGTGTAAGGGTTACCTTCCCTAGCTTTACTATGACACCTTTCCAGCCCAAGGTTGTGTGCCATCGTAAGCTATGGGAACAGAAGTTATTCAAAAAGTATTGTCAGACCTTGCATGTTACTCCTCGGTCCAGTTAGATTTCACGGAATAAAAAAGATATTTTATCGGGCATTATTGGATGGAGTCGCGTCGGACACACCCTATGACCGGTTTGGCATGTCAGTGGACTAGTTGTGTCTCTTCTGTTCTTTGATGTTAGTGAGAATTATCTAAGAAACTCTGAGTTTTCACTTACCTAGAATGCGCTGCCTCTTAATGACATGCATGATTGCTATGGCCTTCTTCTACTGTCCACTGATACGCACACTTTTGCTACCATGTTGGCGAGTTAACGACTAGTATTGATCCCGAATAGCTTATATTCATTAATCTCGCGTACGTGTGCAACAATGAACACTGCCGTGGTCTGGTGTGAAACAATTGGTGTTTCTCATGCTGCTAGTCGTGGCAAGAATGGTGGTGTGAGTAACGCGAACGGAGAGTATCTTAAGAAACGAACAATATTCTGATCAGGATCTGATTAAATTCTTTGAGGATATCAGTCAGCTCTCGATGAAAGTCAGATGTGATAGAAAGCGAATGATTTTGGTAGATTTTAGCAAAGGCGAGATCTAAAGCAACACAGAGGCAGTGAGAGTGCACGTAGTATGCATGAATTGGGCTAATCTTGACTTTCATTTTTAGTCCCCTCAAGTCACAGTGGAGCAGATTCATAGCAGACCCCTCCCCTCTTTAAGCTAGTCTCTTTTTCTTCCAATTAATGTGAATGACTGACGTTACCAGTCTTGTTCCAACTTTACTCTTATTTTTTATGGCCCTTGTAAAGATCTATCCAAAATGTATCCTCACTTTTGTTTATACTAAGTGGACCAGTGTTTTATATTTTTCTACTCCCAAACTTATTTCCGTTTCTCCTTCACCATTAATGAATAAGCTGTTTTTCAACAGAATACAGAATAAAAATAGAATCTTTTCCTGCAATTATTCTATCAAGGTGTACCTTCATTCTCTTGTTGATCTTCCAGTTCATCATATGCATCTTCATCCATTATCTCCTTCAAGGGCAACAACTCAGTCTGAAAAAATACAAAATGAATTTATTCCAAAGTAGGTGTATGACACATAACTGATAGCTTCAAAGAATTTAATTCCAAGATTTTGTGAGTAAATTAGACTTTGAGCAAATGAATATATGAAAAACCATCCTAAAAGAAGTAAAATGGTCATTTAGTCACATATAAGTTGATCAAAGAAAATTCAAATAATATTTTCATTTGTACTTCATTGACTACTGCATTCTCAGATCAGCTTTATATGATGTTTCTGTTACTTTAAAACACCCATTTAACTGTCAGCAAATTGAAAATATTTAAAAGAAAGAATATAAAACATATTAACTAAAAATGAACAGAGAATGCACTAGTTAAACATTGTTATAAAGCAGTAAAGATAAAACTCAAATTCTTAAAGCATGATCAAAACTTATAAGAAACACAAAATGTAAAACAAAAATAGTAAATCTTTATCTCTGCTGGTTTTTGTCAATTCTAAAATAAATGAGCAGTTGTACATTTAAAATATAATTTACAGGATTTATATCAATTAAAATATTTGAATAATACTTTTGAAGTTTATTTTGATTAATTTCAAGAAGTTTTTAATATTTCTATAAAATCATATTTTGCTGATTTTTTAAAAGAAGAAATTAGTATATTTAATGATGCCCTATTTTATTTTTAATAGATTGCTCAAATAATGTTATATGTGAAGTTGATTTATTTGGTAGGCTATTTTTTACCCAGATACCTTAGAGTACCACTACTTGTATCTTACCTAATTCCGCTAGGAATCTTGTATCACTATTTTTACATGTTTTTAAAAATTATTTTTGATCTTATTTCAAAAGATATCCTAGTACCAAAGTGTTATATCTCCACAAAGAATATTCTATTTACTTACCTCAACATTCAATGATTGTGTCTCACATTGTGTTCCAAATTTTAGTTCATTCATTTTAACTGAAGAATTCTTTTGAAGGCTTTCTGTATTTTTCTAGAAACAGATTTAGAGTCCAAATATTAACAAGAAAATCATCATGATATGTTAATCCATTATATTTATGCTATTAAACACACAATATCTGCAAGAAGAAAAAAAACTATCCATAAAAAACCTTGCCAACTGTTGACATTTTATTGTAATGCCAGTTAAAACAGATTTAAAGAAATGACTGAAATAAATACTGACATGAGACAAGAAGAATATAAAATAAATATTTCAGATTTAATTAACATTTTAATGGAATCACAATAAAAACCAAATGAAAATAATTCTATGAAAGTGTGCTATTTGAGAAGAATAAAAAAATGTAGACTGGAGTCTACAGAAGAAAATACTAATTGTAGCACACTTTTTTGTTAGCTGTTTTAATATGTTTTATTAGAACTCTTTGTTTGCATTTTTATTTCAATCTGTAGAAAAATAAACAAATAATGATTGTCTGAATTTCAATAAGCAAGAAATAACTCGAGAGAAAACTTAAAAGTTTATATGCAGAAAAAGTTGGCTGCATTTTGATTTGCATTGATAAATGGATGTAAATTAGACTTCAAGTAAATTTAAAGTAAACTTAAATTATATAAGCTCAACATAAATAGTTGATAAATCATTTGTATTCTTAGAAACTATTTTTCTCATAAATGTGAATCAATGAAGGTTTTCGACAGTAGTATATGGGTATCAGTTTGAGATAATACTTTTGAGCAATGTATGGGCAACCATCTTACAAAGTAGCTTTGTTAAACAAAGGGTTATCAACATTATGACTTATCTTTGCTTCTTAGGGATTTAATTCATGTCAGATTCATGTAATATAAAATTTACGTAACAGCTGAATTAAGTTAAAGCACAAAAAATTCTTCAGATGAAAGCTATATTAACTAATGGTCATGGTCACTATTTCTGGTTAGGAAGGGGAATCCTCCATTACAACATCTTGAATTTTGGCAAAGCATTACAGCAGAGAAGTTTTGCCAGGAAATTTACAAAAGGTGTCAAGAACTGCAATGATTACATCCAATGTTGGTCAATTGAAAACATGACAATGCTCAACTCTATGTCTTTCAAATAACTAGAAAAATTGAATGACATTTTTGCATCAATAGTTTCTTTACCATTCTATTCTTGTCCCAAGAAGAACCAAATATTTTTGTCTTTTCCTTTCTAATTATTCTCCATGGGAATTAAAGATATCACAAAATCTAATTTCTTACACCATGCTAAGCATCAATCAATTCAGCACTCAAAACTGTCAATCAGTTTATTGATTTTAATTATTCAAAAAACATTTTCAAATTTATTCATGATTATTTTAATTTATTATATAATTTATTAATTATTTATTATTATTAATTATTGATTAATTCATGAATAGATGCCAATAAAATGATAAACATTGTTGAAATAATTTTTTAAATTTATTTCTCATCATACATTAGTTTATATGCAATACATCAATCTCTTCATTCAAATCTGTCAATGGAGAGATGATTATTTCTTATCGCAATTAAAAAAGTTCAGTTCTATCAGCAGAAAAAGAGAGTGGGAGACTAACCTCATTATTTTTTAATTGAATACGATGAGTTTTCTGTAGGATCTCAGCACCAATCAATATCATTATAGCCTGAAAGGAAAAATAAATGGTTAATTTTCCTTGAGAAATCAGGAATAAAGCAACATCAAAATTTTTACTAAAACTCTTGAATTAAATGAGAAAAATGTTACAAAAGAATGATCAATGCAAGAGAATTTAGTAAATAATTTAACTTTGCCGTAATGCAAAAGCATCAAATTTTTAAATTCAAGAAAGTTTTTAAGAATTAAGTTATCTTTTAAGACTGTAAAGATGAACTTTCAACTGTAAGAGAAAACTTTTTTATATATTGTTATATTAATTTATGTGCAAGAATTAAATATTCCAGAATCCAAAAAGATGATTATGATATCAATTATTGCAAAACCCACTTAGAGATAAGCAGTTTCTGCAAAGTTTTTGATATCTTAGATTTCTATGATTTAAAATTCATGAAGTTTAATAATTTTTTAAGATTAATTTTAATTCATTGCATATATTTTTCACTTATAAGAAGTTCTTATAATTTAAATGAACATTCACAATTCTGTACATGTGTGAGTAGCAATTATGATAAGATTGAGTTTGATAAACTTTTAATCTTCTGTAGAGAATTACAAAGGAAAAAAGCTTATTATCTATAAGGAATCAAATCAGTCCAGTATTAATGGTTTTAAAAGAGCTGAAAATATGAATATTTGAGAATCAATAATTTTGTTTTTTAAAGTAAACAGATGAGAAAGAAAAGTTCTTTGACTTTTATATTGATAAAATTTAAAAAAAATGAATCCCAGTCTCTTATCTGTCAAACAATTAGTTTATAGTTAACATCATATTGTTTACAGTTAACATCATTCTTCATTTTAAATTTTTCTGATTGATAGTTTTTTGTATTACTATTATTCCCTATTTTAAAATTATTAGATAGACATAGTTTAAAATTATATCTAACACATGCATGAGACATTTGTTAATTTTAGAATATATAGAAATATTATAAGTACTTACCTGTATAAAAAACCAATTATGAAGACCACAAGGAATGGATAAATACCAGAATTGTACAGAGTTATCAGTAATCCTAGAATTAAATAATTACATAATTTACATGATATGTGCTTATATTGTCTTCTTTGTGCTGTATTCTTTCAGAATGTAGGCAATGATAGCTCTCCAAAACCTCCTGTCCTTGGTATCTCTTATTAAGATTTGTCTTTTAGATACTAATCTCTGTTCTGCCAGACATTTATACATCTTCATTAAGTAAGTTATTTGTTCCTTTCCTCTTTCCTCCTTGCCTTCAGTATGCCCTTTGAGTGTCAAATTCTATACACTTGTTTCTTCATTCTGTGTCCTTAAATTTCAACTGTCTCTTTCTGATTCTAAGATATATATATATATATATATATATATATATATATATATATATATATATATATATATATATGTGTGTGTGTGTGTGTGTGTGTGTGTGTTACAGGTAGTAAATCACAAAATTGTTATTAAACTCTTCTTATTTAGATAACTTTAAACATTTGAACATGGTTTCAAACTTAATGAAAAGTAAATATCAATATCATTAATTTTATTTCCAGTTTCTTTCTGAAGCAGCAGAAATCTGGCAAAGTTAGAATTAAAGTAATCAGATGGAAAAATGACTAACGTAATATAAATGGTAGAGATTTTTGTAACTTTTAGACTCTTTTTAATACACAGAAATGAAACAATCATCTTATTTTTCAATCAACCAGATCTGATTAGCAAAAATATGTATCTGAAAACTTATAATATTTTACCACAGAATTTCATTTAATGTAACAGATTTTATTATTAGAATATGCAGGAGAGAATCCAACCAGCAATATTTAATATTTGACCAATGCTCAGTTGCACACATAAACAATAATGCTTTGAAAAGATTAACAAATTTGAGGGGAGCAAAATATCTACCATTCTTTCTTACTCTCATATTCCATATGAAGTATAATTCATAGGACTGCTACGATTTCTTATTACCTCAAGATTCTGTAATATTTACTTTTTCAGTGAACTTGTAGATACACATTTGGATGCCGCAAATAAGGTTATTGTAAATTTAATGTTAAATACATCAGTTTGATAGTGTTTTGGAAAAAAAAGTGAGTGTGTGTGTGTGTGTGTGTGTGTGTGCATAAGAAAGAGAGATAGAGAGAGACAGAGAAAGAGAGAATGACCAGAATCTCACTTAAGGACACTTCAATGGAAAGACTTCAGAAGTTGATAAATCTATCTGCTCTATTATAATAAAGTCAGTCAGTCAGTTAAATGCATTAGGTGATACATGCTTGGGCGATCATGTCTCAAAAAAGACATGAGTGACTGGGCAGAAGATTATCCCACAGTAGGTTGCCATTACTTTCTGCGGTAGACTGGTTACTAGCCAAGGCCATAGAACCCAATCTGTCCTGTTATTTAACCCATAACTGGAGGGAAGACACGGATTTATACCTTTCTCAAGAGTATTTGAGCGTAAGTGTATTTAACAATGAATTCAACTGGAATTCGAACTCAGCACCCCAATTTCTCGTTCCGAGCCAAGATTCACTGCAGACCGTTGTGTATTTATTTGTATAACAGGAGTTTGGATTATTTTGCTTTTTTCTTATGTCTTAACATAAGATACTCAATAATGGGTACATCAATATGTTGCTGTCATTTTAGACGGTAAACATTTTGCCGTCATTTTTGACGGCACCAAACGTATTAAGAGCCGTGTGTGTCGGTTCGTACGCTTGTCAGTCACAATTTCATATTAAGGCCAAACGATGAAATGGAGTGGGGTTACTTGCGATGATAATAAGGGAAACCGACATGCGTATGGTAGCAAGAAACAAAGGCCTTATTAGCGAGAAGAGAGATAAAAAGACGAAATATAAAATAAAATTAATTATTATCGCAGACTACAAACAGTTAAGTAAAATGAAGATGGCTCAGAAAATGTCTTATGAAGGTCAATTTTTCTTTGTCGAAGGGTGTGTATTGGTGAACGGGTAGGTTGGCTGATATTCGTGACTGAATGGAAATGGCAACGAAGATAAGGACAATGTTATGGTTTATAAAATGGTCAGTGTTCTAAAAATAGAAACAGATAGACACACTGACGCCAAGAATTCAAAATTGGGCGGCAAAATAAGGAACCGTTTCTTTTGGTAGGAGTAGGAGTAAGAGTAGGAGTAAGAAGTAGGAGTTAAGGACAGTAGTTTTGTGTAGGAGATTTGAAAAGAGGAAGATGCTAGTCAGTTGACCACTAGAGTCCAGATGGGATAGGCTCGTTTACTACTAGCCTCCCACAGTGAAGAGAATTTAGCTAGTCTGCTCCTGTATCCACACCAAATTTAAAGGTTATAACTTGATGTAAAAACCTAAAGTTTTATACCTAAAATAAACATCATTAATTCAAGTTTGTGTTATCTTCTAATTATACCAGAACGTAGCAACACAACAGTGGCGACCACGACATACGAACAGAAAGCAACCGCATATACTATATATATATATACATATATAAAAGGATAAATGGAGCAGACAGGAGAGGAAACTGCTGTAAATGGATGGTTTACGATATTAGAAGCCCAGTTTCACTTGCGAAATGTGACAGCATCAAAAACAAAGTTTTATGCAGTAATGTCATCGTTACCAGCCGAAGAAGTGGGTAAACTACCAAATGCTACCCTCGCATCACAAGACTACGAGGAATTAAAACGGACTCTGATAGAAGCTCACGAACAAACAAAACCGGAGCTTCTAGAAAAATTAATGTCGGCTACGACTATTTCAGGATGACCGTTGACATATTTGCACGAAATTCTATCCGTAGCTAAACGGATAGGTATTAGCGACGACATTTCGAGACACAAATTCCTGCAGGCATTACCGTCAACAATAGCTCCAGTAATAGCCTCGCAAAAAGATTTAAACCATACCCAACTTGGCAGGTTAGCAGATGAACTGATGTCATTATTGAATAACGATAAGGCATTTGTTGTTCAGCGACCCTTATCTACTAAGAATAACTCACAAACAAGTTATAAAGGAAAATACAGCCAAGAAACTTCAGTGCCACTAAATGTCAGGCCGTATCGGAATAACCAACGGACAAAAATTTGCAGAGCACATATTTATTTCGCCAATGAAGCAAGAACATGTAAACCTTAGTGTAAATGGCCCAAAAAGAACAATCTACAAATGTTGCCTAGTTCCCGACCAGTAACATCTACGGGAAGTGATTCGGAAAACTAATAGGGCGAACAAATTCAGTCCCACGAGGTTCGCCGCTATTAGAAATTACCGCAAAATTAGGGGCTACCAAATTAAAATTTATTGTAGATACTGGTGCAAGTATCTCAATATTACCAATTTCTGTAGTAAATGGTATTACATTAAAACCGACTCCCATATCACTATCCACTGCAAATGGGGAGAAAATAAAATGCTACGGACAAGCGAGTTTAGAAATTGGAATACCCAGTTTAAGGAGATCTTTTACTTGGACATTCGTGATCGCTGATATCACCAACCCGCTCTTTGGACTGGATTTCCTCAACAAGTTTGGTCTAATAGTAGACTGCAGTAACAAAACCATTTACGATCATACAACAACCCAGCGAAAGAGTTTAAAAATATCTGCATCAGCGGCGAATCTAGTCGTAAATGAAACGGATCTCCCGCCATTCATACGGAACGTGATTAAAGAAAAATATCCGAACCTAATCGCACCACATAAGAACAGTAACAAAAAACACTGCGGCGTCTACCACAGAATTGACACAGGAAGCCATACGCCAGTATTTGCAAAACCCAGGCGGCTTAATGTAAAAAAAATGGAAGCTGCGCGTAGCGAATTTAAAACCCTACAAAAAGACGGAGTGATCTCCCTTTCCAAAAGCGAGTGGTCTAGCCCACTGCAAATAGTATCTAAACAAAGCGGAGGATTTAGATGTTGTGGAGATTATCGTTCTCGCAATAGCATAACCAAGACTGACAGGTACCCTATACCAAATATAAGCTTTTTTTCAGCAAAACTTGCAAACAAACGACGATTCTCCAAAATTGATTTGATTTCAGCCTACCACCAAATTAAAATGCATCCGGACGATGTAGAAAAAACTGCTCTCACCACCCCATTTGGTCTTTATGAATATAATTATATGCCGTTTGGATTAAAAGATGCGTCAGCTACATTTCAACGGTATATGGACAAAATTTTTGAAGACATTGATTGTGTTTTTATATATATTGATGACATTTTAATTTTCAGCATTGATGAGATTTCTCATAAAAAAGACATTGAAACCGTTTTTAATATTTTAAATGAACACAATTTAAAAACTTCAGCCACAAAATCTGTTTTCAATGTGACTTCCCTAGATTTCTTAGGCTTTCATATTAGCGTAGATGGCATTAAACCTACAACTAGTAAAATAGAAGAATTAAAATCTTTTCCTTACCCTAAGGCTGCAAAAGAGCTACGCAGATTTCTTGGAATGGTAGGATTTTATAGAAAATTAATACCAAAATTTTCAGAGATAGTCTTACCCCTATCTGAGAGAATGAGGTTATCCCCTAAAGGCTCGTTCACATTAGATGAATCTGAACGACAATCTTTCAGTTCTGTTATTAAGGAACTTAATGATACATCCTCATTAGCTCACCCTGAACCTAACTGTACAAATTATCAATTAGTCACTGACAGTAGTAATTATGCTGTCGCTGCGGCATTGCACCAAATGGTGGAAGGAAATCAAATACCGATCGGATTGTTCTCTAAAAAATTAACACAAACATAAATGAGATATTTTACATTCGATCGCGAACTTTTAGCAGCTTATTTGTCAGTGCTGCACTTCCGTCACCTCATAGAAGGTCGCCAAGTACTACTTTTAACTGACCACAAGCCACTGTGTAGTGCATTTTATACTTTAAACCCCTCTAAATCAGACAGACAACAACGACAATTAGCTATCCCGACAAAATTTATTTCAGATATTGAATATGTAAAAGGTAGTCAGAATATAGTTGCTGATTGTCTGTCTCGACCAACTCTTGCTGTACAAATAGATGGGGGCTACGTAAGACTGAAAAGATTGGAAATGAAAAAGCCGGAAACCACATCCTAAACAAGGAAACAAGGGATGAGCTTCTACACCTGTTCAATAGACGTGGGTGGTGTATCAAACCGGGCGATAGTTTAGTCTATCTACTCCAATTGAAAAAAATAAAAAAGAAAAGAGTGAAAAGGTTGGAAAAGAGAAAGCCGGAGACCACATCCTAAACAGGGAACAAGGGATTTACCTTCACTTGCAGAAGCACAGGCATCTGATATAGAAATTCAATCTTTTCAGGACTTAAAAAAATCCACCATACTTGGTGATAACCAATTTATATGGTGTGACTTATCAACGTCTTATCCCAGACCTTTTGTTCCATCTAAATTGCGTGAGTCCATATTCTATAGTATCCATTCCATAAATCACCCTAGCATTAAATCATCTATTAAGATGATTAAAGCTGTATATTACTGGCCAAACATGGACAAATCAATCAAAGGCTTTTGTGCATCATGCACAGCCTGCCAACAAGCAAAGGTCTAGAAACATACAAAATCACCTATACAGACATTAGAAATACCATCAGCTAGATTTCACACAGTCCACATAGATATAGTAGGACCACTCCCACCAGCAAAAAGCCAAATAGCAGTTAGATCAGCCCGTATAGATATATCCTCACATGCATTGACCGCACAACTCGTTGGATAGAAGCACAGCCCATCAGCGAAATCACTGCAGCTAGTGTAGCTGAGACTTTTATAAACACGTGGGTCACATGTTATAACCGACAGAAGCCGACAATTTGAAAGTGAGTTGTTTAGTGAAGTAGCAAAAATAATTGGTTTTTATAGACTACGTACGACAGCTTATCATCCTCAATGTAATGGTTTGATTGAGAGAATGCACAGAACCATTAAAACTGCTATTATAGCACGAAAAGAGTCCTGGCTCTCAGCTCTTCCAATAGTACTTCTTGGGATTCGCAGTATGCCCAATAGCTCTGATTTTTCTCCTTTTTATGCTGTTACAGGCACACAATGTTTGCTACCACAGCTACTAATAGATAGCACAAGCGAGGTGACTATAACTCAAAAGTTCACAAGATATTTACATAAAACCATGTCACAAATTAATGTGAGAGACTTCACCAAAAGAGTTAATAAGTCTGCAAAATCTTATGTCCCAGAAAAACTTCAAACTTGTGATAAAGTTTGGATTAGAGTGGATCGTGTTCGAAGACCATTGGAGGCACTCTATTCAGGTCCCTACACAGTCCTTCAGCGAACACCTAAATATTTTCTGGTTAAGATAAATAATGATATGGATACTCAAGTTTCTGTGGACAGGTTGAAACCATATATAGAAGTACAAAAACAAATAGTAGAGAAACAAGTAGAAGAAAAGATGAATAAAAACAAAACGCTTAGTGATGGCGAGTCTTCTAAAAATAGAAACAGATAGACACACTGACGCCAAGAATTCAAAATTGGGCGGCAAAATAAGGAACCGTTTCTTTTGGTAGGAGTAGGAGTAAGAGTAGGAGTAAGAAGTAGGAGTTAAGGACAGTAGTTTTGTGTAGGAGATTTGAAAAGAGGAAGACGCTAGTCAGTTGACCACTAGAGTCCAGAAGGGATAGGCTCGTTTACTAGCATTCCACAGTGAAGAGAATTTAGCTAGTCTGCTCCTGTATCCACACCAAATTTAAAGGTTATAACTTGATGTAAAAACCTAAAGTTTTATACCTAAAATAAACATCATTAATTCAAGTTTGTGTTATCTTCTAATTATACCAAAACGAAGCAACACAACAACAATATAGTCCGAATAAATGTAAAATGTACGATGATTTGTATTAATCTTTTTAATTTTCGATTAGTAATTATAATCTTCGCTAATAAGTTTTTAAACTAACCCCAACAAATTATTGGAAGTATTTTAAAAATATTTTAAAAATCTTATAATTTATTATAATTAAAAAAAAATGAAAACAGTTCTTTTAAAATTTCAATTTCATTAATAATCGGAAACAATTTTTTCTTCAAAATTGATGACTTTCATTTATTATTCATTGAAACAATTAAAAGCTTATCAAATTAAATAATGTCATAGTTATTGCATTTTTTATTTTATTATTGATAGCAGATTTTCGAAAATATAGGCAAAGAAAAAAAAAGAAAAAAGAAATAGATGATTTTTACTCATTCTCCAATGAGTCCTGCGTTTAAGTAAAAAAACAGTTATCGCAACAAAATTTAATTTCTTAATATTTAATGAATTTACGTAGAGGGGGAGTAACAGACGTAAAAACCAAAAACCACACATATATATATATATATAAAGATTTTTTTTAAAATTAATAATTTCAAAAATAATTTCGTTCATTTGTGAATCAATAACCCCTTAAAGTTTCATTAAACTCCGACAATTATTTGATTTTTGCAAGAATTTCTAAATTAATGTTTTTGTCACCGGAAAATTCTGAGTTATTACGTTTTTTATTGTAAACTTTGTAAACTCTCATAACGATTTGATTCTTCTTCTTCTATGTGCCCTGTCCCTTCAGGACGTAGGCGATCATGGATCTCCACGTCTCCCTATCCCTTGTGGCTCTTAGTATGTTTGCTCCTGTTGCTCCTGGCAACCCCCGTTCCGTCATCCACCTGATCAGGCCCTGCAAATATGTTATCCGCTGCCTTCCTCTGTCTCTCCTTCCTTCTATCTGACCAGTCAGTATCAGGTTCTCCAGGCTTTCCTTCCTCATTGCATGTCCCAGGAACTTCAGTTGTCTCTTCCTGATGCTCAGCATCAATTTCCTTTTTGTTGCCATTCTTTCTAACACTTCATCGTTGCTTGTATGCTCAGTCCACGATATCCGTAGCATCCTTCTGTAGAACCACATTTCGGCCGCTTCCAGTTTTGTCCTCATTTTCGATGATATTGTCCAGCATTCACAGCCGTACTGAAGAACTGACATCACGTAGCAGTCTAGCACTCTTTTCTTCGTTTCTATTGAGATCTTCCTGTGTGTTAGTATTTTGCTCATCTTCTGGAACGCGTCCTTTGCCATGCCAATTCGCCTTCGGATCTCCGTGTCGCACTTTCCATCTCCTGTTAGAACACTTCCTAGGTACTTAAATTCTTGGACTTGTTTGATTCTGTTATCCCCCACCTGTATTTGGCATTTTGGGTTGTATCTTTTGCTGATGACCATGCACTCAGTTTTCTTAAAGTTTATTTGTAGTCCCATCTTGTCACTCTCCACTGCTACTTTCTGTATGAGATCTTGCAGTTTCCTTTCCGTGTCCGCAATCAGTACTGTATCGTCCGCGTATCTTATGTTGTTCAGGTTGTGGCCTCCAATAATAAATCCTGGTGTGTCATCTAGGGTCCTCAAAATATTCTCGCTGTATAGGTTGAACAAATCCGGTGAAAAGACACATCCTTGTCTTACGCCTTTTTCTATCTTTGTGTATCTACTGAGGTCGTTACCTGTCCGTATGCAGGCCGTTTGCTGCCAGTAGAGATTCTTGATTATTCTTATATCTTTGCCGAAAATGTCGAGGTTTCCTATCATTTCCATCAATTCTTTGTGTCGTATTTTGTCGAATGCTTTCGCGTAATCAATGAAGCATAGGTACAAGTCTTTCTTCATTTGTAATGCCCTTTCAGAGAGCATCCTAATCATGAATATGGCGTTCCTTGTTCCAGTGTCTTTGACGAACCCGCACTGTTCCTGTCCTATCTCTGGCCTGATTCTGCTTCTCGCTCTATTCATCAGGATTCTGACAATCAGTTTTGTAATGTGACTCATTAAGCTGATAGTTCTGTGTAGTTCACACTCGTTTGCACCTGGTTTCTTCGGCAGTGCTATAAATATCGATGCATAGGTCGTCTGGTATTATTCCGCTGCTATAAATTTCGTTTATTATGTCGGTAATCTTTTCTATGCCATACTCTTCTAAGGCTGTCAGCAGCTCTATCACTATGCCATCTGGGCCAGGTGCTTTATTTCTGTTCATTTTGGCCATTGCCGCTTCCACTTCGGATTTTAGTATTTCCGGTCCATCCATCTCCTTGTGTATTCTCGGTTGTTCTCTCTTGTCGCCAAAGAGATCCTTTATGTATTCTTCCCATCGCTGGAGTATTTCCTCTTTCTCTACTATGATTGTCCCTTCCTTGGATTTTATGCATCCTGTTGAGGAACAGGTTTTTTGTCCTGTCAGTTCTCTTATCTCTTTATGCATTTCTGCTTTGTTGTTCCTGCTCAGTCTCTCTACTTCTGCACATTTGTTGTTGAGCCATTCCTCTTTGGCTTGTCTGCATTTGTTCCTTATCTCCCTGTGAAGTTTTTTGTACTGTGTTCCGTGTCTTGGCGTTATTTTTTGTCTCCTTTGCATCATGTGGAGGATCTCTTCGGTCATCCACTCATTTTTTCTTCTTCGTCTGATTTCCTTTGGGGCTATGTTGTTCGCTGAGGTCACCATTGCTTCTTTTAGTGACTCCCATTTTGAGTATCCTTTTCCAATTTGTTCTTCATATTTCTTTTTTACGCTGTTATTATATTCTTTCTGCAGGGTGAGATCATCCTCTAGTGTGTCGTATTGCAGTCTTGGTGTTATGCTGGGTTTCTTCAGTCTTCGCAGTTTCACTTTTAGTTTGCAGATGACTGGGACGTGGTCACTTCCGCAGTCAGCACCTGGGTACGTTTTGCATTGGACTACTGCGTTCCTGTACCCGCTAACTAAAATCAAAACAAGATTTTATCAAATTTTTGAACGTGTAGAACAGATTCAAATTTTTCTCTTTTTAATACTTAAAGACTATCAGTATACGCCTCGGGACACTTAGCTACTTATTTCTCTGGAACATTTAACCACATGCATTTTGGGACATTTCAGATTTCACTCATTACAATACATGCATTTTCTATTGGAACATTTCACTCATACTAATTAATTAACTACATGCATTTTCTATTCGAGTATTTTACTTCTTACAAATTTGTTATTTATTTCTATTAATAAAATTACACTTATTTCACAAACAAAATACTTTCATTTTTCCAACTATTCATTCAACCTCCTGATATTTAAAAATGTGGGGATTGTCGGTTACGTTTTTTAAGTGGCCTTGTACCAGACTGGCCGACTCACTCTACACATTGCATAACTCACTTTTTTCCGGTGACATACATTGATTTGGAAATTCCCGCAAAAATCAAATAATTGTCGGATTTTAGTGACACTTTCAGTACTTATTCACAAAAAAAGAATTAAATTATTTTTTAAATTATTATTTGTTAAAAATCTTTGTAAAAATATTTTTTTTTACATCTGTTATCTCCCCTCCAAGTAATTCCATGAAATTTTAATACATTTTACTGTGTTGTGGTAAATAGTTTTATTAGTTAAACGCAGAACGCATTGGGGGAATACAAATCATCTATTTTTTTTTAAAATTTTGGGTTTGCCTCTGTTTCCGAAAATCTGCTCCGAATAGTAAAATAAAAAATGCAATAAAACTCAGATATTATTTAATTTGATAAGCTTTTAATTACTCGAATAAATACAACAAATAAAGACATTATAGTCTGAAGAAAAAAAATTCGATTACTAATGAAATTTTAAAAGAATTGTTTTCATTTTTTAAAAATTATAATAATTTATAAAGTTTCAAAAATATTTTTAAAATGATTCAAAGAATTGTTGCGGTTAGATTTTTAAGTTAATAATTGAAGATTATATTGACTATCGAAAATCGAAGAAAAGTTTAATAAAAATTGTTTGGCCTTCATATTTTTAAAATAATTTTTTTGTGCATTTGAAGTTTTTTTGTATGGTAATTTTTATGTGCAAATTACAAGGTCACAGTTTCCTCTCCTTACCCACCACAAATTTGTACATTTGGTCACTTGTGAACACTATATACACTTATCTCGAATCAATAACTTGTCAACACGTTTGATATACGGCGGACAGGTCAAAAAGTTCAACTCTGTGAAGAAATAGTTTAATTCTAAATTTCACGCTATAAATAAGTTATACTTGTGTAAATCAGATTAACATGAAATTTACTAATTGTCCAAAAGTAATGTGTCACAGATCTATTTGTTGTTTTGCAAGATTTTTAAAACCGAGAATTAACTTTTGTTTACAAATGTGTCGATCGCTTATAATGCTCGAAAAATAGAAAGTTTAATGAAAAATTGAAAAATTTTAAATTCCAATCAATATAACTTCGGTTTGAAATACACCAGAGTATTTTGCTTACTGGAATTAGTAAATTTAATCTCTTGGCTTTCAATAAAAGCTAAAACTAAAGCTTGGAAAAACTTTTCTATTTTTAAAAATTCAATTTAAATTTAGGCATCGAAAATGAGGGGAGTTTAGCTAGCCGACGCGTTTTGTCATATGACAGACTGTTTCAAGATAATTGAAATGATTTTATTTTGCACAATGTAAACAAAACCAAAATGTTATTAGGTACTCGAAATTTTAACCTGGTTGATGAATGTCTTGTAATTTCAAATTTTGTGACTACTTCGAGTTTACAAATTTAAGTGCACAACTAGCTAAGTCATATCATTTTATTGTTGAAATTGCTAGATGCAATCATAAGTTCTATGCTAATATTTTCTTCTCTCTCGTTTTTCATTTGTGGAAGTCTTTTCTAGTTCCTGTCAATTAAAATATTCAAAAAATGAAATGCAACATCAATCACCATCTTCTGTCTTCTTACATTTTTTCTTTTTATTGTCCTCTCTCATCAATAATGTTTTCTAAGTTTATTTCACTATCAGTAGCCTTTGCATCTTGTGGTTTTGTTGGCTTTTTGTAATGAAATGGTGAAAAAACTAAAACAAAATATTTTGGTATCTACATAGTTTTTTTCAGTCAATGATTAACTTTTCCCTTTAAAGTGAAATACTTTTGTAATTATGGTTGGAATGATATGCATGTGTATTTCATACACAAGAGACAGAAAAAAGTGCAGCAAACGCATTTTACTCTCTTTGATTCTTACATGTGGTAACTTATATGGAAACAGATTTGGATAAGGTCCTTTCAGGAAGATATGATATATATTGAATGGCTAACGGAGGTCCTTGTTTTTTAAGGTAAACCTACTTTCAGCATTGGCTTTTGCATCGCTGCGTGCAATTAACAATACGTAGGTCAGAAAATGAGGACTGAGTTGCTAGTCGTTGCTGTACCAGGTGAATAGGATTGGTCCGTCGCGTGTTTGCCGTAGTCGGGTAGCGTAGACTGCGCTAACTGTCGAAGAACGATCCACTCTATTTGACTGGCGTGTAGACTACGTTAGTAGTCGGCGTTTAGTTCAGTAGGGTTGCTACACTGAAGATCACTGTCGCATCGATCTGGACTATTCGCTGCATCGGGTTAGTGATTATCTCGTGAAGATAGACTTTCCTTGGTTTGAAAACGGCAGTTGTAGTGACTAGAGGAAAAAAAATCTGTTGGTTGTTCTGAAAAGGACAGTTGCTTTTGTTCTGAAAAGGATAGTTGTTTTGTAGAAGTGGTAGGAGATGTCAGCATGCTTGGTAGCAAGTCGGAGGCATCAGGCAGCGTGGTAACAGATCAAAGACGTCATCAGGTTGATATCAGTGGTTGAAGGCGTCGGGTCCCTGGAACGGCATAACATCCTTCTTTCGGGCCCCGCGGACCAGCTACTGACTACGTTTGTCATTAGACTGCTCCTTTTATACGCCCCTGTATACGTTACAGTCATTGTGAACCTTGTTTTCATTTTGCTGAGTCATAGTCACGTGATGTAAAACCAGAGCTTTTGAGGTGAGTAGACTGGGGCTTAAAAAAACGTAACACAATAATGTTTATGCAATGCTTTCAAATTAAACTAGCGAATTTAGAAAAGGATTTTTATATAACAAATAACAGTTTCTTTTCTTGCACTTTCCGTTTGTGGAACTCCCTTGTGTTTCCTTGCTTCCCTGAAAGCTACAGTCTCCAAGAATTTAAATGCAAAGTCAGTCGCCATCTCTTATCTTATTCATCCTTTCCCTGACAACACTTGTGTTATGTTCTTCTTTTCCACTCCACTCTCATGCAGCCCTCTTCACACCTGTATTCTCATACTTTTATTATTCATTCTCTGGCTGCCCTATAACTTGTTCCTCTTTCTCATCAATCACTTCTTCTGTAACCCTATGCGCACCAGTGTCAGTTCTGCCTTGCTTGGGGTGAAATGATTTGAAAAAAGTCAGCATTTACTGGCTCAAAAAATGAAACCCATCGAAAATGCAAGTGAAATGTTGTCAGTAGTCGAATCAATTTGATTTTCCGATTCTTTCAACACACTGCGAGAAATGCCACTCTGAACCAATGTCTGATTTTGGTCATTCGACTCCTGACTTTGAAACGGCCACTTCTTATAGACCCGACAATACTCTAACCTCTAGATTGAGAGGAACGTGGTTTTTTAAAATGTTTAGCCTCTTCTCCCAGATTTCGTGGGACGTGGTGCTGTGTTTCGTGGAGCTTCTTCACTTCCGCCTGTTATGTTAGTGATGTGAGTAAAATGTTGGTCATTGTGAAATTGTCATATCTTTTGTGCCAATGTAAGCTGATTTGATTCTGTCAATGGATATAATTTCTGTCTTATGATTGCTCAGAATTGCAAAATATTTATCCACTGTCACAAATAGCGTAAAGGCCGATATAATATGGCGCTAGTGGCTTATTGATGAAATTGTTGCGTACAAGCCTTTTTCGCAATTGTACAAGTCTTTTGCAATATAAATTTGTGTGGGGAATTGCCTGTTTGATAAAAATTGCAATCGCGATATTTTTAATCTAATTCTTGGGCAAATATCGTCGACAGTTGAAGGTCCTTATTATTTAAAAAAATGGCTCAGTAAGTTCATGATGGTATAAAAAACCACTACTACGGGGGTACCCCGAAAATATTGTTTTATAGTGATTTAATGAATATGTAATGAATATGTATACACCTTGGTTCCCCCTCAGTAATGTGATTGTCTGGTAGCCATAAATACAGACGAAGGCGAGGACGACTAGAGGTCTACGTCCATAGGTGTACAACTAGAGATCTACAGGTATATGTCCATAGGTCTACAGGTCTACGACTATTGGTCTACGTCTATTGATTACGCCTATGTCTCCGGATACTGCATACGACGAGTACCGTCCATTACGTCTACGTACTACATTGTCCTACCCGGTTGCATTTGCTTAAACTGCTTAACTACCTCGAATGATATATATATATCCCTTTCCGGGACATATCATATCAGTCAGTCAGTTAAGTGTCATACGTGATACACGCTTGGGCAATCATGTCTCGAAAGAGACATGACTGACTGGGCAGAAGATTATCCCGCAGTAGGTTGCCATTGCTTTATGCGGTAGACTGGTTGCCGACCAAGGCTATAGAACCCAATCTGTCCTGTTATTTAACCCATAACTGGAAGGAATAGACGGATAAATACCTCTTCCAAGGGTATTTGTGCATAAGTGAATGCAATGGATTCAACTGGAATTCGAACTCGGCTCCCCGATTTCTCGTTCCGAGCTGATATCCACTGTACCACAACGCACATTATAGTGTTCCGTATTGATAATAAAATCAGTGGCAAGTTTTCTGCAAGTTTTCATAGCTGCTAATGCAGCTTTTAACTGAAGATGAACCCTCTCTGTCACCTCATTTGTGCATTGATGGTATGCTGTTGTCTTGATATAGTGTATGCTTGATATGGTGTATGCTTATAACTCTTGTGACGTCCTTAAATAGATTAGACTGAAACTGTGGACCGCTATCTGTCGTAATTGTGTTTGGTACACGAAATTGTGAAATCCATCGGTCGGGAAATGTGGTGACGACCTTTTCTGTACGATGTGGTGACGATCTGGTTGATTGTGTAAAAGGACCAACCAGATCGAAAACGACTTTGGTGGAGAGTGCGTCCGGCACATTAAAAACTCCCATGGGAGACCGAGCGTGTCTACCGATTTTATGACGGTGCCAGGATAGACAATTTTTAACCCAGTTCCGTATGTCAGTCGTAATACATGAATCGTTGTTTGACCAACTTAACTGTTGCTCTTTCATGCCATGAAAGTGCTGGAAAATTTTAGTAATGTTGGCGGAATATAAGGTGTTGGGGTGTTAACACTAGTATAATTTTGTTGATAAAAGTTAGTCAACTGGAGTTATGTCCCTTACATCACTAATTCCATGACTTCGTCTGATTCTTGGCAATAGTATCAAAATCGGAAACAGCTTTATCTACATAATGATGTAATATTATAGACAATGTATCCCAATAGTGTTATCATGTCCCTTAATGTATTTAATTATTGAGGTGAATTGCCAAAAAAAAAAAAAAAAATCAAGTTGACGCAATTCTTTCGGTGATTATTTGCTTGAAGTATGCATAAGTTAAAGGTTTGTGATCAGTGAAAATCTAATAAATGCCGATACTTTCTCAAATCTACAAATATAGCTAAAAGTTCTATGGTGAAAGTGCTGTAATTATTTTTAGCTGGAGTCATTTTAGAAGAAAGAAATGAAATAGGCTGAGAGATATTATCATTTGGTATAAAACGGCCCCAACCGCTATTGCACTAGCATCAGCTGTTAATGTCAATTTGATGTTGTTATCATTACGCAAATAACTTAGTTTGGCATAATTCCATATAGCTTTTTTTCACATTTTTCACTGTTTGAGTTATTGCTCATTTAATTTGATACTTTTATTTTTTTTCTTTTTAATAAGGAGGTGGGTGGTGATAAAATGTTTGAACAATTAGAGGAATATTTCTGTAAAAAATGATAAGTCCGACGAAATGCCCGAGCTGTCGCACCGGTGTCGGCGTTGGTAAATCGAAAATAGCGTTAACTTTCTCTTGAAAAGGTGTGATGCCTTCCTGCGAGATCGTATGTCTTAAAAGGTTTAAGTGTCGGGTTTCAATCAGGCATTTTTCAGAATTAACTCTTAATGGATATTCTTTCAAACAGTTGTTGCAGAATGCTCTGATTTGTTCTTACTAGCTATCAGCAACTCATTAATATATACAAAAACAAAAGGTAGTTCTCTGGCAAGCCTCATCGATAAATCTCTGAAATATTTGCGCCGCATTTCGAAGTCCGAAAGACATTTTGGTAAATTCGAATAAGCCGAACGGCGTGGTGATCACCGAATTTCATATTTCATCCCCTGAGACTAGAATTTGATAACAGACCTTCATCAAATTAATTTTCGAATTTTTTTTTTTTTGCTTCCTATAGTGATGTAGTGAAATCGCTCATAAATGGTAAGGGATTAATCCGTCTAAAATCATCACATAATCGCCAGTTACAATCTCCTTTCCGAACCAAATGAACTAGAAATGCCCAAGTGCTTATAGAAGAAAGGAAGGTTATGGTCGCTATCCATGTTCTGTGCTTCTGCGCTTTGATACATGACCAATAAAATATACTTCACGTTAAAAGCATTAGGATTGTCTGTAATCACTAATTTGCAGAGAAAAAAATAACAACAGGCTCGCTACTTTCTAAAATTTTGTTTCGCGTCAGTATGTCACCACTTGTTGGGTGTTCTTAATAAGTTGCTGGTGTACAACCTGACTGGAATGTACATAGGATTACAAGTTATTCCGGGTGTTGTCCGGAATAAGACAATCTTGAAAGTACATACTTTTAAAAAGAAAACATAACACGATAATATTTATGCAATGTACTAAAATTAAACAAGCAAATTTAGAATGAAACGCATGACAAGGATTTTTTTTCTAACAAATAATTTATTTGATGTTTCTTCACTTTTTGGCGAGTTCAGTAAAACCCTTGAAAAGTAAGGAAAAGTTCACTTACAGACATTTTTTTAAAAATAAAACCATTGAAAAGAAGGGAAATGTTCACCTAAATATTTCAAGGGAGTGGTTAATAAAATCTTCGTGAAGAAGGAAAAAATGTCAATTCAATCAATTGATGAGTAATCCATATCTGCTTTCGCACAAAAGGAATCCCTTTCTGAATCAACTTCTTTGTCACATTTCGTATTTATATTTTTAGTTAGGTTTCAAAATTGAAACCTTTAAAAATGCGAGGGAAGCGCTATTAGTAGTCGAATAATAATATCATTTTTATTTTCCAAATATTTCAAGACGCTACCGGAAGTGTCACTGGTAGATGTTTGATTTTGGTCATTCGACTCCTGACTTTTTGACAGCTTCTTATGGTTGACTCGTCAAAGAGAAGTTCGAAAAAGAACTCAAAGTTCTCAAAGTTCTTGTTGGTTTACTAAAAAAGTTTTCATTTTTGTTTGTTGATTTAACTTTTATGAAACAGCCATTTAAAATTCATAAAAATGTTTATTTTGAAAATAGAAAATAAAAATGAAGAAATATTAGCAAATACAAAAGAAAAATCTAACTTACATATTTGAAGATAAACAGTATTCATAGCGATGAAAAGTTTCGAGAGGTCAATATTTCATATATGTTCAAAAGATTTCTGTTCGCTTCTAATGTTAAAGGAACTAAAAAAGTGCTGATTTAAAACGTAATTAATTTTCTTGTGAGTTTTTAAAAATTTGCGACTGTTGGGTGGAAAGTAAAATTTTCAGAACGTAAAATAGCAACATTATTTCTATCCCATGAAACAGTTTTAAGGTGCTCACGCACTCATTTCTTATGGCGAATTGAAAGAAGCTAAAGCTGTCACACACAAAAAAAGAGTTTAATAATTCTTTGACTTGCGACATGCGTCAGTGAATAAATATGGTTTTCTTTTATCATTAATTATTGTGTGTGTATTTTCCTGGTGAGCTCAGTAATTTGCTTTTTGGTTCAAATTATTAGGCTAGAACAAAATCAATGTCAAAAATTGAAATTACATGTTATGAATTTGTCGGTAATTAATATAAGCTGGAATAAATATTGATGTAATAACATGTGATACATTACATTTCAGTGATTAAACAAAATTTTCTTGAGGAATGATGAGTAATTTCCTTTTGATCGCAATAATTAGTTTTTCCTTCTGTCTATTGACAAAAATTTTGAATTAATGAGTGGGATAAATAATCTATATACGACAGTGTGGTGTTCATATAAACAAAAATATTAATTAACTTAAACGTGAATTTAACAAAAGCTTTTTAAAAAAATATATACATCAGCGTTTATGAAATTAAAAAATTAATAGTAATCTATTTTCATGCAAACATTGAAATAAGAATATATAAGCGTCAACGTATAAAAATGTAAAATTATATAACAAATGATGAATATAAAAACTAATCATACAATAGGCTAGGTTTGTTTATTGCACTTTCTTTTGAGAGACATGTTTAAATATAGTTATAAAAGAAAGTAGGATGATTAGTTAATTTAAAATAGTTCGAATGAATTTGATGTGCAAAACATTGTTTATGTAAGGCTCAAATTGATGTTGGAAATACCACCAAAATAAAGCCTGTCAATTTTTGTTTTGATCATTTCACCCCAAGCAAGTAGTGCACAGTGGAGTTACAGTGAGAAAAAAAATCTAAGTACAAGGAGTATTGGGGAAAGGATAAAAGATGAACAAGATTCAAGAAAATAAAAGATGGTAATTGAAGTTTTATTTAAAATTTTGGGGATTTTAGCTATCAGGGAAGCAAGTAAACGCAAAGAAGTTTTAGAGGCGGGAAGTGCGAGAAAAGAAACTGTTGGAGTAGAAGTGGGTGTTACATTTAACTATTTCAATGGTAAAGGGGTGGGAACCGAAATGCCAATCTAGTAGCACGCTTAAATTCATGTGGCCAGTGCAAAAGGGAAAAAAGCTCGCCAGAGCAGTTGTCATGAAAGTATATGTAGAAAAGACAGAGGGAAGCCACGTCATGTCGATAAGAAAGTGACTGAAGTCGATATGCCAAGTTAGGATTTATTACATTGCAAATCCTTTTTTGGGTTTTGTGGAGAACGTCGAGATGAATGGCAGGAGCGCCAAATCAGATATGGCAACAGTATTCAATGCACGGGCGAATGGTGGATTAATAAATGTGTAAAATGGATTCTGACGAGAAAAACGTTCTGGCTCGAAACAGTGAACCAACCTTCTTAGCAGTAGATGCAGTAATATATATATATATATATATATATATATATATATATATATATATATATAACTCTCTTAGCAGTAGATACAGCTATATATATATTTATATATATATATATATACATTTTGGGTCACCACAAAATAAAGTCTGCTATCGATAATAAAAAAAAACAAACAAAGGAAATATGATGAAGTCTTGCAAGATCCTAACAATAAAAGTTAGGCCCAAATTAATCAGATAAACACCAATATTTTAGAATCTCCCCCCCCCCCTCTCTCTCTCTCTATATATATATATAGTGTTCGGGTAGAATATAAAATAAAATCGTTTAGACTGACATGAATTCACACAACAATTCTTGAGGAATTAAAAGAGCTTATATTGCCCATTCCAAATACCAAATGTGAACATCTCCTGTTGCTAACTAGAATCTTTCGTATTGATTGTTTTTATGATTTATCAGCCCTTTGTGGATTATTTAAAACCAAAGCATATTTGAGATTGTAAGAATAATTTTATTTTTTGTGAGTGAATATTACATTAACAATTTCTTGAGGGTAACATTATTTTCCAGATACAAGTTCTACTATTTAACCCATAGCTGCAGCAGCCGCAGAAAAATTCGTACCTATCGCAAGTGAATTTACGTATAAGTAAACCTAATGAACCGAACTGGAATTCAAACACCAATGCCATTAAAACTATGTGATTAGAAATATAATACGCTTAATGAAAATTAAGGAAAAATGTATTTCTACATCGGAAACCTTTGGCATTAATTAGAATAATTTTCTATGTATCTGATATAAATAGATATTCTATGAATCACTGTACAATATATCTAACTTTAAGTCCAGAAAGACGAGAGACAAAAAACATAATTCATAATTTCCTAATTCAAATACATAAATGCAAAGATTGCACTCACAAGAAAAATAAAAGACTCCTTCAATGTGTAGATTGTAATTTTAAAAGACATAATTGCGCTTTGTAGCAAATCTAACAAGCTCGTATGTATCCACAAATTTGTTTAACAAGACAAGCATTCAGAACCGATCTTTTGATCTTGTACGCATTTTAATACTTAGAATTTGAAATAAATTTTTAAAAATCGTAAACAAAATCTTTCGTTGGTCTTCAATCAAATGTGAATGAATGAGGAATTGGTGCCCAAATACAACCAATATATATATATATTGTGGGCTACTCCCATGTAGTTTTGCCTGTTTCACCAAGAAGTCGTTAGTTGGCGCTTTCAAATAACTATACAAATGAGACACTTCCTGTCCTTTCCTTTTTTTTCTATTTCCTTCTAGCATGCAGTAGAAGGGACGATAACCCACCAGGATATTGTTCACGAGCACGTAGATGTCTTTCCTCTTACTGACTGAACTTTCTCACTCATACACGCGCATCTATCTCACACACACACACACACACACACACACACACACACACACACACACACACATGCGTGTACGTGCATCATACAATTCCTAAATTAAAATTTTTATATTCCTTTTTTTACATTATATTCGTGTATTTTCTCTCCTTTGTTACATAAAAACAAAATATGAACTATCACCTTGTTGAAATTTAGTCTATTTTCTTAGCCACATCATTTACATGTGTGTAAGTTTTGGTTGTCACTGCTTTTAATCTAAGAACCATGTCGCAACAATATATATATAGGGATTGAAAAGTAACTCTTCATTTTAAAATACATATAATTTATCAAAAGAAATGGATATGAGAGGAAAGCATTTAGCATGAGGTTTTATTTAAAATTCTATACGGGCACCAGATTTCGCTAACAGTTTCTCGAGGCATCCAGAAATTGTGTCAACTGATGTCACCAGGAAACTCCTTGTTATATGGAAGACATAACTTCTTTTATTCGCCTTTCAAATTCTTCTAAGGCATTGGTTTGGTAGAGTAGACTTGCTCTTTTAATCAAGCCTAAAAACATGTCACAGGGAGTGTTAAGTTAGGGCTTCCTGCCTGGCCACTTATACATAAAATAGGAAGTTACTTTTAAATCACCCTGTATATATATATATATATATATATATATATATATATATATATATATATATACTATAGTCATCCGCAGACAGGTCTATTTCGCTGTATCACAGCTCATCAGTGCGGCTTAAACTCCGATCGTTTAAATTTTAAATTTATATATATATATATATATATATATATATATATTTTATAAGCGTTTCACCCCGAGCAAGGCATGTCACTGCCACTACTGCGCAGGGGGCTACATAGAGTGGAGAAAGGATGATTAAATATAGGAAATGTCAGAGGGTGGGTGATAGGTGGGTAGGGATACCGAGAATAAGGGTTGGGTAAATGAGAGTGTTCTGAGAATAATTGGGAGTTAGTGTGATAGGAGGTGTCTATTGACCCTACATTTAAACACCTGGAGATTGTAGCTGTCGGAAAAGCAGACTTGTGGAAGGGAGTTCCACAGGCGGGAAGCGCGAGAAAAGAAGCTGTTGGAGTAGAATTTACGGTTACATCTTATTTGTTTAACTGTAAAAGGGTGGGACCTAGTTGCTAATCTAGTATCTCGTGTAAATTCGTGCTTAGGCGTAACCAGTGATCTAAGCTCATCGGAGCAGAAACCATGAAAGTACTTGTAGAAGAGGCACAGGGAAGCCACATCACGCCGGTGAGAGAGTGGTTGCAGCCGGTCTGCCAAGTCAGTATCAACCACGTTACAGATCCTCCTTTGTATTTTGTCAAGAAACTCAAGGAGAGCAGCAGGGGCACCTGACCAGATATGCCAGCAATATTCAATACACGGGCGGATGGTAGATTTGTATTTGTGCAGAATAGATTCAGGTGGGAAAAACTTCCGGGCCCTGCATAGAGAGCCGACTTTCATAGCAGCAGATTTGGCAATGGATTCGATATAGTCATTCCATTTGAGGTCCGCCGAAAGTGTAAGGCCAAGGAGGCGTAGTATTTTACTCTCTGGGAGGCTAGCCTGTCCCATGCTAATGGGAGGTAGATGCGATTGTCTATGGTGGTTAGTTGATAACAGCTTTGTTTTAGAGGCATTGAAATTTACTAGCCATTTCCTAACCCAGGCCACTAGGGATTGGAGGTTCTTTTCAAGTACGGCAGCGAGGTTCACTTTGTCGTTCACACCTGGTTTTTGATCGATGCGAGAGTAGATTGTTGTGTCATCGGCATACATGCTAACTTGGGATCTAATGGCGTCGGGGAGATCATTAATGTAGATCAGAAAGAGCGTAGGACCTAGGATAGAACCTTGAGGGACGCCCGCGTTCGTATGGTAGTTTTGGGAGGCATGCCCATTTAATGCCACCTTCAATGTGCGGTGAGAGGAATGACTGGATGAGGTCAAACAGATGTCCAGTTATCCCGTAGCTCCGCAGTTTGCACAAGAGGCCAGCATGCCAGACCCTGTCGAACGATTTGGAGATACCCAAGGCAACGGTTCGGGCTTCGCCATTCTTGTCAAGTGCCCGTTATATGTACTCGGTAATGGTCGTTAGCATATCAGCAGTAGAGCTGGTGAAGCGAAACCCGTACTGTTTGTCAGAGAGAAGCCTGTTGGCCGTGAGATGCTGAATCACCTCGGCGTTGATAATGGCTTCGAAAACTTTGCCAAAGATTGGAAGGAGACTAATAGGACGGTAATTGGCGGGGTCTGAGGATTCGCCAGAATTCTTAAATATAGGAACTACACAGGAGGACTTCCAACAGGCAGGAAACAGGAAGCAGATAGGCAGAGGTTATAGAGTTTAGAGAGGACAGAGGAGAGTTCTGGGGCACATTTCTTCAGTACTATGACTGGGATTCCGTCACCGCCGCTCACTTTGTGTGGGTCAAGTTGTGCAATTATCTTGGCGACCAGCGAGGGTGTAATGTGGACGTTATTTAGTTGAGCCTTAGTTCTGGGTGGGAAGTCGGGTGTAGGTATTCCTAACGAGTCCAGTGTCAAATTGGTGGAGAATCTACGGGCAAAGCATTCAGCCTTGTCTGCTGGGGAGGTGAGAACTTCAAACTTATTGATTAGTGGGGGTATTGAAGTCTTGTTCTTGTTGAGCACGCTTTTGCATAGACGCCAGTAATCTTTGGAGCCAAACATAGAGGAGGCTATGCGTTGCCTCATTCTGGTAGCAAACACCCTCTTAGCTTCGTTCAGTACTTTTTTACACTTGTTCCCTGCTGAGGTGGAAAGGCACCTGTTTTGGTTCGACGAGCAGCTTCGATAGAGCCGGAAGAAATGGTTCCGGTGGGCAATGGCGGCCGAGCAAGCGGGTGAGAACCAGGGGGACGAATTTGATTTTAGTTGGAATTTCCTGGCCGGGAGATAAAAGCATCGATGCCAGCCTTAACCCAAGAGGAGACCTCGGAGACACAGTCTTCGACAGGAAGATGGAAGACGTTCCAGGGGACGTCGCAGAGGAAGTCTCGGAACGAGTCCCAGTCTGCTTTCTGGTAGCAGTATGATATTCTGCTGGTCTGGTTTTCTTGGGTAGAGTTAGCGTGGATTGAGATGTTGACGGAGACTACGGCGTGGTCAGAGTTTCTGAGGGGGCAGATTTACCTGGTCGTGCAGGAGTCTGGAATGGAGGTAAAACAAAGGTCGAGTAAAGAGTCCCTTCCGTTAGGGTTATTAGAGAAACGCGTGGGGAAGTCCACCACTTGCGTTAGAGCTTGGGTTATTGAAAAATACATGGTGCGGATCCCAGCAAGGTCGGTGGCTGAGTTTTCAAGCCACTTGGTGTGGTGGGCGTTAAAATCGCCAAACACAAATATATGGGCAGATGGGTGAGAAGAAATGGCCCTGTCGATATTAGTAGAGATGCAATCAAGTACCGTACAGTCAGAGGAGGAGGGGTGCGGTAGAGGAAGAAGAGATAGCTAACTGAGCTTCAAAAGTATAATATTACATATTGTTTATAACCAAACTCATTAAAACCATGAAATAAGTATGTATGTATAACATTTCAAAATTATTTTCCTAATAGATACAGTAATTGTGCTTATTCTTTATATGACTTGAAGTAAATCATTTGGTGAAAAAATGTTATCAAATAAAAATTTTCATAATGTTATTAATGTGATAATATCAATGTTAAATTTCTTTCAGAGAATGGTTTATTCTTCATTCTTTTTCGATAATGTTGGTATTCAACTATCTGATTTTGAATTATCTGAATACATATTTTCAATCTCTTTCCCAAGGAGTTTGGATAATTAGGGAAGTTTCACAGTCAAAAATAAATTTATATAAGTTTTATGTATCAAGAACAATTTCAGCAATATCTATCACAAAGTGGAAAAAGTTTTTATGTGATGCATTTCATCTTTTAGGATTTCATCACACTAAAGTAACATTTACATTGATGTAACTATACAAGCAAATTTGCACAAGGTTGGTCTGTTGATATAATAAACATGTGAACATTTTGTAACTTCATAAAATAGAATTGACTGAAACTGTCTGCCTTCCCAGTTATAGTTATATTTTGGATGTCAAAAATCAGGATTAATTTCTATAAAATTAGGTATCTTGAGAGTAAGCAACTGGTCATCTTGTTGACCTATTAAAAATTGTTAACAGGAAATTTTATCTATTTTTTCTGATAATAGTCACTATATATCTATGTGTAAGTGAGTGAATTGATCATTTCGTGGCTATAATTGAGTAAGTCTTGGTGCGCCTGTTTATTTTAACAATGCATATATACATGCATGGCCAAGCAAATCATTTAGAAATTAGTCATTGAGTTGCATATTTTACTGGGTGGAATAAACCGTGAAGATACTGTTAATTTTTTTATATGAGGAAAGTGGTATGGATGTTTGAAGGCAACATTGCAAAAATTACTTTTCAGCAGAAAAGGACAGGTTGTTTGACAAGTTGAAGAGAAATAACTTTTTTAAGTGTGGCAATGAAGGGTCTTTCTGCAATAATGTTGACATCCAATGGATTATGTAGATAAGGATTTAATGTGGCTCTAGTAAGTGTATCAGCTATGACATTGTCTTTTCTGCTAAGCTGTATATCTCTAGTGAGCTGGTTATCACCCGGTTCACACTCCATCCATGTCTATTGAATAGGTGAAGAGGCTCATCCCTTGTTTCCTGTTTAGGATGCGGTTTCCGGTTTTCTCTTTTCCAATCTCTTCAATCTTATGTAGCCACTTGCACATCAGTTGTGTTACCGCCTTGCTCAGGGTGATATGATTTAAAAATAAAAAAAAATTTAAAAACTAGTTGCCAAATATTTAAACTGCTAAAAACAGAGTTAAATATTTGGCCCAACATCTTGTCATGTTGCTTGCAGCCTGCGATGGATTGTTGAACAAACCCTGTCAGTAGACTTATGCTATTAAAGAAAGAACTATTTGAGATGACCTGAAGTTTTGCAAAGAATATTAGAGATAGTTGATGATAGAGCTGTGCTGATCCATATGGATCACTCCAAGGCTTTTAATATGAATGTTCATCATTTTCTGAAGACAGTTTTTTCTTTGATCAGCTTTTAATCTGATTTTGCATTTGGATTCATCTTCATTATTCATCTCCTAGAGCTGTGGCAAAAATAATTGAAATAAGAATAAGAATTGTGGAGATCAGTTCTTCAAAATTATCTGCTTTCAACTATGTTTTATGTACTTTAGCTGAAATTTTTTTTTTGTTCAACTTGAGTGCCAACAATGTAGTATGTAGTTGCTTGGTGCTACCATCATGAGCAAGTACACCACTTATGCCAACAACATACTGCCAAGATTGTATGAGACAATGAGAACAAATATTAACTGGTATAAGTCTGTTGGGTTCCAGTTTGGTAAATGGTGAAATCATATTCTTTTGAATCCCTTGAGCTAAATGAACAAATTGAGCAAGATACTTAATGTTTGGTTCACTGTAGACTTACAACTGCAGAAGAATTGGTTTGTAATACTGGAGAATGGATAAACTTCAAATAAAAGAAATATAGTTGAGAACCAATTGCAAGTAAAGTTAAATGTATAAAACAATTTTTGATGGATTGTTTTAATCGTAAAAAGACATTTTGCTGAAATAAAATTTTTTTCTGTGCTGATTCATTGTTTTAACATGTCAAACAGTTTTGTCAAATTATCTCATATATATATATATATATATATATATATATATATATATATATATAATAAAGATGAAGAAATATAGTATTAAGATGTGCTATATTTATGTGATAAAGTGCTCAATATCAGAGATAGAGCCTATGTAAATATAAAAGTGAACATTGAAGTCAACATTCAGAGATGACAGATTGTTTCATGATAGGTGCAATCATCAGGCCACATGTATTGGGTTTTTCTTTGGTCATTTGTATATACGGGTCAGTAGTGCATTATGGGTAATTCTTCTAATGGTTATTCTGGCAGGAATGGTTTGTTTATTTATTTGGATAAATTTATTTTACTTGTTTTTATTTATATTTGTTATTCATTTATTTATTATATTTATATATTTATTTATATTTATTTTATTTTTATTTTATCTATTCTAATGGTTGTTATAGCAGCAGTGGTTTGTTTAACATTTGCTTGGATTAAATTATTCTTTATTATTATTTATTTATTTATTCTTTTCAGTTTTCAATTTTTAAGTAACGTAGAATATATATATATATATATAGATATAAATATGTATGTATGTATGTAACCATTTTTGATTTACACCTAGATTACACACTAGAAGCAAAAATAAATGATTGGAAGTCACTTATTATATGATAAAGTGAAATATATCTATTGTAAAACATTTGATACAATGGCATATATTTCTGAATAAATGCAAAAGCAAAACTTATCCAAATTGTCATTTTACAGATATACTCCATCCAAAGTTTTCACAAATAAAGATCTATAATGTACATATATATGTCTAAATACCATGGTTAATAAAGTATTTGTACTGTGATGTGATGAATGGCACTTATACAAATATACATATACAGGTAATAATAGTAATATGCTTTTTAAATTTTTTATTCTTTCAAAATTTTACAGTTTGTGCTGAATTTGTATTTGCACTACAGTAAGATCCTCCCATGTAAGTATCTTTGGTTTACTTGCTAAGCTGATGTAATGGATGAAAGAAGTTTCTGTTTTCATTTATAAACAATTTAAATTAGATAATGTAACATTTTAACAAAGTGATTTTGTAAAATTATCCTGTTTTCTTTTGTTTCCAGAAACAATATGTCATCTGCATTTGTCTTTAGTGGTAGCATGCAGTTGTTGGGAAGGGTAGTCTGGCACCAACTATTCTCACTATGAAAATAAACACCTTCAATATAAGGTGAAACAGGTTGGCTAACATTTCATGAAATTCAAAAATTTCACTATCTTCATTTTTGTGTGATTATTTAATGCTTTACCAATCATTTCACAGGTTTTCATGATATTCAATGAAATTTTGGAACATTTCTTCCCATTAGTGTAATGCAGCGTAATGTTTAAGTCCAAAGTAAGAATTGACGAGAAGAATTTAGAACTCTAAAAAAAATTTATTTATTTTTCAAAAGTTAACCACTGCTTGTACCAGGCTGAGAATCAGAAGTATATCAAATAGATTTAAAATTGTGTGTGCTGTTAAAAAAAACAAAACAAAAAAAAACAAAAAACAAACTCATAACAATGAAAATATTATTTAACAAAGAAATACTTTTAATAAGAGGATTTATTTAAAATGGAAATAAATTAATTTTGACTTGTTCTATGTGTGGGTTTTAAAATATAAGTGATAATAATTACATTTATTAATAAATTCATTTTTAAATTATAAAGACATCCAATTAACATTAGAAATCATATTTCCTACTGGTATTCTTTCTGTTTGCCTGAAGTAGCAATGTTCTTAATTTCCAAAATTATAAATAATGCAGGTGCAGAAATGTTTTGTGAAAAAGCATTTTATATCTTTCATGTCCCACTTTAAACTAATTAGAAACATATTTTGTTGTGAACAGTATAACTCTTTTTACTGGAACTTTATCTCAAAAATTTAACAATGTTTTCCAATAAATAACAGATTTTACCCCCAACACCTGATATTAGCAAAAGGTTTTCATTTTCTCATTCTAGAAATACATAAATATTTCAATAAAGAATCAAGAACCAACATTTTCCAGCAAATCAGATACACATCCATATATAATAATATATAACATCTTTGTTTGTCTTTTTCTTTAAAATTTTATTCATTAGCATAAAGAGGTGAAGTAACATTCAAAAGAGATAAATTGTGATACAAATGTTGAATTTCAAGTTGATGTGACTCATCTGTCTCATGATGCAAATAAGACATAACTGAGTAATAAATATCATAGCCAATGGCAAATCCAAAATATAAAGGAAGAAGAAAGATGAAAGGCATCACCATGTTGGGTAAGGGAAGAGGAATCTTCACATTGCTGCAAAAAACAATTTGTAAAAAGTGTAAAGGAGAATTTGTAAAGATGGCAAACATTTTATTATCTAGATTAGTATTAATGTTAGTGCAACTTTATGGGTTAGGATTATGATTAGGGTTTATTGGGTATAGAAAAATCAGTTATTTGATGAGAAGCAAATCCAAAAGGATAGTGGAAATTAATTTTGGCATAAAAAAAATACACTGAAAGTTTTATTACAAAAATACAAACAGAACTTTCAATAATCAAAGAGAGAAACATTTTCTACAGATGCATTTCATTAATGATGTTTACTGAACAAATGTTTAGAAACAGTTGTGGTTTTACCAAGCACAATCTTGCCCAGTGATAATGTTTGTGTTTTTGCATCTTTCTATTAGTGTTTAATTTTTTTTTATTTAGATTTTCATTTTCCATATTTTTAAAATACTCTTAGGCTACCTAATATATGAACATTATTTAATAGACTAATTGCTCCAGTAGCAAATTCATAACTCACTAGGTACCTTAAAAATGTGACTTTTTTTTAACCAAGGCACTAGATTTTTATTGTAGAATTCCAGTGTGTTGTTGGTGACATTGGTTTTAGGTACACAGTTTCTTGCAAATATTGTTCTCATTATTTGTTTCCCAGTTGCAGTTTTCCTATCTCTCATCTTTATTATTTCTGGCCAGTCTGAGAATGAGCCTTTTTCTTCTGTGTGCCATGTCCCTTCATGGCCTTCCACTTCTCCTGTTCCCTCACCCAAACCCCACTCTGTCATCCACCTGCTCAGGGCCTTCAAATATGTTATCCACTACTTTCCCTCTATCTGATTGTGAGTATCAGATTCTTCAACCCTTCCTTCCTTCATCATCACATGTCCCAAGAACTTGTTTGTTTAAATGTTTCCGTACATTTGGGACATCTTATGTATTCTTCAATATCTTTAGAATATTCTGTCCACCAAGTTTGCAGTCTCAACCTTCTTTGCGTCGCTGTAATGACACAATGTACATCGTCGTACACACTTAATTATTTCCTTCCTTTAGATTTTGGGAAGCACGATTGCGTCTACATTACATATAATGCCTTTCGCTACCGTTAACCTGTCTTGCTTCCTTGAAAGGTCTTTCTGCTATAGTACAGTTACTCCACATACTTTTTCATGCTTTGTAGTAGTTTGCTTAGTATCGGGTCTTGGGTTTCTATGCCGAGTGTTTTGCAGGATATTACGTCCGTTTCCACACATTGTATACCTATCATCTGAATTTTCACATTCCTCTTCATTTTCATTCTGAAATCTTATTCTTGATAATGCACCCACATGAGGAATGGTGCTTCCTTTAACATGATGTCAAAAATCAAACGCCATGATTCTAATGGCCCACCTTGAAATTCTTGACGTTATTCTTGGTAACTAATTTTGCAGATTGAATAAGAATTCAAAGTTCTTGTGATCTGATTTAAACAAGAACTTCTTACCCAACAAGAAATTCTGTGCTCTCTCCATACTACGACCAATGCTTCTTTTTCTATATTAGAATAATGACATTCTGCCGACGACAATTTTCTGGAAAGATACATGATTGACCCTCTTGTGGTGCAATAATCGGTATGGCATGTTCACTTGCGTCAGTCGTTAAAGTAACTTTTCTCGGATCTTTACCCCTCAAAACCTTTTTTAATGCTTCGAAAGCATTACTTTGTTTCTGCGTCCATGTAAATTCTACATTTTTTTAGTTGACTATATCTTGGAAGATATCTGCTGTAGATATTAATTAATCTTAACAAAAACTCCAATTCTTTCTTGTTCATAGGGCTTCACTACTTTCGTAGTTTTGTTTGTTAACCTCTCGTCAAGAAATATTTCTTCTCTAGATATTTGATATCCTAGATAGGATATCTTTTCACAGTCTAGCTCGCATGTGTCTGTTTAGCATAATGTCTCCGTAGGACTTGTTCTGTAACTATAGGGATTGGTCAAAACCAGGATTTCACACGTCATTGTGTATTTTTGTAAAAGTGAAGAAGAAAGTTGCTTTTAATTCTTAATTTCCTATTCACCACAGTTCTTTTTGCGCTTTAATTCGTCGTTGGTGCGAGCTCCCGTGCATATATCATCTTGATATATTATTATGTTCTCAACTTTTAAGATCTTCTCGATAGCTCACTGAAAAATTTGACTTGCCGTTTTAATACCAAATTGCAGACGAGTCCATCATAATAATCTCAACGGTGTATTTATTGTAGTAACCGCCTTAAATTTATCTGTTTCAATAAAGTTATACGCTGATTTTATATCAATCCTTACAAAATTCTTCATATTTGATAATATATGACTCGCGGTTTCGATATTAGTAGAGGAAATGAATCTGAACATATTTGATGGTTAACCCCAATTTTGTAATTGCCGTATATTCTTATGTCTCCGTCGGCTTTTTAAAGGTAACTACTGGCGAAGCCCAATTGCTCCCCCATCAGCGACCTTTTCCAAAATGTCCTGCTAAATTATTCTTTTTAACTTTGCCACCACTACAGGTAAAATATGTATCGGCAGTTTCTTTGATCCGATATATGTTGGATGATGACTCCTTCCAACAAATGATCGCTTTATAATCCTTTAGTAATCCTATTTTTATATTCAGATTCTATCTAATTAATCAATATCGATGTATCTACTCTTAACATGTCTATTTTAGCAATCCGTGGTCTTTTGTACTTTCGTACCAATGTCATGGGTTGGTTTCAAAAGTATTCTTTGTTTTGAATGTTCCTTCAAACGTGCCCAATGCCTTAATTGTGATTCCATCGAATTGTTTTAATTGCAAGGTAGATCTTTTAGCCTAGACTTTCGCATGTTCTGCCAAAAACTCATTAAAATTAACTTAACGTCACTACTGGTATCTACCTTCATCTGAAAATATTTTCCATTTATTTTTACTCTTTCCTTGGTTTTCGTCCGTGCATTTACTGCGAATAATTCCGCCATTTCTGCAGCAATTTTCGTGTATTCAACTCCTTCAACTTTCCTTTTGTATTTACATACCTTCGGAAAGTTATCTTTTTTTTTTTTTGGCAGATTAGGCATGTTTTACCAAAAGCTGGCCATTTATTTTTTCTCTTATATGTTGTTTGCCATAGTACTAGCATTGAACATTGTATTTCTTTGTGCTATACGTCTCTCTCTCTCTCTCTCTCTCTCTCTCTCTCTCGTACTGCTGTTTGTCAAACTGCTTTGTCAATTCTAGCTGCTGCACGAACTCTAAACTGGTTTCTAAGTTCAAATTGACACCTTGCAGCCTTTCCAATATCTTATGTTTAAATGATGCCCTCTACCATGTGTAACTGAATCAGCTCAACTTATAACATCATTTTACCACTACCAAGTTTTTCGAATTTGCAGTGCTTAGCTTTTTCTTTTAATTTTAATCGGTGTATATATTGTATGATGGACTCATTCGGTTGTTGTCTCGTCTCAAGAAACTGTTCTTTTAGTGATGACTAACCTCCTCTTCGATCTAATATTCTTTTTTGTTATTCCGATGATTTCTTTGAAGGCTAGATCTGAGTTTTTCGGGTATGCAATCGTCGAAACTTTCTTTACTGCTTCACATTTTGCTGTTGCAAGGAATATATCCGTAATCTCGTTTCGTCTGTTTCTTTACCTTAGCCAGCGCTGCAAAGCATCTAATCCACGTCTCCACGTGCTCCAGATCGTCGAGCGTGGTCAGACATCCTATCAGCAATGCCATTGTTGTGATGTGTAAATCTCGTAGAAAACTACGTGGTTTCTCCTCAGTATTTATTTTGTATAATATACAAAATTGTGGCACAAAGCCGAAAAGGGAAGGGGGAAGAGGTTGGTACTCACTGAACGATCCTATACCTAGCTAAACATTATCACGAACCCATTCACTCATTACAATTTGCACAATCACCACAAGAACCCATCCATCAACTCCCACTCCTTCATACCCCACAATGCCAGAAACTTACAAGGGGCACCTAAAAAAGTGGCGAAATTAACCCATGACAATAAAAATGTATTTATATACAATATAAAATAAATATACAAGATAATATATGTACAATATCATAAAATATTTAATGAAAAATGAAATTATGGGAGGGGAATGAACCCCAAAATAAACTAAAAATACAACAAATTTTTTAACTAAAATAACAATCAATGTTAGTAAGAACCGTCCATCCCAGAAAAAAGAGTGGCCGCTGTATTCCGCCAAACGGCGAAATCAAGAAGCACACTCGCTACGGGAGTGGGGAGGGGGGGTCAAGAAATTAATGGAATGGGATAATAAAAGGCTGAACCAGTCGAGATAAAAGGAGACCAAAACAAACTGGGGAGGTTGGGAATCTCGACTTGGATCATAACAAAAGAGAAAGCCTGGTACAGGCTAGGAACACATTCATTTACTTTAACTAGGTACACAAAAGAGAGCTACCTTAACCAGGGGAGGGTTCCAGAGGAATCCGCCCTGATGTAACCAGCAGATCTAAAAGAGAAAATCAAGACTAGCCCCGTTCAAGCGAACCAGACTTGCTACAGTTACCCAACTTTCGCTGAAGTCTGTCGAAGTCAAACGTTTCCAATCAGTTCTAATCCGTATTTTGAGCTGATGCTCAAAATAGCGGATCAGATCCTGATGTGAAAGACGCTGACCTCGCAAGACTTCCTCCTTTCGCGTCGTCCAAATCACCATTCGAGCCGTGGCTAGCAGCGACAGAAACACCATACGCTTCATCCCAGAGAACGGGGGCGACACATTGTCGCAGGCGAATACACGATCAATGAGCACAAGCTCTTGCGGCGCGATACGAGCAGTCAACTCGCCGACCCGGTCCCATAGAGGGCGAACCCGCGAACAATGGTAGAAGACGTGCGAAGCCGTTTATTCCAAGCCAAGGTTGCAGCGTTCACAATCTGGCAAATCCGCCAGGCCCCATATGAAGGCCTTATCATTGAGAGGCAAGCGATTCCGAGCTAATCGTCAGGTGAGCGAAAACCCAGAGTTGCTGAGATAATAACTTACCTGGTGCCCAAGACCAGAACGAGCGAAACTCATCCTCCGACAAGCGCAGCACATCACGTAATGGATCCTTGGCGACGCCCTCCACTAACCCACGAGAGAAGACTCTCCTAGGTCGTGAAAGGTCACTGGACCGTGGAATTGCCAGCAGGGCCGCCAGACATTCGAGGAGAAAACTCGATCGCCCTCGAGGCTTACGGCACCTCCTCGAGATGGGGGGAGTGATAGTAAGGCTAGGGAACATGTCCCTCACTATCCCCCTAAGCAATGAGTCTTCCAAAATCGCTCGCCTGAGAAAAACCAACCTTGACGCAACCTTATGGCCCATCAGGTATGGCATTCCCAAACCCCCATGACACGGACGTTGGTAACAGACACGTTTGTCGACGTAGTGTTTGCGTCCTCTCCACAGAATGGAGAATAGCAAACGCTCGATCGCCTTCCTACGCCGTTTACAAAGTGGAAGTACTGACAGCTGGTAAAGGATAATGGGAAAGACGTATGTAGCACACGCCTCAGCCATACCCTTTAAGGACAAATTCCTTCGACGCCAAGTCTTGGCCGACGCGTCTACCTTTGCCAGTACCTTCAGACCAATTTTTCTCCAACTGTAGATCGGGCCCAAACCACACTCCAAGAATGCAGACCGGGCCGTCCGTCCAGTCGAAGGGCCCCGGGAGGGTAACACCCTTCCAGGCGCCTAACTGCAAGCCGGGCGACTTGTTGCGGTTAATCTTGGCCTATGTCACCTGTTCGTACCGTTCAAGCGCCTTCTGTACCACCTCGATGTCACTCCGGGAGGACACGAAAGTAGTGACGTCATCGGCGTACGCGGAAACCCTGGCTCGAGCACCACCAGGAACAGCGATCCCACGTAGGGCCGGACTGCACGCTCTGTCCCTTAGCCGGCGAAGGAGGGGCTCCAACGCCAAAGCATAAAGTAGGGGCGACAGTAGACCACCCTGTCGGACCGACCTAGACAGCGCCAGAATGCCCGACAACTTTCCGTTCACTTGTACCACAGCCGTCGGGGATTGATACAGGAGGCTAATCCAGCGGCGGAAGTTGGTTTCGAATCCAGCTGCCTGCAGGACAGCCGCCAGGTAACGATGGTCAACCCTATCAAACGGCTTTGACTGATCTAAATTGATCAGCGCGGCTTGTTCGTCGTCTTTTATCCTCCCCTCTATGATCGTGCGTATCAGATGCAGGTTGCTCTGAATTGTTCGGCCCTTCACAGCACAAGTCTGCTCAGGTCCCAACAGAGACTCGGCAACTAATTGCAAACGATTTTGCAAGATCTTGGCCAAAATCTTTAACTCTGTGTTTAGCAGAGTTATGGGCCGGTAACCCTCTAGCTCCCTCCCCACATCCTTGCCTTTTCTCAACAGCGTGATCACACCTCTGGTGAACCGGTTCGGGATGGACCCCTGCCGGAACACGACAGTAAAAATCGGGACAAAGATGTGCGACAGCCTCAAGTACAATTCATAGGGAAAACCATCGAGACCCGGCGATTTGCCTCTGCTGACCTTCTTCAAAGCCGCGTAGACTTCGCCCTCCGTAATCTCTCCCTCGCAGCTAGCTGCATCAGCCGGCAAAAGCCGGGGGAAGTCAGCCAAATAGCTACGAAACTCCTCATCACGGAGACCAGGCTCCTTGGTAAACAGGATCTCGAAATGCCGCCGAAATGCCTCGCACATGTCGTCAGTCGACCGAAGAGTGCGTCCCTCCGGGTTGCGAACCTCTCGAATGTACTGGTCGCCTCCTCGGCGAATTTCTTCCTTGCGCAGTTCTACGCCCATGTTCACAGCTTCGGAAGACATCTTGCTTAACTTATGTCTAACTACCTGGCCCATGTAACGATCGCTATTCGACCGTTCCACGGCCTCCTTAGCGATGGCTATCTCTAGGGGATCCCCACCAGCCACCGCCCGGGAGTAATTAGCTCTAAACGTCTTCACCTTGTCAGCCTTATCTTTAGTTTGAGCCGTTTGGCCGAACTTGGTGTTGAAAAACCTAATACGTAGTTTCTCCTCTTCCTTGGTTCCTAAGGTTCGTTCTATTTATACGTGTATCTCATTTACATACCACGCTACAATCTTTTTCTGAAATTTTTTAGAAGGGGTATTTTTCTCCATGTGTTATTTTTTCATAAATTAAGATTTAAGATAGAATGTGCAAGATTATAGCAATTTAGTTTCAAATCAATCAATAATTTAAGAATTGGCAATTTACATTTGATTTGTGTACACTAATTGTATTGTTATATAAAACTAGTGAGGGATGAGATTAAGTTTTCTATGATTTGAACAGAAGTTGTTTTCTTCTGAAGAGGACACGTTTAACTTTTTCATTTCAACGCTAAGTAAAATCATTCAATTTTGAAAGCGTTATACTTCAAATATTTCACCAGATAAATGTTGAATTATTAATTTTGTTTACTTACAAATAAAATAGCTAGATGTTTACAAACATTTAATGTTTCAACAGTAAAAGTGAGGAAAAGAAGACATTTCTCATTATTTCTTTATGTTGTTTTTTCTTATTATTTTTACACTAGAATTGTTTTTAAAAATCAAAATTTTGCTTGCTAAAATATTAAAATATACGTTTCACAATACATTTTTAACATTTTTGTATTTGCCAAATAAGTTTTTCTAATTTAAATTATTTGTAAAACATGAAATGTGTTGGGTTTGCATTACAAAGAATTATAAAAACATAATTATTACTTATCATATATCTAAAAGTATATTAAAAATTGCATGCAAATTTATTTTATAAAAAAAGAGAAGATATAAAAATTATTGTGAAAAAATACAACAATATGGGCCTTACCATTACTTAAAAGAGAAAATGTTATTAATAAATGAGGAGTTTAGATGGAATATTTCTGAATAAGCCTTGATTTATAGCCTATTTATAAGTATGCTATGTTTGGCTCAGGATAAGATAAATAAAATATCCTAGCAAAAAGAAAAGTAGGATTGTGAAGGAATATTCTTTTTGATTTTTTTTTCACCAATCAGAAGAACAGATTTCGAATCTTAAATAATTTGAAAAGATAACTGGAGACATAAATAAAAACAAAGTCAACATTTCATTGATGAATGTTTACACATGGAGACAAAGTTAACAATTAATATTAGCAGCTGAGGGTAAGAAACAGATTAAAAACACCAAGAAGGCCAACCAAAATCTTTGAACATCCTAATCAAAACTAAAAACTTACAATTTATTCTGAAAAAGTACCCTTGGCCATCAAAGACTAAACTTTGTCACATTGCTGCTAACAACAATTGTTTTAGTCTTCTTTACAATTAACATTCTTCATTAGTACTATAACTGACCTTGACTCCTTATCAGTCAGAATATTAGTAACAAGATATGAACTTTCTCAATGTATCCTTTTATAAACATTTTTATCTTCATTAACTGTAATTCCCACTTTTGAATGAGAATTTTTTTCTTCACCCACTTTAATTTTAATTGCTCAAAAATAATATTTTCAGCAAGCCTTTATACTCTTTTATCCTTTCCAGTTAAATCTATTGTTGTAGCAAATGCTAAAACTTTTCCCTTGACATGCATGCATAAAAAACTGTCAGGAGCAGTGGTCCTTTTCAGGCTTTTATACATGTGTAAGAAGAAATAAGTTCAACTTTTATTTCATTATTTACTGAGACTCTTAAAAACATTTCTTAAATTTTTCTCTATACAAAATATTTTCTCAGCAATATAAATATTCTATCTTGTTTTTTTTCATTCTTTTGTTTGCTTTTTTTTTTCAACACTTTTAGTTTTTGCTCAACACATGAGACCTTACCTAGCTACAACATTTGACTTGTATTAACTTTTACATTGTAAATGAACAAATTCTTTCTGTTCAGTATTACACCAAGTAAGAATCTTTTCTTTTCTCATGTGAGTAATTCTTTGTTATTTTTTCCTGTATGGAAATAAATTTCTATAAAGAAATTAAAGGGAAAGAGTGTCAAAGATTGAATTGTTTCTTTACTTACTTGTTTTCTTTGTATCTTGTTACCATAAACATTATAGCAACTAAAAGATTCACACTGTTTATGGCAAAAGATGTAAGTTTCTCAACCACATCAATAAATCCCTGTAAAGCAATAATCAGTATGACAAATATCATAAGCAGATTCAAAATTTGGCTATTATTCCAACACCCACCCAAATTTTGTTTGGAATCTTATTAAACATGATTGATTTAATTTTCTGTTTCTGCTTTTTAAATGGTAAGGTCTATTTCATGCTTTTTTAAAAGGTTTTTCAGTTCATTATCAGAAAAAAATTAAGAAGTTACTTTTTAGATTCCCAGCAGAAGAAGTATTGTTTTAACAACTCATTTACAAAAATGTTTTAACAGCACATTTGGCATTATTCACTTAAATAGTATTAGGACCTCACTGATAAGTTCTCACTGATTTTTCATGAAAAGTAATGTTTTAATTACAAAAATTAGTAAGAAACATGTCACTGAATGTATTGTTCATTGCTGGCCACTACTTTATCCCCATCTTTCTGGCAGCATTTGAATTTCACATTGGAAAAATGGCATATCTTTGGAGGCAACCCATTTTTTGCATCATAATAAAAATGAAAATTCTGCTCAGCCAGGCCATGTGCCATTGATTGAAACAAGTGTTAATCAGATGGGGCAATGTCTGGTGAATATGGCAAGTGGGGTAGAACTTACCATTTAAGTGTTTCCAAGTAGGTTTTCACCCGTTTTGCAACATGTGGCCTAGCGTTGTTATATTGCAAAATCACTGGTTGTGTCTCTGCTTGTATATTGACTGTTTTTTTTCAATGCTTGGCTCAAACACATAAACTGTACTCAATAGCAATCCCCCATGATGGTTTTGATAAGCTACACCCAGCTAATTCCACCAAATGCAAAACACAAGCTTTGAACCATAAATATTAATCTTTGCTGCCAATGTTGCTGTATGGCCAAGCCTATGATCTTCTATGTTTAGGGTTATCATAGTGTACCCTGTTTTCATCACCAGTCATGATACAATGAAAAAAACCTTTCCTTTTTGCCATTTAAACAGCTGTTCATATGTGACAAGATGCTGTTTGATGTCTCTCAGTCTCAACTCATACAGCACCCAATGTTCTTGCTTTGAACAATTCCTAATGCTTTCAAATGTTTTAAAACTGTTGTTTGATCAATATCTAATGACCGTGCAAGTTCAATTTGCATCTGATATGAGTCTTCATGAAGTAATACTGCCAACTCTTTGTCTTCAAACTTTTTCGTTATGCTGAAACATTCTTTATCTTCAACATCAAAATCATTATTTTTGAATCATCTAAACAAATCTCTGCATGTTGCTTCCAAAAGAGCATGTTTGCCATAAGTCTCAACAAAAATTCTATGTGCTTCAGTTGCAGGTTTCTTTTGAATAAAGTAGTGCAGTAAAGTTCCCTGCAAATACACTTTCTTTAGCACAAAATTTGACATGTTTAATGCTATGAAAAGCAAAGTTGCTTACACTTCAATGAAATGACACACAGAATTTCAAGCTTTCATATAGTACTTTCTTGCATTACGATCTAAAACTACTCATACACAATTCAGGTAAAATAAGTTCTAACTGTTAGAAAACAGTTAGAACTTATTCAAGTTCTAATATCAAATATAAAATTAAGTCATAAAATCTGTTTATATTTCTGAGATGAGGTAACTATTCATACTATTTAAATTGTTAGGACTGTTGTCCTAATCTTTATTCCCAATGTTTTGGCCATTGTACACTCTAGCCTTCTTCAGGTAATATCTGTTAAAATTATGAACCAAACTCTCTATCAAAATACACAGAAGTAAATTTTTCTAATTCCACTTTATCTTCTAGGAGTTTGTTGTTCAGAAACAAATGATTTAATTAAAAATAAAAATAAAAACAAGTTTTTTTTTCTTTTAATCAAAATGTATTGACTTACCTTTGGGTTCCACATAGCAATTACAAATACTATTCCAAATAATATTAATGAGAGAAAATTTGAAGCACATCTAAAAATAAATTAAAAAAAATGAAAATAAATGATTAAAATATTAGTACAGTTATTTAACAATATAAACTTATTTTTCTGAAAATATTTTCAGCTTTAAAAATTGATCCTATGCAAATCATATAAGTAAAATTTTTTAAAAATATTTGATCTTTTAACCACAGTAGAAGGTAAAGTAACAGAAGTTTTCAATATTTTAATGGCATTATAAACCCTAATTAAAAAGTATTATTATTAATATTATCATTTTATTTTAATTAATAATATTAATATTTTATTATTATTATTATTATGTCATTTTTCATCATATTTCGATTTCTGCTTTGGTCTCACTACCAACCAAGTCTGCGGGGAGACCTAAGGCAGGTAGTGGCGTGTTGTTATGGCTCCATTCCATGTTTTTCTATCTTCCCTATCACCCCCAGCATTACATAGATAAAGTTTTCCTTAGTGTGTGGGCTGTACTTAATAAGACAATTTTTTGTATATCTCTTAAGCTGGGGTTTCCAGGGATTCTTTCAATGTGTTGATTTGTTCCATTTTTTATCATTCCAAGTTCACCTACTATCACTGGCACAACTCTTGTTTTCAATTTCCACATTTTTTCTATTTCAATTTCCAGGTCTTTATATTTTGACAGTTTTTCAAATTCCTTGATTGCTATGTTACAATCCGCTGGACAAGCCATATCAATTAATAGACAAGTTTTCTCCTTCTGGTTTTTAACAGTAATGTCTGGCCTGTTTGCTTCAATTTTTCTGTCTGTGTAGATGGTGTAATCCCATAGAATGGTTACATCTTCTATTTCTGTAACCGGTGCTGGGTGATGTTCATACCAGTGTTTGTTTACAGCTTTTCCATAATGTTTGCACATTGCCCAATGTAAATATTGCCCAACTCTATCGTGGCGATTTTTATATTCATTTGGGGCAAGCACAGAACAGCCTGAGATTAGGTGGTCTATTGTTTCTTGGTGTTTATCACAAAACCTGCATTTTGGATCCATATTATTATGCATAATATTTGCCTGAAAGTTTCTAGTGAAAAGACTTTGGTCTTGTGCTGCAAGAATAAAGCCTTCAGTTTCAGACTTTAATCCAGATGCATGTAACCATCGATGAGTATTAACTTTGTCAACATTGGATTTATTGGCACGTTCTGGATATTGGCCATGCAGAGGTTTGTCTTGCCAGCGCTGTTTCATCTGTTCAAGAGCTTTATCTTTGGCTTTCATTTTCATATTTTTTGCCACAATAGTTGGTTCTTGGCTTCTGTTTTGCTTTTCTACAGAATCTACTAACTGTAAATCTTGTTTGTATTTACTGCCTTCTTTTATTATTGAATATTTTTTCTTTCTTTCTTCATGTTGCCTTACTAATTGTATCATCCAATCCTTTGTTGTTTCTATGTATGTTAGTAAGCCAATAGTTGTTGTCTTGTATGACAATTCCAGCTGAATAAGACCTCTTCCACCTTCTTTACGGGGTATGTATAGACGGTCTACATCAGCCTTTGGATGATGCATCTTAGGCTTAGAAAGAAGCTTTCTTGTTTTAGCATCCATTCGCCTGATGTCGTTTAGAGTCCAGTTTAAGATGTTAAAGCTATATTGGACAACTGGGATTGCAAGGCTATTAATGGCCATAACTCTGTTCTGTGAATTTAATTCAGTTTTTAATATCATTCGTAGCCTTCTATAGTACTCTTTACGCACTATTTCTTTCATTTTTTTATGGTGAATGTTTTCGCTCTCATTTACACCTAGGTATTTATAAGCTTCTTCTGGTTTCAATTCTTTTATTGTTACAGCAGGGTCTAAGCTAATTGAGGATGTTTCTTTCTGATTCCGGTTCCTTTTCATATTTTGTTGATTCGTCTCTTCTTGTTACAATTCTTTTAATTTCATTAATTTCAGCCTCTGTCAGTCGTTTATTACGAATAATGTACCTACGTACATTGGCTAATTTATTTTTGTCAATATACTTTCTATTTGCTTGACCAACTTTTTCACGCCAAATGTCATATGTTTGGCGAGTCATGTTTTTTTGAGGTTTGAGTAACGCTTCATGAAATGCAGTCATAACAACTTTGTACTCCTCACAAGACCATTTTATTTTTTCTTTCTTTAAATATACGGTTGTAGATCTAGCTGGTGAATTTTCAGGACCATCATTAGGATTATCCTGGTTGTGGGATTCATTCTTTGTGTAGGAGTTTGTTCCTATGGCAGATTTTTCGACCTCAGGTAGGTTCCCTCCTGAAGGACAGGCTCCCTGTTTATCCACTGGAAGAGCCACACTGGACTTTTTATTTCTATTTGTATTTTTCATGTTTTTCCCACGAGTGACGCACGGGTCCAAAAGTCCACCCAAAGTTGCCCGGCACGTTGGGTAACGGTCTTTTACAAACAGGGTCCCGAAGCCTGTAGGGGATCGTTTGTGACCTCATAACGCAGTAGCCATTCACTCCTCGGCACAATTAACACCTTGAGTTGCGGGTTGTTGTTCGAAGTTTTCCTTCTCCTAAATGGGCTGCCAAGCAACATCTGACATAGAAGCGATTGGAATTCAAGGAGAAAGACGCTGGTTAAAAAAAAAAACCTTTGGCGTAGCAATGGCTCAACGAAACAAAACATCAATACTAGAGTATTTTGTTAAAAAAAAAAAATTTTTACGAAATATCGACAGCTAAAGGAAATATAATACGGATGATTTTATTATTATTATTAATTCTTTAATTGGATCAGAATTTTAAACTTAGTTTAACACCATTTAATGGATTTGGGTCTTTGGAAGAATTTGTATAAAAGATTTTATAATGAGAGTGGAAACAACAAAAGAAGAACAAATACTTTTTGCTAATATCATCCTTTTTCCTGGATTCTGCTGTATATTTTGATAGAAAACAGGTTGGCAATTTGGATTCAACAAAACCACAAACTGAATAAAATAAATAAAAATTAGCAAAAAACAATGGAGAAAAGAATGAAATGCAATTATAAAAGAAAAAATATATGATGAAAAAAATGAATTAAAATATAAAAGTAAAAGTGAAAAGTAAAATCTTGAAAATGAAGCCATTTTATAGTGTATAAAAGTCAATATTTGCTGCAGTTTGAAAATGGGGGACAGTATTTGAACAAGTTTGGTTGGCTGCTTACTTGTATGATGCATCGTTGTACCAATTATCAGACCTGAGACAGTAGTGCTTATCATTATAAAAACTTCAATGACTTTTGACACCCAAAAAAAAGATGGACTTTTATGGTAAATGATCTGACAAAAAGAAATAAAAAACACATACAAGTTTATTCTTTGAAAAGAGAAATCAACACAAGTCAATTTGGTTAGTAATAAGGCACAATTCAAATTTGGTAATAATGCTTTCATTTTTAGAACATTCAGGTCATTTTCACAAATATTTTTCAAGATAAAATTATAGTGGATATGTATATTAATTATAGTACTTCTAGGTAGCAGATCATTCACTAATAAAAATATTTTAAAATTTCAATGCATTCATTGGTTTTTCTAATTCTGTTTCCTAAGTGTATCTCTATATAAGATATTTGTATTATGAGATAAAATCAATGTATTTATGCATTATTAAACAATTGATATCCATTACATTGGTGGCAAACAATATTTACACTTTTTCTCATCAAGATTTTATAGAAATTCATTTTGAAAATGAGAATTCTAATTTTTATTAAGCTTGAATTATATGAGAGAATATCTGTGCATCAGTAAACAGAATTTTTATACAATAGGTTGAGGTAAACAAGATTAAATCTAATAAGAAGAACAATAAGGACAATAATGAGAAAGAAAAATATTAAGAGTAGAAACAGTGAATGGAGCGTGTATAAAAATTAAAATCTAGATTATTTGACATTTATCTGGTCTCCAACTTTTATTACTATGATGGGGAATAGAATAATTTTTAAACAACACCAGTAATATTGACATGATGGTTGAGAGAATATACTAATCAATTAGTCTTTATGAAAATCTTCCATAAAGATAAAAGATCATCTGGAAAGGAAGATAAATTAGGAAACAAATAAAAATTAAGCCAATATATATATATATAACAATTAAAAAGAAAGAAAAAAACTTACTTTTATCAAAGGTTTTGTTGAAACTTCTCCATTTTCATTTGCACTGAAGAAAAAGATTAAAATAGAAAATGTTTTTTTAAGTATTTTTATATTTTGGGAATTTTTCTTTGCAATTAAAAATTTCTTATCATTGTTATCTTTGAAATTTGAATTTTCTGCCATTTATTATTTTAAATAGAAAAAAATCTCAGAAAATTTGAGAAAAGAAAATTTGTTTGTTCATGTTTTACCTTCCCAGTGAGTTGCATGTAACTGGGGAATGAAAAGACTGGTTAGTTCTAGTTATTGATGTACAGTGTTGAGGTACAATTTCAAGCACAGCCCAACACCTGAAAAAAGCAAACAGTCTGGAGAGAAACAACTGCAACTTGCAGGTATAGCTCTTAGATTGAAGACAGGTATATACAACCAGATGCCATAACAAGTGATAAATTAGTGACATTTATTCTCTTTAATCATTTCCACTAAAGAAAATAGAAATCATTGTAAAGGAAAATCTTTCTACTTCTAAAATTTTAACTTTTCTATGAACAATACAATTCTCCTTAATATAGTGTTTGAAATGAATATGGAAGAAAAAAAGTAAGTTTGAAATCCTGACATTTTAGGATTTTCTCTCAAATAGTAAAAGTGAATAATGTAGAAAATACTCCTGCATGTAGTAGAGTCTCTGCAAATGATCATTGCCAATTCATTTTTCATTACACTAAAAAAGAAACATGTTATTTTTGGTGTTACAGGTGAATGGAGGTTGATGTATATGTTTTACAGTTTTTTTTTTACATTTTTTTTATCATTTCACCCCCAAGAAAGGTCGTAAAGTCACTGAGACACAAGGAGATTACTGAGTGTGAAAGAATAAGAAAAAGAAAACATTATTAAGGAGTGAGAAAAATAAAAGAAGAAGAATCAAGATAACAGTAGATAACAATTGTCATTAGATTTAAATTTTTGAAAATCAAAGTTGTCTGGAAAGCTAAAAGCAAAAAGTGAGTTCCACAGGCAAGAAGTATGACAAAATAAATTGTCAGCAAAGAACTTATAGTTACATTTAACCAACTCAATTTTATAATGATGAGACATGGTTGCTAATCTAGTACTGCTCTTAAAGTCATAAAGTCTAGGTACCATAAAGGAAAGTTCATCAGAACAATTACTATGAAAATATTTCTAGAAAAGGAACAAGGAAGTTTCATTACAGCAGTAAGAAAATGACTGAAGCTGGGATTCCAGGTCAGGACCAATAACATGGCAGATTCTTTTTTTTAGATTTTATGAAGAATCACTAAATATATAGCAGGAGCAATATTCAAAGCCATTCCTTGCCCCAGTTAACAGCAAATTTTAGATCACTTTTGAGATCAGCTGTCAATTAAACCTTATTGAATTGATCAGACTTACTATTAAGACAGGAATATATAGTTGTGGCATCAGCGTAGACACTGAATTGAAAGTGGATACCATCAGGAATGAATAATGTATGTCCAAGGATAGAACCCTGGGATCATCTGCATTAATGAATAGAAGAGTAGCTATTCAGGGTAACTTTCATTTTGCAATTTGATAAGAATAAGTTTAAAAACTTGTTCAGAAATAGCATAACCTTTCAACTTATTAAGAGTGCCAGCATGCCAAACTCTGTCAAATGTCTTTAAGAATTCCAAACCAACAGCCATTCACTATTCTTATCAAAAACTTGATACATCTACAGTAGTGAAAATCATATTGTTTATATAAAGAAGACTCTGTGATGTGAGGTGATTAACCAGTTTAGATTTGATTAAGACCTCTAGCACTTTTACAAAATGAGATAGAAGGCTAACTGGAACAATAGTTAGAAGAATCAGACAGTTTATCTGAGTTCTTAAAGACTGGGACCACAGAAGATGATTTCTAACAAACAGGAAAGCAGTCAAGCAAAGTAAAGTTTAGAGACAAAGAGAGCAAGTTTGGTAACACATTTCTTAAGGACTATTGCAGTGAGACTAACAGGTTCACATGCTTTGAGGAAATACAGTTTAGAAATGATAGAAGAAACCAAGGAATGGTTCACTCAACAGAAACTCAGTTCTAAGTGGGATGTTAGGTAAAGCTATTCCAAGTGAGTCAAGAATAGAATTTAAAGGGAATTTATGAGCAAAACATTCTGCTTTATCAGCAGATGTTAACACCTCAAATTCAGGGAAGAGGGGATGGATAAAAAACTTACTCATTATTTAACATGCTATTACAGAGCTGTCAGTAGTCAAAAGAGCTAAAATTGTTAGAAGCAATACCATGCCACATTCAATTAACAAACAAAAACTTAGCCTCTTCAAGGACACTATAATTATAATGTGCAAGCACAAATAAACATCCACTCTGATTATTATGCTGCTACACCTGGAAAGAGTGATTCCTGTGGGCTATGACTGCTGGGCTGGTATAAACCATGGAGAAGATTGTGGTTTCACCTGGTATTTATGAGAAGATACAAAAGCATTCAGGTTAAAAGAAGAAACCTCTATCACACAATTTTTAATATGAAGAGTAAGAATACAAATTCAAAGCGTGTCTTGAAGAAAGCCCTGAAATTAATGTTGGTAATGGAAAGAAGTCTTGTGAATAGGAGGTACCTGTCTAATAGACAACTCAAATAAAATATTAACAGACACTGCTACTCATGTATTTTTTCAGTGACTTTATGATGATAAAAAAGAAAGAAATTCAAAGCTTTCACATTGAAACACCAAAATTAAAATGTAAAGTTAACAATAAATTTATCTTGCTAATGATCATTAGTATACATATCTGATAATCTCACTTGCATTTCTATCATATATACACATATAGTAGATATTGGTTTATTTTGAAAAATAATGGTCGTGTTCTATTTGATTAAAATTTATTTCTTTTGTGAACAGTATCAGGAGTGGCTTAGTAGTCCCATCTTTGTATGACAGTCTCTTTTTAGATTAAGCTGGAATATGAAATGAAGGGCTGATATTGGTTTTTCTACTTCCTGCATTGCTTTCAGACTGCAAAATTATTGATTTCTCATTTTCTCACTCTTCATGACTTCCCTCTTGCAGATATTCTTTAAATCTAGTGTAGGGGGTCAAGTCAGATAGCATCCTATGGCTAGCTCTTCTTACATGATGTCTTTTGATATATGGCCATCATGCATATGACTCAGCCATGGAAGATGACAGAAAAGGAGATGCAAGCTCCAAGACTGTTCTTCTCAATCACAATAGAGTTGGCAACTTTGTGACACAGAGATATAGTTGGCAAAATTAGAATAATGGTTAATTAATGAGCATAATGAGTTGGTTAAAAAGTGATGTTAGAAGTAATAACAATCAAAGACAGATAAGGTAGGCATAGAATTGAAGCTGATGGAAATAATGGATTAATTGGAACTGTTAATAAAACAAGGGTTTAAACAATATGGGAGGTTATGACTAGTTTAAGAAAAAGGTTGGAAAAAGTTATTATTATAATTTTTTTGAAAAGGTCACTGAAAATTTTATGTTTTTGTGTGTGTGTGTGTGTGTGTGTGTGTGTGTGTGTGAATGTAAACAATGATAGACCAGATATTCTAGCGACTAACAGTTCTGCATGAGTAACTGACCACTATTGGAGAAGTTAATAGAGCATGTGGCATTTGACAAAGATACTACCCAGAATTTGGTTTGCAGCTGAGATAGAGTTGGCCAGAAGTAAGGGAAGTCGAGGGTGGCAGATAACGACAGTGAGAGCATCCTCTGGAGAGAAGTGAGAGAGGAATTAGCAAGGGTGTGCTTGTAATTGACCATAGCAATTATGCATGGGGTCACTCAAATACCACCCCCTTCCTCACTTCTCGTCTATATTATCCCTTTGTTCTCTCTCTCTCTCTCTAATTTTAATTCTTCCTGTACTTTTTTAAGTGACTCTGGTCTTACTTAAATTATTATTTTATTTTATTTTTCTACCAATATACTCTTGTCCCACCATCAGCACACTCAACTGGACCTGTCAGTTCAGGATCAACAAAACCACCTTTCAGGTCAAAATCACAATGGTGGTAGAGAGTAAATTGTTGTCACTTGGACCTGATTGTGAATCTGCCGGGTCTAACAGCCAAACCCATGAGAATTGAGTGGGCATAAGGGGTTATAACTTTATCTCATCATGCTATGCTGAGGATACAGGAAAGGCAGTAGAGATGGAAGCTTTCCTGGTGGCTTGGTGTTTGTCTACAGGCAGACCAAGTTGTACAGGTTGCCATTGCTTCTTGTGTATAAGTATGCACCTTCTATGGATTGTCTCAATGCAAAGCTCAGCAGCATAGGAAAGAAAATACCAAACAAAGCTTGTACTAAAACATATCCTTATTTTGCCTTACTGTGAATTGGGAAATTTCACAATCATAGGTGATGACACCCTGCATGTTCTCATGAAAGAAAGTGATGTAGCTCAGCAACTGTGGGGAATAGTCAATTTTTCTTAGTGACTGGACCAGCTCTTTACTGCTAACAAAGTGGAATGCCTTTCAGACCAATGAAGACAATGTATCTGTTGTTCTCAACATTTCTCCTAGAGCTGGTGTAGAGAGAAGTTTGTGTCATTTGTGGATTTCTTAGTCCTAAATTCCATTCTGAGTAGATCTGATCAGCAAGGACTTGGGAAAAGACTTTTCCAACAATGCTTAACAGAGAGATACTCCAGTAGTTATTGCAGTCACTGTAGCCACCCTTGGTTTGATACAGGTCAATTATCTTGGTATTGCATATGTTTTGATAAGCCTTGCCTTCTCTCCAGCAAAGGCTAAAGAGACTATGGAGTGGTATCAGCAAACCTCATGTGCTATATCATCTTCAAATGGTCCTTTTCTACAACCTAGGCCATCAGTGGCTTTGCTGGGATCTTCCTCTGTAGGTTCAGAAAACAGCTCTTCAAGAAATGGTAAATCCTCAATATCATCAAGTACTTTAGTGATCAAATTTTATTGGAGTAAATTTATAGGTAAGGATTTATCCTTTGTCTTATTTGCTTGTCTTTATCTGTAATCATGTATACATACATATTTAAATATCTACATGTAATACAGGCATTTTTAAAAAATTGCTTGCAAAATTATTTAAAACTGTTACATACATTAATCTGATAAAAACAGATCATAAAATTTGATTTCAAATCACTGGAATATAATTCTGCATTGATTTGACTGCTCTAAGCAACATGTGCGTATCTTTCTAGTTTTTTAATAGAACAAATAATGACCCCCCTAGCCATTTTCTAGATTTAATTTATAACATTGTTATTAAAATATGCAATTTATCATTAAAACTATAATCAGAAAATATTTAAACCACTCAGTTTAAAGTGAATTTTTAATATTCCTTCAAAGTTAACAAGTCACATGAATTCTTGGCAATATTACAGACAACAGACACAAATACAAAGCTATATTTTTATGTAGATAAGAATATACTTGAAAAAAATAATATACCTGTATATTTTACCTTATCACTTACCACAAAATATTCACAAATGTACAAGTGACAAGACCCATTAAAACTGCAAATCGATACTTTTGAATCTGAAAAGGGATGCCAAACAGAGAAGATAAGAATACACCTACTTACATAGGGACACAAAAAATACTGATTATGATAAAAATGAGAATATTAATAATGACTGACTGACATGATTCATTAAAAAAAATGAAGGAATAAAATTAAAGGAATAAATGGATGTCTTTACCAGCTCCTTGGTAAATAAAGTGAGTTTAAATTTAAGGCAATGCTTGAGAATGCAGGCATGAATTTAACCTTCCCTGTTATCTTATGACTTATTTTGTCACTGATAGTCTATAATGGTGGAAATGAGAGAAGGATAAAGGTTGTGCAAGTCTCCCTCTAAATGGATTACAAATTTACAATTATTAGAGGTAATTTTAAGTCAGCTAAGAAAAATAAAGTACAAATGGTAAATACAAGTGTAGATAGGCAAGTGATTGTCTCATGATCAAAGAAAAATGAGTCTTTTTGCTGATTGATGAAAGTAAAGTAAAGCTAGATAAAATTTGTTTTTAATGTTGAATTTTTTAAAAATAAAGGATAATAATCATTTTACTGCAAGCATCTATCAAACTATCAGACACTGACATTTCTTACACCAAAAAGAATGTAGATAGAAAATGCTTTAATGAACATGAATTGTTATGAAAATTATATATTCATCTAAAAGATACTAAAGAATGAATGAGAAGAAAATGTTTTGAAAAAATAAACAAAACAATAACTGAACAATACATGTTATTCATAACATTTACCTTAAAATCTTTTCTCTTTAATGCATGCCTGTTGTTAGGTAATCCCAGAATTTTGGTGGTTTCTCAGCAGAGTCATACAGACAAGAAACCATTAACATCAAAAATACTAGAGAAAACAATTAACATAAAAAATTGCAATATGAACTATGGTTAAAAAAAAAGTTGCTGGACATTAGGTTTACAAGTCCCCAAAATTCAGTTGTTCTTGTCCTTAAGAACACATGGCCCAGTAGATATAGACGTTGGTTAGATGCTGACTAGACTCTTAGAGTTGTGAGTTCAATACTACAGCAATGGTGAACAAGTAACTTGCAGGGCTAGAAGGAGATAACTCATGACTTCCAATCAAGGTTTAATGCAAGGAATGAAGTTCATATACCCCAGTGATTGTAATAAAAGGTTCGGTTTGAAATTCCTAGCACCTGAAGAAGGCCGGAGTGTACAACAGCCGAAATGTCGTACAAATGGCAACAAAGATGAGGACAATAGTCTGAATCATGTAAATATTGTAAATACTACCTCATCTCAGAAATATAGACGAAATAGCTTTAAGATCAAGAAATAACAAAAGAAAATACCTGTGAGGCATCATTTTCAATTTTTCTAAATAAAAGAGGCATAACGAAGAAACTGCCACCTGCAAAAAATTGGCAAAGAAAGAATCTTAATTGGTTCTGCAATAAAAACTCAAAATTAAACAGCTTTAATTTTTATCTAAAATAAAAGAAACAATTAAAGCATTTTCTAGGTTTGTACAAAAGTTAACAAGCTCCTTTCTTAACACAAGAGACTCAGTATATGATAGAAAACCTTTTTAATAAAAATAAAGCTGTAAAATTATGCATACACTTATTTCATTAAACCTGTAAAAATAATTTTTATTTATAATGCTTAATATTTTAGATGTTAATTGAATCTTTAAAATCACATTGAATTTTTCACAAGTGAAAGAAAAATTATGTAATATTTAATTAACTTACCAAAAACACCTGGTAAATTTTATCAGAGAAAATTCCCTTCCAGTAAAATGTTTAAATTTTATTAAATTTTTCTGCAAGAATTAATCTTGCACTGTTGTTTGTGCTGCAGTCTGCACAAGAGATGCCGAGGATGGTGTTGTAGCACCTGATATCTAATGCCTGGATTCTAATACTGTAGTTCTGCTGTTAATGATTCACAGATGTACAGAATGATTGAGAAGTTACGAGTGTGATCTTTGATTTAAGGAAGGTATTCTTCTTTTTCCAGATGGCCCTTAGTCTTATAACAGCTGTCATTGTTTGCGTTGCTCTTAAAATTATTTTTTATATTCTGGAGACCACTTAAGTGATAACAGAAAAAAAGTTATTTAAATTGGCTCACTAAATTCCTAACTACCAACTTTTATCTTGGTTAAAAGCCCTTTCATCAAATGATTTTCATTCTTAACTAAATGTAAGTGTTTCATCTGATTGAAATTTCTTTATTTGTGATCAATTGATATATTTTTGATATTTTTAATACTAAAAATAGTTATTTTGTTTCCAGAAGTTCCAATCTAATCTTAACCCTCACAATATAACATTACAAAAGCAGAAAGCCTGTATTGTTCATAAACTTCATCAAAATATTAAAGTATTTTTCTTACCTAAAGCAACACTGCTTACTAGAAAAGAATCTTGAATGTAATTAAAATTATTTTGAGTATTTCCTTGCACTTCTGAAGTTACAAAGAATGTGACAATCACCTAAAAAGAAAACAAAACTAAAAATGTAAAGTGCAACATAATGATATGAAAATAATTTCAAAATAAAATTCCATTAGAAATGTTTAATAAGCATGTCATACTTGTACAATGTTAAATGCATTCTGTGACCACAAAAATGAGCTGTTAGTTTCTCTATTTTAACAGTGTCTACAGATAATATCCACATCATTGGTCCTTTATCTTTTAACTTGAATGTTCATTAATCAGAATTTAAACATGTTCCATCTTTGAACTCACTGTTGTGTACAGTGACTGGCAAGCTGAACTTGAAAGCCACTGATAGTTAGCTTAATTATCATGAAATACTGTATAAATGCAGATGTGTATCAACTCCAGAAAATGCAGTTATCTGCCTTTAACAAAAGCAAACAAAGTTTTGCTGAGTAAATGTTTATCATGTTAAGACAAGTTTTCTTTTTTTTTTTTTTACATTGTTTATGACTGCAAATAGTTATCACATATAAACTATGTATCTATGGATATTAGATGAAATAACTTAAATATTCAAATGAAATTAAAAAAAATAATTTGTAAATGATTTATAAAATGTTACTGAATTTCAGCAGTATTCTTGTATGTAAAATAACACCAACTTAAAAAATATCTATCACAATCATTTTAAAGTTATCTTTTTAAATATAAAAACAAAAAGTGATAATTCAATAAATGCATTCATCTGGGAAGATCAATTAATTTTTTCAATGTTGCCAAGTTTTTGTCATATTTAAAAATAGATCATAAATATAAGAACAATAGTTTAATGATTGAAAAATAGTTTTATAATTACCAAATTATATACATTAACAGCTGATGATATCTACTAAATGACAAATTAAAGATGGAACTTTAAAATTTTTAAAAGAAACATTTATCTAAATTATTCAAGCAAGGTAAAATTTTCTACCCAGCTTTATCTTAAACAGTGCAATATTGAAGTGTATAACGATTTAATCTCAAAATTAGGCCAATTAGGCTATGAAGAAAGATTAATCATTCCTCATTCCTTATGTACTTTTAAATTCTTCTATTTGTTTCATTAAACTTGTTTTAGTTATCAAGAGATTTGTTGATTTGGTTTTCAGTAAAGACAAAAGGGTTAATAGAATTTGCTGAGAGTCACATCTAAATTCTTATACAATCTGCTTACTGCCCACCATACTGATGTCTACATGAGATGGCTATGAAGATCAATAGCAATGCCAAGGGACAATGCCAAAGGGATCTATCAGTCAAACAATATTTCAGTTGAAATCTACTTTTATTGAACTACTGGAGAAAAATAACATTTTTTTTTCATTTCAAGATTAAAATGTCTTAAAACCAGGATAATGAAACTACAAAGGTATTTTACATCAAAGAAAATTTCTTGCTACATACTTAGGAAATTTTTTTGTTTCTTATTATTTTTTCACATTTGTCTCTCTTTATTTCAAGTTAATTTGCTTTATTAAATGCATAAAATGAAAATACTTACAACCATCATGAAAAGGCTTGCATTGATAAAAGTAAGTATTGAGACAACAGGTTGGATTAGATTGAAAGCAAAAACTATGAAGAGGGCAAGACTCCAACTGAATACAGGAATCACATATATATACCTGAAGTTAGAAAGAAAGAACTGGAATAATAAATGAAGTAGTGAATTAACATATGGTATTATTTTGTTTTGTAAATTCTTCAATGACTAAAGAACTTTTCATTTGTGGTTGTCATGTAAACTAATTTTGTTGTAATGGTAAGTTGAGAAAGTTCCTCAATTTTTTGTTCAATCTAAAAAAGATGATTGTATTTCCAGCAAATTCTGAAATGTCATTAAAGAGAAGAGATAATATTACATACAGGTACAATTCATGAACTGCTGATAAGAATATTTATATACCAATGTACAGCAGAAAAAACAAAATAGATATTGTGAACTACAGTGTATTACTAAAGCAATGATCTAATGTGTCTTCTAAATTGCTTTTTAAATACATTTTAAACAAAATAATATATTCTGGATGCAATAAAAATATCAATACAATGTGACAATTCTGTTGAACATTCATTAATATTTATATTTCCACATCAATATTTTTACACGTAGGGTTTTAGTCTGAACACCATCAAGTCTGAAGGTGTAAATTTTGAATTTCTAAGAAGAAATTCCAATGGTAAATGAACAGTATGACATAAAACAAAACTTTATTACTTGATTCCAAGTCTTTCACCATAGGCCTCACTGCCTGCAAGTGAATAAGCAATCAACAGAGTAGCCCTAAAAATATAAAAAGAGAAAATTATGCTTGATTAAAAAAATAATTTCAGTATACAATTTTCTTAACACTAATGTCATTTTATATTTAAATTTCAGGCTTTGTTTTATTTATGTAAGATTTAATTTGATGCATATTAAATTCCTTTTGAGTTTCTTTGTTCTTTAAACATTTCATTGCTTATGTGACTTTGGAGAATCAATAGGCTTGTTTATTTAAGTAAAATCAAATAAAAATATCCACACTGTGGGAATTAGTATTACTTATATCTCTATTTTTTTGTTCAAAGCTGGGAACATTTTTGATATATTTTTAAAGTGTTTGCTTGTTTGCTGGGAAATTATATATGAACCACTTTACTACAAAAGAATGAGAAATGGAGATCAATTCAACAGGTTCTTTCTTGTTTCACATTTAAATAAAAAATGTTGAAAAATGAGAAAATAAAGGATTTATATTAATGATCTTTAAATCTCATTTTCACCTGTCAACAAAGCATCTGTGGTTAAAGTAGTGGGACCAGGTTGTTAGTAATAAAATAAAGGAATAATTAGATTGTGGAGAAATGTTAAGGATTCAAGTAAATTTTGTTGTTTTGAAGAGAATACATGTTTTCCTTTTTATCTCTGGACTTCTGTTAGTAATTGAATGAAGAATTATAATCTGATCTTTACTATCATCAAAGCAACTATTTTTGTCTATATTGATACTCACAGTTCTAAAATAATGAATGTATTAAAGATGTGTCTAATGCCATAACCCAGGAACATCTCTGCTAAGAGATACAAATCAGGTGACCTTATGGTTTTCTCTTCTGAGAGCATAGCATCACCTTCCAATACTGGACCTGGACAAAAGAAATATACATTTGTTTAAAGCATGGCATTAAACTCATACTAAAAGATTGTTGATCAGAAGTTGTATTGTATTGTTAAGTTTTTGAGGTTTAATAATGTAATGGTGGCCTGACCAGTAACAAGAAAAATGTGGAAGTGACATAAAAAATATAGATAAGATATTGTTAAGAAAAGTTTTTATTCTCCATGATGTACAAGGTTTGATTGTTCCAGAGTGTTGTATATCAGTTGTAGGAGACTGTGAGTGCAATGTGTAAAGAGTGGACAGACCCAAATGGCTTTTCACAAAGCTTAACAGTTCTCATGGAGTATTTTCACCAATGGCTATAAGGTTTAATAGCTCCCAGAGTAGTTCTTTGTTGAAACATTTGGTCCTCTTGATGATCTCATTTTGTGTTGTGTAGTGTTCATTGGATGTGCATTGTGGTACAGTGGATGATATTGGCTCAAAACAAGAAATCAGTGATCCAAGTTTGAATTCCAGTTGAATTCGTTGCATTATTTTATGTGCAAATAACCTTGGGAAAGATACTAAATCACCTCTTCTCTCTTCAGCTAGTTGTTAAATAGCAGTAGAGATTGGGTTATATAGCCTTGGTTGGCAACCAGTCTACTCCAGAAAGTAATGACAACCTACTGGAGGAAAACCTGTGGCCCAGTCAGTCATGTCTTGAAAGAGACATGATTGCCCAAGTGTGTATCATATATGGTACTTAACTGACTGAGTGTTCATTTTCAGTGGCATTTTCTAAAATGCCTGTTACTTTGTTGAAAATGTTTGGCAAATCTTGAACTACATTTGAAAACTTGTTTCTCTAGGAGGGGATTTTTCTGATTGTGTAAATACCAAGCCAAGATCTTGTTTCTAAAAATAAGTACTAAAAGCTAAAAACAAGTATAAGTAGAAATCAGAAAGATAAACTCTTCCTACAATTATTGTATTAAAGTTTACCTCTATTATTTGGTTGATCTTCCAGTTTACAATTATTTTCATCAATCGTCTCAATCAAAGGCAACAACTCATTCTGACAAAAAACAAACAGAAAAGCAGACTAAATTCATTTCTATTGCTTTAAGAAAAACTTTGTGCAAATAAGACAAAATTTAATTGACAGGATCATTTACTTATGTATATAAGTATATATATATTTAGTTATGTATATAAATAGATTAAAGTGTTAATATAACAAAATTCATTTGATACTTTCATTTTTAATGTATTCATTGTTGTATTTTCAGGGTATCTTTGCATGGTGCTTCTTTCAAAAATCATCCTTTTTTAATGGCCAGCAAATTTAATGCATTTAAAAGAAAGGAATATAAAACATGTCATCTGAAAATGAACAGAGAATACACTGGTTAAACATTGTTATAAAAGCAGTAAGGGTAAAACTCAAATCCTTAATGCATAATGAAAACTATAAGAAACACTGCATCTGGAATTTGTAAAAAATTATAAAATTTAGTTTTTTCAGTTACAAGAATGTGCAAATTCTATCAACAGCAATAAATATGTAGAAATAGTTTTGGCTGATCTGCAACTTGATGATAAATAATTTATAACAAAATATTTTCAATTGATCTTATTGTCTTGTTTAAGTATTGGCTTATTAATTTTGGTATTGGCCTATTTTCTAATTTTAATCACATGTAGAAATATTTTAGCTGATCTTTTTTTTATATATATAATCATGTGGCCCCCAAGCAAGACGTTTTACTGCCACTGTTGTGCAGGGGGTTACATAGGAGGAATGTTATGAGACAGAGTGACAGGCTACAGAGGGTGTCAGGAAGAGAGTATGAGAAGGAAGAGAATACTGATGAGTGGGGTGGATGGAGAAAAAAGCATGAGAAAGAGGATGTAAGTTAGTGAGACAGGAGCTGACTATTGAGTTTACATTTGAATTCTTCAAGATTGTAGCTGTTGGAAAAGCAAGTATGTGGAAGGGAATCCCACAGGCAGGAAGTGCAAGAAAAGAAGCTGCTGGAGTATAATTTGCGTTTACAATTTATCGGTTTCACATTAAAAGAGTGGGACCTAATTGCTAATCTTGTGGCTCAAGGAAATTCATACATAGGGGGTACCAGTGAGCTAAGTTCATTGGAGCAGAAGCTGCAAAAGTATTTGTAGAAGAGACACAGGGAAGCCACATTGTGTCGATGAGAAAGCGACTGTATCCTAGCTGTCAAGTCAGGATCAATAACATTACAAACTCTCCGTTGAATTTTGTCAAGGACCTCTAGGTGGATAGCAGGAGCATCTGACCAGATATGGCAGCAATATTCAATGCAGATGGTAGATTTGTATATGTGCAGGATTGTTTCGAACAGGAAAAACTTCCTGGCCCTACACAGAGAGCCGACTTTCTTAGCAGCGGATTTAGCTATGGATTCTATATAGTTATTCCACTTAAGGTCTGATGTGAGAGTTAATCCGAGGAGGCGCAGTGTTTTACTTTCAGGGAGAGAAGCCTGATTCATGTTGATGGGTGGGAGGAGTGACTGTCTGTGATGGTTAATAAATAACAGCTTTGTTTTGGAAGCATTAATATTTACGTGCTATTTCTTACCCCAGTCCACCACAGATTGGAGATCCTTTTCATGTTCGGCAGCAAGGTTTGCTTTGTCAGCCTTGGCAGATTTTTGATCGAGCTACAACTTTATTGTAAATTATAGAATTTATATCAAATGCTTTTCAGTTATTGAATTTACAACAAATACTTTTTAATCTCTTAACAGTTGTCATCCATTTATAAATTTGTAGGATGATTAGATATCATTATTTATATGCAGACTATTGTCCTTTACTTTGTTGTTGTTATTACAAGGTTTCAGCTGTTGTGCTCTTCTGCCCTTCTGCCTTCATCAACTGTATGCTGATCTGGGTAACCTACAGTGAATTTTGAACTGAACTTTTTAATTAATCTAAAAAAGTAGATTGACTGATGTCAAATTTGTCAAATTGAATTCAATTATCATGAGCTTTTAAGAAGATTTTATGTTGGCATATCAACCATTTGCTGCAAATCTTAATAAAGTTGAAAGTGGAGTTGATCAGTAAATGAGTTTAAAATTATATTTCAATCAGTACAATTGCACTAATCAGTTCTTTACTTCCTTCCTTTTTCTTTGTTGGTGAGTTGAATATTTTTGCTTGGTCAAATTTGCACCCTCTCAATCTTCCACAAATTAATTAAACTTGCATGAATCAGTTTAATTTACTTAACTCCTGTTTTAATAACAAACAGCAGAAAATATTTTGCAATGGTTTTAACAGCATTTATATTTTAAACACTTGTGATAAATGAGATTTTTTAAGAAACTAATAGAAACAACATAAGAGATATTTTATTTTTCTCTGTATCTTTCTCTAATTATGGTCTCTTTTTGACATATAAGCTATAGATGCTGAAGAGAGCACTCCCATTTGTGTTAAAGAATTGGAGTTGCAATAGGGTAAGACATTGGAAAGGACTTAAGAGATGTTTTATTTTCCTCTGCATCTTTGTCAACATTTTTCATCTTTTTTATGATAAACTTAATAGGAAGCAGTCAGTCAGTTAATTGCAATACGTGATACACACTTAGGTGATCATGTCTCTTTTGAGACATGACTGACTAGGCAGAAGATATTTCTGCAGTAGATCGCCATTACTTTCTGTGGTAGACCAGTTGCAAATCAAGGCTACAAAACCCAATCTGTCCTGCAATTTAACTCATAGCTGGAGAGAGAAGAGAGGGATTGATACCTTTCCCAAGAGTATTTGTGCATAAGTGAATGAAACAAATTCTAATGGAATTCAAACTCTGCTCTCTGATTTCTCATTCTGAGCCGATATCCATTACACCACAAACGCACATATAATAGGAAATAAAAATCTTAAAAGATACTTTTAGTGAACATTTTAACATTTTAATTAATTTAATCAGTTTTTAATATTTTTATAAGATTATATTTTGGGAATTTTTTAAAAAAGAAAATATTTACTTGTCTATACTTCTGAGATGAGGTAGTATTTATATTATTTATATTGTTTGGACTGTTTTCCTCATTTTTATTGCCATGTTTATGACATTTCAGGCCGTTGTATCCTCCAGCCTTAGCTACAACAGCCAAAACATTGTAAATATGGCAGTAAAGATGAGAACAACAGGTCAAACAATATAAATAAAATCAATACTACCTCATCTCAGAAGTATAGACAAATACTGCAGGATCAATACAGATTTGATATACCAAAAATATGGGGATGGATAGAAAATTCTCACCTGAAGCTGCCATGAATATCAAACCACCTAGAAGGTCAGAGTGTACAACAGCCAAAACAACATAAATATGGCAATAAAGATGAGGACAACAGTTCGAACAATGTAAATAATAGAAATTTTTCAGAAAGAATAACTTACCACATTTGCTGATATGTAATAAACCCCACACTCATCTCTTTATTTTTTTAATATTTTACATTTCATTGCAAAATATGTTAAGCCTATCAAAGTATTATATCTGAAGACATTCTCCATAAAATATTATTTTATTTTCTTACATCTGAATTCAAAGATTTTGTCTCCAATTTTGTATCCTTTTGCTTTCCAGATGTTGCATTTGAAGAATTCTGTGGAGGGTTCTCAATGCCTTTAGGTGCTTCTTGGTTTTCCTAAAACAAGATTTAGATTTTGAATATTAACACCACGGCATGTTAACCCATTATACTTATGCAATTAAATGCACAATATCTGCAAAAAGAAACAAAGAAAGGTTATGGCTATTAAAAAAGTTCTTTTTATCAGCAGAGAAGAAACATCCAGAAAAAGTGAATAGCAGACTAACCTTATCATATTTGACTTGAAGAGCATAAGCTTTCTGAAGGATTTCAACACCAATAAATATTAATAGAGCCTGAAAGGAAAACAATTAATTATCCATGAGAAATCAAAAAATAAAACAAAGTTGTTTAACTTCTTGGATTAAATGAGAAAATGGTTACAAAAGAATGAGCAAAGCAAGAAGCTTAAGTTACTATTTTAATTTTGTCATTATGCAAAACAATCAGTTTTTAGTTTAATTTTCAGCAAATAATTTTGCTTTTAAAGATGTCTTCATTCCAAGAAATGAAGACATCTTTAAAAGCAAAATTTTAAAAGGAAATTATTTGCACATTGTTATATTAATTGATGAATGCAAATTTAAATACTTGACTTCAGAATCCAGTAAAAAGAGGATTAGTATAAAACCCACTCATAGATATGCAATTGAAACAAAGCTTTTGACAGTATAGTCATAGGTTTTTAAACAGATAAGTAATGTTTGAAGGCTAATTTAAAATTAATTACAATTACTTTGCAACTGTACAAAGTGTTTATAATTAAAATGAGAAATCACAATTCTTTACATGTATAAGTAGCTAATAAAATGATACTGAATGTAATAAACTTTTGTGCAGAAAATTACAATAGAATAAAATTTGAGCTACAAAGAATGAAATAAACTCAGCATTAATCAATTGTTTTAAAAGATCTGAAAACATGAATTTTGAAAAACAAACTATTCATTGTTTTAACTGAACTGATGAAAGGAAATGTTCTTTTATCTCTTATATCAGTAAAATATAAGCAAAATCATTCCCATTGTCTTAGTTGTCAAGCAATATCGATCAATATGTAGTTTTAGTGTTCATTTTAAAATTATCTGATAGACACAAAATATATCTAATTTACACACAGGAAATGTATTTTTTACAAGAGATAGAAATGTAAACAAAGAAAAACTTACCTCCATAATAAAAACAAATATAAAGACTACAAAAAATGGGTAAAAGCCAGAATTGTACATCGTTACTGGCAATCCTAGAATTAAATAAAATTATAAGACATTTTTCAAAACTTTTCTGAAAATCAATTTGGTTAAATTAATGGTAATATTTAATATGGTATGTTTTGTTTTCATGAAGAGAAAAAATGAACAAAGTTAAAAGGCTGATAGAGACATTGGCTCAGAAAGTAAGATTGCTTTAGCAATAAAAGTTAATTTTGACAATACCATTTCAGGTTTGCTAAATTTATTGAAATTGTTCCAACATGAAAATAAGTAAAAAAAAAATAAGAGAATGCATAGAACACTAAATGAGCTACTAACGAGAAGAAAGTTATTTCAGAATTTAGCATCATCAGTTACAGTTGACAGTGTCAATAATTACAATATTACTGAACATGACAACTGTTTCAGAAATACATTCCATAAATCAGACATTATTTAAAGGGAAAAAATTAATTTCTATTTGAAACCTGGGGCTACAGATTAGAAAAGTCTACTTAATATAAAAGTGAACAGACAACTTCTGTTAGATATGTAGAAAGTTTCCAGTGTTTTTTATTGAATGAGTAAAAAAAAGAAATGTTTTTCTACTGTATATTGCAGTGATACCGAGCAAAGTGAGGGACCGGATGTTTGCCCTCAGCAAATGACCAAAACTGGTCTTTGCGCACCACGCAGTGGTCGACGAGTACATTGGCCCAAAAAGCTCTGTAAAACTGTTTATATATAAATTGTACCCTTCTTTGTTTTATGGCCGCTATCTTTTTCTCTGTCGGCTTTCCGCCTAAGCAGGGGGTGATGTAGCAGCCACAGATCTATTTCCTTTAGCGAATCAGTGCCCCCGACGGGAGATTCGGTCACTCACTGACCAATCAACGGGCGGAGCGCATTGATTCCTCTCTAGAACTATTTTTCCTAGTCCATTTTGGTAGACGGACGAAAGGCAGAGAGCCATGAGCCAGCGGGAGTAACGGACGTCTCTCTCACATCGCTGCCACCGATTCCCCTTGGAATACTTTCGCTGAAGACGCTGCTGCTAGCTTCACCATGGACACTTACATACTACCAATCTTGTACGTTTACTATATAATAAACCATTCTTTGTTGTTGTTCTAAAAGGAAGTTTCGTCATTCATTTGTGTGCCTAAAAAATATAGTGTTGGGGAAATTAAGCATTTCCCATAACCCTATAGATTAAGTTTCCAGTGTTTTTTATTGAATGAGTAAAAAAAAGAAATGTTTTTCTACTGTATATTGCAGTGATACCGAGCAAAGTGAGGGACCGGATGTTTGCCCTCAGCAAATGACCAAAACTGGTCTTTGCACACCCGGCTCTACGCATATGTTCCGGCAGAAAACCAAAGATTAATAAAAATCAAATTCCGCGAATTTTATTTATCCTCCAATGGGAAGCCCAGAATTAAATACGGGTGTATTCCCAAATGACCTGCAGGGATCCACAAAGACAAAATAAAAAGCTGACACAAAAAGCTTCGCCAGTTGAGAAAGTGCGAGCATAATTAGCCGTTCCTTGACCTCCACTATGCTTGCCTCGTCTTTCCCTCTCACCTTCTTCGCTGTCCTCTGAGCTACTTACCCGACCAAAGGAGCGGATACATCAAAGACGTTCCCAACGAGGCCAAATTCTGTTAGTCTGTTTCTACACACAACTACGTTTCACTAGAACGGATAACCCACTATAATATTCCATCACTAATTTTTAGAAAGGAGAGTATTGTACACCTAATACCTTGTATAAAAAAGCATGTTTCCCACCTGTCCAGTAATTTTCAAATAGTATAATATGTCACCTTTGTAAATTAGACAAAGTAATTAAGGCTGTCACAAGGTTTTAAATTAAAATAACAAAATAACAATAAATAAATGTACTGTTTAATAAATAAACAAATTGTCTACTGATGTATGAATATTTAGTAAAAATAAAGTTGAAGTAATAAAAATATATTTTTTGCATATATCTGTAACAAAATTCAAAAGATCTTTAACGTTCTGATGCCTTTCTTTGTTCTTTGTATTTATAGCAACAAATCTTGTAAATCTTTTCATCTTACTTAGAAAGAGTAGGAATTTAAGTTCTTGGAAATCTACCTAGAAGTTCCAAAAGGGAAAACCACTGCTTCAGTAACATACTTGAGATATCAATACCCGTTCACAGAATTTTTCTATGTCATCTGTATTGCAATCTTCTCAACTGTTGATTGAAAAAAAAAACCTCTATAGAAAGGTACACTAAATGTTTTGCTTTATTAGTCATTAACTTTCTAAAATGGATAAAAATAAACAATGGAAAACAAGCAGAAATCAAAAAATATTTTCAAATAAAATTTTAAAATTTCCTCCAAAAATAGAATAATTAGAATATTTTTATTTTTCCTTACCCAAAATACCGGTTCCAAGAAGAGCAGCTACTGTTACAAAATCTACAAAAAGACAAAGAAAATTATAAGAATAAGATAAAATGATAAAAACCTATGGCATTCATACATTTTTTATATAGAATAGGATGCTGAAAACTATTAACAAATACTTTGTTTGGTCATCTGATCATGTTTTGATGCAATAAATTTTCAGGACCCCTTCATAAACAAGATATATTGTCCTAATCTTTGTTGCCATTTGTACGACGTTTCGGCCGTTGTACGCTCCGGCCTTCTTCAGGTGCTAGAAATTTTGAACTGAAACCTTTATATGAACTCCATTCCTTGCGGGAAGCTCGATTGGAAGTCATCAGTTATCTCCCTCTAACCCAGTAAGTTACTAGTTAACCACTGCTGTAGCCTGGTATTGAACTCAAAACTCTAAGAGTCAAGTTAGGAGCTAACCAACGTCTATATCCACTTAAGGACAAGAACAACTGAATTTCGGGGACTTATAAACCTAATGTCCAGTAACCCTTAAAGGAGATAACTGCCAGCTATCTAATATTAATATCGGTCAATACTTTCTGAAATTGATCGACAAAAATTTTAACCGAAATAACCCACTAAGAAAGTTTTTTTATGGAAAAACATCAACAATTAGGTACTCTTGCACCAGTAACATTTACAATGTCATTAAAGTCACTTCTTACCCCAATTCACCACAGAATGTAGATCCCTCTCAAGATCAGCAGCGAGATTATGTTTGTTCGCCACGCCGGGTTTCTTACTGATGCGGGAGTAAATTGTGGTGTTATCTGCATAGATGCCTACTTGGCTCTTGATCTCGTCTGGTGTGTGTGGGGGGGGGTCATTTATGAAAATAAGGAAGAGTGTCGGGCCTAGGATAGAGCCCTGAGGGACACCAGTGTTTGTACAGTAAGCTGTGGAAGCATGCCCATTCAGGACGATCTTCATCATGCGGTTATTTAGAAAGGATTGTATCAGATCATGTAATCGTCCGGTAATACCGTAACCCCGTAGCTTGCATAGAAGGCTAGCGTGCCAAACCCTGTCAAAAGCCTTGTGCGGTGCAGGGAAGTAGCCGGAGAGAGTTCACACATACGAACAAGCCGTCGGGAGTCGTTAGCCAGTTTCTGTGTATTCTAGACTTTTATATCGTCTCAAAACTCTTACGCGATGCTTGTTTATTCTGTTGCACTTTGTTGACATTATATACGACCGGATATATCTGTCAACCACCCTTGTCCTTTGTTGACTGTTATCTACGGCCGAATGTATCTGTCAATCACATCCTTGCCGCGCCATCGTATTTCAAGCCGGTTGTGACATTTGTTCACCTATCCTACGGCCTAATGTGCCTGAAAATTACTTCTGCTCTTCAAGGTAATATATTACACCTGTTTTTTTAATGTTCTAATTAAATTAAACCAAATGTATTCTGTGGTCTGAAGATGATGAGTACTAAAAACTTACCCGACGAAGTAAATTATAGTTAATAACCACTTTAGATGATGTGTTGAGTTTTCCTTTATGTATATCATATTGTTCTGATTAATATCCATGGAGCTCCCTATAGAGATCTATTTAATATCTTATATTAAATAGATCTTTTTGGATTATCCTCTCATTGCCTATATATATATATATATATATATATATATATATATATATGTGTGTGTGTGTGTGTGTGTGTGTGTGTGTGTGTGTGTGTGTGTGCACGTGCGCGCGTTCCTTAGTAGAATATAGCATACTAGCAAAAGTTTGATTAAGTGGGAAACTGCTTTGTTGGCTCCACTACGTATTTTACTTTCTTTATAAGCTTCCTCAAGTCAGAACGAAATGTTTGTCTGTGTCTGTCTATTAATATTGAATCATTAATATTTCCTGCTAGGCTGATTACGAAATATTCCCAGAGAAGCCAGAGATTTGTTTTTGATTTTTTGTTTTTATACCATAGGCTACCATAAATTATATCGTTAATATCGTTCTGCTTGGCTGGCGCCCTCCGTTTGGAGAAAATGAATAAAAATAAAAGTGATAATTTTGTTTTAGAGATGTCATTTTAAATTATGATGTAGATAGTCAATATATTTATGCTTTATGGTATTTATAGTTCGATGTAGATGATCCTACTTTGGTTTTAATGTGTTATTTTATTGAAATTCCATTTCCCTTGTTCTGTCGAAAGTTGGTATTTTTTATCTCCATCAGCTCCTCTGTAGTGACTTTAAGATAAACACTATTTTTGTCAGAATCAATTGAAAGCAAGAGACTCATACCCACTTAAGCCTATGTGAAACACGGAATCAAGTTAGCGAAACAGTGTTTTTTACGTTGATTTATCAAAATAATTGATTAAGTTAAAAAAAAAAGGAAAAGAAAAGAAAAAGAAACTAATAGATTTAAAAATCTATTTTAATTTATTTAACCTATTTTGTAAAATCTACTATTTACCATTTTCGGTTACAAGTTATAAAATATTTTTGAAAATGATTATGATATTTAAAGAAAAGATTTCACAGGGGAAGAGTAGTTTCAGGTATATAGCCCTGAGGTACTCATGCATTCATATAGAAAATCTAGAAGACTGTCTTTTTAAGACAACATTCGTTTCATGTTTTGAAAGATTGTATCAAAGAACAAATTTGGCAAGAAAAGTATAAATAAAAACCAGAGATAATGTTACAAATGTAGGAACAGCACATATAACCCACAAAACACAATGCCATAGTAATGGTGCAACATTTCATGCATGCTGAACACAAATTAAAAAAAATATGACAAATACATTTTCCTGGGATTATTATCAACGGGTGGAGAGCCTTGGATGGTCTACATTAAAGCAAATGGCAGAAAAGTACAGTTTAAGTCCGAAACAAGCGATGCTTTGGCAGTTATCTCTGACCATATGTTCAATCATAACTACAAAAACGACGTTCCGAAACTTAAACATGCAAAAAGAGCATTATTTGACCCAGAATGTGTTCTTGAAATTCCAGAAACGAAAGAAGATGCCACAAGAACTGGTTTAGGTGATCAAAAAACTGCAAAAAGCTCTATTAAACAGATTGACCATTGAAATTAGTCACAATCCACTACTGAGCCTCAGGGCACAAACTTTGGATGAAAAGAAAAAGAAATACTGGAAAATAAATAAAATAATTTTGGATAATAATGTTAGCAGGACCAAGTTTCGCACAAAGTAGTCAAGAGCCTTTCAAAAATCAAAATTGTAGATGAAGAAACATTAGAGAGAAACATCAACAGATTAGACAGTCGGAAACTAGTCCGAGCGTGTCGCGTAAAGAACTAATCAGTTGTCTGATTTAGACGTTTTTCTCCCCTTTTTTTGAGGGCCGATATAATCAGCAGATTTGCGTCGCAATATGTTTCCAAAGTAACTACACTTCAGACAAAATGACAACTACTATAAAAGTCTGGCTCATAAAGAAACAACTACCAAGCTTAACAAACTTTCACCAATCAGATTTATAAAGGACTCGCTCATATTGAAGTTAATTAAATAAACTTGTATTATTTGTTTATATCTTTCATTTTGTTCCCTTATTTCGAAGTGTTCTGAATTCCGGCAAGATGACTAGAATAAGTAAAGAACAGGTAGGAAAAAGTGTCTTTAATCTAACATGTTTCATTTTAACAAGTTTCGTCAGAGATTTTTTTAAAGACGAATGATTAAAAATAATCATTTATTTATTCTATTCAAACACACACACACACACACACACACACACACATATATATATATATATATATATATATATATATATATATATATATATAATGAGAGAGTGAATGATATAGTGAAAGAGGAAACGTGGATTCAGAAATGAAATAACTTTCAGTAATACCGGGAGATTTTTCTTGTGGCAGACTCAGAGCTTTACGCTGTATGAAATTTTTTCCAAAATCGAAAGAAATTTATTTACACGTATTGTCCCCATCTTTATTGTTGCTATCACAACGTTTCGGGCATTGTGTCCTCCGGCCTTAATCAGGTGATTGTTTGATCTGAATAATCCTCAGAGAATTTCGAAATGAATCCTTTGTACATTATTTTCGTGTTTCTGATATCTTGTCTAGTTCTTATTTAATACTACTCACTTATTGCTCACCCCGTTTCTATTACGTTCCATACTACCCGTCCCAGGGATTGAACTTGAAATTACTATGTTACCAAATTTACGAAACAACGCTTTAATCTATTGTGCCACGGGACTATATACTAGTGAAGTACCCTAGTGGTTCAGTTCAAAATTCCCACAGGACAGAACGGTCGAAACGCTGAGATAACAACAACAAAGATAGGGACAGTAGTCCACGTGTAAATAACGTCAATAATGAAAACCTCTTATCCCAGAAAAACAAATAGAAAAGAAAGAATATGGTTAAGTTTCTATTGTAATTATCTACCACTGTCAATAACTAGACTTTAATAGATATTAAAAACATAAATTCTCTTTTTAATTAATCAGAAGTTCATTTTTGTCATAAGGCCAATGTGATAGTAATTTTTTCATTAGCAAGCACATTTTTAAAGCGTCTTTCTGTGCATTTCCGGTAGCAGAAACCCTAATCTCTTTTTCTGTATATTCTCCGCCTACTCTCATGTACAATTTTCATTCTCATCCTATTATTAAATTTTCTTCTAACAAAAGAAAAATGCTCTCAAGTTTTATAACTTTGCAACTTCTTTCATGTGGAAATTAAGTGCAGAAAGTGCAGAAAGAAGAAAACCGTTTAAAATAACAGCATTACATTTACAAAGTCAGTTTAAAGTACCGAGCTTATAAGAAAAAATAATGCGTCTATTTTCGTGACATATTGTGTCCCAAACCCTTGATGACAGCAGGAATATGCATCACTGATAAAGCTACCCGACGAAATATTCATGTGTCAAAAAAAGGTTTATAACTCGTTGTAAGGAAATTCACAAAGGAAATCCTAACATTTTTCCTTAAAGTTTATGTTGGATTATTAAAAAAAAAGTTTATCTTTTTATATGTTGAGTAAACTTTTATAAAGTACAACCTTTTGAAATAATAGATTGATTTTGAAAAGGAATAGTTCAATCCAAAATGAAGAAATAGTAACAAAAACAAAAGAAAAATCTAACTTACATATTTGAAGATAAACAGTATTCATGATGATGAAGAGTTTTGTGAAATCAATATTTTAGATTCCTTTGTGATTTTTTGTTTAAAAAATTCCTGTTTATTTAACAGCATAAAAAGTATTAATTAAAAAAACATTATTAATTTGAAAGTTAGTTTCTTGAATGTAGGTATTGGTAAGTGAAATTCAAAGTTATCAAAACTAAAAAAAATAACACGAAGTACAACATCAGAAAGAGTTTTAGTGTTACTCTGTTTCGATTCATCTGCTAGTTTCCATGATATATGCTGAAAAAAGGTAAAAGAAAAGACAAGCTGTCACTCATGGAAAGCGTTTTACACTTTTAGTTTTAGCATGCGCTTACGAAATACATGTTATAGTGTGCGTGTGTGTGTGTGTGTGTGTGCGTGTGTGCGCGCTCGCGCGTGTGTGCGTGCGCACGCGCGCTCTTGGAGGAGGGTGTGAAGCAGATATGAGTGTCGGGTCGGTTGATCGAAAATCATCATAGTGGTGATATTGAAAACCGGCTGGGTCGGCCACATTCTTTTAAGCAAAAGTCTCACAGATTTTTCATTTTCCTTTCGCTAAACATTCCTGACTGGCTTCTTTTACGTTGCATTTTAGATTTTTTTCGGAGATTTGTTTTGTGGAACAGATTTGATGCTCGAATCTCTGCACAGAAGACAACATTTTTTATTTTGGGTTTTGCTTTCTTAGCGCTCACATCTAGTCGGAATGTGGAGTGAATAAAAAAATTCAATTTACAGCAGAGTATAACAAATATACTCTCTTTCTTTGTCAATTCATCAGTTCTTCTCATTGATCAATTTCTATAAAATTCATACAAAATTGCGCTTATATCGTTAATAAACACACATGGTCTATACAATATCCCATTACGATGACAAAGAATTCTGATGAAACTGAGAAGATAACCCAGTAGCAAACACGTTGTAGGGAAGGTAACGAGTTTTACCTGATACACAGCATCAAGAAATTCTTTATACGACATTGATATAGGTACCTCCACTCATTTTCGATACCTAAGTTTTAAAGTGAATTTTAAAACATAAAAAGTATTTCTTGAAGATTTCACTTTAGCTTTAATTGAAAGCTAAATGATTAAATTTACTATTTCCATATATATATATATAAAATTAATTTATGAAAACTAAGAGAAAGTTTCGAAACACGTGACCTTTTACTAATAATTTATTTCACTTATGATATACCCCCCACACACACACAAATTAAAATGATTTCTGCACACAAATTTAAAAAAAATTATTCTAAAAGTCATGACATGTAAAGATTTATATTTTTTCAATTTTCGATTAGTAAATATAGTCTTCAATTAATAACTTAATAGCCTAATACAGACACTGATTAGAAGAAATTTTAAAAGATTTGTTATTTTTATAAATTATTATGATTAAAAAATAAAAATAAAAACAATTCTTTCATCAAATTTTTTTCTTCAGTCTATGATATCTTTAATATAAGTCAGGTAAGTACCATACGTGAGAGACGCTTCGGAGATCAAGTCTCTTTTAAGACATGATTGACCGGGCAGAAGGTCTTTCCGTAGGTGGTTGCGATTACTTTCTGTGGTAGAGTGGTTGCCAACCAAGACTGTAGAACCCAATCTGTCCTGTTATTTAACCCATAGCTGGAGGGAAGAGACGAATTAATACATTTCCCAAAGGTATTTGCGCGTAAGTAAATGCAATGAATCTAACTGGAATTCGACTTCACGTCCCGTGCCGATATCCACTGCACACATATCTATAAAAGGAATTCAAAACTTATATAAATAAAAAATAGCTTTATTGCATTTTTTCTTTGGTTTTCATTATTCGGAACAGATTTTCGGAAAAGTAGCAACTGTTTAAAAAAAAAATTAAATAAAAATAATTAATTTACATTCTCCAAGGAGTCCTGCATTTGACAAATAAAAAAAAAATTTCGGCACAGTTGTCTATTTCTAGAAATTTCAGAAAATTAATTGGAGAAAGGTAACAGATGTAAAAAATTTCGTCGTACCAAGATTTTATTAAAAAATGATTTAAAAAAATAATTGCCTTCATTTGTGAATAAGTCCTGAAAGTTTCATTAAATTCCAACCATTATTTGATTTTTATAAGGTTTTCCAAATGAATGTTTTTCACCGGAAAAAAGAGTTTTGTAATAATATTTATAATCTAATCTAAATCTATCTAAACTTATTTATAAATGAAACTGTGTGTGTGTGTGTGTGTGTGTGTGTGTGTGTGTGTGTGTGTGTGTGTGTGTGTGTGTGTGTATCCGTTACCTATAGACTCCGAAACGGCTGAACCGATTTTCTTGAAAATTTACACAGTTGTACTCTAAGCGTCTGAGAGTGTTTTTACCCAGGTTTTGTGTCGAGGTACCCCCGATGAATATTGAAAATCGATAATTGAAAAAATCGGGTTATAGAGGGAGTGGTCCAATTTTGATACACTCATAGACAAAGACATGAGAAACGATATTCAGAAGTTTCAAGGTTGCAGTTCTTACAATAGTGCAGAAAATTTGATATCGATACCAGGAAAGCAAAATTTGATTTACATCCATTCATTTTTCTTTCAGTCTACGGTTTCGCTTTAACTGGAAACAACTATTACTTTTTAGTCTTTTGTGCCAACGTCCAAAGAGTCTGAGCTCCAGGACCATGGATTAGTTTTAAAGGTTTCGTTACACCCGATCAACGCCGGGCTATACTGCTAGTTTATCATACTAAACTCTGGTAAAATCTGGTCACTAAAAAGATAAAAAAAGAATTTTAATGAACATTTAGAACGTGTTATAAAAGATTTAAAAAAATAATTAAAAATAATCTGATCTCTCTTCTTATTATTTGGTCTGAATGCGTCACTTGAAGATTACCACTACCCTCTACCAAGCACGGAGGAAGTATTTATCAAATTAAACGGTGGTAGGTTCTTCTCAAAAATTGACCTGAGTGACGCATATCTGCAGATCCCGGTCGAAAAAGAAAGTGCTAAGCTACTCTGTATAAACACCCACCGAGGCTTATACAGATACGAAAGGTTAGCGTTTGGGGTCAAGGTCGCTCCTGCCATTTTTCAGCAGGTCATGGACACTATGCTGGGCGGCCTTGACTTTGCCATCGTGTATCTTGACGATATTATTGTAGCAAGCAAAAACATTGAAAAGGACCTTAAAAAAGTCATACGGCCCACCTACTGATATGGCTCTACAACGTTTTCTACAAGTGTATAAGATCACTCCGAATCCTAACACATCATCAGCTCGATCTCCGGCGGAAGCCACGTTTGGTCGAAAAATAAGGCCGGTCTTTGACAAACTGTTGCCGGGACAAACTAAGCAAAGTAAAACGTCTACGTTACCAAACAAACGTTATAATCCTGGAGATAAGGTTTATTTCTAAGGTTACAAAAATAATGTTTTTTTTTTTGTTTTTTTTTGCCGGAGAACTGGGAGAAACTAAGGAAAGGATCGCCAACATGATCCATATAATCCAGGGACCCAAATTTGTACATAAGAGGCACCTAAATTTGATACCTAATCTGTCTGAGGACCAAAATGATATACCTCAAGAAGATGTAGAGGCCATTGAAACCGTTTACGACACTTTTGATATTGAACCCCCTCAAACAACGCCAGAGCTACGTTGATCTGGAAGGAAGAGGAAATTTACAGATCCGCTCATGGTTAATCCTAAACAAAAGAAATACTGATACTCCTTCGGAGTAACAGCTTGGGGGGGGGGGGGGTTGTGGCGGACCTACCCATTAACATAGTAATGGACTAACTCAACCTGCATAAATACCATGTAACCGGAGAGCACTAGTCTGGTATGAGTCAGACACCCGTAGAGTGGCTTACCGAACAAAGACTTTGAAATCAAACACCGCTTGCTCGTCAGCTAGACGAACAAGCTGGCATATTATACCTTTACCCGTTATTTTGTTAATACAATTGTTTACACTAATCCCGTGTTCCTGTTTTTATTTTTGACCCCTTAAACAGGGTTACAATAGTAAGATATCAAATATCTTTACCCAGTTAAGTTGGCGAAGAAGTTAAGTGCTATACTTCTTGGAAATCCTTAAATGAGTATATAAAGAATAATTATTAGTTTAGTCAATAAAGAGTCAAAAATATGTATTTACCCATATGGTTCCATGAGGTTCTCTTTCAGGTCGGTAACATCTTAGAGATTCTTTCGGCTAGATATAGATCCTTGAATTAAAGCCGGAGTTGTAAATGTCAGCAAATCCTGGTAACAACTAACTACTATTTGCCCAAAACTTATTTTTATAGGGGATAATTTGCATATTTCTAGAACCTTTCGAATTCTCTCGAATCTACTGGAATATTCTGGCATCTTCCAAAACGTTCGATTCCTAATTTCTCCATTTTTACGACTACTTCATGAATTAAAACTTTTTTGTAATAACAAGTAGGACTCAATAGAGTCCCTTACTACAATTATTCAGACATTATTAATATTATTTTTATATATAAATGCATCCTCGTAACACTATAAATCCATAGCCTATCCTATTCGCCTATATCGTGAGAGAGTTGAGAATATTCTGCACACTGAAACTGACATAACGTTTTCTGTTCGGTGGATGTAACATCTTTTGAGATTTCATCAAAAGCGAATCAAACTGATCACATCATGTGAAAATCTGACATTGTTTGAGGCATATTCAGCGGATTTACTTGAACGTTTCCTAACTCAGGATGAGTGTTAAGTTCATCACTTGGAGTCAGAGAAAATTAGACAATACACACAATGGAAACACCTCTCCTCACTTGCTTCCAAGAAGGCCAAATACGTTTCATTAGCAGGAAAGTTAATGGTTTCAATTTTTAGAATGCAAAATGCATAATACTCGCTATTGACGGTGTGTCTCTTTTGAAGATATTCAATGACTAAGAACCACACCACCAATGGTGAGTACTATGCCAAAGTGCTGAGGCTCTTACGAAAAACTATCAAGACCATACGTTCAGGAAAACTGAAGAAAAGAGGACTTGTTTCATTAGGACACTTTCGATAACACAAGTCCTTAGTTTCAATGTTTGCTCTGCGTGACTTTGGATTTGAACTGGTTGATTCTCCTCATTTGGACCCATCTGACTATCATCTATTTTCCAACATGAAAAGAAAACACTTAGCTTTAAACCCGTATCATAGTGATGCTTGCATTATATCTGCTATGAATTACATTTTTTACCAACAGGATGAAAGATTCTTCACTAATAGGATCCAAGCACTATAATACTGATGAAAGAAGTGGGTGGACAGTACTGATATTGAAAAATAAATCTCATTTAGTCAGATTTCAAGATAATATATTCGTCAGCATGTAAACTTTCGACTGCCTCTCGAACATATAAAATGTTTCCTTCATTTTTGGGTGATTTTTGTAACAAATGTGTTGAGCGGAGGTAAATAACATAAAAATAAAATATTTCTCGTACAACTATGAATAAATTCTGAAATTTTTTTAATCTTTCAATTTTTCGGCCATTTGTAAACAAAAGTCAATTCTTGCAAAAATAAAATATACATCTGTAACACATTATTTTCGGAAAATTAGCACATTTTTATGTTAAATTTACACAAGTATTGTTATGGTATTCGTTAGTATAAATATTATTAGAGAGCAGAGACAACGAGGAGACAAGTTAAGCTTACAAGGGAGACCTCCGCAATGAATACAGAAGCAACCACTTTATTAAGGGAAGTAACCCCTATCCCAAGGGAAGGCAACTCATGCCATGACAAGTATTACTTATTTATAGCTTGAAATCTAGAATAACTCTATTTCTTAATCACAGAGTTGAATTTTTTGACTTGTCTGCTTTATATCAAACGTGTTGACAGGTTGTCAGATTAGAGATAAAATAAGTGTATGGCGATCACAAGTAACAAAATTGTAACAATTTTTTCGGGTGAAGGGGGGAAACTTTGGCCTTTTAATTTGCACGTAGAAATTACCATACAAAAAACTTCAAATAGAAAAAAAAAAATTAAAAATTATTTTAAAAATAGGGAGGCCAAACGATTTGTATTAGACGTAGTAATTTTCGACTACTAAATATAATCTTCGGTTAATTAAATTTTAAACTAACCGTAACAAATCTTTGAAGTATTTTAAAACTATTTTTGAAATTTTATAAATTATTATAATAAAAAATGAAAACAATTCTTTTAAATTTTCATTAGTAATCGAAAAAGAATTTTTTCTTTAGACTGTAAATGTATTTCATATATATTATTTATTAAAGCCATTAAAAGTTTATCAAATTAAATACTATCAGAGTTTTATTGCGATTTTATTTTACTATTCGATTTTTGGAAACTGAAGCCAAAGTTTAAAAAAATAGATGATTTCTATTCCCCAATGAGTCCTTCGTTTAACTAACAAAACCATTTTCTGCAACAAATTTAATTTATTAAAATTTCATAGATTTACGCGGAGAGGGGTAACGCGTAAAAAATATTTTTACCAAGATTTTTAAAAATAATAATTAAAAAAATTAATTTATTCATAAATGTGTACTGGCAGTTTCATTAAAATCCAGCATTTATTTGGATTTTGCGAGAATTTCCAAATAATTGTGTTTGTCACCGAAAAAAGTGAGTTATGTAATATTACGTTTTCCATTGTAAACTCTCGTAACGTTTTGGTTACCCGCTAACTCAAATCAAAACAAGATTTTCTACCAAAATGTCGAACATGTTAGGAATTAAAAAAAAATTCAAAAAATAATTAAAAATTACTTTGATATTCCGTCTTAATAATAATATAAACATTTTGATGAAAAAAGATCGATTTTTTAAAGCTTGGAGCTTTTTTTAATGATACTATGCTGATTTTTTTTTTTAGCGAGTTAGCAAAGGTACCTAATTAAAATTAATATGCATTTTGGTTGATGCAGGATTGTTAAAAGGTTCGTAGTAGTCCTTGTAAAAATTAGTTTATGTGTAAGTAGGCAGGAACGTATGTGTGGACGTATGTATGTATATATGTATGAGCGTTTATAGTTGGGTAGGAATGTCTTTGAAGTAATCGCTCAGTCTTAAAATATTCTGTTCGTTTTTCAAGTATAAAAGGAAGCAAACGGCTTGACAGAGGGTAAGTGAAAGTGAAAAAAAGAAGAAAAGAGAGAGAGAGAGAGAGAGAGAGAGAGAGAGAGAGATAATAACGATCGCTTGACATTTGTTAAGGGACGGATTAAGACGTTTATCTTTTTCTCTTCGTTGACAGGCGAACTTACACATGTTTTATTAAGTTTTTGGGGTTTGAAATGTCATTTGGAATTCCCTCCCGGGTGTAAATTCGGCCTTTTCATTGGACAACGAAGAAACTTCACGCCGGCTGGCAAAAAGATCCGCAAAAATAATTGTTTCTGAGAATTTAAAATTATTTGAATTTTTGCTTCAGAAGTTTCCTGGCTGTCTATTGGCCGAAAAACATTTCGCATCAAGGAGTGAAATATAAAAGAAATTTCTTGACTTTTGTTTTGGATCTCTTTTTGCCTGTGTGCTAAGAAAGTTTGTAAATTCGAGTCTTTTTAATTATTACCAAAAATCAACCATTCAGTGCTTAGCATTTGAAGTTTAAATCTTGATCTTGTTTTGTTCGCTACAGTATGCCTAAATAATTTTTATATGAGAATTTCTATAAATTCGTATCTTTAATTTTTATGTCATTAACAAAAGCATAAACATTAAAGATACGAATTCATCAGGTATAAATTTTCGTCAAAAGTGCGTGACCGTATCTAAATTACAGGTTTTAATTAAAAATCCTCATTGGTTTTATTCTTTCATCGATCTCTGCGCGATCTGAAAGTTCTTCGCTACTTTTGTTCGTTAATTAACACAGTAACGGTTTTACTTAAAAAAATATAAAGAAACATAAATTAGTAAGCCCTTTTTCATGCAAAACCAGACCTCCGCCTGTTACAATAAAATATCCAAAGATGAATGAATGCTATTTTCATTTAATTATACTTCACCTCACGTACTGAAAGCCGGTCATTGCTACCTGAAACATCAATAGTGCTTAGTCGCTTGGGTCCATTTCATAACGGGTTGTTCCTCGCTGGCTTTTCAAAATGAACTTTATTGTGGCCGCAAGTCATCATTTGACAATGACAAATTGAGTAAAATGTGATCGTTCACCCAGAAAACAAGCAATTAGTGTTTGGGAACAAAATTAGGATTAGCTCATACAAAAGTCGAAAGACATCTGGCACAAATCGACAAAAAGTTAAGAGAATGTGAAAGTTGGTATTTTATGACTGATAATCAATAATTTGCGTAACTAAAAAACGAAACATAATTTGCTTAATTTTTTTGAAAATGACCCCATTTTTATTGTGACCTTTTTGCTGACGAAAAGCGATTTCCAGAATCTTAATGAGGACTCCTAAAAAGAGTGTTTTTTTTTGCCAGAGCTACTGAGTGATAGGCTCCTTTTACTATTAAAAGAAGCGGGAGTGGAAACTGCTCTATTTTAGAGGAGCCCAAAGAGTGATTATGTGCTCCGTTTGACGCTCCTAAAATGAACAAATTTGAAGTTGGGAAATTTGAAGAGCCACCATCATTATTGTTTGTCTCGGCCTACTTTTAATTATTTGTGGGGTGGGTGAGTAGTTCTCTTGATTTTTTGCTACAGTTCAAGAAAGTGTAAGCTCTCTGGCGGAATTTTTCATAATCTTCCTAAAGCTAGAAATTCTTCTGATTCATGTTACACAAATTTCCACCACTGATCTGATGTGAACCTTACAAAACCCATGAATGAACTAAAATTGTTGTCAATTGCGCATCGGCTCAGCACATAGCTTCGGTTTTGCTTACACATTTACAGAAAAATAAAATCCAGAATTCCCACCAATTAGCACCCACTCCCGCCTAAAGAAACAAAATAAAAATTGAAGCCGTAATTCGTCATAACTTACCCTCCCTCTTCTACCGTACGCCTCCGCGGATGACTTTTTCGATTCTACTTGTCTCTTTCTTTCAATGAGGGACATTTACATCAATTTACCATTTGTTGTATTTTTGAATTTGAAAATTTTGACATTTTTTAAATACAAATAATAATAACACAGATTAAACAAATTAGTAAGCAAACTTCTACAGTTTTCCTTTCCATGTATGGGTTTAAACTTTTGGATTTGTTACAATAAATATGGTGGCAAAACAAATGTACATTTTCCAACGAAAAATTATTTTCGTGGTAAATTAGACTTCCTGTTGAAACAGTCTGTCAAGTAAGAATGAAATGTTTGCATTTTTTATTGTACGTTTTCGATTTGTTTATAATAAAATGTCGAAATGATCCGTTACTTTTGCTGCTGGAAAATTTGCTTATTGCTTTTTTAAGTTAGTTTTAAATATGACCAAATATTTGTGTAACAAAATAAAATTATATTTTTAATTTTTTTATCTTGTGTAGATAAATGAAAAGGTAAGGGGTAAAAATGCAAAAGCATATATTTGTTATTTTAATATGTTTTTTGCTGAAAATGTTATAAATATTTTTAAAATGTTTAAAAATATTTCAAAAATATTTTTTGTTAAAAGACATGATTTCTTCAAAAATATTTAGCGTAATTTAAGTACTGCCACTCATTTTTGATACCTAAGTTTTACATTGAATTTTTGAAAATTGAAGTTTAAATTTTAGCTTAATTAAAAGCTAAATAATTGAATTTACTATTTCCAGTGATTAAAATACTCTGGTGGATTTTAAATTAAAAATTATATTGATTGAAATTAAAAATTTTTAAATTTTCATTTTTTTTTTTAAATTTTAGCCATTTCTAGAAATTTCAGGAAATTAATTGGATATATTTTTGCCAGGATTTTATAAAAAGTAATGATTTAAAAAAGAATTTCGGTCATTATTTGATTTTTGCAAGAATTTCCAAATCAATATGGTAAAAAAGTGAGTTGTGTAATATTACGTTTGCCGTAATAAGCACTTGTAAATATCTGGTCACTCGCTGACAAAAAAGATTTTTAAACAAAATTTTGAACGTGTTAGAAAGGATTAAAAGATTTAATAAGCTAATTAAAAATAGTTTGATCTTTCTTCTGAATAATAACATAAACATTTTAAAATTTTGTTTTTATTAATTTTGGGGCCATTTAACATCAGGGTATATGTTGTGGTGCAGTGGATATCGACGCGGAAGGAGAAATTGGGGAGCCCCGTTCGAATTCCAGTTGAATTCCTTGCATTCACTTACGCGCAAATACATTATTATTAATCCGTCACTTCCCTCCAGTTATGGGTTAAATAACAGGACAGATTGGGTTCTATAGCCTTGGCTGGCAACCAGTCTACCGCAGAAAGTAATGGCAACCTACTGCGGGATAATGTTCTGCCCAGTCAGTCATGTCTTACTTGAGACATGATCGCCCAAGCGTGTATCACATATAGCACAACTGACTGAACATCAGGATATGCTATTTTTTTCAGCGAATGAGTGGAGATATCTGACGTAATTATTCTTCGGCAGAATAGCATAAATGTCATTACATATTGGCTAAAAAGATGAAGAAGGAGATTATATAAAATATATTTTTGTTTAAGTGTTATGTAGGAAAAAATGTCGATACCGACACGTGTGGTCGATCACAGATCTCCAGGTATCAAACGTAACCGTAGAATGAACTGTGCTACTGGGATCACGTGACCATAAATTTTTAGTTTGTAATGCACTAAGACAAAAGTATGAGTGTGTTCCGTATCATTCCAGTGTTGTGCGTCATTGTAGAGATTGTTTCTGAGTAAATTTGTAGCGGATAAGAAAAGAATTAAAATCAACTCTCTTCTTCACTTTTACAAAAATTCACAACGACGTGTGAAATCCTGGTTTTTCTCAAATAGAAAAATGTTGACCATGTGCTTGAGTCCAGATTTAGCAAGTCGGTGTTAAAATGATTTTTGACCAATGGGAGCGACTTGCAAGACTTGAGGACTTAGCGATCCAGTGCTAAATTCAAAAAGTCAGTCAAGAGACACAGATGGGAGCCGCGATACGAAACAACTAAAATGCAACTTCAACTTCAAATCGACTCGGATATAAGGCCAGGTTGAATTCTTATTTCTTTCAACAATTACTACTACGAATATTTTGTACGAACTCTACCCTTAACCTCTTAATAATGTTTTTAATTGCACATTAACTCCTACAACTTATGTTAGTCTTTTACCTTTAATAAATTTTTATTTTAAAATGGAAAATGTATATTTTATTCTTACACTATTTCACACTATTCCATCCTGCTGACAACCAACCTTCTGATGATAATTCTGGATAAAATTTGCAAGCTGTAGGAAGTTCGGTTAAGTTTGACACAAGGTTGAATTAAAGAAACATTAACCAGCTCTCTACGCTACAAATGATTCTAAGCGCATTATTGTGTTTTATTTAAAGGATTTGTTTTAGTACGTTGATTTTACGCGAAGTTACCGAAATATGGTAACTCGCTATTAGCGAGTTATAAAGTTTTCTTCAGAATAACGTTACAAAAACTGACGTTATAAAAGTAATATAAAGGTACTTTTCACCATTATAAAATCATAAGATTTTCTGATGTACCACAACATTTCTTAAATCCAAGCCGAAAAAGAATCTGCCACTCGGTTTAATTCAAATTCAAAATGTCGTAATTAACAATATATTTTATTTTTCATAATATTTTTTTGTTTTAACAATCATTTACATTAAAGAGGATCTCGTAAGGTCATACATACACAATAAGTAATGTAAAAATAAAAAACAGTTCTTATTCACTGACATATTTCAAAAAGAGTGAAATCGAATACTTTAGATGTGACAGCTTTTGTTTCTTTTCACAAAATAGGAAAGAGCAGATAGGCACAGTTATATAACAAAGGCAAAACCTTTTCTATAAACAGGGCACAATCTTTTCATGTTATTTTTTTTAGACTTGCTTTTTATCCAGTAACAGAGATTTTAAGGAAACTCACCATAAGTTTAATACTTTTTTTTATTAGTACTTTCTTTATGTCGGATATTTTAACATTACAACAGAACAGGAATTTTTACGTCGGTCATAAACAATCTTAAAATTGACTTCACAAAACTCTTTACCGTCATGAATACTGTTTATCTTCAAACATGTAAGTTAGATTTTTCTTTTGTTTTTTTTTTGTTACCATTTCTTCATTTTACTTGAAAATTTTCTTTTCTGCTTCAAAAGTTTTTAAATGAATCTTATAAAAATTCATTCAGCAAATGCGAATTATCTTTCATCATTCTTTCTTGAACTTTCTTACTTTCTTACATATATTTCTTAAACTTATATATTTCTTATATATTTCTTAAACTTTCTTACTGTCACAAAAGTATTTTTGTACAGCATGTCTCGAAAATATATTCAATATTCTTTTTACATTTATCACTAGTAATCACAATAATTAAATTTAACTTTAAAACTTTCAATTTTTAAATAATTCCTACTGATTTTTTAAAAATATTTAAAACTATTTAAAGGGATTTTATTCTGGGGCAGAAAGTAGAAGAGAGGATGTTACTTCTCTTATTCCGATTATTGTAAATGTCAAACGTAAATAAACAAGACTCCAAACTTTGTAGCGAAACTTGGAACAAATTTACTTTTATTAAAGGCATTAAAAAACAGAATACAAAATGTACAAGTAAGATTACATAAAATTTTCCCTTTCTGCGCCTTAAAGCAAGAAAACCATTTCAAAAGTTGGAATATGATTTTCAACAAAACTTTCAACAACCGAAAAATCTTTTGAAAGGGTACAATACAATTTTTTTCAACAAAGGTTCAAGCAATACATATTCTTTTAAAAATGGTACACACTTATTTGAAGTCGAAACTGAGAAGGTTGGCAGACTCACCAATATGTTCTCAAGAGGAATCACAATAATGAGATCATTCTCGTTGTCTTTTTTTTTTTTTTTAACAACACTTCAATAGTTTCAGGAAATGTTCACTTTTCTTTTTTCGTTTCTTTAAGTATTTGCTTCTTTTTTCTGTCTCTTCTTTTACTTGTTACTTTCATAAGAAATCAGTTGTTACAAGAAACAACCAAAATTCTTTCTTATTTAGGGAATCTTTCACAAACATTCCTCGGTCATTAGCTTGTGACTGCCAAAATCCTCGACTTCTTATAAAAGACCTAATAGGGCCCAGTCATATTTCTCATTTGTTAAAAGTTTTTTTTTAAATTTACCCTTTTTTGAAGTATGAAATACAAATCTTTGACATCAACAAATCGCCAATCATATTTTGACTGTTTTAGTTGTTGTTATTCATTTCTTAGAAAGTTCAACAATCAAATGTCACACATCAAATTTATTAGTTATTTTTTGCTGTTTGTCTTTATTTTGATTATTCTAAATGCTTTTCTTAAAAGCAAGTGTAATAAACAAATCTTGTCTATTATATTTCTCACCCTTTTATTAATCATTTATTACAATCTTATTGCCCCTGACATGGCATCTTAGCTTCAACAAATTTCCCGCCGCCGTAAAGTAGCTTACCTTTACCTTTTTTAGGTACCTCCACTCATTTTACTATACCTAAATTTAAATTGAAATTTTAAAAATAAATAAGTTATCTTCAAGCTTTAAAGTTAGCTTTAACTGAAAGCCAAGGGATTAAATTTAGTAACTCCAGTAAGCAAAATTCCCTGGTGTATTTTAAACCGAAATTATTTTGATCAGAATCAAAAATTTTCTAAATTTAAAAAAAGTTTTTAAAATTTCAAATTTTCCACCATTTTTCATCGATTGTATACAGAAGCCAATTATTGGTTTTAAAAAATCTTACAAAAATAAAATACACCTCACTGACGCATTCTTTTTTTCAAATTACCGAATTTAAACTTACTTTGAGTTGACATGAAACAAGAATTACTTGCTTACTGCTTGAAAAATGTTTAAAAAATAATTTCTCAATTACGGTAGCCTTGTTATCACAGCTGTCAACATCTTATCAGCACCTTATCAGCAGCCGACACGTGATGATTTACAGTATCCGGCCAAAAGTATGGAAAACGAATTTGGTATAAATCTTATTCATACAATTGTTTTTTTTTATTTTTAATTATATTAAAATTAAGAATTTACAGCGTAGAATCATTCCTTCAAACTAACTCACCCGGTATCTTAGCCTTATGTGAAACCTTGACCCTTCTATCACCTCTTCTAAGTTTTACGTTCCTGGCTACCTTCCCCTCTTCAGAAAGGACTCCAATGTCCGTATGCACGGGCTTGGTGTTTATGTCAGCGAATACTTCCCCTAGCTAGGGTGACATCTCTTGAATCCCTGGATCATTCTTTCATGTGCTTCCGTCTCTCACTTCTAAGATCGGTCAGCTATCTTTCTTTCTCTACCGCTCCCTCTCCTCCTCTGACTGTTCGGTACTTGACAGCATCTCTGACAATATCGACAAGGCCATTTCTTCTCATCCATCTGCCCATATATTTATGTTTGGTGACTTTAACGCCTACCATACCAAGTGGCTGGAAAACTCTGTCACCAATCTTGCTGGTGTCCACACCACGAATTTTTCAATCACCCAATCCCTTACACAAGTGATGGACTTCCCCACGCGATTCTCCAATAACCCTAACAGAAAGGACTCACTACTAGACCTCTGCTTCACTTCCATCCCAGATCTACCAGACTGCTCTGCCCTCTCGGAAATTCTGACCACGCTGTAGTTTCGTCAATATCTCATTCCACTCCCACTCTACCCAAGAAACCTAGACCAGCAGAATATCCTACTGCTACCAAAGAGCAGACTGGGATTCGTTCCGAGACTTCCTGTGTGACGTCACTTGGAACAACGTTTTTAGTCTTCCCGTCGAAGACTGTACATCCGAGGTCTCCTCCTGGGTTAAAGCTGGCATCGATGATTTCATCCCTGCCAGGAAATTTCAGCTTAAATCTCATTCGTCTCCCTGGTTCTCACCCGCTTGCTCGGCCGCCATTGCCCACCGGAATCATTTCTTCCGGTTCTATCGTAGCTACGCGTCGGACCAAAACAGGCGCCTTTTCGCCTCAGCTCGTAATAAGTGTAAAAAGATATTTAACGAAGCTAAGATGTTGTTTGCTGCCAGAATGAAGCAACGCATAGCATCCTCCAAGTTCGGCGCCAAAGACTACTGGCGACTCTGTAAAATCGTGCTTAACAAGAGTAAGTCCATAATACTAATCAATGAATTTGAGGTCCTCACCTCGTCAGCGGACAAGGCTGAATGCTTTGCTCGCAGATACTCGACCAATTCGAGACTGAATTCGTCTGGAGTTTCTCCACCCGACTTCCCACATTGAACTGAGACCCAACTGAATGACGTCCACATGACACCCTCGCTGGTTTCTAACATAATCTTAAAACTTGACCCTCACAAAGCGAGCGGAGGGGACAGAATCCCAATAATAGTCTTGAAGAAATGTGCCCCTGAACTCTCCTCTGTCCTTTCTAAGCTCTACAACTTCTGCCTATTTGCTTCCTGCTTTCCTGCCTGTGGACAGTTTTCCTCTGTAGTTCCTATATTTAAGAACACTGGAGAACCCTCGGACCCCACAAATTACCGCCCTATCAGCCTTCACCAGGTCTACTGCTGATATGTTAAAACTGAGTATATATTCTAGGCTCTCGACAAGAATGGCGAAGCCCGAACCGTAGCCTTGGAGATCTCTAAAGCGTTCGACAGAGTATGGCATGCTGGCCTTCAACGCAAACGGCGGAGCTATGGTAAAACTGGCATTTGTTTGACCTAAACCAGTCTTTCCTCTCTAACCGCACATTGAAGGTGGTATTAAACGGACATACCTCCCAGAGCTACCATACGAACGCGGGTATTCCTCAAAGCTCTATCCTAGGTCCTACGCTCTTTCTGATCTACATTAATGATCTCCCCGATGCCATAAGATCCCAAGTAGGTATGTACGCCGATGACACTACAGTTTACTCTCGCCTCGATCAAAAATCTGGTGTGGGCGACAAAGCGAACCTCGCTGCCGAGCTTGAAAAGGACCTCCAATTGGTAGTGGACTGGGGTAAGAAATGACTCGTAAATTTTAATGCTTCCAAAACGAAGCTGCTATCAATTAACCATCATAGACAATCGCATCTACCTCCCATTAGCATGGATCAGGCTTGCCTCCCAGAGAGTAAAACACTACGCCTCCTTGGCCTCACACTCTCAGCGGACCTTAAGTGGAATGACTATATCGAATCCATTGCTAAATCCGCTGCTATGAAAGTCGGTTCTCTGTGCAGAGCCCGGAAGTTTTTTCCGTCTGAATCTATCCTGCACATATATAAATCTACCATCCGCCTGTGTATTGAATACTGCTGCTACATCTGGTCGGGTGTCCCTGCTATTCTCCTCGGGGTTCTTGACAAAATACAACAGAGAGTCTGTAATGTGATCGATACCGACTTGGCAGACCGACTGCAGTCATTCTCTCACCGGCGTGACGTGGCTTCCCTGTGCCTTTTCTATAAATACTTGCACGGTTTCTGCTCTGATGAACTTAGATCACTGGTTCGAATTTGCACGAGATACTAGATTAGCAACTAGGTCCAACCCTTTTACAGTGAAACCGATAAAATGTAACCGCAATTTCTGCTCCAACAGCTTCTTTTCTCGCACTTCCCGCCTGTGGAATTCCCTTCCACATGCTTGCTTCTCCGACAGCTACAATTTCCAGGAGTTTAAATGTAAGGTCAATAGACACCTCCTAACACACTAACTCGCATCCATTCTCTCAAACACTCTTCCCATTTACCCAACCTTCATCCTCGGTATCCTTACCCGTCTATCACCCTCCTTCTGACATTTCCTGTATCTAACCACTCGTTCTTATCACCTTCCCTTATGTAATCCCCTGCGCAATAGTGGTAGTGGAATGCCTTGCTTGGGGTGAAATGATTAAAAAAAAATTATCCAATATTTGATGGAATTTTAGTTAGTTTATCTTTGTAGGCTTACGCTTGAAGATGTTTTATGAAAAATAAAATTAAAATATATATATAACATTCTTTTTAAAAAAATGACAATTTAATAACAGAATGAAAATAACGGCAGAGGTAACTCAATAATTTATTAAATGTTATGACATTTATTAATTTTTATTTTTAATATCTACTAGCAGAATAGCCCGGCGTTGCTCGGGTGCAATGAAAGGTTTAAAACTAATTCATGGTCCTGGATCTCAGACTCAGCCTAAAGAATATTTGTGTGAAGTTTGGTGAGAAACGGATTAAAATTGTGAATTTGTATAAAGGACATACAGACAGATAAACACACACACACACACACACAAACATCTTGCTTTATATATATATATTATCGATTTTCTGCACTATTGTAAGAACTACAACCTTGAAACTTCTGAATATCGTTTCTTATGTCTTTGTCTATGAGTGTATCAAATTTGATTAAAATTGGACCACTCCTACTATAACCCGAATTTTTCGATTATCGATTTTCGATATTTATCGGGGATACCTCGACACACAACCTAGCTAAGAATACTCGCAGACGTTTATAGTACAACTGTGTAAATTTTCAAGAAAATTGGTTCAGCCGTTTCGGAGTTTATAGGTAACGGACACACACACAGACACCTACACACACACAAACAAAGTTCCATTTATAAATAACTTTAGATTTTTCATATTTTAGGTACCTCTACAAACTGTGAATTTCACAATTATTATTATTTTTTTTAACAAAATTAGAAAATTAGGAATTAAAATTTAAAAGTTGTTTTAAATGTTTAAGGAATAACTTGCAAAACAGGGTGTTGAATTTTATAAACGTCTTGAAGAGACTTGAATCAGAATGAAAGTGCGGTTTCTGTCGTTTTCCATGTAAGGGGAATAATCCAAAACACTTGTTAACTTCTAAAATAAATACAACCCCTATGGAAACTTGTTATGACCCCTATGGAACATCGTACTTAAATGAACATATTTATTTACACACACAATTTTTTTTTATTAATTTAAAAAATATAATGGCTGAACAATTTTTAAAAATTTTTTATTTTTTGATAGCCAATATTATTTGATAGCCAATACCATCAATTCTTAACTAAAAAAAAAGGACAACAGTTCTTTAAAAGATTTTAAAAATATTTTAAAAACTTTATGAATTATTATAATAAAAAAAATGAAAACAATTCTTTTAAAATTTTATTAGTAATCGAAATTTTTTTCTTCAGAATATAATGTCCTTAATTATTATTATTTATTCCAGTAATTAAAAACTTATCAAATTAAATTATATCAGGGTTTTATTGCTTTTTTTATTTTACTCTTCGGAGCAGATTTTCGGATAGTGCCGAATAATTTTAAATGAAAAAAATAGATTATTTGTATTCCCCGATGAGTTCTGCGTTTAACTAATGAAAAAGTAAATTGCAGAAAATTAAAATTTATTAAAATTTCATGAATTTACATGGAGAGGCGGTAACAGAGGTCAAAAAAAATTTTCAACAATATTTAAAAAAAAAAAATTCATAAATAATTTCATTCATTTATGAATGAGTACTGAAAGTTTCATCAAAATCCGACGATTATTTGATTTTTGCGAGAGTTACCAAATTAATGTGTTTGTCACCGAAAAAGTAACTTTAAAAAAATTACACGATCGATTGTAAACAGTCGTAAGATTTTCTGCAACGTTAACTCAAATCAAAACAAAATTTTCAGCCATGTTAAAAGGCATTAAAAAATTTTATAAAATAAATAAAAATTACTTTGATCTTTCCTCTTAATAATATTTGAAACATTTTGATAGAAAATGTTCGTTTTATTAAGTTTTGGACCTTTTTCATTTAACTATGCTGTTTAACTTTTGCGATGTAATCGAGGTACCTACTATAAATATTTTTCATGGTAATTGTTCTGATGAACTTTAGTATTTAGACTTTAGGACTTTATTAATTTAAGTTTAGTACTAAAAGGGCGACAATATTTTACAATTGAAATGGCTAGATGTAACTGTGAGTTCTGTGCGAATGTTTTCCTCTTGTAGAATTCAATTCAGGCTTCTTGCTTTTCAGTCAACTTTGATCTTCAAAAATTTAAATGAAATGTCAATCGTAATTTGCTTCGTAATTCCTTTTCTTTTAATGTTATCTCTCTTTAATAATTTTTTATCATTCTCTCTCACTCAGTAACCCTCTTGCATCTTAGTGGCTTTATGGCCTTGCTTGGGGTGAAATGATAAAAATAATGTCATTTTTTATATAAATCTTTATATTCTCTTATCTCTCTCTTTAAACATATCTTTATCTTTCTCTTTTTTTGTATTAATTTTTATTTTATATTCACCTTTTAATTATCTTAATTTACTTTCTTATAAAAGTTTTTATAACGTCGGAATCATTATTATTCCATCATCATTCAAACATTGTTTTCCTAAAAGCAAAATTAAAATGACATAGATTTGCTGAAACAAATGAGAATATCGTGATGAAAAACTTAACTTAAAAACAAAAATTAAATAGTCAAAATTCTTTGTTATTAAGAGAAAAGTACAAAAGGTGTTTTTGATTATTAAATTATATTTTTATCCTTTTTAGAATGTTCAAAATTTTGGTTAAAAATATTGCTTTTCTTGCGTTAGCGGGGAAACCAAATATTAATATAGGAAATATTAGCGTCTTTTTTTGGTGGTTAAAAATACATTGATTTGGAAATTCTTACAAAAATCAAATAATTGTCGGATTTTAATGAAACTTTCAGTACTTATTCACAAATGAATTAAATTATTTTAGAAATGTTTCAGTTTTAGAAAATCATGGTAAAAACATTAATTTTACATTTGTTACCCAACCATGATGTGCGTTGTGGTTCAGTGAATATCGGCTCGGAACGAGAAATCGGAAAGCCGCGTTCAAATTCCGAGTTGAATTAATTGCTTTCATTTACGCTCAAAATATGGGAAATCCATATTTTCTCCCTCAAGCTATGGATTAAATAGCAGGCCAGATTGACTTCTATAGCCTTGCCTAGCACTCAATATATCTCAGAAAGTAATGACAACCTACTACGTGAAAATCTGCCCAGTCTGTCATGTCCCTTTCGTGACATGATCACCCAAGCGTATATCATGTATGGCACTTAGCTGACTAACCCAACCAAAATTAGTTTTGAAATACATCAAAGTATTTTGCTTATTGAAAATATTAAATTTATTAGCTTGAAATTAAAACTAAAATAAAAGCTTCAAGAAAGATTTTTTATTTTCAAAAATTAATTTTGAATATTAGGTATCGTGTTTCCGTGACGGTATTGACATTTGTCATTATTTTAACTGAACAGACTTAATATCTTTCTAATATAGAAGTTTTAGGGTTTCTTTTTCTTTAACGTGGGTTTTGTTTCAGTCCATAGTGCACCAATCCTAATCAAATACATTTAAAATCTGTTTGAATTACAAGATTAAATACCAATCCTTTAGCTCCGCCCCTGCGGAATTTTAAAACAGGCTTTTCCGGAAAAGATTTTAGATTTCGAACAGTATTTTCTACATCAAAAATAATAATTTACTAGAAAATATCGAGGAATTCATTATTTTCCTGCTTTTCTGATTCTTCAGTTAATAGTTAATTTTATCTTCAAAATATTGAATGAGCACTTTAAAATCTCGAACCTTTCTTGGTCTTTTCTAATCAAGAATGCGTAAACTTTTAGTAAACCAGTTTCTGAATAAGCACAACAAAAGTACTGTTTCAGTGGAAGAATTGTAAAAGCAACTTATGACGATGTAACAGAAGGTATCATGAGAAAATTCCGCGTTAATATATATATAGTAGATTAGCACAGATCTCTATAACACCAAATGTAAAAGGTTTGAATTTGATTGAATTTTTTTTATTATCAAATGTCAGTGAAAATCAACAAAATTTCAAATAAGGATTTACGATTTTTTAAAATCAAATCTATCTTTAACTTTTTTATTGTGCTTAGCTTAAGTGTTTTTAGTCGCCATTCAGACGCCATTAGTTTTCATCGCAGATGAATCGGTGGGATCAAAAAGTGAGGCTGTTTTTAGCAACTGGGTCCCACCTTTTTACTGTGTAACCAATAAAATGTAAACGTAAATTCTACTCCATCAGCTTCTTTTCTCGCACTTCCCGCCTATGGAATTTCCTTTAATTTACTTGCTTCCCCAACAGCTACAATCTCCAATAATTAAAAAGTAAAGTCAATAGTCATCTCCTATCTCACTAACCTGCTTCCTCTCTCTCTCTCATGCTCCTTTCTCCGTCCACTTCACTGACATCAGTATTCTCATCTTTCGCTTGCCCACTTCCTGACACCCCCTATAACCTGTCACTCTTTTTCATAACTTTCCTCCTATGTAATCTCCTGCAAAATAGTGGCAGTAAAATGCCTTGCTTGGGGCGATATGATTATAAAAAAAATTAAAGTGTACCAAGATGAATGATGGTTCTTCCAGTGCATCTCCTGATTGCCCAATGTGGATAAGACTGATATCAGTCAGCACTCATTCTTTAATCTGAAGACATATTCAAGGGTGCCATATATCAAAGCTTCCTGAGTATGAGAAAGCCTTAGCCAAATAAAGAATGAAGTCTTAAATTGATGTTGAACCTATCAGGCCCAAATCAATAATATGATTATCTATGAAAATTAATCAGACTGGGGTAAATGACAGGATCTGTGAAATGATTATGAAGTCTGGACTTCATTTCACCTTTGTTCGAAACAAGAATTGCGTTGAACTCCTGCAATATCGCCAGTTTACTATAAAACTGCTCTCCTACCCTGCTCTTATGACAATATTCGCCCATGATTTTCTGAAGATTAATTGGTTTATTTACTGAACTGGATTATGTGTGTGTGTGTCACCGGTAATTGTTGACAACAAAAGCTGTTTTGGGGTTGACAGCCCACTATGTATAGGAAGGCTTGAACATGAAGTCAGCCTTCAACTGTTCCAGACTGAGCGGCAGTCATCCATATGTTCTGGCCCAAATCATTGAAAATAAAAGAGTATTTCATTAAGGAAAAATAGAGAGAATTGCTCCTTAAGGTGCCGCTTATAACCAGAGAGAAGATACTTTTTGAGTCGCTTGAGTTTTCATGAATTTTTAAAAGAATCTGAAAACAACTTAAACTCTCTAATGGACATATTTGAACTTGGAAGGTTTCAAAACTAATTCTCTATTTCTGAATATTTGGAAGTTATGAAGCCATTTTCCAAGAGCTTAACTTCCTCCATGGTGACAAACACGGTTATACTGGATTTTTTATCCACATTATAGAACAATTAAAGAAAAATAAAAAAAAAATAAAAAAATTAAGGTGAAGTTTTGTAAATCCTGTGCCATGTGATTGATTTAAGATTTGCTTTCCAGATTAAAAAGAAACATAATATTGGTAGCATTTTTAGTTCTCATGTTCATGAATAGTTGGGAACGAGAGAAAAAAACTTATCTGGAAGAAAATCAATACAGAATTGTTTAGCTTAAAAGTGAATTTCTGCAACAGGTCAGGTAACGAGGACACAGAGGATGAGTTCTTTTAAAGCGAAGCAAAGAATTTATCAATATGATACCCGGTAAGCCATTATTCTACTATAAGGCTAAAGGATTAAAACATTTTAGAATTTAAAATTCTCGTTACAAAGTTTAATATAGTAATACCCCCCACAACATCCGTTGAAAGGCTTTTCAGTGTTAGGGAGAAAAAAGCTTAAAAGATGAAAATTTAAGTATTTGATAAAACAGTACTGAATTTGTTTCTTGCTGTGAGCGTCTTTTTTCTTCTTTTTTTTACTATTTGTAGTTAGGAAGAATGTGTGGTCTTCTATGCCAATATATATATTTAAAAATCGTTACTACGTTTCCCTAATAAGTTAAAGTGACATAGAAGCTAATCAACATTGTCTTTGTAAATGGTGCATCAACATGGGCTTTGCAACATGATATTATACAACACACTTTCTTAAGTTTAACTTTTATTTATTTATTTAATATTTTATTAGATGTGGTTATCAACTAGTAATATCCTACCCACAATTATTTCACTAGGAGTAGCTGCATTCCTCAGTGGTGCTGAACGGCATGCAAGAAGTCATTGGTAAGAATTTCTATTCTTTTGGAGAATACCTTTTGATGCTTGCATCGCTCTTTCGGCTTCTCCGTTGGACTGTCGATGTAGTAGTGAAGTAATGTGGGCAAAACCCCAATCTTTACCAAACTAAGCTCCTTGAACTGCCAACTACTATATTGGGTCCCATTATCCTTTATCAAGGAGTCTGGTATTATATGAACTGCTAATACTTCAGACGTGGTTCATTTCACTACTCTTGCAGTGGTCTCATGTAGTTGTCTCAGAATTATGAAATTCAGAGAAATCAACGCCAATTCAGATCCATTGATTGTTGTGTTGGAATGAGAGTGGCATTAGAGTCTCCTTTGTGACGGGTTGCGTCTTTGCGCAGTACTTATTTGCTACTGCCACAATTTGCTTCATTATCAAAGGCCATTAGACTTAATAGCTTGCACGCTGTTGACTTTGGGTAATTCCAAGATGTCCTCTCTAGCTGTTGAGATGGTGGTATGGCTAGTTTGTTGTCATACATTAATAACCCTTGTGTAACTGCTCCCTACCATGAAGACTCAGATGGAACGACAGAAGGGGATCCCTTTAAGCAATAGGTTTTTATTTGGCTGAAGACTGTGTCTTATCTCTTTCAGTTTTCTACAATGTCTTTGTGCTCCTTAACATCCTCCATGCATTTTAGGTCGTCTGGTGTTAGGATTCTGGTAGGAGTTCATTACAGAGAATTCATTCTTTTGTGATGCACTCTTTGAATATATGACACCTCGAGCGAGTAACTTGCCACCCGGAGTCGAAATCACAGGATTCTTGGTGGAAGTTTGGATATGTCTATGATAGAGAGTAAGGGTACCAGTAGATGGTTGTCTGTCTCTCCAGTGAGACTGTCCCCAGGATGTAGCAAGCAAATTTGTCACATACTCAAGTGGTTGCAAGAGATTTCTTTTTAATGACTTCTCATTATCGATAAATGAGCGTGAGGCATAAGCGATGGGATGACGATTTCCCATATGGTCCGTTTGCGTAAGAACCGATCCTATTTTGTCCTGATTGGCATCTGTTGCTATATTGCTCTGTTTATCAGGATTTTAATGAGCTAAGATTTCGGTGGAAAAAAGTTTATCCTTGATTTCCAGGAAAGCTTTATCTTGTAGTTCATCCTACAGTTACTGATTCTCTTTCCTTAGGAGTTAGCGTAGCGACTCATTTATCTTTACTGAATTGAAAATTACTTTTGCCATTTTGTTCACCATTCCATTGAATCTTCGAAGTTCTCTGACTGATGATGGTTTGCATTGCTTTGACTTTGTCTGGATCAGCTACAATTCCATTCTCAGAAATTATATGTCACAGGAACGTGATTTTGAATCTTGAGAATTCACGTTTTTCTTTTAGGATAACACCTGCATCTTCTAGTGTTGTTAGCACATCTCGACACGAACTTTTTCTTATGACTGACACTTTGGTTTCTCTATCATGCACAATTTCCCATTTAACAGGATCTCTACTGTCCAGAAGTCTCCCTCCTCGAATTATATCTCCCATCATGTAATATCTCTCAAATCATGTTGTATTTTTTAACCTCATTTACTTGCTTATTAACTGAGCGACAAGCTACAACATAGTGTCCAATTTTTGAGCCTTTGTAGCATTTGCCATGTCTAGCTAGACAGTCTCTTTTAATATGGTTAGCTGCCCTCTCACATCACTCGTAATTGTTCTCTACATGTTTTGGTTTCTGGCTCTTCTGCTGCTACTGCTACTGCTGGTTTCATTGATTTAGTTTTACTTGGGTGTTTTTTGTAATTTTTGATTGTCTTGTATTCAGGCATTTCCAATTATTTTAGCCTTTCCTTTTATCCGTGTAAAATAAGCCTCTGCTTAAGCGTTTTCTACCATCACCCATTTGTACGCTGGGCTAATTTCTGCTGCTTTAAGACTTTGTATTACCCTATCTAGTTTGGGGTACAGGTCTTTCTCTAGTAAGTGCTCCCTGTCTTCATCGTGAAGTGTTCTGAGAACTATCAGGTCAAGGATGATGGAGTTCTATAGTTCCCAAAATTCACGTGATTCTCCCAGTTTTCTTAAACTTTTTCAAGAACTACATATTCAGTAATGTGTTTGTTAATTTTTGAGATGCTGAAAAATAAACAGAATAATTTCGTATAAGACATATTTTTGGGAACAAAATGCTTTCTGAGTTCGTCTAAACATTTTTCGAGATCTTTTTTATATTTTGTTGTAAGGTTGACAACGAATACATAATTTTTTCTTTTTTGTAGTCTTTCTCAGTATAGTGCACACTGCAACTAATTCTCTATCATTGATGTCTTTTAATTTTGCCCGTAAGTTAAAACCAAAATGGGCCAAATTTAAATTGGTGAGAGAGCAAAGATGCTATATAAAAAGAGACGCAAAATATACTATGACAGAAGACATGGAGCTCATGATCCCAATCCAATGAAAATAAAAAATAAAGTACGGAAAAAACAGATCAAGAAAAGAGATGGGAAAATATTGGCACGGCCATAAGCACAGATAAACAGAACAGAACATGCAAAATAAAAACAATTTCTGGAGATTTTCGAGCTAACACTTGTTACATATTGTAAATAGACACGATTTCCAATGAAATAGTGAAAAATGCACCATCACAGTTTGAACTCAGAACCAACATGGGGACGGAAACTGAAGACCCATCTTGAGATGATAATTAGGATAGACAAGCACGATATTTAACAAAGAAAGGTTGTAAGATCCAGACACCTAAATATGTAAATGCCTTTGTCTAAAAGAAAGACATTTTGGTCACAAGGTTAAGTAAACAAAAAAATGTCATCTCTTTTGAGGTACAAATAAATTAGATAAAAAAATCATGATGGAAGAAGTGTTATATAAAATAGAAAAATGAAATAAAATGTAAAATAGAAGATAATTGTTGAAAATAATAGTAACAAGGATCGAGCACATTCTGGGACAGAGTCGTGTCCCTTCTGTTACATATTACTTTTTCAATATTGTCAAAGTTGGGATAAAGTTTTACACGCAATCTGTTGTTACTGCTGCTAAGGGAAGGGTTCGTTATTGAATCCACTGAATTGAGTAACAAGCGTTTCAAAGTAAGACATTAAACATTAAAACATTAAAGTAAAAAAGTTTTTTCTTCACGGTATCTTTTTTTTTTATTTTTTTTTACAATAATGTTCACTCAGTACAAGGCCCAAGTGTTACTGGATGTAGAGGGTTACAGAGTAAGAGGCACAATTCATAGGGCTACGTGGGGAAGATAACACTTGACCCTAGACTTGAACAGGTTAATATTGTAGTGATTGGTAAAGCATCCTTCTGGAAGTCAGTTCCAAAATGCAGTGGTTTGTGGGAAGAAACTACTCGAGTAGAACTTACAACTCACCAATGGAATATGAGGGTGGTTCACACCAATGTGAATGGTATAGCAGGTCTTAGCCGTGAAGACTAACAAATGTGGTTCGTCTGAGCCCTTTCCATGGAAATAGTGATAGAGCAGCGTCGGTTTATCGATGAGAAAAGGGTTAAAAGGTGGAAAATAATTGGCTACACACAAAGACGCGGGGACACAGCCGAGACTAGAAAGTGAAGATTGGGCAGCTCCATCCTAGATATGGCAGCAGTACTCCAGTTTACACCTGATCTGGCTCTTATAAAGGCAGAGGAATAGCAGGAGGGGGTTAGGTACTTGCTGGAGCGGTACAGAGAACCGAATATTTTTCCAGGATCTTTAGTGATAGATCGTATGTACGAGGTTTGAGATTAAGTTTAAGTCCCAATATAAACAGACACGAGGAATCCCTAAGGGAGAACCCGTTCATCGAGATTGCTGAAAGTTCTGAGTTTGCTTGGTAATGATAGAAGGTCTTAGTTTAGTTTTCGAGGTACTGAATGTGACAAGCCAATGTTACAGCTAGGTTAGAGGAGAGATTAGCTGCCAAGCTCTGGTCATCTAAAGTTTTGAAGGTGTGCCTATTTACTGTTATACCATCAGCATAAATATTGACAAATAATCGCAGTAAAGGGTTGAATCGAGAAACGAACCTCAGGATACGCCTGCATAGATCGCTTGGCCGTTAACAAGTACCTTCAAGTACCTACTCGTTCGGAAGAACTTAATAAATGAGAAGACACTTCAGGGATTCCATATAGCATAGATTATTGTACTTACTGCATCGCTGTTGGGGGTTAAGCATGGTTTATAATTTGCTGAGCTCAAGTCAAGCAAAGAAAAGGTCACTTTAATTCATAGGTGGAGTTTTTAGAAGACACGCGTTGGAAAGCAGAAAGAGTGTTCAAGTGTCAAGTGAACTGGGATATGAACATCTTTTTTTCACATTTGCTACATCTTGGGGAAAGCGGAAAAAAAAAGAAAGAATAAGGAAATGTTTGACTGAAATAACACAAGTTACGGGCGTTTGTGGAAGCCAAGTGGAGCATTAACATTTCCTGTTCATTTACTACTAGCATCATGGGAAATTGTATTTTTCTTTGTTTTATTATTCATTATTATTTTATTTATTGATTTTATTTCATGTAAATGATGATTGCACAGGTATTTCACTCAATGCAATCATTTACCGTCTGTTGCGGTGCATCTTATCAAAATATTTTAAGAATATGTAACGGAAGTAAAGCAGTATCAGTAAAGGTAAAGGTTTTAATAAACACAATCACCGAAAATGCATGATTTGTAACCTCTTCAAAGAATTTCCTGTGTACAGTGTAACACCATATATTTTGTGTAAAAATATTGATCATAAAAGCTCGCACTATAGTCGAGTATATATGGTACTGATGTCTTAATGGTCAACCTGATCAGTTCAATAAGGTCAAAGTTTTTAATCAATCAGATGCTAATTTCAACGCTTCCGAAGCGAAACTGCTCTCTTTTAATCGTTTTAGGTGACCTTTTTTGCCTTTCCATTATTATGGCTGATGCTAACCCCCAGGTGAGTGACTCATTGTGCCATAACTTTTTTTCACTGACAGATGAATTAGAAATATTATATTGAATCCATTGCTAGGTCTGCTGCTAGGAAAATTGCTTCACTACGTATGCTAGACAAATTTTTCCGTCTTACATATTTTAAGTCTACAACCATACATAGTTTCTAATTCATCCAAACGTAGCTTCTCTATAAATATTTTCATGGTAATTTTTTTGATGAGCTTTTCTCTTTGCTACCTAGATTTTACGAATTTATGTTCAGTATTTGATCGGTAACTAGGTTTCATCATTTTACAGTTGAAACTGTTAGATGTAACCGTAAGCTCTATGCTAACAGTTTCTTCCCTCACACTTCTGACTTATTGAAGTCTCTTTTGACCTCTTGATTTCCAGTGTACTTCAAAAATTTAAATGCAATATCTATCGTTATCTTCTGTCTTTTTAGTTCTCGTTCTTTTATTGTTTTTTGTCCTTAATAATGTTTTTAATTTTTCGCATATACTTTTACACTTAGTAATCTCTTGTAGCTTATTGATGTTATTGCCTTGCTTGGGGTAAAATCATTCAAAACATAGCCTGCTTTATAAAAGAAATGACATTTTAATATCTTTATCGATCCTAGTTTCATGGTTTGATAAGTTAATAAATGTTTGGCATGCTAACTCATCCATAAAATAGCCATATTTTTAGCAGTCACCATTGTATTCTTTAACATCATCATTCATTTTTTACAATATTTCGCTGTCAGTTTAAAAGCTAATTTTTTTTCCAAAATAGCTCTCATGAGGCACATAATGATTTTGAAAAACTATAGTCAAGAAGCCAAAACAGTTGTAATTAATTGTTATCACGAAAATATAAAGTGAATTAAATTTAAACTAAAGTAAAAGAAATTCTTCTTTGGAGTTAATTTAATGCTTGAAAAATACTTAACTGAACAATAGAAACATCAAGTTTTAATTTATTCAAATAATTTGTTTGACTATTCTAACCTAATTTCATAAACTCTTCATCTGTCCTCAAAATATCCACCAGACTCGTTAATGATAGAAGGCTAAAAATCTTATTCAGATGGATTTGTTTTCTTTTAAAACACCAGACATTCTTCAACACAGTTTGATATACACACATAACGTCTATATCCAGATTTGTCTGTGTAAATGATTAAACGTAATCGAATTCTAATTTTGCCAAAGTTCTGCTGCTTTAAAGAGAAAAAAGAAACTGGAAATAAAATAGGTAAACTCGTTATTTTCATTTCATTTAGTGTAAAATCATCTTTGAAAAAAATTTATCCAAATAAGAAAAGAGTAAAATAACAATTCTCAGATTTACTAATTATAACACAATTTTGTATATACATACACCGTATGATGGGTAAACTGTCGCCATTTTATATTTCTAATTTGGTGCATGAATTTGATTTTGATATCGGAAAATGGGACCTAATAGAATAGTTGACAGTTCAAGCAGTTTGCTAAAGATTGTGGTTTTACCCACATTACTTCTTCAGCACTCATTGACAGTCCAAATGAGAAACCGAAAGAGTGGTGCAAGAAGCAAAAGATATTCTCTAAAAGAATACAAATCGCTACCAAGAACTCCTTTCATACTGTTCGGCACCTTTGAGGAATGCAGTTACTCCAAGGGAAATACGCATGGGTAAAGAAGTTAGTAGTTGATAACTACCCCGATTAAAATATCCTTAAATAAATAAATAAATAAATAAAAGACACTACATATAAAGACAATGCTGATTAGCAGATTTACATTCAATACATTATTTGTATATTCTTGGAATAAAACAGTTGCTATCTATCGCTTGAACTGGGTAAGCGTGTTCCTTTTTTTCCTAGCCGTAATACCGCAGTATGGATGTACAAAATGCAAATAATTATATCTCGTGTTGACTAACTACAATTCAGTATCTGAGGAGTATTATGATATTAATCTAATTTTATCTCCCGTTCAGTCAGTATGGAAAATAAAATTATTCATTATACTAAGTACATTAAAATGCGATAGAATAAAATCTATACTCTTAAACTATTGATTATACAGGGTGTAAATTAATAGCATTTTATATTTTTAATTTCGTGTGTGCACTTTGCTTTTTATTTTGCCGACTGCACAATATAGTAAGGTCAGTTGGGCACCGTCTGTGAGACAAAGTGCACCATGATGCAATTCACTCCGTCAGAAATTTGGAAACGGCATGCTGTATTGCTTGGTATTCCCACCGGGAGCTACAATACGAACAGTTCAGTGTTTAGGTGTCAGTCTGAGGACAGTGCAGATGTTTCGTAGAGAGTTGGATTAGTTTAATGGTGACTACGAAGATGTTTAGAGTGATCACTAGTGATGGCGACGTTATGTCTCCATTCATCTTCCCACAGGGCCTCAGAATTAACATCAAGTGCCTTGAGGAAGTAGTGCTGCTCTTGATCAATAGGGCAGCTGTTGGAAAACCCCGTGTCATGCAATAGAACTCTGCACCGGACAAGAAAAGCGGAAGAACCCAGTCATGACTGTCTGCTACCACATCATCCTTTATATCTGGCCACCTAACGCCCCAGACTGCAACCCCCTTGATTATTATGTGAGACAGTTGAGCAAAAGACTAATAAAACTTCTTGTAACACTAAAAATGATCCGAAGGTAAGGATTACGGCAGCATTCATTTAACTTAAACAAAGAGACCGCTCAGAAAAGTTGCAGATTTCGAAGTCATCTGAAACCAATGGCGATTTTATTGAATAAATCTATTCTTTAGTATTACAAGATTTTTGTGTCATTTTGGTAAATATATCTGTTAATATGAAATATCAGTCTTATTTTCCAGTTTTGTTTAATTTAGACGACAATTTATCGATCACAACCTACATAAGTTAAATAACAATTCTCCTTATATAAAATGCAAGGCATACAATTATAACACAATATTATAGAATGTTATAGCACTGATTATATAACTACAACACAAATGAAGATGATAAGAAATTCTGTCATTGTGTACAGTAGTTTTATTACTTAAATGTTAGTCTTTTATCAGTTTTCATGTGTTTTTGAGTGACTGCATTGATACGAAATAGAGTCATGAAGAAATAACTTTGTGAAATGAGGGTAAAATAACTAACAGAAAGAAGAAATAATAACTTTGAATGCTAAAAGAAAGTACCCACAAACTCTGTTTGGAGGACCCAATAAACAAATCAAGTTAGCTGTGTGAGGATATCTTTTCTTTAAAAAAAATTCATTGACAACTTCATTGTGCTTCACAATAATCACTAACTATTTGACACTTACACAAGTGAATGGATGTTTTGCTTATTGTTTTTTTATTAATGTATTAAATTTTCATTAATTATATTGTTCTGGCCGTTGTCCACATCTTTATTGCCATATTCACGACTTTTCGGATGTTGTACGCACCGGCCTTCTTCAGGTGACTGGAAATTCAAACTGAACCGTTTATTTCGATCATTAGGTTATATTGTTTTTGTTCCATGTGCCATGCCACTTTCGGATGCCTTAGTTATCTCCATTTAACTCAATTCTCTAAGTTATTTGTTCACCGCTGCTAATGCCAGATATTGAAATCACAACTTCTTGGGTCAAGTTCTTCTTTTTCTTCTATGTGCCATGTCCATTCAGGACGTAGGAGATAATGGCTCTTCACGTCTCCCTCTCCCTGGTAGCTATTAGCGCGCTTTCTCCTGTTAACCTCACCCTAACCCCGCATCCACCTGCTCAGGCGCTTCAAATATGTTATCCGCTGCTTTCGAAACTTCCTTTTTCATTTTTATCGCCCTTTCTGATAGCATCCTAAGCATAAATATTCCATTTTTTGTTCCAGTGTCCTTGACAAAACTGTACTATTCTTGTCCTATTTTCGATCTGATTCTGCTTTGTGCTCTCTTCATCAGGATCCAGACAGTGAATTTTGTTATGTAGCTCATCAAACTGATTGTTCGGTGGAGTTCGCATTCAGTTGCAACTAGCTTCTTAGGCAGAGCTATGAAAATTGGTCACCACTGTTGTAGATTTCATTTATTATATCTGTAATTTTCTCTATGCCAAAATCTTTTAAGACTTAACATCTCTATTACAATGCCGTCTGGTTTAGCTGCTTTGTTCTTATTCAGTTTGGTCATTTGCAGCTTTCACTTCGGATTTTAGAATTTCCAGTCCGTCACCATCTTTGTTTACTATTGGTTGACTCTCTTGTCGTGGAAGAGATCTTTTATGTATTCTTCCAATAGCTGGAGTATTTCCTCTTGAAATGTCGTGAATATAGCAATAAAGGCGAGGACAACAATCCAAACATCGTAAATGCTACTTGATCTCAGAAGTAAAGACAAGTATTAATTTTTTTTTATATTGTAGATTTTATAACAATAGCATACATCTTAGGAAGCGGAATTTTGGGTAAGTAAAAATGAAACTTACCTATACTACTAATTTTTAAAAGCAAGTTTTCATTTCATTTTTTTTTTGTACATATAATATCTTTGAAAAATAAATCAATAAAAATCTCGAGTTTATATTTTTATATTTGTATTTAATCAGATTTTAAAAGCAAGAAAGCAACTTCTTTAAGATGTGTGGTGAAAATTGACCCATGACACATTAATTAATTTTTATGTATGTAAAAGACTCTGTTTATTTTGTAAAGCAAATGCTGAGCTGAGATCTTGTGAGCTTATAGTGGCTCAAAACAGGTTAAAGATGATTCATCCCTTGGGGAACACTTTGTATCTTCACTTGTAAATATGTTAGTGTTCTGCATGCAGCGGCTTTCAAGTAGGATTTGTTACAGACAGAGGTGATCTAATATTACATTATATTGACGGCTCAAAAAAGGACATTTTGTAACAAGTGGCTCATTTTATAATTATAAATTTGGTAGTGTAATTAATACTTTAGTAGCAGTGAGATTTCAAAATTAGTTCAGTCTTGAAACTCTGAAATGGCATTATAAAGTTCATCCTTTATTGCTATTGGCCTCAATCGCAGTTTCAAAAGGCTTTAATCTGTTATTGCTACAGCAGCATTTTTCCTGAACCACTAGGTTTGTTGAATTCAACCAGTAAATATTTTATATTCTTGGTTCCTCTTCTCTCTTTCTGAAAACGAAATGTGCCAAAATAACCATTAACCAAAATGATTTTGAAACAGTTTTAAAAATGTTCTAATTTTATATTTAATTCTAGGATTACCGGTGACTCTTGGCAGTTCCGGTTTTTACCCGTTTCTTGTGGAATTTATAATTGCTTTTGTTATACAGGTAAGTGCTTCTTTGCTTACATTTCTATCAATTGTAAAAGTACGTATCTCCTGCGTGTAACTGAGATAAATTGTTAAAATGCATGTCAGATAATTTTTAAAAATAATTCATTATTATTTGATTAACAAATAAGAAATATGAAGTTGATTTTGTAAAAAATATATCGATATAAAATATAGAGAATATTTTTATTTCATCTGCCCAGTTTGGAAAATATTTCCAAATATTTGATTGACAAATAAGTAGGGTGATTTTAATATTTTATCAAAGTTCTTATTCATAAATTGATACAACAATATGCCAATAAGTTTTATCTTTAAAGATATTTTTATTCATTAAATTTTTTACTGGAAGTTAAAAATGGATGCTTCTACGCTATTGGCAAAATTAAAATATTAACTTGACCATCTTGCATTGATACTTTTTGTAACCTTCTTTTTTTATTTAATCCCAGAAGTTAACCTGCTTGTGAGTCATTGTGTTATTCCTGATTTTATAAGTAAAATTAACCTTTTTTTATTTCAGGCTCTAGTAATAATTACTGTTGTTGAGATCCTGCAGAAAACTCATGCTATTCAAGTCAAATATGACGAGGTTGGTTTTCCCATTCACTTTTCTAGATGTTTCTTCTCTCTTGAAAAAAACAGAACCTTTTTTCAGTTATAAGAAGTAATGATCTTTCTATTGTCAGATTTGAATGAAGAGATTGAAATATTGCTTATACCCTAATGTGTGATGAGAAATAAACTTAAAAGACTTATTTCAGCAATGTTTATCCTTTTGTTGTTAATGAATTAACCAAGTCATAATAAATTTGAAAATAGGTTTCATGAATAATTAAAAACCTTAAATAAAGCAACAGTGTGACGGTTCTGAGTTTTGAATTGGTTGATTTTTACTATGATGTAAGAAATTAGATTTTATGAATTTCCTAATTCCCATAGAGAATGGTTGGAGGGGAAAATCTTGAATCAATTTAATATAAAAAAACAATTTTAAAAAAATTAATAAATGTAATCCATATCAAAACTTTTCTTGTTGAATAGCTGTTAACATTTCATGATTTTTTTATTTCTAATATTTAGATTAAATTGTATTTTAGGAAAGACAGAAAACATCTAAAACGCTTGAGAATCTTCAAAATAATTCATCAAATAAAAAGTCAGAAATAAAGTCTGGAACAAAATGGGAGACGCAATCATTGAATTCTGAGGTAAGTAAAGATAACCGTCTTTAGATCTAACACTTTGGTGTAATTTATATATTCAAAAGAAAAAGCAAAAAAAAAAAATGTGTACAATCTTAATTCACATCTAAAACAGCCCAGTGAGGTTATATTAGGTACAAGTAATTGTAGTCTATGCCATCCAGGTAAAATGTAGCATACCAAATACTTTAACTTCACATGTAAGACTAAAAAGATATGTATCTTATACATGAGCAGTTATGATAAGTTTTATTTTCTTTAAAATATCATCTTATAAAATATTAATATAAAATATTAATATAAAATATTAATATAAAATATTATATTAAAGACTGGTTAAATTACTAATCAATCAAAATATTCAAATCTTCGCAGAAAATTATATGTAAGATTGTGGTGATACCGGGCAAAGCGAGAGACCGGATGTTTGCCTTCTGAGGACCAGAAAGCAAATGACCAAAACTGGTCTTTGCGCACCAGGCTCCACGCATATGTTCCAGCAGAAAATAAAAAAATTAATAAATATCCAATTGCTCTTCGCGAGCCTACGTTAATTTTATTTATCATCCAATCAAAACCCAGAATTAAATACGGGTGTGAATTCCCAAATGACCTGCTGTGACCCACAAAGACGAAATAACAAGCCGACGCAAAAAGCATCGCCAGTTGAAAAAGTGCGAGCATAATTAGCATGTCCCTTGACCTCGTCAAGCGATCATACGATGCTCACCTCGCCTTTCCCTCTCATCTTCTTCTTCGCTATCCCCTGAGCTAAGTACCCGATATACAGAGCGGGTACATCAAAGACATTCATAACTGACAAACGCTCTCACATACATACGCACAAATTCTCTTTTCAGTATTTACTGCTATAAACATTTTTACGTCCTTTGAACCCATCCTAAGGACATTACTTTTATTTGTAAAAACCTTAATTGATATATGTATATATAAAATTTTGTTTCTATACTCAATTTGATTCTCTTGTTTTATAACTCATTTTGTAACTTATAGTGGCTATCTACTAACGAGGTCAAATTTAGTTAATCTGTTTCAACATCACAACTACGTTTCACTAGAACGGATAACCCACTATAAGATGTTTGCTTACTATTAGATTTATGATGTTGTAGGAAAATAAAAGGTTAAAAATGTAGACAAAGATGCAGAGAAAAATAAAATATTTCTCATGTTCTTTTTAGTGTCGTGCCTTTTCAGATCTCTAATTGGTTAACCCAAACAGAAAGGCTCATTTCGACATCCACTACTCATGTGACAAAACCAGACCATAATTAGACAAACATTCAGCGGAAAAAAATACCTTATATTCTTTCCATTCATTTAATTTTTCATTTAAATCAATTATCACAAATACTTAAAATATAGATGCTGTCAAGAGTATTACAAAAAATCTTTCTGCAGCTTGTTATTAAAAATACTTTTTTCGATTTAATTAAACTGATTAGTGCAATTGTAATGATTGAAATATAATTTCAAGCTCATTTACTGATCAATTTTATTTTCAGCTTATAAAAGATTTAAAACAAATGACTGAAATCAACTGTCCTTCAAAGCTCATGACAACTGATAAATATTTTCAAAACATATACAGGGGCCCGACAATATTTTTCGGACACTTTGAAAAAACAAAAGTACTTCAAAGGTGGTTACTAGTACCAAAAACTTTTGAGATTGTAAGTACGTAGTTGGGGAGTGAAAATCCACTACTAGTGTAATCATTTTTTTTTAGTTTGGCTTTGATAATTTTAGTTTTTTGTGATTTTTGCGAAAACTTGCGCGACACTATTTTTCGGACATGACAAAAAATCCTATTTTATTAAGAGCTAAGTTCATGTATATATTGCTGTATGCAAATTTTCTGCTTGTACGCTTAGCTGTCATCATTAGAATCAGTTATCTGTTCTATTTTACTGGCAAAACAATTAAGTTTAATGAGGTAAAATGCATTCAAAAGAAGTCGTTTGTTTGGCACGGAAGAAGCGGGATGATGGCCTCAGCATCAGAAGGATCGCCATGGATGTTTGAAGCTGTCGAAATCAACGGTCGAATACATGCTGAAGACAAACTCCGAGCGGAAAAAGAAGAGAGGACGGAAAAGATCAATTGGCAAGAGGACTGAAAGGAGAATGAAGAGGACTGTGACACGGCTTTTGACACCTGGAGAAAAAGTTACAGCAAGAAAAGTGAAGGAGAAATGTGAATTGGATGTAAACGTCCGAACAGTACAAAGAACGCTGCATAGAATTGGTATGCAAAGGCTAAGAAAAAAATTTACACTAACAAAGAAACACAAAGGAGCAAGACTGGAGTGTGCTAGAAGGTGGTTAACAAAGCATATTGACTTTAAGAAGGTTATATTTACTGATGAGAAGCGTTTCAAGTTTGATGGGCCCGATGGATGGTGTACTTGGTCGAGAAGGGGTGAGCCTGCTGTACTGAACAAACGACAGATGGGAGGAGGAGGAGTTATGGTTTGGGGTATGATCTTTGCTAATGGAAATATATGGTTGGAGTGGCTGAAAGGACGACAGAACAGCGAAAGCTACAAACTGTTGCTGGACGAGAAAGCCCTACCAAGGATAAGAAGAGAGATAGGGAATGATTTCGTTCTACAGCAAGACAATTGCAGCATCCATGTTTCAAAACTCATGAAAGAATGGATGGCTAAAGTGAATATGACTACTTTGGAATGGCCTGCAAAAAGCCCAGATCTAAATTTAATAGAAAATATTTGGGAAATGCTTGCACAACTTGTCTATGATGGACCTGAAATAACGAAAGAGGCTCAACTATGGGAACGGATACTAGATGCTAAAAAACAACTAATAGAAACACGTAGAGATGTTATTGTGCATATGTTTGATCATTATGAAGATGCGTTCACGTTTTATTCGTTCGTCAAGTTGTACAGTTATGTGTTCTTTAAAGAGCTATCGACAAATCTCTCATAAAAGCAGCCATCTCCATGTTAAAAATATGTATTTCTGTGATAAACTAAAAATAAATAATATTTGTTTTAATTCAGATTAATTAAACTTTAAATCAGTTAAGCTTCCAAAAATAAAGTTTCAGAAAAATATATTTTGTGTTTGAAAGATTTTAATAAAGAAAATTAATATAATTTTCTTTATTAAAAGTCTTTCTTAACGGACTTTTCAATATTGCTGATTTTATCGATTTAAAAAAAAACATCATTCCAATCAATATAAATTCGATTTGAAATGCAGCAAAGCATTTTGCTTACTGGAAATATTAAATTTAATTATCTTGGGATTAAAAATAAAATAAAAGCTTCAAGAAAGAGTTTTCCGTTTTTAAAATGTATTAAAATTTAGGTATCGTTTTGTTTTTTCTTTTTGTTTTTTATTAGAGGTCAGTCAGTTAAGTACCATACGTGATACACGCTTGGTCGATCATGTTTCGAAAGAGACATGACTGACTGGACAGAAAATTATTCCGCAGTAGGTTGCTATTGCTTTCTGCGGTAGACTGGTTGCCAGCCAAGGCTATAGAACTTAATCTGTCCTGTTATTTAACCCATAACTGGAAAGAAGAGACGGATTCATACCTTTTCCAAGGGTATTTGCACGTAAGTGAATGCGAGGAATTCAACTGGAATTCGAACTCGGCTTCCCGATTAGAGTTACCAAACAAAAATGGATTGTTTTTTTCCGAAATGAAAGCAAAAGAAAAATCACTATCCACTGTTTTAAAATATTTGCCAAAAATTCAGCGAATTATCTGGTTCAAACGAATATTTCACTGCTTAATGACTTAATTTTTTATTGAATAGGTTAATTTAAAAACAAAAAAAACAAACAAAAAATCTTTGTGGAAATATTTAGGTTTATGATGTTTAGTTTCACTATCTTTTTCGATATCTCGTGCGTTCTTTTTTTTTTTTCATTTGTGCGGGGGTGTCCAGTTTTATAAAGTTATTTAAAGAAAATTGCTGAAGATACTATTTCAATAAAAAACATTATTCAATAATATCAAGTGCGAACATATGAAAAATGCTTACTGAATCTTAAAAACAATTCAATAAAATTCAAATAATAATTTATTTTGAGCACTGCTGCTTGGATTAATTATTAAAATACGTTGTTAACTTCCAGATTGGACATGAAAAATTTGCACTTTATGTATATATTTTTTAAAAAGAATTTTTCAGTGAGATTTTGAAATTCGTTACCGTTAAATAATAAAAGTTGTTTTGTTTTTAAGGCGGACATGAAGGAGACTACCACCACCTTTAAATTTGTTGTTTTTCATTTTTAAAAAAAATTTTTTCAGTGCAATTTTATCGATTACACCCTAAACGATTAACCAAAAAAAAAAAAAAAATGAAGAAATTTTGAAAAAATTCAATATTTAAACAATGGGGGGGGGGATCAGTTTTTCAGGTAATTTTTTTGATTTCTTCCCCGAAGGCCTTTACTCCTTCAAATCCTTCCAAAACATCCTTATTTCCGTGCAAATGTATATGCTGAACAGAACTCTAATCGATAATTATTTATTGAAGAAACCTATCTTTTTTGTTGATAACGACCAGAAAAAAAATCAAACTTCTTGTCGCTGTTTATCTCACCCCGTAACCACGTTTGAAAAATGTTAACTGCAGAATGACTGTACGCGCAGTAAGCTGTTTTTCGGCCTATTTACTTCCTTTGGGTAATTACTACGCGATTTGTTTTGTTTCGGAACTCAATTTCCGCTTAAAGTTGCGTGGGCTGTAGAATTATTTTTTTAAGATAGTTAACTTTCAAATAGATATTTCTTTAAGAAAGTTAACTTTCAAATTTATGAAAATAAGTGTAGTTTAATTAACCTTCAAATGCATTGCATGTATTTGTGTGTTTTTCCCTTTTCTTTTTAAATTTCAGAAGAAAGTTAGCTTTTACATATATGAAAATAAGTGATAACTGTAGTTTTACTTAACCTTCAAATATATTAAAATATATTTGCGTGAATTTTTTTCCTTTTGTTTATGAAAATAAGTGATAATTGTAGTTTTACTTAATTTTTTACGACGAAAGTTAACTTTCAAATATATGAAAATATAGAACTTTTTAAAAGAAAGTAAACTTTCAAAATTATGAAAATAAGTGGCGAGTGTAGTTTAATTAACTTTCAAATATATAAGTAACACAAAGAAAAGGAAAAAAAAATACACGCAATAACCCTAACTCTAACCCAATTATCACTTATTTTCATATATTTGAAAGTCAACTTTCCTCTCAAATTAAATACACGCAACATTCTTAAATTCATTACCAAGAGAAAAAAAAGGGTGGGGGAAACACGCGATAACCCTAACCCTAAATTTTTATTTGAAAGTTAACTAACAAATATTCTACAGCCCCACCCACCTCCCACCAAAAAAAAAAAAAAAAAAAGGAGAAAAACACGCAAATACACGCAACTTTCAGCGGAAATTGAGTTCCGAAACAAAACAAATCGCGTAGTAATTGCACAAAGGAAGTAAATAGGCCGAAATAAGAATCCTACGCCTAAAATCATTCTTCACTAAATCAGATATGAGAACCGTAGTAAGGGGTGAGATATAGTTCTATTTGTTCTGGTCGTTAAGATAAAAAAAAAAGGGTAGGTTTCGTCAATAAACAATTATCGATTTGAGTTCAGCATATACATATGCACGGAAATAAGGATGTTTTGGAAAGATTAGAAGTGGTAAAGGCCTTCGGGGAACAAACAAAAAAAATTACCGTTTTTCATGCAACGTTAAATCGATCCTCCATTTTGGATCACTCGCCGGTACAACATTACCACCACCTGTAAATTGGTTGATTATCAATTTTTTTTTATTTTTCTCAGTGCAAACCCTAAAGTTTACGAATGACAAAAAAAAAAAAAAAAAATCTGTAAAAATTTCAACATTTAAACAATTTTAGGCGGGGTTCAGTTTTTCATACAACCTTATATAGTAAATCGATCCTGTGCAATTAACTTTTTTTCTTTTTTTTTTGCTTGCGCATATTCAACAACTGAATCCTTTGCAAAATGTTTGAATAAAGCCATTCTTGGAGTTTCCGAGGAAGATGCCATCTAAAGAACTAAAGAAAACTTGAAAAGACAAAAACAAGAGCAACAACTCGTCCCAAAAAACCAAAACAAAGCGACTCCAACGGGTTCCAAAATGGAGGATCGATTTACTATAACATTGTATGAGAAAGTGAGCCCCCCGCTAAAATTGTTTAAATATTGTATTTTTTCAAATTTTGTTTGATAATCGGAAACTTTATGTAATAACCGATAAGACTGCACTGAAAAAAGTAAAAAAAAAAAGAAAAAAAAAAGAAAAACAACAAATTTAAAGGTGGTGGTAGTTTTCTTCAGGTCCGCCGTTTTTAATAAAAAGACATACTTGAAGATTCCAAAAATGTAAATTTAATAACAATAACATTTTCGAGTGTGAAACTTTTTTTTAACACAATTTAAATTTCTTTTTCTTTTAGTAACTTTAAATTATTTTTAGTATGACTAAAAATTTGGACATAATTTACTTTAATTGACTACTAAGTATTAGATGGTTGTTTTTGTTTAGTGGCATGTCATTTATGGGTCATTTAATGCCGAAATCTAAATACTTTGTAATTTCATTTATTTATTTATTTATTTTTATTTATTTATTTATTTTTTGATAATAAATCTTTTAGTACACAATTTTTTTTTTTAGATAATAATGGTTTTAGTGATGCAAGTCTTACTGATTAACCCATGTGGGAGAAGAGGTTGACTCATATACCCTTTCCAAGGGTATTTGCGTTAGTGATTATAATGAACCCAACTGGAATTGGAACTCGGATCTCTGATTAACAATTCCGAGCCATTATCTTTTACACCATTTGTCCATCCAAGCTTGCAGCACTTGATATTTGCTTAACTTTGGTGTTCGTAGGGGAACCAGTTTTTGACATGAAGTGACCGTAATTTGCCGTGGGTTCTTATTAGAAGAGTATTCTAATTTCATATTGTTATATTAAGGAAGCGTATATTGGCAGAACAAAGAAGAAATGACGGAGGTTTAGGAAATCAATAATTGCATTAACGAAAAAATACAAGTGGTAAAAATCGGTGTGTTTCTCGTTGAAAGAAAGAGATAAATTGCAGGTCCTGCGCTCGACTGAGGTGCTGTAAGTTCATTTGACTCCTGTGGGTTCTTAGCAGGTAGACCCTCAACTACTCGTACGAGGACATGATTTGTTGCGAATCCTCCATTTGTTAGAATATGACCTCGTCGAGAAGTTGCTTCGTGATTCTAGTTTATTCGGTTTCCATCCTCGAATAATGTGCAAGCTCGGGTTTTAAGTGGAATATGTATTCCTTGTTTAAATCAGTTATGAATCGATTGACGGCGTTACCCGGATTGAAACGTTTTATGTCGCGCATAGCGTCACATAAGGATTGTAGTCGCATGAGCAGTTCGTAGTCTGTTGAGGTCCGGGACGTGTGTGCGAGAGCGGTCAGCATTTCTTGAAATTCTGCTTGATGTTGTCAGTGATTCTGGCTTGTTGTTTGCTTGTGAATTCGGGTCTGTTTTCAGTTTGAAAGTGGTTGCTCGTTGCTGTTTACTTTCAAAATCTTGAGGCTAATTTTTAAAAACTTATCAGTTGAGTGTCACACACCGACTTCAGAAATTAATTCTGCAACTTTTTCAGACGGAGTTGTTGATGATGGATGAAGATACATGTGATGAACTAGAAGATCAACCAGAGAATGAAGGTAAACTTGATACCATAATTACTAGAAGAAATTTTTGCTTTTATTTGCTCTCTACTATTTTTTAACTTGAGCTATTAATACTCAACAATGTGTAAGCAAGATCCTTTTATTAGATTGAACCCTAAAAAAAATTAATGATATTTTTAATCTTATTGCCTTTTAAGATGAGTTCAATGTTGTGCATTAAAGAATTATATATTTCTTTTGTTCAGGTCCAGTATTGGGAGATCATGACATACCTTCAGAAGAGAAAGATATAAGGCCACCTGACCTGCATCTCTTAGGGGAGATGTTCTTGTGTAATGGCATTAGACATGTCTTTGATATCTTCTCTATTTTTGATATGTAAGTATGAATATATATAACAGCAATGATTGAAGTCATAATTACTATGCCACCAAATTCATGAAACAATACGTTTAGTCAACACAGGGAAGTTGGGACCTTAAACATAAGGTTTTTATTGCCTACCTGTTGTTGTCACTGTTCTGTATCTTTATTAATACTGGCATGGTAATTATGAGTTCAGTCCCTGGGCTGGGTTGTACAGATTTTAACTCAGTGGAAACAAGGCGAGCCATAACTGAGGGTGTAGTATTAAATAGAACTAAACAAAATATTCTTCGGCATGGATTTCCTGAGTATTACCCAGAATTACATGACATAAAGAAGGCAAAAGGTCACAATAGCTGAAACACTGTGATCATATCCATAAAGATGAGAATATTAGTTTGAAGGTGAAGAATATAAACAGAAGAATAGATATTACCTTTTAAACAAAAGTGCCTTATTTGCAAGTGAAAATGATATTTGAAGATAATCAATAAAAATTTTATATTTTCTCAATTTTCAGTATTTATATTCAAATTTTTGCTAATTCTGTATAAGGCCTAAGAACCACTCTAAGTAGAGGGTTACAGAGGTAGAAGTAAGGGTCACAGTTTATGAGGATATGTGGGGAAGATAATTAATTTTCTACAGCTTATCAACCTTTTGAAAGTCATTTAAAGATTTTTAGATTTAAAAATCCCTTTTTCTTTGAAGATAATAATTGTTTAGAGATACAATTTTTACTAATTAATCTATAGCTGGGAAAGAAGAGCTGGATTCATACCTTTTTCAAAGTATTTGCATGTAAGTGAATATAATGAACCCAACAGGAATTGAAACTTGGCTCTCTGATTAACAATTCTGAGCTATTAACCATTACACCACCTGCACAATAAGCTTTCAGCCCCACCTGGTATTTCCAAACAGTCACCCATTTAGGTACTAAAATGTTTGATGTTGCTTAACTTAGGGGATTATACGGGAACTGGTATTTCAGTGTGATGTAGCTGTAAGCTCATTAAGAAGTTAAGATTGTAGTGATCGGGGAAACATCCTCTTAGAAATTGCTTCCACAATATAGCCGCTCATAGGAAGAACCTTTTCAAGTAGAACTTACATCTTGCCAATGAAATATGGATGAAATGAGGGTGGTTCACTACAATCTATGTCTTAGTTGTAGAAGTTCGAACTGGTGGAGCTAAGGAATTTCGTTTTTCTGAACACTTTCCATGGAAATAGAGTAGGAAGAGGCCTGCAATGTTTTTTCTCTTGGAAATGGGTTGCAGAGTAAAAAGCTAATTCACGTCCAAAACGCCTTAGAAAAGGGAAGTTCTTTGAAAAGTGAAAACTGGTTTATAGGTTTATTTAGGTTTATTTAGTTTTATGGCATATCTACTTCAATGAGTTTTTTTTTAATGCTGACAAGATTTTTAGGGTAGGTTCATATGAATAGAATATGCATTCTTTGAAAGAAATCAGTTTGTAGATCAGGTTTCATTGATAGATTTTTTTATAGAGAGGGTTTTTATCAAGCGTCAAATGTGTTGGTAATATTTTTTCTTTTTCAAAAATGTTTGGCTGGTAATATATAGTTTTTTTTATTTAAAAATGTATTACTGGTAATATTTTTTTCAAAAATGTATTGTTGATATTTTTTACTATAAAAATCTATTTTTATGCTTTCATAGAGTGTTGACCCCAGTTTGGGGGTTAACTATTTGCCCAAAGCTGGGACCCTAACAACCTGGATCAGCATGAATCTGGGAAAAACAGCAGTTAAGAGGTGATTCCATGCTCCTCACAACCTCCCAGTCAGAGGCCTTGCTGCTAAGTGCAGTTTATTGTCATACCCAGAACTCAGATGAAGTTTATCATCATACTCAGTATGCCTCATTGAGGGTTGGATACTCCTTTTTAGAGAGACAGTTGGCATATTCTCAAGTCCCAACCAACAGGACATGTGATGACTGGGAAATGTCTGCCCATATATAACAGCAAGTACCTTATATTTATAAGTAGAGTATAGCAGGGCTTGCAATACAGAGAGCTAGTTATTTTCTCAACATCTTCAGTGATGGACCATATGTATGAGTTTCATATTTTGTCTGCATTGAGTTTCTATAGGTATTTTCTCCATGAGAAAACAACCGTTCATCACTAGTTGGGTTTTTGAGGCATTGAATGTAATTAGCTAGTTTCTCCTTAAACAAGCTGTTGAGCTAGGTTAGAGGAGAGATCACCTACCAGGATCCGGAGGTTGTTGCTTTAGAGGTTGTTCCTACCGAGGTGATCAACAACCTTCTTGTTGATTGTAGCTTCAAAAAGTTTGCTCATGATACTGATAGGTCTATACTGAGATGGAGATGGGCATTCTGGAAAACAGGGCATACACTTGAGTCATTTATCATTATAAGATCCAGGATAACATAGATCTAATACTTTTGAGAACAACAACTGCACAAGAAAAAAATACTGTTGAATGTTCATTTTTATCTCATTCTTATGTGGTAAAATGGTTGAAATATAATTTCACATCAAATATGAAAAAATTTATTAACACTCTGGCCCCTCGGGTCGAATACTGATTATCGCGGCACCATATATTCAACCCTTTCCGTCCTCGGGTGGTTATCCTGATCACGGCACCACTTTTAACACTCTGGCCCCTCGAGTCGAATACTGGTTACCACGCACCATATATTTAACCCGTTTTGTCCCTCGGGAGTTATACTGGTCACGGGACCGTATATCTAGCACTTCCACTCCAACGTCAACGTGCACCAGTCTATTCGGTCTTAACCGAACTCAAGGGGTTGTCCATAGGTCCCTGAGCATCTGTAGGTCAGTCAACCGGCTCACTGATTTAAATCTGCTTTTTACCCACGTTATGATTATTAAATTCAGAAAGCAGAAGTGCTGTTCGTTCACGGTCGACTGAAGATGTAGGCACGGCTGGGGGAGGCCGGTGTTAAACATTTAGAATACAGCAAAAAGAAATAGAAAGAAAAAAATGTCCGTAGAAAGCTAAACAAACAACTGTTCGATGGTTGTACTGTTAATATCTTTTATATACAAGAAAAGAATAGAAAAAGAAAAAGGTTACAGAAGTAAAAATTTTTTAGCATAACAACTCACACACTGGAGTCTAGACACACACACACACACACACACACACACAGAGAGAGAGAGAGAGAGAGAGAGAGAGTATGGTTAACTTATTGTTAAATAATCTCAGAAGATATATATAACTCTTTTCAACAATGTTCACCGGACTCTTTTGACGGAGTAAATTCTTCTCAAATAAAACGCTGGGACCACGGCCCCTTTCAAAGTTGCTGGTACAAACGACAGCTGATGTAATTCTGATATTGTCGGGCTGGTGACGAACATTAAGTTTCATATACTCAACAGTTTTTCACTGCGACCGTTACAACAATACTTCTCATAGTCCTTGGGCGACTAGCAAATTTCAACAATCCGCAACAAATTTAGAGCGACGCTTAAACATTTCAAATCATAAATCTCCTTGTCGGGATCTACTCAATCCGACCTCTTCATAAAACATCAGTTTCATATAATCATTTCATAATCTTCTTCTTCCTCTTTCTTGTCTTTTCGTCGTCACCGCACAACAAATACAATCTGCAACAAGCCTCCGTCAGAAACAATAGGACCAAACGCAAGTAAAATATAAAATATATTTTACTCTCCTTTTTCATACAAAGACGTCTTCAGTTAGGTGGTTGATAGGTCCAAATTGTCAGCAACCTTACTCCAGCCGGGGTGGAGGGGCGACCCGTACGCTCACACGGTTCTGGTCTTTCTTGTCAGCACTCCCCACATCGGAGAGACCCGATGATACACAACCGTAAGCTTCTACGGTCATGACCCGACTCTATCTACTTCAGCATTAGGAAACGGAGGGTCACAAGCCAGGCCATTCACGCGCTCTTATCACAAGTGATCACGAGTGTTTGTTGCTACAGTCAAAAATCATGTGACCTCCAAAGGTTCTTTTGATTACTAAACGCTATTTCAATTTCACTTGCAAAAAATTATTTTCGTTCATTTCCGCCGTTCTCCGATGACCCAAATTAAACGGCACTCAACTTATGCTAGATCATATTTCACCATTAATAAAAAAATACATTTCGATGTTCAGTCTACTCCAAAATCCTTTTTAACAAAAGCATTATTTCTTTTCATTCCAATTGTCTTCTGACGACTCAAAATTAAACGGGCGTATCTTATGCCTAGATCAAATTTCACCATCAATAAGCATAACGGGCTAGTTTATTTCACTGTTCCATTTAATATTGCCATGTTTTTTGGAAGTCGAAAATCTGTTTAAAAAAGTTCTTAATAAAAATTAAAAAGAAAGAAATAACAACATGACGTTCGGCCTTCTTCATGTGCAGGGATTTTGAACCTTTTAAACGTGTATATGTGTTTGACTCTTTCCGTCACAAACGTGTATATGTGTTTGACTCTTTCCCGTCACAAACGTGTGTATGTGTTTGACTCTCTCTCTCTGCCAGCTCTGAACAGGAAAAATGAAATGGGACCAATTACCAGTTGATCAAATAGCCATGTAACTGAAAAATAAAGATCACTGGCAGATCCTAGATGCTCATGATGCAAAACAATGTGGGTATTTATATTTGATTTTATTTAAATGAATAAGCCTTTTATTTTATAGAAGTCATATAAGCAGTGAAATGCTAAAAAAATATAAAAAACATAAAGGGAAGTAAATGTTCATTAAATCAAATTTTACATAATTAAAACAAACATTTAAATTTAAATTTCAGAACCTTGTATACTGAAATTATTTTTTAATTATTATAATTTTTCTAAATTTCAGCTTCAAATAATTTTCTCTTTTTATATTTTTAGGATGGTTCTGTTGATTGTTTATTCACTTGCTGGTAGTGAAACCTGCAGTGAAATGCTTGGAATCAAGTAACAAAACTACATTTTATATTGTTATACTGCTTATCTGCTATTCCAATTTCTTTTAGAAAATCAAAATTTCCATATTCAGATTTGGTGTAATTAGATTAAACCACTGAATAGTAAGAATATGACTGGGAAGACATTGTAAATATTAAAGAATGCCATTTAGCACATATTTAGCAGATTTTTAGCTTTATATTGATATTTTTATTGTAACCAGAATATGAAATTTTGTTAAAATAGAAATGATAAAATCCATTATTATAAACATCTAATCACTGTTAAGTTATGACACCACAACCTCCTCGTTTTATCATTATGTTTCGCTCGCTTGCTGTCCATAAGTTACTCGCACTTGAGTCTGCAGCTGTTCACTTCCATTCCACCCCAGGTGATCAAAGATGTCAAATGATCAGTTGAAAATCTTTCGCTTCCTCTGCCACATTGTGATTTCTGATTTGAGATCTGTGAAAAAAGACAGTTGAGTCTTTGTGCTGCACTTCTCAATAACTGAAATCAAAAGGTGGTTGGGTGCACATGCAGAAATAAGGGAAACAGGCAAGAACAAAAAGAAACAAGGCAGTAGTGAAGGCCAATCTATGTGGACTAATGATTATAATGTAATTTTCTGTACATCAAGAGAGAGAGAGAGAGAGAGAGAGAGAGAGGGAGAGAGAGAGCGGGAGAGAAAGAGAGAGAATAATAATAATAAAAAAGAACCAAAAATAAAATAAATTCCAACTTTTTCAGTGCCCACAAACTAGTGTGGCTATCATGTTGTTGTTGGTAGCGCCTAAAAGAGTGAGAGGATTTTTTCACATCTTTTACTTCATATGTTCTTCATCTGACAACCTATGGTCTCTCTGACTTGATTTTCAAATCCATTGTGTTTTTACTGAAACCATTTCAATATGGTGTAAGGTGGGAAGTGATTGGAATGTCTTCCCATTAAAATCTAATGTCTACTTCATTTGTCTGGTTCAGATTAACTGCGTGCAATTCCCACCATGCTGACACAATTTTGTTGACTCTATACAATTACCTGTCAGTGTCAATTACAATTACATCCTTACATGGGTGGTCTCTTTCAAAAATTTACTGATAATTTTTTTCACTTCGGTCGATCATTTATTTTCTTTCTCTGAGAGCAACAGACAATGAGGAAGAAGAAAGAACCAGCATTTTCTTCCCTCGCAGACCATCTATGTTTTTTTTATAAAATCATTATATTAACAATGACATCCCGTAAATGTCTTTTGTTTTGCCTCTCTCTTTCTCTCAGCCACACCGGCACATATTTCATTCTTTCTCTCTCCCTCAGCCTCTCCTACTACAAAGAAAAATGTTGATTTTTATGGGAAGAAAAAATATATATACACACAGAGATATTTTTCAAATATCTATTCCTGGGTTTTAATCCAGTGTCTGTTGATATCCATTTAATGTGTGTGCATTAGGAACACTTACAGTGTTACAAAGTAATACACTGTAGGTCACAATAGTAGTTTTATTCTTTCTAGTGGTTTCTACTGTACATTGATATGTAAATATTCTTACATATGAATTTTTATAAAATCTAATAGTATCAATGGTTTATAACTTGTACCTGTATGTAATATTATCTTTTTCCTTTGATGACATTTCAGAATTTACCTGAGAACCAATTATCTCTTTTAAATCAAACAAAATTTAGGAGATACCTGAACTTACCATTATCACTGTTCTAGTTTACATAGTAACCACAAATGTCTCAAATGACCAGAAAAATTCTTTGTTTATTTAAGAATTTACAAAAAATATCATGTTAATTGACTACTTATTATCACTTATTTATTGTTTCTCTTCTTTCTTTCTAACCTCAGATATTTATATATGATACCTGTATACACTTGGAGTCTTGCATTCTTTATAATTTTTGCTTTCAACCTCATCCAACCTGTTGTTTCCTCCATACTTACCTTTATCAAGGCAAGCTTTTTTGCTATAACTGTAAGTACTTTTATTTTTTGCATTCAACAAAACAAATTTGAATAAAAAAGACAATAAAAAAATGGAAACAGAACAATCTCTGAAATTTGTAATTTTATCATCCAATTGTAATTGTGTTATGGTAAAGAGGACTTCAAATATGATATTTTAATTATTTTTTATGTAAAGAGATTTTGTGTTGCATTTAAAAATTTTCAGTACTTGGAGGAATAAATTTTTACATACATCAATGAATTTTTCTATTCATAAATTACATTGATGAATTTGTAAATAACAAAAGATTTTGAAACTGAAATCACAGTTTTTTCTGCTTATTTGAGATCCAATTTTTATATACTTAGAACGTAGAATATTTAGGATAAAGAGAGGTGAACAATATTTCTAGAATATTGTATATTTTCTTTTTATAAAAAAACTTAAATATCACTGTTTAATTTGTCATTTAGATACTTATCTTTTTAAAATTAACAGTCAGGCTGCCAAAGTGAACATCATCAGTTGTTAATGTAAACAATTTGGTTGCAGCACTGCAATCTAAATATGCCATTTTGTTGAATTATTACATTTTGTTTTTATATTTAAAATATTAACATTTATTTGCATGCATAACTCTAACACTGCAGATAATAAATAGGTTATATAAAGTTAGCCTTGTGCATAATCCCCACTCCCCAAAGTCATAAAAGAACATAGAACAGCTTTAAGTTTATTCCTTCAAATGAATTTAGTCTATAGTGTTGCTAGTTTATAGTGGATGGTCACCAATTTATAGTGGATTGTGTGTGGGGTTTGATTTGGCCTGGTTAAGTTTAGTCCATTATAAAGGATGTGTTAAAATAAGAACAATCAAGATAGTGTATAAAACAATTATTTATATAAACATTAAATATATTTAGTATTATATAAAATAATAGTAATGTTCATATATATGCTAAAAGGTTGATATTTCAACATGAGTTTGTGAAAGTACTTAAGTAATAAGTCTAGTGAAAAAGAAAATTGAGTAGAATTCATTAGAGAAGTAATAGGTTGAAAATGACAAGAAAGGTGTGTGTGTGTGAAATGGGAGTATTGCTGAATGCAAGATGTTTTTTATGCGTCTGCTCACTGTTATAAACGTTCATTACACTGTGTCTTCTCTGTGTCTGTCTTTGTGAAATGTTCTTTGAAGAAGAAGGAGAGACAGAACACAGCACAAGAGAGAAGGTGAAAGGGTAATAAATGCAAGTCACCTGAAGAGAAAAAGGCAAAATCATGTATATTTAAGCATTTTTGGAGGATAAAAGTTGATCAAAGTTAAATATATTTTTCTGTCTTCTGATTGGTTAATATATATTTTTTTCTTTTTTCTCTCAGTATAGTGATCACAGAATGCATTTAATCTTGTACAGACTTGATATTATTTATAAAACACATTTTTTATAGATTTTTATCATGAAAGCATTTTTATATGATTATTTTATATGATTCATTCTTGATTTTTTCTTTTTAGGTGGTCTTGCCTTTTTTTGTAATTATGGATGTGCAAGAAAATGTGCAAAATAATTTTAATTATATTCAAGATTCTTTTCTGATCAGCACAATTGCATTAGGTAAGAAAATATTTTAATATTCTGATCGAATTTGTAGCAGAGATAGACTTTCTGTTTTTGTGAACTTATATTGTGAATATTAAGATTATTTTGGAACTTCTGAATGCAAAATTATTTTTAAAACAAACATGATTAGAAATCATACCAAAGTTATTTAAATTTATACTATAAAATCTAATCAGCCAATCTAGATAATCTGCTATAGAACCATTGTTAGCATTCAAGTTTTATGTGTTATTATAATTTGTGTTTGATCATTACTCAGTACTTCATCAATTTGTATGAAAGATGCCTTCATTCAATATTTAGGTCAGATAACTGATCAACAACACTCTACAATGTATAATCTGCTATAGAACAGTAATCATTAAATTCTCATGTGTTATTGCTATTGTGTTTGAGCCTCACTTATAAGTTTCATCAATCTGATCTTCTATCAAAATTGACTCCATCCAATATATTGGTTAGATAACGGATCAACAACACTACAACAGATAACCTGCTATTGAACTGCTGTTAGCATTCAAGTGTTATGTATCATTGCTATTGTGTTTCATCAGTTTGATCTTGTATCAAAGTTGGCTTCATTCAATATCTTTGTCTATTACGTTCGTACGGTTCATTCTTCAACTAATACTGTTGTTGGTAGATAACTAACCAACAATACTCTAGATTAAAAGATAAGACTGCTGGTATATGAACCAGCTGAAACACTGTTACTGTTGGGTAAGAACCCTTCTAGTATCTATCTCAATCTACTAATAATTGTAGTGGTTAATGTGCCGTGTAGCTGTTGTGAGAAATATCGCCTGTGACTTCAATCTCCTTCATGATGTGTTCCATAGCCGTGTCTTTGTATCGAAGCAAATTAAACAACGGATAAACTGTATCCGGTTAAAGGGAAATAATTATGATTGCATTAATTCCCATCTCTTACGTTACCTGAACGTTACCCAAATTGTCTCCCTTGCATTTGTTAGCGATTTTATAGACGCCATGGAATTATAATTTTTAACATTTGGGCCCTTTTAAAAAGAGCATATACTAAGAAAATTTGACAAAAGATTTTGATGGAAGAAAATTGTTTTTAGGGAAATTATTAGAAACTGTTTTGGTAAGTTAGTTACGTACCACTTAATATTTTATTTATATAAATTTACTAAATAAATTAAAATAAATCTATTAACCTGAGCTACTAGATTGATATCTAGGTCCTACCCTTATACCATGTAAATAGTTAAATGTACCACCTCTTCTACTATAACATTTTTTTCTCGTACTTCCCTACCGTTTGCTTACTTCCTTGATAGCTACACTCTCCAAAAAGTTTTAAATGCAATGTCAATTGCCATCTTCTATCTATTTGATTCCTATCCATCACTTATCTTTTTTTCAACATCACCTGTACCTTGTTTTTTCTCTCACAGTAACCCCCTGCTCTCCAGTGGCAGTCCTGCCTTGCTTGGAGTGAAATGATTACATAAAAAATATTTGGTCATGCAAAAGTATAAACTGAAATGCTTCTAAGGATTAGCAAGAGGAAAGAAATATTCTATTCAGCAGTCCCTTGATACAGCTTCTTACATGATTAATCAGTTTTTTACAGCTTATCAACTTTTTGAAGGATATTTAATACCAGAAAATATTTTTAGATAGTAAGAATTTTTTAAGATAATTTTTTACTGATACAAATCCTACTTATTAACCCATAGCTGGAGGGAGAATTTTCTAATGGTATTTGTGCATATAACTAAATAAATATAACTAACCAGACTGAAATTAGAACTTGGCTCTTTGGTTTCCAATTATCTGTTACACCATCCACACAACCAACTTTATAGCACTTGATATTCCCTAGTATCCAGGTGGTTACCATTCTAGGTACTGACCAGACTCAAAGTTGTTTAACTTCACTGATTGTATAAGGACTGGTGCTTCAAAAGCCACCTCATACATGAATGTCAAAGTTGAGCCAATATCTCTCAAGCTATGAAACATAAGGAAATTGATGTTCATTTAGGTTACTTACTTATAAGAAATGATTGTCTCTTGGCTGACTTTATTTTCACATGATACTTTATATGTAAGGACAGTTAATTATATTTGTATCATAACATTTTAAAAGTTTCTTACAAATAAAAATAATTTTGTAAGATTTGATATAAATAATTTAAGATTTAGTTGTTGGAGTAATTTTATAGAAATTTTTAATCTTTTAAATTTTGATTTTCAGCTTTTGTTTCACTGAAAATTTTATTCTAATTTTTTGCAGCTGGCAGTTTCTTTGTTATGCCTCTTTTGTTTAAAAAAATTGAAAATGATGCCTCACAGGTATTTTCTTTTGTTTTTACTTGAGATTAAATTTATACCTATTATTGAATTAGTGAATTAATTAGATATTTAGTATGTTTAGTTATGCACATCCTGGTTTCTTCTACTTTTATGACTCTCCACAGCTTCCTATCTTTTGTGAACCTTAGCAGCATTTCTCTTTGTGCCCAGCCTACTGTCTCCTTTTCTTTCATTATAATTTGTGCAGATGGTAGTCTCTAAGTGATGCCATTTTTATTTAGAAAAATTCAAAATTATGCCTCACAGGTATTTTTTTTTTTTTTTTTTTTTTTTTTTTTTTTTTTTTTACTCGATAAAAATTTTTTTTTTAATTGAGTTCACCCCAAACAAGGTAGTAAAGACACAAGGAGTTACTGGGTGGGGATGAGTTAGAAACATTACTAAAGAGTGAGAATAATGAAGAGATTAGTAGATCAGATCTCTAAGTAGATAGAGATTGAGACAATTTAAATTTTTGAAGATTAAAGTTGACTGGAAAGCATGGAGCCAGAAGAGAGAATAAAAAAAGAAACTATCATTATAGAATTTATTGTTACATTTATGCAACTCAATTATAAATTGATGAGATCTCAACACCAGTCTAGTACTGCACTTAAACACAAAAAGTCTAGGTACCAGAGTGAAGAGCCTATCCAAACAATTACCATGAAAGTATTTATAGAAAAGGCAAAGGATAGGCAACATTATGGCAAAGGGAAAGTGACTGAAGACAAGATGCCAATAATATTGATGATGCTTCTTTGGGTTTTATCAAGAGGCCCAACATAAATAGCAGAAGCACCAGGTCATATAAGGCAGCAATTTCTAAATATGAGTGAATGGTAGATATATATATATATATATATATATATGTAAACAGATTCTGGAGAGAAAAATTGTCTAGCACAATATAGTGAACCAACATTCTTAATGACTGACCTAGCAATGGATTCAATATAGTCTTTCCACTTCATGTCAACTGAGAATGTTAGCCTATGAAGGCACCTCTCCTAGAGATCAGCATCAGTCATGCTGATGGAAGGCAGAGGTGAGGGTTTCTCGGATGATTAATAGAGTGCAGTTTAGTTTTAAATTAACAAGCCACCTTTTGCCTCAGTTAGCAACAGACTGATCATTTTAGATTTCACCTGCCAATTTGACCTAACCAACTGATCAAACTTATCAAAAAAGAAGTCAATAGATGTATTATCAGTGTAGATACCAAGTTGAGAGTTGATGATATCAGAAGGCCATTAATGAAAATTAAAAACAAAGTAGAACCAAGGATAGAGCTCTGTAAGACACCTGCATTAGTATGAAAGGATGCAGAATAGTGGTCATTCAGGATAACTTTTACTTCATGATTTCATAAGAAAAATTGTATCAGTTCAAAGATTTGTCTGGAGGCACCACAATTGTTTAGCTTGTGGAAAAGACCTGTATGCCAAACTTTGTGAAAAGCTTTCAAGATGTCCAAAACTACAGTTTATGCTTCATCATTTTAAACTTGAGTTTGATAGATTAATTTCTATCTACAATTATGGAAGCTATAATGCTTGTCTGAAAAAAATCTTGCAATGTGAGATGCTTAACCAGGTCAGCATTGATTAGGACCTCTAAGAGTTTCCCAAATTGAGGTAAAAGACTAATAGACCAATAACTGGAAGTGCTGGATGGTTCAACTTAGTTCTTAAAAACTGAAACAACAGATAAGAACCTCCAGCAGGCAGGAAAGTAAGAGGAGGCAATGTTGGGACACTGGCAAATTAATATGCCTAATTTGCATAGGTACAAGAGAGAGCCTATATAACTCGTCACTGAGAATAAGTATGGAAGCCTAGCAATTGATAAGTGCTAAATCTCACTTCACATCAGGCAAGGCACTAATTATATAATTTATAGAGAACAAGAGTCAGTTTGGGAGCACACTTCTTAATGACTATTACAGAGATACTATCAAATCCACATGCTTTGTTTGGTATCCAAGTTAGAGATAATAACAGAAACCATAGAAGGGGTTATGTGTAGTAATGACAAGAGCCAAAGTTGTTAGATGCAATAAAATGCTTCATTCTCTCAGGAAACATAGATTTAGCCCATTCAAGGATTTATTACGAGCAGCAAAAAATAGGCATTTGTTGTTACGGAGCTGATATACTGGTATAGCTGAAAGTAGTAGTTCCTGCAGGAGAAGGTAACAGTTCATGCTGACATGAACCATGAGGTTTCATCTGGTATTTCTGAGAAGGAATGAAAGCATTCAACCCAGGAGAAAACCTCAGTGGCACAATTGTTATTTTGAAGGTTAAAAATGCCAGTCCAAGGGACATCTCAAATAAAGTCATGGAGTGAATCCCAGTCAGCATGTTGGTAATGTAAAGAGTTCTTATGTATAGGAGGTTCCTGTTTAATAGATGATTAGAACAAAATATCAGCAGATATTACAGCATGATCTAAGTTTCGGGGACTGTTTTGAGAAGTTTTGTAAGAGAAAGAAGAAAAGTTAAGATATAAATCATGTAAAAAAAGCTGTTTGATTTTGCTAGGGAAATGAGGAGGGATGTCCACAACTTGTGTAAAGGATTGAGCAATGGAAAAAATTAATCTCTGAATACCAACAACATCAGTAACATTAAAATGTTTAAGCCACATGTCATGGTATCCATTAAAATTGAAGACAAAGATGTTCACAGATGGATGGAGAGAGAGTGCCATTTCTGTACTGTCAGAGAATACTGCCTAATATACTGCAGTCCTGAGAAGAGGGAGAGTGATAAAGAGTAAAAAGATAAGTTACAGAATATAATAATGAAAGATGGAAGCACGTGAAAGACTTGTCTGAGGACTCAAGAGACAGCTTCCTTACCATTGGAAGATTATCCTGCACATAAACACCAAGGCCATACATGTGAATGCTGGAATCTTTTCAGCAAAGGGAAAGATATCCTGGAACAGAGAATTCATTGGTACCAATGACAGCTTTTAAGTTTGTTTTGCAATGTGCTAAGATATCCAGTGACTGTTCTTTGAGAAGTTGAAGCAGATACTACAAACATTGGAGAACAAAAGGTTGAGGTGGTTAGGAGGGTTTTGTTTATTGGTTTTCTCATATTTTGTTTCATTGAGTTTACCATGATGAGATTTGTATTAGGGAGAAAAAGAAAAGGCTAAAATAATTCTCACTATCAGTCATCAATGTCAGTACAATCTAGTCTGGCTGAGGACAGAGCATAATGTGGCCTCAAGATTGCCCACCAGAAATACATGCAGGGACACCTACCCATGTGTGACATGGTACGACATATACCCTGATGTTAAGTGACTGTTGGTCAGAGCAGCCTCACTAAATGCTAGCAAAACGTTTGTGTAAACTGTGACTGGTACCTTCATAATAGAAAGTCATAGCAAATGATTAGTTTGATCAACTGAAAGTTAAAACAATTAAATCATTAAGACCTTGAAAGAAAAACAAAGAACAAGTAAACCATATTCTGAACAGAATAAGAGATGATCTACTTTTGTTTTATAGATATAGAAAGCATGCAGGCTGGATGATAGGTAAGCCTATCTACTTCTTTTAACAGCACAGTATCAGAGCAGTTTTATTGAGAAACAAACTCTAGGAAGGTTGCCAAATAAGGTTGTAGACCACAACCAGGCCAAGTGGTTATTTCTAGATGATTAATACCATTCTGAGGGATATACTCTTAAGTATATCAAGAAACAATTTTAGAGAAAAGAATTATGATATATCTAAAATATGAAAAGGTATCTTTTTTTTGTTTTTTGTTGATTAAAAATCCATGGCTATTATTAAAATATTGTATTATTTAACTATGTGATATTTTGGATATTTTGGATATTTACTATGCAGCATAAGTTGTACACAAAGCCTGGCTACCTATGGCCAAACTGAAATCATACTTTTCATTGATGGCTTTGATTTAAATTAAAGTTCTTTTCATTCATAACTTTTATAACGTTGTTGATAAAACATTAATTCATCTTTCCGATTTTTTCCTTCATTTATTTTCATGAGTCAAGCAAGTAGGTTATGAATAATACTTTCTATTCTTGACATAATCAGTATTTGCATTTCTATCTCAGTGTAATTTGACGTAGTTTTTTCTTAGCTTCACTATTTTGGCATCCATTTTCAGATTCAAAAATATCGATTTGCAGTTTTAATGGGTCTTGTCACTTGTACAATTCTGAACATTTTGTGGTAAGTAACTGAATAAAATATCCATGCATATATATATATATATATATATATATATATATATATATATATATAAGTTTATTTTTATCTATATGAAATATATAGCTTTATAATATTGTTTGCATACTGTAATATAGCCAAGAATTCATGTGTCTTGAAGGAATTTTAAATCAAAATACTATAACATTCACATACCTATATGTATAAAAGCATAAAACATGAGTGGCAAATGTGGGAGGTTATTTCCCATTAGATATGTCTAATAATAATATTTATACACAATAATTATAAAGGCCATGTTCAATAAAGTACAAAAATTAATCTGAAATATAAAGGAAATAAAAACAAAACTTGTCTAACATTGACATAAAATTCATCAACACCACCTCTAAAACAATAACAGATATAGTTAGCATATTAAATTTTTTTTCAGTTGAGTATGTTCCAAGAAATACAAAAATTAATCTGAAATATAAAGGAAAGACAATAAAACAAACACCAACTAAATAGACAATGTTTTCACCAAATATTTCAAAGTGTGTTAAGTGAATGTGTGACAAAAAGTAGGGGGAATGTGATTTGCTCAAATTAGCTACTATGGCAAAAAAGCAAGGACCTGTAATCACTCATATTCTTATAACAGGTAGATGAGAATACTGTACATTTTAGCAACGGGTAATGTTGCTTGTTTCATGTATTTGAAAGGTAGACAGGTTTAAGTGTTTTAGTTAATGGTGTTTCCTAAATTTTAAAAGTTCAAAAAATTCACTGTACTGGCAGTAAAGATACTGGCAGATGCACTGTTAACAATGAAATTAAGCAACCAATAGTCCTTTTTCTTTTTAACACAGTTTGCATTTTTCAGGTGTTGGACTGTGATTGAAATTGTACCCCAACACTGTACATCAATGGTTAGAACTAACCAGTCTTCTTCTCATTCTCCAGTTATGTGTAACTCACTGGAAAGGTAAAACAAGTACACATTTTCTTTTCTAAAATGTCCTGAGATTTTTTTCCATTTCAAATAATAAGTGACTGAAAATATAAATAACAAAAGATGACAATAAGAAGAAACACTGAGTTGAAAGGTTAATTCTCAAAACATAAAAATACTTTCAAAATAACATTTTTAATTTAATTTTTTTTTTGTTAGTGCCAAAGAAAATGGAGAAATTGCAACAAAGCCTTTGATAAGAGTGAGTTTTGTCTTTCTTTTTATATCTTGAATATTACTGAGTGAAGACATTGCCTCAAGATTTTTAAGCTATTTGTCACAATTAAAATCAAATATTAGAATGAATTAAAAACTATAAGTTTATTTGTTTTAAAAAATAATATAAATAATCAAAACAGATTTGAAAGTTTTCCCCTAAATCATTGTTGGCCAAATTGAACTACAATAATTTATAGTGCTGCTTTTAAAGTAGAATAATTTTCTGATGTTGTTTTAAACAAAATGATTCTACTATCAAGTAATCTACACTAGAATATTATTTTTGCAAGATTTTTAAAACCGAAAATTAACTTTTGTTTACAAATGTGTTTGATTACTCAAAAATAACCAAAAAATTGAAAAATTAAAAACAATATATCAAAATTTTAGATTTCAATCAATATAATTTCTGTTTGAAATAAACCAGAGTATTTCACTTGCTGGAAATAGTAAATTTAATCATTTAGTTTTCAATTAAAACTAAAATAAAAGTTTCAAGAAAACTTTTTTATCTTTAAAAATTCAATTAAAGTTAGTTATCAAAAATGAGTAGCAGTGCCTAAATTAATCTGATTTGAAACAATATTACTTGTTTATGGCATGAAATTTAGAATAAAAGTATTTCTTAATCACGGCAGTGCAAACTGAACAAGGTGTGAATGGTCGAGGAAGCCAGATGTCAAATGACAGTCAAGTATGGTTGACCAGAATTGACATAATTGTCTAAATTTTTTTCTTGTAAGGAGAAGAAACCATGAAACATGTGACCTTTTAATATAACATAGAAAATAGCATACTTAAATAGCATACTTAAAAAAAAATAACTTTCTATACAGACACAAAAAAACTTAAGAATTATTTTAAAAATCTATTAGCTCAATGATTTGTATTAAACTTTTCAATTTCCAATTAGTAAATATAGTCTTCACTTAATAACTTAATAATTTAAGCACAACAAGGCATTGTAGAATTCTTAAAATATTTGAAATTTAATAATTATTGTAATTGAAAAATAAAAAATAAAAACAATTCTTGTAATATATATATATATATATATATATATATATATATATATATATGTAATTTAACACTTATCTAATGAAATAGTGTCATAGTTTTTTATTGTATTTTTTATTTTACTATTTGGAGCAGATTTTTGGAAAAAAGGCCAGCTGTTCGAAAAAAAAAAAATAAATGATTTACATTCTTCAAGGGGGCCTGCATTTGAATAATAAGAAATTTCTCAAAACAAAATTTAATTTCTTAAAATGTCATGAATTTGCATAGAGGAGGGAGGGGGTAACATATGTAAAAAAATATTTTTACCAAAATTTTCAAAACAATAATTTCAAAAGTAATTTCATTCATTTGTGAATAAGTTCTGAAAGTTTCATTAAAATTCAACAAATATTTGAATTTTGCAAGAATTTCCAAATTAATATGTTTTTCACTGGAAAAATATCTGAGTTTTGTAATAGCTTATTAAGTTAAGCACATGTTTAACTTTTAGCTTACACTAAGATATTGTTGCAAGAGAAAACAGAATTTTTTTTTGTTTTTTTAAATTCGAATTATCTGTATTTTAGGTACCTCCACTCATTCTCTGAAAAAACAGCATCGCATGATGTTAAAAGGCCCCCAAACTTAATAAAAACAAAGTTTTATTGTCAAAATGGTTATTATAAAGGGGAAAGATCAAACTATTTTTAAATTATATTATTAAATATTTTTTTTAATTCTTTCTAACACATTCGAAATTTTGTTTCAAAATCTTGCTGGTTTTTCATCAGTGAGTGACCAGATTTTTACAAGAGTTTACTACAGCAAACGTAATATTACACAACTCACTTTTTGCCAGTGAAAACAAATTAATTTCTATTCTTGCAAAAATCAAATAATGGTCAGATTTTTATTAAACTTTCGGACTTATTCACAAATGACTGAAATTATTTTTGAAACCATTATGTTTTTTTATAAAATCTTGGTAAAAATATACATATACTTTTATTTTATATACGTTACCCACCTCCAATTAATTGTCTGGAATTTCTAGAAACTGACTACTACAGTCACTGAAGCTTGTTTTATTAATTAAATGCAGGACTCCTTGGGGAATGTAAATCACCTATTTTTTTCTTCTTCTTACAGTTGCTTCTTTTCAAAAGATCTGCTCTGAATAGTGAAAAAAATGTTATAAAATTATGCCATTTTGTATCTAGATAAACTTTTAATTGCTTTTATAAACAATATATATTAAAGATGTCATAGTCTGAAGAGAAAAATGTCAATGAATAATGAATTTTTATAGGGATTGTTTTCATTTTTATTTTTTAATTATAATAATCTATAAAGCTTCAAAAATCTTTAAAAATTGATTCCAGTCAACATTCCAGTTATGTTATTTAGTTTATAAGTGAAGACTATATTTTCTGATTGAAAATTGAAAGTTTTAATACAAATCTTCATGCACCAAGATTTTTAAAATAATAAAAGATTTTGTGTGCAGATATCTGTCTTTTTTTATGGTAGGCCATAAATGCTATATCATTAAAAGTTCAAAAGTGTTTTAAGGGCTGTTCTCATTACTCAAAGTTCATTTAGGTGTCATAAATTTATGTTAGTTCTGGCCAACCATTCTTGGCCAGACTGTCATCACCTACTTGAAAGGTCAGTAAGATCAAACCTCTGTGATTAATAAATACTTATATTCTAAATTTCATGCAATAAACACAAGTAATATTTGTTTTAAATTAGATTAATTTAACTTTAAAATTGCCAATTTTCCAAAAATAATGTTACATATTGTATTTTCCAAGATTTTTAAAACCGAGAATTAACTTTACAAATTTTTAAAACTGAGAATGAAATTTACAAATGTGTCGATCGCTCAAAAATAGTCGAAAATAGTCGAAAAGCTTCCGAAATGGTTTTTGGAACATCTTTAACACTTCCAGGTCAATTTTGTGAAAAAAACACTTCCTTACAACCAACTACAACTTTTGTAAAAGATTTTAAACACAAAATGAACGATTTAGTTTACACACCCACAAGAACACAAACTAAAGAACTTTACACACCAAAAGACCTTCACGACTGCAAATACGTTTTTATTCGAAATGATGCAGTCAAAAAACCTTTGTGTCCTACCTACTCCGGACCTTTCCAGGTAGTTGAAAGACACCACAAATATTTTAAACTCGCCATAAAAGGCAAATTTGATACTGTCTCCATAGACAGACTAAAACCAGCGTACTTAGACTTACCAGTAAAGGAAAGTACGACTGAACACTCTACAAATACACAAAATACCACATTGTCCAAACCAACCTCCACGCCAACAAATACACCGACAAACACCACCACAAAAGCTGGAAGAAAGGTACATTGGCCGAAACGTTTTAAAACTTATATTACATATTAATAAATACTTCCATATTTATCAATCTGCGGGGGGGGGGTATATGGGATACATATTTTTTTTTATTAAAATAAGCATCAGGAAAACACAATAGAACATTCTAGATAAATTGGATCAAAACAGCAGTAGAATTTAGATTACATTTTTATATTTCTCAACCAATCAGCTAAAAACTTAGAATAAGAACATTCTAGAAAAATAGGCTTGGAAGTAAATTAACACAAAAATATTTAGGCCCCAAACAAAATAGTAAAATAATAAATCTGATTGGTCCGTAAATGTTTTCACACCCTAATGTTAGGAAGATTAGTTGATCCCCTATTAATGTATATAATACACACAGTGTTAGAAGAAAAGTCAGTCATCAAGCAGCCACCAAGCAGGCCATTAAGTCCGCATGACACCGTATACTTTGCCGGCCATGTCATTTCTTCCATGCCAAAAGTTCGTGACCTCGCTCCAAGGATCTTAAAAGAAAAGCCGACGAAATTTTCTTTGAGCAACGCGACACGTTGTCGCCAACTGAAACCACCAAATGTAAGTAGGAAAGGCTTATTTACAGACTCTGCTAATGTACACTTATACACGTTTTTGGACAGAAATTAACTTCTTGCCAAGTTTATATTTCTCAAAAAGGCAATTTTAGAATCATGTATTTTGTTGGTTTCTACATACCATTTTATTTGTCACAGAATAAATTGTTTGTTGTTGAATGTCCGTTGTAATTTATTCCTTCACTTTGCGCGATTGCAAAATTGAGTGTTGTATTTGTGGGGGAAATAATCAACATACAACCCAGCAAATACCAAATCCCCCACAAGTTCACTTGCACACATTAACGTGTGTCCAATAAAACCCTTGAGAAGTAGGGAAAGGTTTACTTACACACATTGAAGTGTTTTTAATAAAACCCTTGAGAAGAAGGGAAAAGTAGTTACTTGACTTTATTGGAGAATCTACATCGTTAAAGCGGAAATGTCGGTTCAATTGATCCATGTCTGAATACACAGAAAACTAAATCCCCTTCTGAACTCCTTCCTTTGTTATATTTCATATTTATAGTTTCCAGCTAGCAGGAGCTGGCTCAAAAATGAAACCCTTACAAAATGTGAGGGAAGCGTTGTGAGTGATCGAATAATAATATCAATTTTATTTACTGAATCTTTCAAAACACTGCCGGAAGTGCCACTCGGAGCCTATGCGTAGACATCTGATTTTGGACATTTGATTTCTGACTTTGAGCCAGCAACTTTTGGTTGACCCGACAATACTCCTAAACCCTAAGATTGTTTGTTGAGAGGGACATCATTTTTAAAAATATTTCGGTTACGAAACTCTTCTCTCAGATTTCATGGAACACAATACTGGGCTTTGTTACCGAAAGTTCTATGGTACCAACATACTGTATCATCTTTTTGGTTTTTATGCCTACTGGTAATCTTCTTTCTCTCTCTGACATGGCTCAAACGCAGTCTATTGGTTTCGCGTCTAATTTTTTGTTTCATTTTAATGGTCAGTTCAGAGATCACCGTTTTAATTTGATAATTTTTTATCATTTTTCCCGTCGTTACTAGAGAATATATTAAACGGTTATTCTGTGTCACATGTATGCACTCAGCAACATCAGATATTTTAAAAAAATTATTTTTATCTTCCATCATAAGTACTAGGATCTGAGTTGTGGTTGTGAGTAACTTGTCTATCCACATCGTAGGTTAGTGTTTGGTTCCAGCAACAATCACATATGACGTAATAGTTGTGAGGGCGTTTTATCATCCAGCTCAATATTATTGAATAAGTCCCGAAGCTTGCACTCATAATTCTTGTCAGTTTGCTTAATTATTGCCTGTCTTAACGCATCACATGACACGTCTTGTGGCAAGGATACCAAAATGTTTGCAACTTCTTTAGCTACTTCTGTGGGTAGTTTATCAACTACATAGCAGTATCGCAGTCGCCGAGAAGTCATGTTCTTTGCGTTAAAAATTGCTCACAGTTGCAAAAACCAAACATTGACGTTGTTTGCGTTAAAAAGGGGAGATTTAAGGTTATCATCGCTTTCATGTGCTGTGCTTCTGCGCCCTGCTCTCTGAACAATAAAATAAACTTCATGTTAAAAGTATGAAGATCGTCTGTAATCATTAATTTGTAAAGAAAAAAAAGGACAGCTTTGAAAATGTTTGTCTTGTTATGGTTTATAAAATGGCGAGTGTTCTAAAAATAGAAAAAGGTAGACACACTGACGCCAAGAATTCAAAATTGGGCAGCAAAATAAGAAACCGTTTCTTTTGGTATGAGTAGGAGTAAGAGTAGGAGTAAGAAGTAGGAGTTAAGGACAGTAGTTTTGTGTAGGAAATTTAAAAGGGGAAGACGCTAGAGTTGACCACTAGAGTCCAGATGGGATAGGCTCGTTTACTACTAGCATCCCACAGTGAAGATAATTTAGCTAGTTTGCTCCTGTATCCACACAAAATTTAAAGGTTGTAACTTGATGTAAAAACCTAAAGTTTTATACCAAAAATAAACATCATTAATTCAAGTTTGTGTTATCTTCTAATAATACCAAAACGAAGCAACACCACAATGGTGACCACGACATACGAACAGAAAGCAACCTCATATAAAAGGATAAATGGAGCAGACAGGAGAGGAAACGACTCATCAAGTCAATATCAAGGCACCGGAATTCATGGAAACTGCTGTAAATGGATGGTTTACGATATTAGAAGCCCAGTTTCACTTGCGAAATGTGACAACGTCGAAAACAAAGTTTTATACAGTAATATCGTCGTTACCAACCGAAGAAGTGGGTAAACTACCAAATGCTACCCTCGCATTACAAGACTACGAAGAATTAAAACGGACACTGATAGAAGCTCACGAACAAATAAAACCGGAGCTTCTAGAAAAATTAATGTCGGCTACGACTATTTCAGGATGACCGTTGACATATTTTCACGAAATGCTATCCGTAGCTAAACGGATAGGTATTAGCGATGACGTTGTGAGACACAAATTCCTGCAGGCATTACCGTCAACAATAGCTCCAGTTATAGCCTCGCAAAAAGATTTAAACCATACCCAACTTGGCAGGTTAGCAGATGAACTGATGTCATTATTGAATAACGATAAGGCATTTGTTGTTCAGCGACCCTTATCTACTAAGAATAACTCACAAACAAGTTATAAAGGAAGATACAGCCAAGAAACTTCAGTGCCACTAAATGTCAGGCCGTATCGGAATAACCAACGGACAAAAATTTGCAGAGCACATATTTATTTCGCCAATGAAGCAAGAACATGTAAACCTTGGTGCAAATGGCCCAAAAAGAACAATCTACAAATGTTGCCTAGTTCCCGACCAGCAACATCTACGGGAAGTGATTCGGAAAACTAATAGGGCGAACAAATTCAGTCCCACGAAGTTCGCCGCTATTAGAAATTACCGCAAAATTAGGGGCTACCAAATTAAAATTTATTGTAGATACTGGTGCAAGTATCTCAATATTACCAACTTCTGTAGTAAATGGTATTACATTAAAACCGACTCCCATATCACTATCCACTGCACATGGGGAGAAAATAAAATGCTACGGACAAGCGAGTTTGGAAACTGGAATACCCAGTTTAAGGAGATCTTTTACTTGGACATTCGTGATAGCTGATATCACCAACCCACTCCTTGGACTGGATTTCCTCAACAAGTTTGGTCTAATAGTAGACTGCAGTAACAAAACCATTTACGATCCTACAACAACCCAGAGAAAGAGTTTAAAAATATCTGCATCAGCGGTGAATCTAGTCGTAAGTGAAACGGAGCTCCTGTCATTCATACGGAACATGATTAAAGAAAAATATCCGAACCTAATCACACCACATAAGAACAGTAACAAAAGACACTGCGGCGTCTACCACAGAATTGACACAGGAAGCCATACGCCAGTATTTGCAAAACCCAGGCGGCTTAATGTAGAAAAGCTGGAAGCTGCGCGTAGCGAATTTCAAACCATACAAAACGACGGAGTGATCTCCCTTTCCAAAAGCGAGTGGTCTAACCCACTACATATAGTATCTAAACAAAGCGGAGGATTTAGATGTTGTGGAGACTATCGTTCTCTCAATAGCATAACCAAGACTGACAGGTAACCTATACCAAATCTAAACTCTTTTTCAGCAAAACTTGCGAACAAACGACGATTCTCCAAAATCGATTTGATTTCAGTCTACCACCAAATTAAAATGCATCCGGACGATATAGCAAAAAACTGCTCTCACCACCCCATTTGGTCTTTATGAATATAATTATATGCCGTTTGGATTAAAAAATGTGTCAGCTACATTTTCAACGGTATATGGGCAAAATTTTTGAAGACATTGATTGTGTTTTTATATATATTGATGACATTTTAATTTTCAGCATTGATGAGATTTCTCATAAAAAAGACATTGAAACCGTTTTTAATATTTTAAATGAATACAATTTAAAAATTTCAGCCACAAAATCTGTTTTCAATGTGACTTCCCTAGATTTCTTAGGCTTTCATATGAGCGTAGATGGCATTAAACCTACAACTAGTAAAATAGAAGAATTAAAATCTTTTCCTTACCCTAAGGACGCAAAAGGGCTACCCAGATTTCTTGGAATGGTAGGATTTTAGAGAAAGTTGATACCAAAATTTTCAGAGATAGTTTTACCCCTATCTGAGAGAATGAGGTTATCCCCTCAAGGCTCGTTCACATTAAATGAATCTGAACGACAATCTTTCAATTCTGTAATTAAGGAACTTAATGATACATCCTCATTAGCTCACCCTGAACCTAACTGTACAAATTATCAATTAGTCACTGACAGTAGTAATTATGCTGTCGGTGCGGCATTGCACCAAATGGTGGAAGGAAATTCAATACCGATCGGATTTTTCTCTAAAAAAATAACACAAACACAAATGACATATTCTACATTCGATCGAGAACTTTTAGCAGCTTATTTGTCAGTGCTACACTTCCATCACCTCATAGAAGGTCGCCAAGTTCTACTTTTAACTGACCATAAGCCATTGTGTGGTGCATTTTACAGTTTAAACCCCGCTAAATCAGATAGACAACAACGACAATTAGCTATCCTGACAGAATTTATTTCAGATATTGAACATGTTAAAGGTAGTCAGAATATAGTTGTTGATTGTCTATCCCGACCAACTCTTGCTGTACAAATAGATGCATGTGATTTACCTGAACTTGCAAACGCACAGGCATCTGATACAGAAATTCAATCTTTTCAGGATTTAAAAAATTCACCATACTTGGAGATAACCAATTTATATGATGTGACTTATCAACGTCTTACCCCAGACCTTTTGTTCCATCTAAATTGCGTCAGTCCATATTCTATAGTATCCATTCCATAAATCACTCTGGCACTAAATCATCCATTAAGATGATTAAAGCTAGATATTACTGGCCAAACATGGATAAATCAATCAAAGACTTTTGTGCATTATGCAGAGCCTGCCAACAAGCAAAGGTCCACAAACATACAAAATCACATATACAGACATTAGAAATACCATCAGCTAGATTTCACACAGTCCACATAGATATAGTAGGACCACTCCCACCAGCAAAAAGCCCAAATAGCAGTTAGATCAGCCCGTATAGATATATCCTCACATGTATTGACCGCACAACTCGTTGGATATAAGCACAGCCCATCAGCGAAATCACTGCAGCTAGTGTAGCTGAGGCTTTTATAAACACGTGAGTCACACATTGGGGTGTCCCGCTGCATGTTATAACCGACAGAGGCCGACAATTTGAAAGTGAGTTGTTTAGTGAAGTAGCAAAAATAATTGGCTTTTATAGACTACGTACGACAGCTTATCATCCTCAATGTAATGGTTTGATTGAGAGAATACACAGGACCATTAAAACTGCTATTATAGCACGAAAAGAGTCCTGGCTCTCAGCTCTTCCAATAGTACTTCTTTGGATTCGCAGTATGCCCAATAGGTCTGATTTTTCTCCGTTTTATGCTGTTACAGGCACACAATGTTTGCTACCACAGCTACTAATAGATAGCACAAGCAAGGAGGCTATAACTCAAAAGTTCACAAGAGATGTACATAAAACCATGTCACAAATTGATGCGAGAGACTTCACCAAAAGAGTTAATAAGTCCGCAAAATCTTATGTCCCAGAAAAACTTCAAACTTGAGATAAAGTTTGGATTAGAGTGGATCGTGTTCGAAGACCATTGGAGGCACCCTCTTCAGGTCCCCACACAGTCCTTCAGAGGAACGCCTAAATATTTTCTGGTTAAGACAAATAATGATATGGATACTCAAGTTTCTGTGGACAGGTTGAAACCATATATAGAAGTACAAAAACAAATAGTAGAGAAACAAGTAGAAGAAAATATGAATAAAAACAAAGCGCTTAGTGATTCAGAACAAGAAATAAATACAATAAAAAAGAAGATTCTCTCATGATAAATACAAAATCTCGTTCAGGTCGAAAAGTTTCCTGGAAGAAATATAACGAGTACTATTATTATTAGTACACTGCGTTTTAAAGGAGGAACTTCTGTTATAGTTTATAAAATGGCGAGTGTTCTAAAAATAGAAAAAGATAGACACACTGACGCCAAGAATTCAAAATTGGGCAGCAAAATAAGAAACCGTTTCTTTTGGTATGAGTAGGAGTAAGAAGTAGGAGTTAAGGACAGTAGTTTTGTGTAGAAAATTTAAAAGGGGAAGACGCTAGAATTGACCACTAGAGTCCAGAAGGGATAGGCTCGTTTACTACTAGCCTCCCACAGTGAAGAGAATTTAGCTAGTTTGCTCCTGTATCCACATAAAATTTAAAGGTTGTAACTTAATGTAAAAACCTAAAGTTTTATACCAAAAATAAACATCATTAATTCAAGTTTGTGTTATCTTCTGATTATACCAAAACGAAGCAACACAACAGTCTCACATCGCTATGTTACTACTAGTCGGAAGTCCGTAATAAGTTGCTGGTGCACGATCTAATTTAGGTATCTGTGATTACAAGTTATTCTATGTGTTGTCCGAAATAAGACAATCTTGAAACTATGTACTTTTAAAACAAAACAAAACACGATAATGTTTATGCAATACATTAAAATTAAACAAGCGAATTTTGAATGAAATGAAAGATACAGATTTGTTCTATGACAATTTATTCAATGTTTCTACAATACACCTTGAGGTTAGTTTAATATTTAGGTGTGCTTAAAACTCCAGAGAAGAGAAAACAAAAGTTTACTTAACTTTATTGTACAATCTACATCAGGAAAGCGGGAAATGCCGATTCAGTTGATGAGTGATCTATGTCTCAGTTTGCACAAAAATCCCTTCTGAACTCCTTCCTTTGTTAAATTTCGAATGCATAGTTTCCAGCTATCAGGTACTGGTTAAAAAATAAAGCCCTTAAAAATGCGATGGATGCGCTGTGAGTGGTCAAATAATATCAATTTTATTTGCCGAATCTTTCAAAACGCTGCTGGCGATGCCACTCGCATCCTATACCTAGATGTCTGACTTTGGTCATTCAACTCCTAACTTTGAGACGGTGACTCCTAGTTGACCCGTCAGAAAGACATATTAATAGACACAACATTTTAAAGCACTAAACAACTTTTGTGTAAATTTTCAACTGAAAAACGCATTCATTTACAGTTTACAATTACGAAAAACGGTACAAACAAAATCTGCACTCGGAAAAAGAAAAAAAAAATTTAATGACAAAAAGAGAAAACAATAAGTTAATAAAACAAAAAAACAACAAAAAACAAAGGTGTAACTACCTTAAAAAACTACTTTTAGGAGTGTCTCTAGACACAGTAATCTTTTTACACAGTTAAAAAGAATTATTTCTTTACCAAAAAGCAATACGTTCAACACTAGTAGAATAAGAATTTATTCTCATGGGTGGTATATTTTAAACCTCCTTAAATCGCCCCCTCCACATTCAAGGGGAGTAACTTTTCTCTCTTAACGTATTAATACGTGTTCACAGCAGCAAAGCAAATAAGATTAAAAATGCGTGCGTCTCAATTACAGAACTATTTATTACAACATACAATATTAAAATACATAAAAAGGTTTTTACATTTAACATGTACAGTTCAATAAATGATTAACATTTAAAATATGTACAATAAAGACAGGAGAACTTCTAAAATTATAGGTATTTTAGCGTCAAAACTGATTGCAGAACATATAATTAAAATATTGCAACCAAGTCACAAATTAGGCAAGAGGGAAAGAGGAAGGTGTGTGGAAATACAAATGGCATTCTCTTACATTCAAATTAGTGGGAGGCGAATAAGTCAGGTTTCCCGTAGCTGAAAGCTTCTTCCTCCAGGGACTTGTTGGGTCGATGCTTTCTTTCCTTCTTCTTCTTCTTCTTCTTCTTTAGGGTAGCAGCTCTGGTCAAACAGCACTAAAAGAGAAAAACAGCACGAGAAGAAAAAAATGACAAACATGCTTTGTTCTCACAGAGACTTTTATACCATTTAAGACATACAGAAAACTATATATAAAAATGTACACATGTGCCATGCAGAGAACAATATATCATATATCTAAACAGAGTGTAAAGAGAAACAAAACAAGTGTCTTACATATAATATGGACATTTTCCTGTGTTTCTAAAAAAGCCATGTTTAGGACTCCACAGGCCAAATTCATTTACTATGTCTGGAGGGAAAATGGAGTCTTTATTATCATTTAATTAAATCCTAAGTTGATATCCATGCAGTAGGAATATCATATCTTAATAATTTTCAATAAAGAAACTTATTAATAGAATATGTTCTAATAATGTGCCCAATATAAACTGAATCTGTCTAATTTTTCATCTTGCCAAATCTTAATTTATAGATTTTGAAGATATTTTATCTCAAACATGCTATAGTTAAGTGTATGGATGAATTTGTTATTGCCTGTTTTGTTCCTGTTATTTTCATAATGTTTCTGGAAAGTGTTATAAATATTTATTTATTCAAATTCTCATTTTTATATGTGAAACTATGTTTCATTATTTGAACAATGAATTAAATATTTTAAATGAAATTGATTATATTGTAAAAACTATTGGTAAAACTATGAAATGTTTAAAAATTCTTAATATTTTGGAATGGTTATTTGTTAATTATATGTTAACTAGAATTTTATCATGCTAAAAGATTTGTGAACATGGCCTGAATAAAATTCTGATGTTGTAAAAAAGAATTTATTGTTAGCAAATTCGAATCCTGATTTATTAACCAAACCGATTTGTTTTGATTCTTCTTTACAAAAATAATCATGTTTTTTTTCTTCCTGTCAGATCATTCGTCATAAACATCCATCTTTCTTTTGGGTGTCCAAAGTTATTGAAGTGTTTATGATGATAAGCATTACTGCCTCCTCCCTGACAGTGGGTACAGCCTTGCATCATATGAGTAAGTAACCAACAAAGCTTGTTAAAATTTTCACATCTATACTTGCCTCTTCATTCATTGTTACTGTTTCCCATTGTCAGAAAGCAGTAAATATTATTTGGTTTTATACACATTCATTTACTTTTTCTGTTGATTTTTTTATCTTAATTTTTATATTTTCATAATTTTTAATTTTTCTTTTTTATCATATTTAATTTTTTACCTTTTATTCTTCTTCATTTTTATTTATTCTTGTTTAGTTTGTGGCATTATTGAATCCAAATTACCAACCTGTTTATTATCAAAATATACAATGAAATTCCCACTGAATATAGCTATTGGTAAAAGGTAACTTGTGTTTATTTAGTTCTATTCACTCTCGTTAGAAAATATCTCATAGAAATTGTTCCAAAGAAATTGTTCAAGTAAATAGTGTTAAACTAAGTTTAAAATTTTGATCCCATTTAAGAATTGCCTGCAACTGCTCATCCCTGCTCGTGTAATTTACTTTTATTGAAATAATAAAACTATGAAATGTTTAAAAATTCTTAATATTTTTGAATGGTTATTTGCTCATTATGTTTTATAGCACAAAAGTGGTATCAGAAATCTTGATTATTTCAATGTCCACAGCATATTATAACAATATAATAATAATATGTTACTTTCAGTTTTCACTGAGGATTGATAATAATATTAAAATATTGCAAACATTTGTTTACCCTCAACGACTGTTGTAGTCAAGGAATAAAATCTTTCAGATTTTTATTTTTACTAATATGATTTGTATTTGACCAATTTTAAAAGTTGAAAGTTTTTTGGAAAGTAACCACTTTTTACTAAATAACTGTACTAAATATTGATTAATTTATTGTAACTTTTTCCTTTGTTTTCAGATGTGCATCAAGTTTTATATCATTAATATTATTTGGAATAACTTTTATAATTGCTATGTTGAACCCAAAGGTAAGTAGATATATTGAGAAAAAGAAAAAAAAAGAAAAAATTTTATTTTAAAGCTTTTGATTTTTCCTGCCAATATCTAGAGGACAAAGTCTGTAACACAATTCTGAATATTATATTTTTAGTATTTTTCTTGGAGTTCAAAAATGCTTTAACAAGAAAGATCTATTTCCCACACATTGAAATCTTTTACAGGCATCATTTTAATATAAGGACATTGAAATGGTCATCCATACTTCACACATTAAGATAATCTTATTTGTTTTTACTTTTATTTGCTTTAAAAAATAACTACATCCCATTGCATTGTTAAGGTCAATTTATTTTCACTAAAAAAAAATCACTTTTTATGACCTTTGATTTTTAAGATAATAATACCAAATATGTTGTTAAAACAATACTACTTGTGTTGAGAATATAAATAAGTGATTTCTTAAATTTTTCTTTTTTTCTCTAAAAGTCAAATCTGAAAATGATAAAGAAAAGTACAAAATAGATTTTTTAAAATTTGCTCCTTATCATTTGAAAAGCAAAAATATAAAGTTAACCAGTAAGTGTTTATTAAGAGTAGGTGCCATCACAGTCTTCTTAAAAAACAAAAATGTATTTTAAATAATTTAAATGTCATCTTTGAAATTAATTTTTTTGCTTTTATTTGAGATAGAACTTAAAATTAAAAAAAAATTTTTTCTTGTCACTCATCAACATATTGAACATCCATTATAGATGAAAAATACGAATAACAAATTTTAAAATCTCTAAAAATCCAATATTTGTCCAGAAGAAGTGTTTCAAAGTAAATTTATAGATTAATTAAGTGGATTTTGTAAAGAGTATATTTATCTCTTTCTTAAAACATTATGAAAATACTATTTTTGTGCACAGTAGCCAGTGAGCTGTCATTGAAGCATAAGTCAACAACAGTAGTTTGCTTTTGTTATTCCTGATTCTTAAAAAGAATTAGTATTTATGTTTTAAAATTTCTTTTTAACCGTATATAACCAATATTTTAAGAATATAATTTTTTATTCCATATATTTTATGAAGCTTAGTAGAATGAATAATTTTATTTTTAATTTTTTTTTTTTATACTATATTAGAAGTTTTCACTCCAAGCAAGGCAAAACTACCACTGGTGTGCAGGGAGTTACAGTGAGAAAAAAAAGGTACAGGGATGTTGAAGAAATGATAAGAGATGGATGGGAATCAAGTCAATAAAAGATGGCAAGTGATGTTGCATTTAAACATTTAGAGATTGCAGCTATCGAGGAAGCAAGCAAATGGAAGTTAGTTCCACAAACAGAAAGCATGAGAAAAGAAACTGTTAGAGTAGAAGAGGCAGTTACATTTAACTATTTCAATGGTAAAAGAGTAGAACCTTTGATGCCAATCTAGAAGCATGAGTCAATACATGTGGTTAGGATACCAGGGAAAAAAGCTCATCAGAGCAGTTTTCATGAAAATACTTGTAGAAAAGACAGACGGAAGCCACATCACATTGGTGAGAAAGTGACTGAGGGTGGGCTGCAAAGTCTGGATATTGCAGATTCTCCTTTGGATTTTGTTGAGAAAATGAATAGCAGAATAAAAGCATTAAAAAATTAATTAATTAGAAATTAGTTAAATGTTTCTTTTGTGTTTAGTACTTTATTTTGTTTTTTAATTATTTTCTCACCTGTTTGATGTCATAAAATATTTAACTACATCCAATGATGTACTTTTTTATTTAAAAACTATCAAAATATGAAAATGTTACTAACAAGAAAAAAATTGAAAAACCTTTTTAAGTTATTGAATTGATAATGTTAATTGCTTGACTCCACTTTGATTTCTTTTAGACTCAATTGCCATAAAAAATATAAAACACCTCTGAACAACATGCAAACTTTTAAAAAATCATTAGAAATACTAGTGCCAGATTTAAAAGAAAAAAGTCAATATTTATTAAATAAGCAAGAAAACAGGGACATGCAAAAATACACTTGTACTGATGGACTGGAAAACAATCATCTAAGAACAATATTTATTAAATTGATATTAGATTAATAACATATTACAATTCAGGTAGGGAATAGTCGTCAGACAAAAGAGCTAAATCACAAATTTCCTTTTTGAACTTCTGTACAACGGTTGAACTTCTGTACAAAAAATAATTTTTCAATTCTACAAACAGACCTTCATTTAATTAAAAATGGAAGAATTTCAAAATTACACTAAAAAATTACAAGAAAACTTTTTAAAAATAAATACTGATTACAAATTTTAAAAGATCTGTAATCAGAATTTAATATTTAATATTATTTCTGACAAATCCAAAAGAAATTGATGTTTTACACAAATACCAACTCTCCACAAAAACATAGTTTTAATTTATTGAATTATTTTTGTAATTTTTCAAGATAATGTTTTAAGATGTTCTGATTTGATATTGCATAAATCTCTTACTGAAATAACATCTTCTGGGAATTTTCTTTATAAAACTATAAAAGATAGGCAAAGTTTTACTCACCAAAAAATGGTATTTCAAAAGGATGTCTTTTTTCTCCTGCCAGTGTTATTACTGTATAGTCCATCAACAATTTCTATTTTCTGTAAAAAGCTATTTTAAAATTCTAGTAAAGCCAAAGTGTATGAAACTGGATTTGTTTTCCTTTGTTTCTAGAATTGATATAAAAAATAAACACTACTTTTTTGATTATTTATTTGCATTTATAATTTTAAATTTAAAAGATTTCCAAATGATGTCAGTCAGCTACAATGAAATATTCATTATTTACCATAGTATAAGAAAATAACAATGAAAACAATTTATTGGGTAGAAAGACAACTGACCTTTGTTACACTAATTATGGAACATAGACTTGCCCATTCACTATGAGTGAAGTATCTGATCATAAGAACTGGGTCACAAAGCATAGCATTGAACTATACACATTGCCACACTGAACTACAGTATTTGCTATTATTGTATTATTGATCTATGTCCCTCATATGATTAAAAGTTTTCTTTACTAATCTTCTGTTCCAGTGTTTTCCTTACAATATTATTAAGTAGAAACTATAAGCTTATACAAGCATTTATAACAGTAGTGATAAAGATTTGGAACTCATGTTTGAAAAGAAAAAAATAATTCTGTTATAAGGATTTTTGAAGTTACATCAAGCAATGTTTTGAGAAACACACAAAATGGAAGACTTAAAAATTCTGGTGAAACAATGGAATAACATTAAAAAGTTATTGGGACAACAACAATGACAATGAACAGTAAAAATATTAGAACATCAGACAAGAATGATTCAAACAATGTTGTAGAAATCAAATGAAACTAGTACATTTTTTAAAAAACCCAGCCTTTGTTGGTTACTGAAGCAACTGGCACCCACCCCCAATAAATAATTCTTTGAAGATTCAAATTAATTTTACTCTACTTGGCAGTTTTACTGATTTGAGCTTGGTTTGTTTTTTGCATTGACGTAAGACATGCTTTCTCTTAATTCAAGTCTTGTCTGTAACATCCCGAAAATTTGTTATTTATTTTTTAATATTTTTATTTTAATTTCAGAGTATTCTAATTTTCCTTTATATATATATATATATTCTGCAATAGATATTTGTTCTCATGTTTGTTCAGATGTTATTAGAACTTTCTCATTGGAATGAACTTATTCCTTTTGTTTTTGCCTTCCTATAATTACCAATGCTGACTCACATTGATCTGGGACTGACCTTCCCAAAACACACACTCTCTCTTTTTTCCAGGTTAAGATATTGGATGTAATTTTTTTTTTTAATCCAGCCTCATTGGTTGCTGAAGCAATTGGCCAAAAATAAATAGTAAATATTTTTTCAAAGATCTGAATTAATTTTACTTTACTTGGTTGTGTTACCTACTATTTTTCAGCTGTTTTAGATGTTTCTTTGTTTTTCTTTTTTTTCTTTTCTCTCAGATGTACTTCACTGCTGGTTTTAATCCTTTACTGTATCAGTAATGGATTTCCTGATTTATACCAAATTAAAGCTTAGTAAATTTCATTTTTTTTGTAGAAGTAGACTCTTCTATTGCACAGTTCATACTCCACCCCATTCTCTTGAACAGGAATAGAGGCCCATCCTTTGTTTCCTATTTAGAAAAGGACTACTGGTTCTTTTCCTTTACTCAAGCATTAATAGTAGTGATTTTGTGAGTTTTTTTGTGGTGTGTGTGTGGATGGTGGCAATGTGTCTTCATACTGAGGGTACCAGATTGGCATTTTTCCGGTTACTGATTCCAACTGGTAGTTAGGAGCCTGAACTTTTGTATAACACCTTGAGAGTCTGCTCTGATCAACAGTTGAATAAGATTGGGGTTTTTGCAGTGTCATGTTGTACAGAGATGGGTGTCTCTGCAAGCATCTCTAGTGGGCAATCCTGAAGTCACACTATACTACAGCCTGTGCCAGTTTCCTTCCCACGTTGCATTTGATACTGATACTCTAGGCTTCTTCTTATCAAAATAACTCAATAACATGAACATAAACAATTAAAGATATATAACAAAACCAGCCAAACAAATAACACCTAAACTTCTCAATATTTCTTTCTCCAACATCATATTCGTACCAACTTTTGCAGTGTGGAATCGTTTCTCTACAAAAGGACCCCAGATATCCCAGTTCTTTGCAAAACTAATGGAACTTTACAAAACCTTACAATTTCCTCTGATTTCTCAATTCCTGGTCACCTTTCTCTCTTTATAAATAAATTCAATGTCCACATGCATGGCCTGGAAGTTTATGTCCATGAGCATCTACCTCCGGCTATTGAGATCTCTCTTGAATTTCCAGTCCACTCTTGCATGTCTCTCCCAACTAAACTCAGTAAGCTATCTTTTCTTTCTCTATCACTCCCTTTCCTCTTCTGACTGTTGCAGGTTAAATAGTATTTCAGACAATATAGAAAAGGCCATTTTGCTTCATTTATTCACTAATATATTTTTGTTTAATGACTTTAATGCCCATCGTGCTAAGTGGCTAGAAAACACTGTCATCACTCTTGTTGGTGTCCAAACTCTGAACTTCTCAATCTCTGACACAAGTGATGGATTTCCCCAGTAACCCTGAAGGATGTGCTTCTCTTCTAGATTTCTTTCTTACTTCTACCCCTGACTCTTGCTATATCATGCAGCTCTGACTTCTTGGCAACTCTGGTCATATTGGAGTGACTGTCAATATCTCTTTCTACTCCTCCTCCATCCAGGAACCTCCTACTAATAAAATATCTTATCGTTATCAATGAGCAAACTGGGACTCATTCTGTGATTTCCTTTATGATGTTCCGTGGAACAAAGTTTTTAGTCATTCTGTTCAAGACTGCATCACTGAGGTCTCTTTCTTGGTGAAAGCCGATGCATTCATCTCAGCCTAGAAATTTTGACTTCAATCTCATTGATCTCCTTGGTTTTCACTTGTTTGCTCAGCCATCATTGCCTACAGAAATCACTTCTTCCAGCTTTATGGGAGTAATACGTCTGATCACAATAGGCACCTCTTTGTCTCTGCTCGTAATGAATGCAAGCATGTCTTAAACAATGCTAAGCTTCTGTTTCCTGATAGAATGAAGTAGCATATAGTATTTTACAAATTCGGTTCTAAAGATTACTTGTGGCTCTACAGGAATGTGCTGGACAACAGCAAAACCTAGATCTCTCTTCTGTTCAATCAATTCAAAGTGCTCACATCCACAGCAGACAATGATTTCTTTGCAAATACTTTTCCAAGTGCACACTTGGCTCATCTAGAGTACCTACACCTGATTTTCTACATAAAAAAAGAAACTCAACTGAGTGATATATATAACTATATCTAGTCCATAAGGCAAGCAGAGGTGATGGAATTCCAACTTTTGTCCTGAAGAAATGTGCCCTGTTCACACCAAACTCTATAATTATTGCCTCATCGCTTCTGTTTTCTTGCTTGTTGGAAGTCATCTTCTGTAGTTCCTATTTTTAAAAACTCTGGGGTGGGGGTCATCTAACTCCTCTAACTGTCACCCTATTATCCTCTTACCACTTTTTGGTAAAGTGTCTGAGGCTATTATCAATATTGAAATAGGTAAGCATCTCACATCACACAACCTCTTCTCTCTGACAAACAATATGGCTTCTGTTTCATGAGGTCTACCACTGATGTGCTAACAGCCATCTCCGAATATATATACCAGGCTCTTAAAAATAAAAATGGCAAAGCTTGAGCTCTTGCTTTAAATGTCTCAAAACTGTTTTTGACAGGGTTTGGTATGTTGGCCTTCTGTGCAATCTCCAGGGCTACAGTATTTCTGGACGAATGTTCGACTTAATCCAATTGCTCCTATCACATGGTGAAATGAAGGTTGTTTTGAACAGATCCAGATCCTTTTATATGAACATGGGTGTCTTTCAAGGCTGGCTCTATCTTATGTCGTACACCTTTTCTAATCTTCAGTAATGATCTTTCTGATGAAATCAGTTCCCAAGTAAGCATCTATACAGATGACATTACCATAAGAAATCTGCCAAGGCTGAGAAAGTAATCCTGGCTGCTGTTCTTTTGAAAGACCTCTAATCAGTGATTTAATGGGATAGAAAATAGCTTGTAAATTTTAATGCTTCCAAAATAAAACTGCTCTCCTTTAACCACCATAGAGAAACTTTCCTACCTACCTTCAGAATGGATTAGATTAGTCGCAACACACTGCGCCTCCTTGGCCTCACTCTCACAACCGACCTGAAGTAAAGCTATAGCTGCATTTACTGCTAGGAATGTTGGGTCACTGTGTCAGGCCAGAAAGTTTTTTCTCATCAGAATTAATTTTGCACATTTATAAATCTGCCATTTGTCTGTGCATTGAATATTGTTGCCATATCTGGCAGTCCTGCCATGCTTGGGGTGAAATGATAAAAAAAATTGTTTCATTCTTGCCTGAATTCATTGGTAAATTTTTATATGATTCTGAAGAAAGAGTTACATTGTTGTATTGCAGATGGTATGAAGAAATTTTTTAAAATGATTGCCAGAATTGGACAGAAGAAAGAAAAAATAAGTTTACTTTTAAAAAATTGAGCATGAAAAATATTGTAATTACATTTTACCAGTTGATGAAACTTAAAAATACATCCTTTTTCACCACCATTTTTTTTACAAGTGCATTTAGTAAAACATACTTATATTTCTTTGTGATGATCTAAGGATGCTCTTAGCTGGGGTGGGATTCACTTTAAAATGGTTTTGACAAAGGTTTCTAATAAATAACCTATTCAGTATATGACTCATTCATTAATGAATAAGTGTAGAAAATTTAATTTCAATTGGATAATTGCATAATTTTATAACTTTATAAATTCTTTAAAATTGTGTAGAGGTTTTTTTTTTGCTTTCATTTTGATGATACTCAATTAAAAGATTCCAAGCAGAAATTGTACATGGAAGTAATTAACTTTTGAATCTGTTTATAATATTTAATTTTTATTGATTACTTTTTGCAGGGATTTCTTGATATGATTGAGAAATTTACATCTTTAGTTGGAAACACTTTGAATTTTTTAATATTTTTGATGTTTGTAGCAACAAAAAACAAGAAAAACAGGTAAATATAGAAAAAGTTCAATATTTATGGAAGAGCAGATTATGTATTCTTTAATTTATTTTAATTTTTTCTTAATGACAGCAGTTGATTAAGATAAATATTTTCTATTTTGTCAAATAAACTTTCTGGCCTATGCAATTTCCTTGATAGAATTCACATTTTTCCTTTGTAAAAATGCTCTGAAGATATTTAACAAAATTGTGCTTCTTAAAACCTTGATTGTTAAAACCTCAAATGTTTCTGGTCTATTTGTCCAGTAAATGTCATTAATAAAATAAAAAAGAATTTAAAGAGAATATGAAGAATGTCTTCTTTTCTTCATTCTACTCTTGAAAATATTAATGGACATTTAATTGTAAACAAATAAAATTAATTATCAAACTTTTCTCAGGTGAAACATCTAAATTATAGCACTTTCAAAAAAATGACTAAGTTTACCTGTGGCTTGTGTAGAAATGTTACTCTTGATTGTTAATACCTCAAGTGTTACTGAGCCATTTATTCAATAAATGCTATAACTAAAATAAACTTATACAAAATGTTGCTCTGCATTGATAAATTATTGAAAGTTTCTTTTTTTTTTTTTAAATAAAACTTTGAATTTATTTAATGTACCCAAATTATTTTTCACTCTCCTTTGGAATTTGCTTTTCATCAAATAATTGACTTTCTATACACAATAAAATTCCACTAAAGTCAATGCTAATCTAGACAATAAAATGTTTATCATCTTTTCTGATTCTCATTTACGTTTTTTAAAAATTGTTTTTTGCAGTAATGTGAAGATTCCTCTTCCCTTACCCAACATGGTGATGCCTTTCATCTTTCTTCTTCCTTTATATTTTGGATTTGCCATTGGCTATGATATTTATTACTCAGTTATGTCTTATTTGTATCATGAAACAGATAAGTCATATTTCCCTGAACTTCAACAACATTTGCATCACAATTCATTTTTGTTGAATGTTACTTCACCTCTTAATGGAACATCCTAATGAATAAAACTTATAAGAAAAGGAAAAACAATGACCTTTTATTATATGGATGTGCATTTGGCTTGCTGGGAAATTTTGTTTTTTTTTTCCCTGAGAAAGGTTTTCAACTTTTTCTTTGTTTCTGAATGTTCTACCACTTACAAAATGTTCTTGTAACAAAAAATAAAAATAAAAATCTACTGGTATTAAACTTGGTGTGTATGGTGGATGTGGAAGAATCTCCCATCCTATTCTAATGATTTTTTGTTTTTCTTGATATTGTTTTTCACTGTGTACCATTGCATTGTCATGCTGGAGAATAACACATTTTTCTGTTTACTAATACTTCTCGATTAAGCATTGAAATGCACTATAAATGATGCAGTGTTTAATGAAATAAATTTTAAATGTAGTTTTCTGTCATTTAACTGTTTTTCTTTTTTGGTTGATTGACTCATAATACATAGTGTAATATGTAATTATTTTCTGAAAGTCCTAATACTTCTAATTTCCAATCAAACTCAGGTGACAAAGGCCTTTTGTGTCAATGTATCAAGTGAAAAATTATTTTTTCTCAAGTTTTTTAATTCTTGTGTTAGCCTGAAACACTTGGAAGAAATGTTGCGCATGACATTTCAACTGCACATTGTAAATCATGAAAGTTTGTAAAGAAATTGTTAAGATCCTAAAAGATTGCACAAGAATAGGAACATTGAAGGCTTAGAAAGATAAAGATCATGAATCAGAAGTTCATCTGTTTTGAGTTTTATTGAAGACATTTTTTTACTGTAGAGAGCATTGGTGATGGGCTGATATTTACAAAGTTTAATTCTTTTCATTAATTACATATGAAGACAAATTGGTTCTGGAAACAAGAAAAGGTTAAGTTTCATGAAACCTTTTCATTAAAACAGTTTCATTTTCTGATCTTAGTTTTAACAACATATTCAATATGATTCATAAATCTCTAATTAAAAATGGAAACTTATAGTTGAAATGATGGAATGGATTAAATATCAAGATCCCAAAATTCTTTCAAATCTCATTCTGCATAAATACTAGGCAAAAACTGACAGAGATGACAAGAACGCTTATCAAAAAGTGTTTACCAATGTTGTGTATTGCTGAAAAATGAACAGAGGCAGCAAAATTCATATTTCAAAAGCAATGATCCATATAAGCAGCTAAAGTCAAAGATATTTACAGCAATTAAATTTGAGGTAAGCAGAGCCCCTGTTACAAGATGGCATAAAAGAAATATTTAAAGAGAAACAAATAAGATTATTTGTGAAGAACTAAACAAAACAAATATGCAGAAAGGAACTGAAATAAAAAATTAAAAAAAGAATCTGTGTTTATGTATTTTTTAAAGAGATAAACAAGATGTTTTGCAAATGAATAAAGTAATTGAGAATTGTAGTTTTGATACACAGCATTATTCAGTTCTTAAAAATTTTGTAAAATAAATATTCAATCAAATTATTTGTATCAAAACTACAATTCTCAATTACTGTATTCATTTGCCAAACATCTTGTTTAAGTTAATTTAGTGAATGTCATTATTTTGGAAAGGAAATGCCAGAATGAATCATCATCAATAAGGTATTGACAAATGAAGAGGATGATCTCAATGTAGTGCAATTTAGAAAACAATTTCTATCCCAAATTTTAGTATGTACAAACAAATAAAAGATTTAAAAAATTAAACAGATATAAACATATATATGCAGATTATTATCTGCATCTACATATTTTGATAGAAATGGCACAGTACATCACAGTACAGTAGACGACTGGAAAGTATTACTTTTTATTAACTATGGTATTTTGACATGTGCAAGTAAATTGTAGCAGTTTAGAGAAATATTTATATGTCATGGTATCTTATGTTATATAATAGATATATTTCACTTGATACTATAATGTTTGACTTTCAGTCAGGTGTAGTTATATCTATACTTCCAGAATATAATGTGGATATATATATATATATATATATATATATATATATTGTTATGTAGAAAGATATACATAGAGAAAAGACAATACCCACTTTCAACCATAAATTAAGTAATAATAGTAGTAATCGTTAACTGAGCATTAGTAGGCAAGGGAGGTGTAAGATGGTTTTGCCCGTGAGTTAGAAAGCACAAACCCTTTTTCTTTGGAAAATACGCTCGCCCGTGGGTTAGAAAAAACGCTACTTTTTCTCAGAAGGCAGCCCACGTAGTGAGAAAGAAAAGGTGCGAAAGTGCAGACAGGAAAACGAAGTTGAATGAATCAGACATGTTAACCAGCCTTGCTAAAAGATAAGAATTTGAATCCCAACTTCACTAACTTTAGTCAGAATATCGATTCCTACTTAAAGAAATCATCTCTAATCAAAATATCAAAAATTTAATTGGAGTAGATAGTTCCTACTATCGTCCAGTCTCACACTCCACCCGCTTCTTTTGAATGAGTTTAGAGGTGATCGCCTTGTTTCTTGTTTAGGAAGGGGTTCCCGGTTCATCCCCCTTCTTCGGTCTTAGTGTTAGTTCAGCTGGAAGCTCTTTGCAGTTACGAAGTATGGTGGCAACGGCTTTACATTTTGAGGGTACCGGGTTGGCAGTTTCCTGGTTGCTGCTTCCGACTGGTAATTAGGAGCCCGAACTCTTGCGTAGCGTCTTGAGAGGCTGCTCTGATCAACAGTTGAATAATACCGGGGTTCTTGTAGTGCCATATCGCGCATGGACGGGCGTCCCTGCATGAACGTTCGGTGGGCAACCCCGAGGCCACATTATGTTGTAGGCCGCGCCAGTCTCCATCCTTCACAAGTTGCAAACGATTAACCGACTGATTCTATTCTAAGACCTCTCCTTAACTGAATCACGATGGAAAAAAGCAAACATAATAGCAAAACTAAACCAGCTCATTTGAAAACGCCCAAACCTGTCTGCATCTCTTTCACTAACATACGCGGCATCCGCACCAACTTCCTCAGCGTAGATTCATTCCTCCATAATAACTCACCTGATATATTAGCCCTATGTGAAACTAATCTTAACCCTTCTATCCCCTCATCTGAGTTCTACGTTGCTGGCTACCTTCCCCTCTTCAGGAAGGACTCCAATGTTCATATGCATGGGCTTGGTGTCTATGTCAGCGAACACCTTCCCTTAGCTAGAGGGTGTCATCTTTTGAATCCCCAGATCATTCTTTCATGTGCTTCCGCCTCTCACTTCTCAGCTCGATTAGCTATCTCTTCTTTCTCTACCGCTCTCCTTCCTCCCCTGACTGTTCGTTACTTGACATCATTTCTGACAATATCGACAAAGCCATTTCTTCCCATCCCTCTGCCCACGTATTCGTGTTTGGTGACTTTAACACCCACCACACCAAGTGGCTGGAGAACGCTGTCACCGACCCTGCTGGGGTCCACACCATAAACTTTTCAATTACTCAATCCCTTACGCAAGTAGTGGACTTCCCCACGCGTTTCTCCGACAACCCTAACGGAAGGGACTCACTTCTAGACCTCTGCTTCACTTCCATCCCAGACCCTTGCACTACCAGACAACTCTGCCCACTCAGAAACTCTGACCACACTGTAGTGTCCGTCAATATTTCACTCCACTCCTGCCCGACCCATGAAACCCAGACAAGTAGAATATCCTACTGCTATCAAAGAGCAGACTGGGATTCGAGACTTCCTCTGTGACATCACTTGGAACAACGTGTTTAGTCTTCCCATCGAAGAATGTGCATCCGAGGTCTCCCCCTGGGTTAAGGCTGGCATCGATGCCTTCATCCCTGCTAGGAAATTCCAGCTTAAATCTCATTCGTCTCCATGGTTCTCACCCGCTTGCTCGGCTGCTATTGCCCACCGGAATCATTTCTTCCGACTTTATCGTAACTACGCGTCGGACCAAAACAGGCGCCTTTTCACTTCAGCTCGTAATAAGTGTAAAAGGATACTTAACGAAGCTAAGATGTTGTTTGCTGCCAGAATGAAGCAACGCATAGCATGCTCTAAATTCGGCGCTAAAGACTACTGGCGACTCTGTAAAAGAGTACTTAACAAGAGCAAGTCCACAATACCCCCGCTAATCAACAAATTTGAGGTCCTCACCTCCCCAGCAGATAAGGCTGAATGCTTTGCCTGCAGATTCTCGAACAATTCGAGTCTGGACTCATCTGGAGTTTTTACATCCGACTTCTCACCTAGAACCGAGGCACAACTGAATGATGTCCACATTACACCTTCGCTTGTCTCTAAGATAATCTTAAACTTGACCATCACAAAGCGAGCGGTGGTGACGGAATCCCAACCATAGTCTTAAAGAAATGTGCCCCTGAACTCTCCTCTGTCCTTTCTAAGCTCTACAACCTCTGCCTATCTGCTTCCTGCTTTCCTGCCTGTTGGAAATCTTCCTCTGTAGTTCCTATATTTAAAAACACTGGAGAACCCTCTGACCCTGCAAATTACCGCCCTATCAGCCTTCTTCCGATCTTTGGCAAAGTGCTCGAAGCCATTATCAACGCCGAGGTGGTTCAGCATCTCACAGCACACAGGCTCCTCTCGGACAAGCAATATGGTTTCCGCTTCACCAGGTCTACTGCTGATATGCTAACGACCATCACCGAGTACATATACCAGGCACTCGACAGGAATGGCGAAGCCCAAACCGTTGCATTGGATATATCTAAGGCGTTCGACAGAGTTTGGCATGCTGGCCTTCTATGTAAACTGCGGAGCTATGGTATAACTGGACATTTGTTTGAACTAATCCAGTCATTCCTCTCTAACTACACAATGAAGGTGGTATTAAACGGACATGCCTCCCAGAACTACCATACAAACGCAGGTGTCCCTCAAGGATCCATCTTAGGTCCTACACTCTTCCTGATATACATTAATGATTTCCCTGATTCCATAAGAGCCCAAGTAGGTTTGTACGCCGATGACACCACAGTTTCCTCTCGCCTCCTACAAAAATTTGGTGTAGGCATCAAAGCTAACCTCGCAGCCGAGCTTGAAAAAGACCTCCAATCCATATTGGACTGGGGTAAGAAATGGCTAGAAAATTTTAATGCTTCTAAAACGAAGCTACTCTCAATTAACCATCATCGACAATCTCACCTACCTCCCATTAGCATGGACCAGGCTTGCCCCCCAGAGAGTAAAACACTGCGCCTCCTTGGTCTCACACTTTCAGCGGACCTCAAATGGAATGACTATATCGAATCCATTGCTAAATCCGCTATGAAAGTCGGTTCTCTGTGTAGGGCCCGGATGTTTTTTCCGTCTAAATCTATCCTGCACATATATAAATCTACCATCCGCCCGTGAATTGAATACTGCTGCCATATCTGGTCGGGTGCCCCTGCTATTCTCCTCGGGCTTCTCGATAAGGTTCAGAGGAGGGTCTGTAATGTGATAGATACCGACTTGGCAGACCGCCTGCAGTCTCTCTCCCACCGGCGCGACGTGGCTTCTCTGTGTCTCTTCTATAAATACTTTCACGGCTTCTGCTCCGATGAACTTAAATCACTGGTGCCCCCTAAATACGAATTTGCACGAGATACTAGATTAGCAACTAGATCCCACCCTTTTACAGTGAAACCGATAAAATGCAACCGCAACTTCTACTCCAACAGTTTCTTTCCTCGCACTTCACGACTGTGGAATTCCCTTCCACACGATTGCTTCCCCGACGGCTACAATGTCCAGGAGTTTAAATGTAAGGTCAATAGACACCTCTTAACACACTAACCTGCTCCCATTCTATCAAACACTCTTCCCATCGGCCCAACCCTCATCCTCGGTATCCTTACTCATCTCTCACCTTCCTCCTGACATTCCCTATGTCTAACCACTCCTTCTCTTTACCTTCCCCTATGTAGCCCCATGCACAATAGTGGCAGTGGAATGCCTTGCTTGGGGTGAGATGATTAAAAAAAAATATCGACTTTTCTCGAAGACAATTCTATCCATACAGAAATATTGTTTCATTTGTTTTTTCTGAAATACACAAGAAATAATATTGTTTTCTTTCTTTTATTGATAAGTGAGGATTATGAACATATGTCGTCAATTAAGTCAATTTCGTCAACTTGCTTACTCTGTAAATAGTATTCATCCTTGAAGTGATCGTCCTATATTCGCTGGCATTTAGAAGGACAAACATCGCATAGCAGGCGAGCACTCTTTTCTTTGTTTCTAATGAGATCTTCCTGTTTCTCAGTACTTTGATTAGCTTTTGAAATGCATCCTTGGCCATGAAATGCATCCTTGGCTTCTTCAGATCAGTGTCGCACTTTCCATCCTCTGCCAGAACACTTCCCAGCTATTTAAATTTCTTTACCTGTTTTATTTTTGTTTCTCCGACCTGTAGTTGTCATTTTGATGGTCTTCTTTTTAGTAATGACCGTGCATTCAGTTTTAATCAGTCCTTTCTTCTTACTTTCTCTTGCTACCTTCTGTAGGAGGGCCTGCATTTTCCTTTCCATGTTTGTTATAAGCACTGTGTCATCCGCGTATCTTATATTGTTGAAATGACGAATCCCGGCAAAGATTCTAGTTCTCTCAGTTACTAGTTTCGTTGTACAGGTTGAACAGATCCGGTGATAAAACAGATCATTGTCTTGCGCCTCTTTCTATTTTTGTATATCCGTTGAATTCATTTCCTGTCCGTACGCAAGCGGTTTGCTGCCAATATAGGTTCTTGATTATCCTAATGTTTTCCCGAATATGTTGCGGTTGCTGAACATCTCTAACACATTTTTGTGGCGTACTTTGTCAAACGCCTTTGCGTCTTTGACCAGTGTAGTTTCCACTTCGGCTTTTAAAATTTCTGGTCCGTCGGTATTTATGTGTATTGCCAGTTGCTATCTCTTGTCATGGAAGAGATCTCTGATATATTCGTTCCCTCACTGTATTTTTCTTTCTCTAATATGAACGTTCGTCCTTTGATTTTATACATCTTGTTGCTGATCATGTCTTTTGTTCTGTTCTTTCATTTTTTATGCATATCTACTTTTTTGTCGTGCTCAGCCTCTCTATTTCTGCGCATCTTTTGTTGAGCCATTCTTTCTTAGCCTGACTGCATTTCCTCCTTATGTCCTTGTCTTGGCATTGTTTTTTGTCTCTTTTTGCATCATGTCAAGTATCTTCTTAATGATCCATCCATTTTACATCTTACGTCTTTTTTCCTTTGGAAGAAATTAGTTTGCTAGAGTTTCTGTTTCCATTTTGTCCTTCGTATTTCTTTTTCACACTGTTCGTATATATTTCCTACAGGTTCGGGTCATTCATGAGTTTGTCGTATTGCAGTCTGGGGACTGCGTTAGGTTTTTTCAATCTCCAAAGATTCGTTCTTAATTTGCATATAACCAGGGTGTGGTCGCTTCCGTAGTAGGCACTTGGATAGGTTGTGCAGTGAAGAACTGCATACCTTAATCTCTTGTTGATATATACTATAGTCAATTTGATTCTTCGTTTCTCCTCCTAGGCTTCTCCATGTCCACAAACGCCTTGGGTGTTCTTGGAAACAGGTGTTAGTTATTACCTGGTCATTCGCTGTTCACCATTGAACCCATTTCTCTTCGCGGTCATTGCGATTTCTTAGTCCAAAATTGCCGATCACTTTCCCTTCCCTCTCTTGGCAAACTTTGGCATTCAGGTCTTCCATGATAATTAAGATTTCTTATGACTTGCACTGAGTCTTGGCGTTGTCTATATGGAATAGGAGGATTCGATTTCTTCTGTACTTTGTGTTGCCGGTGCATATACCACTATAACCGATCTATTGAAAGACCTCCCTTTCAGTTTAACCACAAGAAATCTTTCAGATACATGGCAGTATTTCAGAATGCAATTCCTCATGTCTTAATTCAGTATCACGTCGAATTCTTTTTCATTATTTTCATATATATATATATATATATATATATATTGATATTTCGAGACTATAATCTCATCATCAGAATGGCAGAGAAATCCTCAGAATGACCGTGCTTTTTAGCTGCCCATCTATGAATGGCTGGCTTTATCCACTGCTGCTGTACGTGTGTGCGTGTATGCATGTGTGCGTGTGTGTTTGTGTGCGAGTGTGTATCTGTGTGTGTTCAAGTTGTTTTTTTATGGTCTAATGGTGTGTGTGTGTGTGTGTGTGTGTGTGTGTGTGTGTGTGTGTGTGTGTGTATTCAAGTTGGGGTTTTTATTGGTCTGATGGAATCAGTTCATAGGATCTAGGAGTTGATGTGACTTTGACCGGGTCAAAGAATATCAGTTGTCTTATCTGTCTGATTTATCTGGTGGTATTTGCTCGTTATGTGTGCTGTAATTGAATCTACTTTTATGTGTGTGTGCGTGTGCGTGTGTGTGTGTGTTCTGTCCTGGTACGTGGTTTGTTATGGGCACCTCTGCTACTACAGCCCGGGTGGGGGGAGAAAATGTGTTAGCGTGGTTATTGTAACTATTTTTTTTCTGTGTGTAAAGGCTATGTGTAGTATTGTAATTAAATCTACCTTATTTATTTATCTGTTTGTGTGTGTGTGTGTGTGTGTGTGTGTGTGTGTGTGTGTGTGTGTGTGTGTGCGTCTGTGCTTTAGCCTGGTTAGCGGTTTGTTATAAGGGAGGAAGAAGTGTGTGTGTGGTTATTGTTACTGATTGCGTGTGTGTGTGACCTTTGTTGTTGTGTTAAGTGCATGTTGTGTGTCTCTTGGTGTTGTCTATATATATATATATATATATATATATATATATATATATATATATATATATATATATATCAGTAAAAAAGATTCAGAAGATTGGTAAATAATCACAGAGGATTCTTGTAAAATAGGGTAAGTATTAAAATTAATAGGTTAATGTAAATTTAATTTACAGAGCAGACTGGAGTCGGTTGTGACACAATATTAGTTTTAAAGTAGGAAACACGAGCGCTGACGCTTGGTTCAAAGTTTAAATATTACCCAGCTACCGTTGATGCAATAACTGGATGCCATATATATATATATATATATATATATATATATAAACACAAAAATACTTACTTGTGCCATTCGAAGGGTTGAAATAAGTAGGGTAGTGGGAGTAAGAGAATGTAAACATCAAGTTGTTACTTAGTATATGTCGGAATAACCTCTTTTTATCACAGAGGAAACCAGTACCGATTCATCAGATTAGTGCGTTACCAGTAAAAATATTGATCTGTTGATTCTTTTCCAGGTTTCAGCGTTTATTATTAAATCTGAATCCGTGTCTAATTGAAATTTGACATTTTATTCTTTATTCGCCTTTTTTTTCAATAATACAATGGACAAAATTTTTATTCTTTGATTTACTTTTGGGTTTCTTACTAAAGTGAAAAAAATTATGTCCTTTGTTCCTACAATTGTGACACACTTTGTTTTTAAAAGGGCAATTTTTAAATAAATGTAATTCACTACACTCAAAACAAGGATTAATTTTAAAAGAAATTTTTTTACCTACCTTGTGGCTCATTCTTGACTACGTGAATATGGGGCAAATCTAGTTCTTCAATTTCTGCCATGTCTGCCCTTATATTTGAAATACGTTGACACTTTTCCGTAAGATTTTGAAGTGTTATCTTTTGGTCTTGTTCAAATTTCATTAGCAATCTTATTTTTGCATCTTTTGCTGCGGTCAGTTCCTGAACAAAGCTTAGGCAGTTAAACATATCTAGTGTTATTTTGTTCAAACTCAATCTTTCACTTTCTCTGTTGACAATACTGGCAAAAGAATTGTAGTCCTCACTTTCTTTCTTTGTAAGATTCAAACACTGCCACCCTGTACTAAAAAGTGAGCTCCGCTCACCAAATATTTTTGTTAATATTTGTATGGTTTCTTGGAATTAAATTTCTCCAGGACATCTTGGGATTATAAAATTAGCGTACTCTTCTTGTTTCACTATCAGCAATCGTCGCACCTTTTCTCATCCGACCATGCAGCACAGTCTTTTTTATAAATATTACTTCGTATCGCCGAAAATAAATATGCCCCGAATGTGACTTCTTCGTCTGGTTAGTATAAAAATTAACCAACTGAGTTGATTATGGAACTCTAAGTAAAAAGTATCAGAACTGCCTGGATCATTTTCTCTTCTTGAGAAAATTTCCAGTAATTTTCAAAACCTTTCCAAGTCTTCTTTTTTTTTTTGCTGATTAAAATGTCCAGTATCCAACATTTGAAATCCTCTATTTACGTAAGTTAGCAGTATTTGTCAGTTTTATACTTCCAATGAATGTTTCTGCGAGTTCATTCATTCATTGTTGATATCGTTGACTGTAGTATTTGTTGCTACAGTTGCATTTTATATTTATTTGTTGTGATTCATATTCACCAATCTGTTATTTCAAACGTGATTTCTGGAATCTTTCGTTGCTAATATGTTGTATCGTCGAGGTGAATGATACACAGAGAAGAATGAGTGCTTAACATATTTATTCATCACAGTATCTGATGTTAACGGATATATACAAAAATACAGAACAATAAGTTATAAACAATTAACAAGACAAACATACGAGTAAAATAGAGAGGAGGGTCTAAACGGTGAATAGCCGACAAATGAAAGCAGACTGAATATTAAATCTACTTGTTGCCTAAAATGACCTTTTAATTATATACTCGTAGATCCTTTCTGGCTATGAGCCAGTCCGTCGGTTAGAGTGCTGAAGGAGTGCTAACTAATCTACAACACAGATCAAGCATCCGACAGCCAGATACAAAACTGTTTGCTCGATCTGGCCTATCTCAATCCCCTTTGAACCGCGAGGGATGCGCTTCTGCTTTCATGTGTGGTCTTGTCCGTCGTGTTTTCCATCAAAATCAAATTCAATCAAATGACCTAGTCAGACTATCTTTGATTCACAATCATCACCGCGACTGCCACCAGGGGAGATAAAAAGAATAGAGACAGAAAGAAAATATGGAAAGAAAGAGAATTGGGTGAAAAGACGATCCGATGCTCAGATGCGAGCGGGTGCCGACAACAACAAGTATTTTAGACAATTTTTTTAATAATGTACCTCTGTTAACACGCCATATACTTATAATGTGCACCCCAAAACACTAAGAATTAATTTTCAATCATCTGATAAATAGTTATAAATGTTCTTATATTCAAAATTCTTTATAAATCAATGACATACTTCGACTCGAATATAAATACGTGGAACAAAATAAATCCAACATCTGCCTTGAGGGCAATCCCTCAGAGAACGAAACGCCTCGCCTAAGAATATTTTTCCTCTGGTCTATTTAATGGCGAAGTTTGAGCTGTGGCTCTATATATCTCGGAAGCATTTGACAGCGTTTGACATACTGGCCTTTTACGCAAGCTCCAGGGTATTCTTAAACAGTAATTGGGAAAATGTCACTAAATGCAGGGTGAAATGAATTGCTTAATATCTAGAGTTAAGAGAGGGTGACATTGATGCAAACGTTGTCAAAAACTGTTAGAAATGTCTCCTTAATTTATCAGCACATTGATACATCTCTTTCTTTGTTTCTTCCATATGGATAGGAGGTGTCTGATATTCATAATTTCTGACAAAAGTTTTATCCCATTTGCATAGTCTTTCTTAAGACGTCTAAGTTATTCTTAGATGAAATGGTGGCTTAAGATACATGTGAAGAATTGGAGATCAACCAGAGAATAAAGGTAAACTTTCATACAATAATAGCAGGAAGAGTTCTTGCCATTTTGGTTTTCACTCTTCTGTTCCTTGAGCTATTATTACTCATCAGTTTATAAACAAAATCTTTACTTGGTACTGAACCCAGAAAACTTTTATTAACAATCCAATGCTATTTGTAATCAACATTGTCTTTTATTATGGGTTTAATGTTGTACCTTAAATAACTGTAATTTTTTAGATCCAGAACAGAAAAACATAAGATCACTTGAACTGAATCTCTTAAGGAAGATATTCTTGTGTTATGGCATTAGACATGTCTTTGCTATTGTCATTGATTTTTAAATGTGCGTCTGAATGTATACAACAATAGTTGTTATGATGATAATAAAGAGCAGATGTTAATTTTTCAGTCAGTTACCTAACATAAGTCCAAAAGAGATAAAACAAACATACGCATTCTCTTCAAAACCACAAAATTTACTTGGATTATTCAAATTTCTCCCCAATATAAGTATTCCTTCATTTTGTTTCAGTCTTGTTTCCCACTTCAGCAACAAGTGCTTTAATGACAGCTGGAAATGATATTTGCAGACAATCAATACAGATCCAATATATTCTAATTTTTAAAATTTTTTATTCAAATGTGCAACAAAAAACATTTTGATAAATTGATTTTTTCATTTACAGTTCATTCTCATGTGATAAAGCAGTTGACTTAATTTCTCAGCAAATGGGCAAACAGTTTGAAAGTTATAAAATCTAATCGTTATCAAAGCAAAAGATAAAACAAAAGATGTGAGACTGATTCCCAGTTAATGGAATAGACATGTAACTGAAAATAAGTATCACCATTATATCATAGATGCTTATTATACAAAACAATGAGGGTATCTCTATTTGATTTAACTTAAATAAACAAGTTTATTGGTTCTCTAAAGTTGCATGAGCAGTGCCCTTCTTTTTCTGCCTTCAGGAGGAAATTTTTGTGTCATTTCCGTCTTCTTTCTTGGTCAAACCATTCGTAGCCATGAAAGGGCTTCAGATTCTCCTGGAGTGCTAACGAATTCATACATTTTCACTTTTGGAGAAGAAACGATTAATATTCTAAGCTACCTACGGCTAAGTTAACAATTACATACTCTAAATTTATAGAACCTGTTCTACTTCATTGCATTTTATCCTATCGTCGGAATGCTTTTTCTTAAAGCTTTGTAAAGTTCCAAAGAGTACAAGAAGTTCTTGTGCGTGAATGTTTTTGAAGAAATAGAACGTTGCACAGCACTAAACCCACATTTCAACAAAATTAGCCCTAGCGCTAGTATCACAACAGATGTTGAGACAACCAGAGAATAAGTAAGCATTAGGTTTTATATACGCATTTCCCTCTCCTAGAAAGTTTCTCTGTCTTGGGAAGAACAAAAGAACCGGGGACTCGTCACTTCCGACTAGTGTCCCCAAAAATGTAGCATCTAATGGTCTAACCAGGCACTTAGATACCAAACTTTAAACATACGCATGCACACATTATATATATATATATATATATATATATATATATATATATATATATATATTGTTGTATACCTATCTATATACTACAATGGTATGTTCCTATTCTCTTAAATACGTGGCCACTATTGAGGTGAAGGGAGAAGAGTACAGTGATTATAATGACTAGCAGTTCACCAGCAGAATATCTACTTCACGCATTGTGCGAGTCTTGTATCTGTTGATATACTCTTATTCCAAATCTCCGTTTTGGTGATTATTCACTCAGCAATCGTTTTGGTTTACAACACCGGAGACGAGAATTGTGCTTTTGACCAAAATAGAATATTTTGGCGACTATGATTGCTCTTTTGGCCAAAATAGAATATTTTCGTAACAAAGAGTGTGCCGTGGACCAAAATACAACATTTTAGCGTTGAAAATTGTGTCGGGCAAAATACAACATTTTGGTATCAAATACAACATGTTGGCATCAAATACAACATGTTGGTAACGAAAATTTTAGGCCGAATTCAACTAAACGTTCCACGAACATAGTATCGGCAAAAGCGCACAGAAAAAATGTTACCGAGTCAACTTTTGTGAACAAAGGTTTTCACATAATAATTCACCAAGGAACATTAGTAAAGATGATCAAAAGTACAAAAAATATAAAGTACTTTTTGTGGCTACAAGGAATTTCAAGCAGTACGTGATATCAACTACTTTTGTGAAACACAATAGTCAAGAGAAAAAACAAACAAAAAACACTATATTATTCCGACTAAAACGTAACCAAAGGTACGTGGAATTGAAAATTCAATTGCAAAAAAAAAAAAAAAAAAAAAAAAAAAAAAAGTAACATTGAAAGGATTTCTCGGGATAGTGTTACGTGGAAGTAATTTGCAAGAAATTAAAAATGTTTTTGATTGACAGTAGTGGAAAAAAATATATATAAATGTATATACTTTTGCAAAAAGCAAAAAATGGAAGAGTTTAAAAAAGAGTAGTTGGAAATTATAAGGCAACAAGAACAGCAAAAACGTCTAAAAAAAAGGCTCGAAAAAATCGAGGAAATCTTTTGAAACAGCAGAAAATATTTTCAAGCAACATTAATAAAGATTCGATTTTTTTTCTCATGAGGCTATAGTGAAAGTGATAAGAGATTATAACAACAGACCTGAGGAAGACGTACTATTTGTATCGTATTTCCGCAGACACGAAGACATTTACAGGTCGGACTGCGCAAATTATTCGTACTAGAAAAAGGTTAGACTAGTCTTACAAAAATTAGGCAATGTTGAACATACGAAGTTCATGAATTATATTCTACCAAAGAAGACAAGTGACTTAATATTTAATGAAACGGTTACTTTACTTTCGGAGTTGTTCGGCCCGAAGACGTCATTGTTCCAGGTGGAAGTGTAATAATTTACTGAAAAATTACGAGGAAGACTTCACTACGTTCGTTAGTATTGCGAATAATCAGTGTGAGGAATTCACATTGTCAGAACTAAGCCCTGACAGTTTCAAGTACTTAATAATTGCGAAAGGTTTAGTGCGAGCTAAAAACACGGAAATCAGAAGGAGAGTTCTGAATAAACTCGAAAACGAATCCAACTTAACTTTGCAAAACCTAGCATAAGATTTGTCAGAAATGTATAAACATTCACGCCGGAATATTAAAATAAGTGAAGTGTCGCACATCAACAAGGTGCGCCATAAAAATAAAACCATGAAGAAAAAAATTATTAATTCTAACCCCGAAAATTCTTGCGAGGACTACATTTCTATAATGTCTGTCCACTTAAAACAAGGAATGTTTTCATTGTGGAAAAAGGGCACAAAAAAATCTCACTGCAAGACGAAAATTAAAAAGAGTTAAGAATTAGATTTAGATAGCTATCGCTAGACAAACTTCAAGTCAGAATACGAAATAATTTCTACAGGTGAAAATCCTGAACAAAAATATCAAGTTACAATTAGACAACGGTTCTGGTTTAAACATAACAAATGTTTATACTTGGAGGAAAATAGGAAAACCAACATAAATGATTTAAAAAATAAAAAAATAAATAAATAAAAGCTCGTACAGTCACAGGTGAGAAAATTAAATTTGTACGAGAGTTTATTGTTAAACAAAAAAAGTTAAAATTAAAAATATATGTAATAAAAACCAGGAATAATATTTTTGGCATAGATTGGATGGAAAAAAATCAAATTATAGAACTGTCCAATTAGTTTATTTTGTCAAAAAGTGAGTTCTACCAACGAAACAGAAGCTCTAAAAAAGAATTAAAAAATAAATTCCCAAAGGTATTTTCTGGTGGGCTTAGCAGGTGTAACGGGCTAAAAGCGAAATTCGATCTGAAAGAAAGCGCACAACCAGTCTTCAATAAGAAAAGAAATGTACCCTTTTCGCCGATCAATGAACTTTATAGACTTGAAAAAAAGGGGTATTTTTTTTCAAAGTCGAGCATAGCGACTGGGCTTCGCTGACTATATATTTAAAAAATGTCGAAAGACAAACGCATTTGTGCTGATTTTTTTCACGGGCTTAAACGTTGCCCTCAAAGATTATCACTACCCACTTTGTGGACCGGAAGTGTCTTTTGTGCAGCTGAGTGAAGGTAAGATTTTTTTTTCAAAAGGCTAACAGACTGTAACGATGGGAAAACATTATTCTAAATTATGACTTTAAATTGGATTTCTTGCCTTCAAGTAAGCTAAGTCATGAGAACGGATTGTCCAGACTGATTCCAAGAATTAATGAACCATTCGAAGATAGTCATTGCTGCTCTACAATCGGAGATAAAGCTTAAAAATATTTTGTGCAATACTGCAAATTCATCATTGGAATAAAAAATAAATTAAAAGACAAAAATAAAACAAATTCTAAAGTTTATTGAATATGTGATGACGTTCTCATGTACAGCGAAAGCGTAGTGGTACCTCTAGCCCTACAAAAAAGATCCTGCAAGAATTACATGCAGGACACCCTGGTATATTCAGAATGAAGAGCGTAATGAGAAGCTATATTTACTGGCGTAGCATGGATAGAGACATTGATATTTTGGTAAAGAGGTACGTGCAAAAGTTTTACTTTGGCGGGTAAGGCACCACCAATTAATTTTAACCCATGGTCAGAAACTGACCGCCTGTAGTCACGTCTTCATATTGATTCTGGTTCAATGAATGAATCATTCTATTGTATTGTCGTAGACAGCTTTTCGAAATGACCAGAAATTTTCAGATGTAATAATCTAACCACGCAAGTAGTAATACAGTTTTTACACGAACTGTTTGCGATGTTTGGAGTTCCAGATTCAGTTGCTTTTAATAATGGTACACAATTTACATCGAGAGAGTTCAAGGAATTTTGCAAGATGTTTGTACTAAATCACAATACAATTGTCCCTTACCATCCTAGAAACAACATCCAGGCAGAGCGTTTTGTGGATACTTTCAAAACAGCTTTTAAAAAGGCAACGGTGGCCCACAGATGCAGCAGTACAACAATTTCTGCAGGTGTATAGACAGACATCGAATAAAAACGCGCCTTCGGCCATGATTCCTGCAGAGATTATGTTGTGCGTCAGATACGATCAGTGTTTGATAAACTGATTCTCAATAGAAAAAATATGAGCATACAGGGAAAAACTGTGAAGAACTTTTACGATATTAGTCAAAAGGTGTTTTTACCGCATGTATCGGTTGAATAAGACATATTAAGAAGTCAGTACTATTGTCCGAAGAATCGGAAAAATGGTATATCTGGTTAAGGGACCAGAATTAGTAAATAAAAGGCACTACAACCAAATAAAAAAGAGGTATGCCGTTCAAGAGAATACTTCTTCAGATGAGGTAGAACGTATAGAGGTTCTCTTTGATACGTTTGACGTTCCTATCCAGCCAAAGGCTCCTGAAATAGAGGTCCGGAAAAGGCGTAGTAAAAAAAGAGAAGGGATATGGAAAGGACTGCCATTGACCCTAAAAAGAAAAAAATATTAACTCTGGAAAGTGCGAATCTAAAAAAAGGGGTGTTGAATGCCTACTTATATACAGTAATGGTATGTTCTTATCCTCTTAAATACGTAAACTATTTGGGTAAAGGGAAAAGAGTACAGAGATTATACTGTCTAGCAGTTCATCAGCAGAGTATCTACTTCACGCAGCGTGCAAGTCTTGTATTTATCGATATACTATTATGTCTCATATCCATATTATGAAAAACCATCATTAGACAGAAACCAGTATTTGAACAATCTGTCAATTCCATTTTGGGTGCCGGAACATCGGTGTTAAAAAAGAGACAAATTTATTTCAATGCTTATGAAGACAGCGTTGGAAGTAGATTTTAGAAAATAATATTAAACGTATGAACTTCTGCTGCTAGATAGGCTGTCTAGTATTTAACATGAACAACTTGAACAATCCACAACTCGATAAATATCAATAATTTCACTTTCCGGTCAATAAATAAAACCTAGATTACTCGTTTGTTATATTTTATAGGACTCGACGGAGGAAAATCAATGAGAGGCACGTACAATTTATAAAGTTTTATAGTGATAGAGTATGTACAATAGATTTTTCCATATCACCGCAACCAACACATTCTAGAAAATCAGCCCGTTCTGGGTCTCTAAAACTAGATCGAACACCATTTCCGTTTAGTCAGACACAAACTCTAGAAAAAATCGTCATGCATGGCTCCTTTAACTGTAACTAGATATTATATTGATCTTGTCAATGGTCAGGTATCAAAGAAACCAAAAAGAGATCTTCAGGTTGAGTTGATTTCTGATAGAAGCATTTGATTTTCATATGCTGACGGGTTTTTGCATTCCTATGTCGCCCTCAGCAGCATGGAAGTAATAACTCTTCTAGCACATGGGAGGTTTTAGAAATCAAAAAGTGTTTGAAACGAATTCACTTTCGCTTAGCTAATTTGGTGCAAAAAAGAGTACAAGCACCGACAGTCAATAGACTTATTACAGTTACATCTGCTACTATCTGATAGAACCGGGTTTGTCTTTTTTTAATCTTGATATAACACGTTGCAAACATCAAAACAGCTTTGTGGATGCGAAAACTTTTGGTCCCACCTATACAAGTTTCATAAAAAAGATTTGGACTAAGACCATAAGGCAAAAAGTGTGTGTGTGTGTGCTTTATTTTTATTTTTTTGGTTTCGATTTTTTGTTTTGCTTTTGGAAAATGTATTCTTATACCTTTTTCGTGTTTTGAATTATACCTCTTTTTCACCGCGCTTCTTCTTTATTGTAAAGAAAACCCAACATTTTAGAGTTGCTTCGCTTGTTTTAATTATTAAACTAAAATTTTCACGAGAAAGTAAAATATTAATTATTATAAAGAAACGAACAAGTTACAAAATTATACTTAATAGAAATGATTAATTTCTAATTTTACTTTTTACAAATCCATTTTTTACATGTTTTTTTTATATATATATATATATATAATCGTTTCACCCCTAGCAAGGAAATACTGCCACTGGTGCGTAGGTGTTACAATGAGAGGACAGAAATGAACACTGTATAGGTGATGTTGTAGAAACGTGGTATTCACTGAGATAGAAGATGGCAATTGACTTTGCATTTAAACTTTACTTTTGGAGATTATAGCTATCATGGAAACAAGCATGGGAAAGGGAATTCTGCTAGCGGGAAGTGAGAGGAAAGAAACTGATGGAGTGGAATTGGCGGTTACATTTGCCTATTTTGATGGTAAAAGGGTGGAACCTAGTTGCCAATCTAGTTGCACGGATAAACTGATGAGGGTGGACACCAGGGAATAAAACTGTGAAAATGCTTGTAAAAAAGACAGACGGAAGCCTCATTCCGTCGATGAGAAAGTGGCTAAGGCGAGAAGCCAAATCGGGACCAGTTAAATTGCAGATCCTCCTTTGGATTTTGTCGAGAAGCCCGAGATGAACAACAGAAGCACCTGACAAGATATGGAAACAGTATTCAATGCACAGACGAATGGTAGATTGATAAATGTGAAAGATAGATTCTGACGAGAAAAAACTTGTGGCTCGGCATAGCAACCCAACCTTTTTAGCAGTAGATATAGCTCTTGACTCAATGTATTTATTCCGTTCGAAATCAGCTGAGAGGAGGTTGCAGTGTATTACTTTAAGGGAGACTAGTGTGATCTATATTAATGGAAAGTAGGAAAGATTCCCTATGGTGGTTAAAGAAGAAAAGCTTCGTTTTGGAAACATTAAAATTTAGAAGCAATTTCTAACTCCATTCTATTACAGATTGAAGGTCCCTTCTAAAAGCAGAGACTAGATCTACTTTTCAGCCAAGGCAGATTTCTTACTGGGACGGAAGCAGATGGTGGTGTCATCTGTGTTAATGTCAACTTGGGAACTGACTACATCAGGAAGATCATTGATGAATATAAAGAAAGCGTTGGACATGGATAGATACCATCACTCTGTAGCTTGCACAGAAGATCAGCATACCAAATCCTATTGAATGCTTTGAGATATCCAGGGCAACAGCCCGGACTTCACCGTTCTTAGCAAGGGCCTGATATGCGGTGATGCTCATTGGCACATCAGCAGTAGATCTGGCGAAGTGGCAGCCATACTGTTTGTCAGAAAATAATTTGTTGGATGCGTGATGCTGAATCATTTCAGCATTGATACTAGCTTCGAAGTCTTTGCCAAAAAGCGATCAGAGGCGGATAGGTCGATAGTTAGAAGAATCGGGGGGCTATCCAGAGTTTTTAAAAGCAGGGACTACAGAGGAGGACTTCCAGCAAGTAGGGAAGCAAGAGGTAGCAAGGCAATAGTTATAGAGTTTTGAGAGAACTGGGGAGAGTTCAGGGACACATGACCGGAATATCATCACATCTGCTTGCTTTATGGGAGTCAAGCTTAGAAATAATGTTAGAGAACAGAGAGGGGCTTATATATTACTCAGCTGGGCCTCAGTTCTAGGAGGGAAGTTGAGTTTGGGAACTCCAGATGAATCAAGTGTAAGAGAATTTGTGAGCGAAGCACTCAGCCTTGATGTGAGAACCTCAAAATTATTGAGTAATGGAAGGATCGAAATTTTGCTGTTGTTTATCACACTCTTGTAGAGCTCCCAGTAGTCTTTAGAGCCAAACTTGCAGAATGCTATACGCTGCTACATTCTATTAATAAACAACAGCTTATCATTATTTAGGACTCGCTTGCATTCATTGCAAGCAAAGACAAAAAGGCACCTATTATGGTCAACCGCGTCCCTCCAGTAAAGCTGAAAAAGTGGTTTCTGTGAGGAATGACGGCCGAGCAAGCAGGAGAGAACCAAGGGAAAATATGAAGCTTGAGTCGGAACTTCCTGGATGGATGAAAACCTCAATGACGGCTTTCACCCAAGAAGAGACCTCAGATGCACAGTCTTCAAGAGGGAGACTAAAAACTTTGTTCCAAGGAACATTACAAAGGAAGTCGCGGAACGCCTCCCAGTCCGCTCTTTGATAGGTGTAAGATATTCTGCTGGTAGGAGGTTCCTAGAAAGAGGGAGAGTGGAAGGAGATATTAACAGAAATTACGTAATGATCAGAGTTGCCAAGAGGGCAGAGCTGAATACCATGGCAAGAATCAGGGGTAGAAGTAAAAGAGGGATTTAGTAATGAGCCGAGTCCATTAGGGTTATTGGGGTAACACGTGGTGAAATTCACTACTTGCGTGAAAGAGTGAGCGATTAAAAAGTTCACAGTATGGAAACCAGCAAGATCTGTGACAGAGTTTTCTAGCCACACGGCCTAGTGGGCATTAAAGTCACCGAACACAAATATATTAGAGAAGGAATGAGAGGAAATGGCTGTGTGTGTGTGTGTGTGTGTGAGAGAGAGAGAGAGAGAGAGAGAGAGAGTTAAACACATACATACATTTAAAAGGGTCAAAATTCCTAGCACCTGAAGAAGACCGAAACGGCCGAAACGTTATGTTATTTGTTTCTATCTTTTTTTTAATTTCTGTTAAGAATTTTTCTAAACAAAATTTATACTTACAGTGAGGCAATATTAAATTGAACATCGAAATAACCCAGCGTAATTGTTTGTAGCGAAATCTGATCCAAACAAAAATTAGGCCTTTATATTTGGGTCATCAATGAGCAATGGAGGTAAACGAAATGATATTTTTTTAAGTAAATTGGAACCACGAAATGTATTTTGGTCACCAGTGGTGAAGTCTGATCTAGCGTAAGTTGAGTGCCGTTTAATTTGGGTCGTCGGAGAACGGTGAAAATGAACGAATTAATTTTATCAACTAAGAAATTTGAGATAGCGCTTAGTAAGCAAAAGTAACTTTGAAATTCACATTATTTTGGCTAAAGCAACCAGACACTCGAGTTAAGCACGTGAATGGCCTGGCTTGTGACTCTCCGGTTTCTATATAAGCGCGCCGTAATGCTGAAGTAAGGAGACCTTGAAAGCGTACGGTTGTGTGTCATCGGGTCTCCCCGATGAGGGGGTGCGGACAAGAGAGACCAGAACTGTGTGAGCGTACGGGTCACCCCGCCTCCACTGGAGTAAGGTTGCTGACAATTCGGACCAATCAACTTCCTAACCGAAGACGTCTTTGTATAAAAAAAGAGAGTAAAATATATTTTATATTTTACTTGCATTTGGTCCTATTGTTTCAGACGGAGGCTTGTTGCAGATTGTATTTGTTGTGCGGTGACGACGGAAGGACAAGAAAGAGGAAGACGATTATGAAATGATTATATGAAACTGATGTTTTATGAAGAGGTTGGATTGAGTAGTTCCCAACAAGAAGAATTACGATTTGAAAATTTTAAGCATCGCCTCAAATTTACTGCAGATTGTTTAAATTTAAAAGTCGCCCAAGGATTTCGGGAAATGTCATCGTCGTAGCGGTCGCAGTGAAAAACCGTTGAGTGTATGAAACTTAATGTTCGTCACTAGCCTGGCAATATCAGAATTGCATCAGCCGTCATTTGTACAAGCACCTTTAAAAGACACCGTTGTCCCAGCGTTTTATTTGAAAAGAATTGACTCTGTCAAAAGAGTCTGGAAAACATTGTTGAAAAGAGTTATATATCTTCTGAGACGATTTAACAAGTGAACCACACACACACACACACACACACACACACACACACACTCTCTCTCTCTGTCTAGAATCCCGTGTGTGAGTTGTTATGCTAGAAACTTTTACTTTCTCTAACCTTTTTCTTTTCCTATTCTTTTCTTGTATATAAAAGACATTAACAGTGCAACCATCGAGCAGTTGTTTGTTCGGTTTTCTACAGACATTATTTTCTATTTCTTTTTGCTGTATTCTAAATGTTTAACACCGGCTCCCCCAGCCGTGTTTACATCTTCAGTCGATCGTGAACGAACAACACTTCTGCTTTCTAGATCTAATAATCACAACGTGGGCAGAAAGCAGATTTAAAACAGTAAGCCGATTGACTGACCTACGGATGCTCATGGACCTACGGCCAACCCCTTGAGTTCGGTTAAGACCGAATAGACACATCAACCCGAAGAGGAAGACACCGGAGGTTGAGAGGACACGGTGAAAGAGTTAGGTCTGGTGCACGCTAACCGGAATCGACCCGTGGAGTGGAAGTGTTAGATATACGGTCCCGTGATAACCACTCCGGGGACAGAAAAGGGTTAAATATATGGTGCCGTTAACCAGTATTCGACCCGAGGGGCCAGAGTGTTAAACTTTGTCTATATTGTTCAAGATGCTGTCAAGTACGGAACAGTTAGTAGAAGAACAGGAGGGTTAGAAAAAGAAAATATAGCTAACCGAGCTTACTAGAGACAGACGGAGACACATCTAGAAATTGTCTAAAGATTCAAGAGAAATTAACCTAGCTAGAGAAATATATCGCTAACATAAATACCAAATCCATGCATATGAACATTGGAGTCCTTCCTAAAGAGGGGAAGATAACCTGGGATATAGAAATCAGAGGAAGGGATAGAAGGTTTCACAGAGAGCTAAGATGTCAGGGGAGTTTTCGTAAAGGAAGCATTCAACGCTGCAAAACTCGGCACGGATACCACGGACGTTCGCAAAAGAGATGTTGAGGAGGTTAGATGTTTTTTGTTTAGCTGGTTTAGTTTTATTTCTTTGATTGTGTGTTGTCATGATAAAATATTTTTTGGTAAGGAGAGGCCTAGAGTAGTAGCATCAGTCGGTCGTCAAATGCAACAAGTGTGGAAAGGGAACTGGCAAAGACTGCAGCATAAAATAGCCTCAGAGTTGCCCACCGGAGGCACTTGGAGAGACAACAATCCATGCGCGATTTGGCACTACAAGAATCCCAGTATTATTCAACTGTTGATCAGAGCAGAGTTTCAAGACGCCATGTAATAGTTGGGGCTCCTAATTACCAGTCGGAAGCAGCAACCTGGAAACTGCCAACTCGGTACCCTCAGTATGAAGAAACGTTGCCACCATACACACACGTTACAAAAACCTAGCGACAGCACCACTATCAAGACCCTTAGGAGAGAAAAGAAACCGGGAACCCCTTCCTAAACAGAAAACAAGAGATGAACCTCTACTGCTGTTCAAAAGGAGGAGGAGTATGACGCGACTGATAGTAGGGTCTATCTATTCCAATTTTTAAAAAAAATTAAAGAAAAACAAAATTACTGTTTTAGTTAAAGTAAAGAGATCCCTTATTAATCCCCACAAGAGAATTTTAAAATACCTTTCCACGTGAGAACAAACGTTCACTTAAGATCTTTAAAAATATTTTTTAAACAAAGAATCTATCTATCTAAATGGAAAACGTAATAACTCACCTTTTCCAGTGATAAACACATTAATTTAGAAATTCTTGCAAAAATCCAATAATTATCGGATTTTAATGACTCTTTCAGGACTTATTTACAAATGAATAAATTTATTTTTGAAATCGTCATTATAAAAAATATTAGTAAAAATATATATTTTTTATAACTGTTACCCTACTCCACGTAAATTTATGAAATTTCAAGAAATTAAATTCTGTAGGCAAAATTCATTTTATTACTTGAACACCGGACTCATTGGGGAATATAAATCATGTATTTTTTTCAATCATTTCGCCCCTTTTGCCAAAAATCTACTTCTAATCGTAAAATGAAAAATGCAATAAAACTATGACATTATTTAATTAGATAAGTTATTAATTCCTTAAATAAATAAGTTAAGGACATTATAGTCTGAAAAAAAAATTCGATTTATAATGAAATTTTAAAAGATTTTCTGTTTTTAATTATAATAATTTATAAAGTTTCAAATTTATTTTAAAAATATTTCCAAGACATGCAAACGTTAAGTTGGTATGTTATAAAATAAAGACTATATTTACTAATCGAAAATCATCTAGTCATCGTATTTTTAAATTAATTTTCATTTTTTGTGCATTTGAAGTTATTTAAAATAATTTCTATGCGTACATGAAAAGGTCATGTGTTTCGCAGTTTCTTCCCCTTACCGCAAAAAAATTGAACAATTAATTCACTTGTGATCGCCATACACTTATCACGCATTTGTCAATCTGTCAACACATTTCAAATACGGGGAAAAGGTTAGAAAGTTAACCATACACCTAAGTAATACTTGTATAAATCGGGAAATTTGTTAACGGGAAATTTGTTAATTTACCAAAATAATGTCTACAGATATATATTTTATTTTTGCAAGATTATTAAAACCGAGAATTAACTGTTGTTTACAAATGTGTCGATCGCTCAAAAATAGCCGAAAAATTGAGATTTTTTTTTAAATTTTAAAATTTTAGATTTTAATCAATGTAATTTCTGTTTAAAATATATCAGAATATTTTGCTTACTGAGAATAGTAAATTTAATCATTTAGCTTTCAATTAAAACTAACATAAACGTTACAAGAAAACTTGTTTATTTTTAAAAATTTAATTTAAAAGTTAGTTCTTGAAAATGAGTGGAGGTACCTAGTAGATGACCACTTAGTTCTTGATGCGAGACGCTCGGTACGATTTTCTGACTGTCTTTATATTGCTGTCAGTTGGCTGACTCTTTATATACAAAAGTCTCTTTGTTCTTTTGATCTTTTTATTTATTTATTTTTCGGCTTTTCTTTATTTCTATCTTTTAGTAGTGGAAGTTATGCGAGAAGACTCTTGTTTTGGTAAATTTCTAGTTACAATAACTAGGCGATGGACTTGCAAACTTCCGTTTCTCAGCAGTTGCTCAGCGTTTTCTTCTTTTTATATGAGAGTTGCCTTCTCATGAGTTGATAGAGAAGTATAGAGAGAAGAGCTGATTTTCTAAGCGCCGCTTAGATGTGTCACAAGACCAAAAGCATGTGGTACCCAGTAAGAATCGAATTCACAATACAGCTGTAACTGGTTCCAGTGAGACACGCTTGCTAACCGTTACAACACTTCTGTCTTTTGCACACGTATTCTCATGGCAATTGCTCTAACGATATTTTCCATGCTGCATCGTCCACGTGAATTTAATTTGGCATCTAGTTCCCATCCTTTTACCGTTCAAATCGCTAAATATAACGAACACTTCTATTTCAACAGTTTCTTTTCTCGCACTCCCGCCTGTGGAATTCCCTTAAGTTTACTTGTTTCCCTGATAGCTACAATCTCCATAAATTTATATGCAACGTCAATTGCCTTCTTATATCTTCTTGAATCCCATTCATTTTTAGCCTTTTTTCAATACCCACTGTACCCTGTATTTTCTCTAAGTTTAATCCCCTGTACACTAGTGGCGGCCCCACCTTGATTGGGTTGAAATGATTAAAAAAAAAACAAAAAAAAACAAACAAACAAAAAACAAAAAAATAAAGAGAGAAATATTTATATTTTAAAGAAAGCAAATACTTTCTTGTAATTTAGATTTATTAGAAATCATATTTTGTTTTTTATTTTTCCATTTAAGCTCACCTCAGTTCTTAAATATTTCTATTTCAAAGCTCTCTCTCTCTCTCTCTCTTTATATATATATATATATATATATATATATATATATGCATGCAAATGCATTGCATTCTAAAATTTTCCTTGTAATGTAAACGCATTCTTTGCAGTCTAATTTAGTTAATAAGAAATTGTTTTATTGAATTTGTTGTGTATTAATTGTTTATCCTAAGCTTGAATTTCCGTTTTTTTGTCAGATAGACAGGAAGAGAAAATATTAATGCCAAAGGGAAATACATATAATTCCCCCCAAAATTGTACTTACTCATATTTACACAGTGAAGTGTAGTACATCACGACTAATGCATTTATTTTCTGATAAGTTACAAATCCAACGCAAATTTGTTGATATGAAAGATACATGTTTTCATCTATGTGAAATATGGTGAAGCATTGTTTTAGTGAAATGATGAAGAAACAGATTATAATGAAAAATATCAAATGTAAAATATGTAAATTCTGTCTGAAATAATTGAAAATCCTGTCACAAGAGTAAAAAGCGACTCGTTTGTTCTACTCTAATGGGCACAGCGCTATGAAGAAAATACACACGCATACACATACTTTGACTAACCTATACGCTGACACATATCAGAACTAAAATTGTAGAGCATGTTCCGCACGCAACAGCTTTTGCTTATTTCTTTTCCTTTCAATTGATAACGTAAAAAAGACCAGATGTACACAAATAGAATAACACTAAATCTTTTTTCCATTAAGAGAGTACAATGTTTCACTTCTTGCTATTTTAGTCTTGATAACTTTTCTTTTCGTTCAATAATCGCAACTTTCAAGGAACTAAGCTTTTAAAATTAAATACTTTTTAATTAACACTTCTTATGTGGTTCCTTTAACATTAAAATTGAACAGGAATTTTCAGAACTTTAGTCATAAACAATTTTAAAATATTCACTTCTCAAAACTCTCAATTATCATGAACACTGTTTATCTTCAAATATGTAAGTTCGATTTTTCTTTGGCTTTTGTTAACATTTCTTATTTTTAATTCAACATTTTCTTTACAGCTTCAGTATAAAACTTTTAAAATTTTTGTATTTTATAAATACTCATTCAACAAAAAAGTTTTCTAATGTTTTTATATCTATTTCTTTATTTTTACTAGTACTTTTCTTTTTCAGTTCTAAAATTAACTTTTTAAAGATTTTAAAATGGTTGCGTTTCATAAAAATTCAACAAATAAAAATGTCAAAATTTGTTTCGTAGGTTCAATTTTCTTTTTTGAACTTCTATCGAATTAGTTACAGAAATTTCTACATTATACCACGAAAATATGTCTATCGTTTCTTTTTTCTTTTTTTCTTTTTTTTTTTACTGTATTACTTATATAAACTCGCCACTTGAATTTTATCCCGTCAATTACATTGTAATACTATGTTTGGGTTGCTTTTTTAATTGCTAAAATTGTTTTCTTTTCCTCACTTATTGTCCATAAAGTAAAAGTTGTAACTGTATAAAACTTTAAAATCATTTTTCTTTAATTAAACAAATCTTATGTTATATGTTCCAATATTCTCCAAAAGAAAAAAACTTCGATCACATTTCCTAAACTTTCGAAGTAATTATTTGTCATCGGTGAAAATATCATTCTTTAAGTTTTGATTAGCGAATGAGGGCCGGTTTTATAAATTAATTCAGAAATCCAATCAAATCCATTCAACAAATGACAAAAGGTAAAGTGCCACTTGTCAATCAACTTGGGATGTTATCAGGGGAACATTCTCAGTATTTGGGATGTTAACAGGAGCGCGTTCTGAGCATTTGGGGCGTTATCAGGGGTACATTATAAGTATTTAGAGTGTTATCAGGGGGTCAATTCTTAGTCCTTGGGGTACATTATTTTAAAATTGTCTAAAGCACTAAACAGAAACAAAATCAGCATTGGTTCTCTCATTAATAATAATAATAATAAATAATCTCACACCAAAATAAGAGGTCATTATTACATTTTTAAGTCAAATGCATTTGAAATTTAAAAAAGACTGTTAATTACTCCATTTATTTCGGATGAGTATTCATACTTTTAATTTTTTCGTTGCTTAGTCAGGCAGTCAAATAGATTTCCAAAATAATTCTGTTAAACATGCTTCATTACTTGATTTGATCCTTACCTCTTCTGTCTATTGTCGAGTAGCACATTTTTTGCCTTTCGCCAATTCGGATTGCGTTGTAATATCTGTTGATATTTTGACAGTCATGCACTTCCTATTCACAATTCTTTTTAATATAGGCGTATTGATTCGCGACGCCACTTGGAATTGAAATTTATTACCTTCTTATTGAGAATTGTGTCACTTAGGTTTCTTCTTAGGGAAACGCTGGCATCAATGCTTTCGTACCCTCTCAGCAATATCAGATGGAAATCTTTTTCTTCGTTCACAGCGGCCTTTTCAGCCAATATAAACCACATGAATCACTTTGCCGGCAATACCCATGTGATAGTTCTGATCACAACAAGCGCTTCTTTTTGTTCGCTTGTAATAATTTTAAACGTGTCCTCAAAGAGGCAAAGTCTTTGTACGCTGACAGAATTAGGTACCGTATAGCCTCTCGCACGTTTGGTTCTCGTGAATATTGACGGCTCTGTAATAATGTGTTAAATAAAATATTTAAAAAATATTCTCCTTCTTTTTACTCAAGTTGCTATCATCTACTGATAATTCAAAATTTATTGCTAGTAAATTGTTTTACTTCTACTGGAGTACCTTTTTTTGAATTTTCACTTAGAACTGAATATCTACTGTGTGATTTATATATAACTATTTCCATGATTCTTGTTATAAGCTGGATCCTCACAAAACATGCGGACTTGATGGTATCTCTACAATAATAATAAAAACATGCTCCTGAAATGGACCCAGTTCTATCTAAAGTCAATAGTAAATACCATGCTATGCTGCCTTTTGCTTCCTGGAAATCTTTCTCTGTAATTCTACTCTTTAAGAACTCAGGCGAACCCTTTGATTCTTCTATCCACCTATTAGCCTCTTTTGGTGAAGTACTAGAGGCTCTACTCAAATCCCAGTTAGTTAAGCATTTAATCTCAGAGGGTTTTCTTTTATATGAACAATATGGCCGTCGCTTTCCTAGGTCAACTACTGATGTGTTAACAGTTATTGCTGAAAGAGTTTATCAAGCTTTAAATAAGAATGGTGAATCTCGGGATGTTGCTTTGGGTAGTGATTTACATAATTTGGCATGATGGTTTTGTCGATACCTTTTAATAATATTACTGTACACTAAAATTGAAATTTATTTGGTATGCGGAATTTAAATGTGTGTTTGGTGTATTGTAGGTGTGTGAGCGGCGTTCACATGTGAATAATATAGAAGCATCCAAAAACATGAGTTTTTACTACGGAGCATATATTCTGTTTTTTATGTAAACTGTACTGAAACAATATTCTCGATGTCTTTTATGTATGACCATTTTCTTATTCTGGTCCAGAAATTAGGGTACGTACACGCAATATATTAATAGACCAACCAAAGAAAAGTTTGTAATTACTTCATCGTTGAAGGACTTAAGCGTGTTTTAATGACCGAGCTCAAGTCAAAATTGCGCTGAGTTAAATCGACTAAAGAAAAGGTTGTGGAAGATTTTCGAATACATTTTCGAACGAAAGAGGAAAGACAATTCCATTGTCAGTGGACTGAACATATTAACGTCTTTTTTCAACGTTTGCTACATCTTGAAGCATCATGAAAAAAAAAAAAAAAGAACGTGAAAAAAGTTCGCTTTTTATTAACTTAAACATCATCAGCTAATGGGCATTTGTCGAAGCCAAGTGGGTCAATATCATTTCCGGTTCTTTTACTTCTAGCTTCATGGGAAAGTGTACTTCTTTTTCTTTGTTTTATTATTCGTCATCATTATTTTATTTATGGATTTTGTTTCATTTTCTCACAGGTATTTCACCCTGTGCAATCATCATTTCCTGTCTATTGCGCAGCAACTTGTCAAAATATTTTAAGAATATGTATAAGAGAATTATAAGATAAAATAATGCGACGTTCACTCTCGGGTCATTCGTTCAAATTAGCCCATCCGCGGAAAGCAAAGTCGGGTAGCCTTCAGGAATCGCTTTAATGTATCGGTCCAGGTAGAGTAAAAGACGCAAGCTAAAAAAAATATCTTCATGGAATTAAAAGTTTTTATACCTTCGTGCTTTCAGTACAATACTTTGTTATTTCAATAGTCAGAATCTATTTTTCATGCAGACAGCTATCAACTCAACCCACATCTTAAATCGAATGTAAAATTTCGGCTGGTTTGGTTATATCTGGCACAAAGCTTAGGTCGGAGATTCTTCTCAGGCAGGCAGTCACGTGATATCATGCAGCATGGTTTCCTCTCTCCTGAACGTCAGCAGTTACTAACTGCAACTGCAACTCTCTTCAGTCGTTTGGGCCCTCGTATTTATGGACATATACTCACAAATAATTTTTGTTGTCTGGTTATTGAAAATTTAATTAATTTTCGAATTAATTAAATTTTCAGTTCTGGGGTTCCTCCTTATCATGGATAGCGGTGGCAGGTATCTATCCGCTCCAACAATTTCTTTTTCTCATTGGTACCTCACACCAATACCCTTCAAGGGGCGTGGTCAATTTCTCCACCTTCTTGGCATTTCACTTGTTCCCTCCACCTCGACTATTTTCCAATCAATCTGAATCGACCACCTCGGGTTAGCTTTAATTCACGGTCCTTAATTAAATTTATAATTTCATATTTTTCCCACGCCAGGAAAAATTCAGTTTCAAATCAGCAAGTTATCAGATGGCTCCCTTAATTTTTGTTAGTGTCCTTAATTTCTTTAATCACAAAGAAATCCTTATCCTCTGGCCCTGCTTATGATACAATCCTGTTCGTTGTGTATTCGGCGTGGTCATTAAGTGAATTTTATCATACCCGGTTTTGCTTATGCAAGATTCTCTATCCGGTCCTGTGTTTTGATAACCCGTACTCTGGAAAAAGGAACCATTAATCAACTGTCCAAGATTAGCTACAAGGCTCTTTTGCAATTTGTCTGTCTCCGTAGGAAATTCTTCAGGTTTGTAGATTTCACTTTTTCAGGAAAGCGAATGTTTCATTCTTTCTCTCGGTATATCCATCGTTCCAGCTTTTAATCCTTCATTTTTTTATATATCCGTCGTTCTATCCATTAGCGCTCCATTTCTAATCACCAGCGCTGAATAGTGTTACAATAATAACAGTAAATGTAATATAATAAATATAAATAAACAGAAGAAGACAGAATAAGGATCACAACTAAGACATATACAGTATAGATCTGTATCATACAAAAGGAATTCCATTGAAAACGCAATGCCTCCACGATGTAAACGTGCGAACGAAATATGAACGCAAAATGGTGTTACGAACTGGTAGCATATAGACCAACCGCAGGTTCAAAAAAAAAAAAAAAAGAAAATGGGGGATCCTTTCTTGGTCTTCACTCAGAAATGGACGCAAAGAACAGACGCAAAACGACGGATTTCAAAATAAAACATTTAAAGAAAAGAAAAAGAAAGTTCGTTCAACAAAAGGGAAAGGGGACTATAAAGAAAACAGTAAGAGCGAGTGAATACAAATACACATATAAAACAAAAGATCAAGCCAAAGTATCACTTATCTGTCCGTCATTTCCACACAAAGAAATTGGGTCGCCGAAGCGAAAGTTCTGTTTTTAAAATAATATTTTATGGAGGCCGGCCATTCTCTTTGGTTCCTTCTTTGGGATTGTTCGTAGTTCACGATATCTCGTATAGGCGTTTGGTCGGTCAGTCCAGCTTCATAGCAGCAGCTTTCATTTATAGCTGACAAACTTTGCTGTCTTCAATTCTGAGGGCAGTCATCCGAGGTCGGGACGAGTCTTTTCTTAGCGATGTTTATCTGTCGCCGGGCGGGCAGGAACTGAAATCTCTCTTTTGATTTCGGCTGTCCCCAAAACAGTCACGTGGGCTCTCACTCCTTAACCGGATACCCGGAAACGGTAATGCGCGTGTCACGCGGCCTTTGTGTGACCGCCAAGATTTTCACTCATGACCGACCTCCTGGTAACAGCAAGGTTTTGGGAACCAGGTCATTCTTTGCCGGGGTCGCTCCAAGTTCAAGGACTCGTGGCTTGTGTGGGGGAGTAGATAAAGAGGGAAAGAAAGTGTGAAGAGAAGAAAATGGTATGACTGATCGTAGGACACATTCGCTCGCCAGTTGAAGACATTAGATTTTATTTATTTTTATTTATTTTTCTTTTATACCTAACTGATTCTCAACTAGAATTCGGGACATTTTTTTTGGAAGTACATATTGGCCTTAGGCCTATATCATTAATAAAAATCGTGGGTACGTCACACCTCCCTACCAAAAAGTAGAAAAATGCCATGAGTGGCAGTTTTGTAAAAGAAAAAAAAAGTTTTTCGTCCCCGTTTGATCTTTGAAAGCTCACTGGTCAGATACGGGATAGGGCGTCAGCACACACGTTGTCGGCGTTTCTTATGTGCTGAATATTCAAATTATATTCTTGTAACGCTAAACTGCAACATAGTAGCCGTCTGCTTTTATTCTTCATTTTCTTAAGGAAGGTTAGTGGGTTATGGTCAGTATATACTAAAGTAGGCTGACTGGATGAACACACATACACTTCGAAGTGTTGCAGGCTCAGTAAAAGGGCAAGAGTTTCTTTTTCTACAGTAGAGTAATTTTTTCTGGTGACTGTTAAATCTTTTTGAAAAATAACTCACAGGATGTTCGATACCATTTTCATCGGCCTGCAGTAACACAGCGCCAATGCCATGGTCACTTGCATCTACAGCTAATCTAAATGGTCGTGTAAATTCCGGAGCTTTGGGGACAGGGTCTGAGCACAACAAGGCTTTTATTTGATCAAATTATCTCTGGTATTCGGGTGTCCATTCAAATTTGGCCTTCTTCCTCAATAACTGGGTAAGGGGTGAGGCTACATAAGAGAAATTCTTACAGAATTTGCGATAATAACCCGCCATCCCGAGAAATCTCCTCAGTCCCTTTACGTTGGTTGGGGCGGGATACTTGACTATATTTTGTATTTTTGCCTTAATCGGAGTTATCCGCCCATGGCCAATAACATGTCCGAGATACGTCACCTCGGCTTGGCATAAATCACTTTTGGCGAGGTTAATGGTGAGGCTGGCATACCTCAACCGTTCGAAGACCTTTCGAAGAGATATCATGTGTTCGGCCCAGGTGTTATTGTACACGACTATATCATCGATGTACGTCTCGACTCCAGCCAAATCTCGGAGGCAATGGTTCATCATTCGCTGGAAGGTGGCATGGGAATTTTTCATCCCAAAAGGTGATATTGTCCGGAGTCGCGAAAGCAGATATCTGCTTAGCGCGTTCGGTTAGAGGCACACACCAATATCCCTTCAATAGGTCCAGTTTTGTAATATACGTGGCCTTTCCGACTCTATCAATGCAGTCGTCCATACGAAGAATTGGATACGAGTCCGTCTTAGTGACGGAGTTCACCTTCCGGTAGTCAGTGCAAAACCGAACCGAACCGTCAGGTTTGTCCACGAGCAACGCAGGGGAAGGACCAGCTGCTCTGGCTTCGCTCGATGATGCCATTCTCTAGCATATAGGCTACTTCTCTACGTAGGATTTCGGCTTTCCGTGGGTTAACTCGGTAGGGGTGCGGTTTAATAGGAGTGACATCTCCTACGTCCACATCATGGCAAGTGATGGTAGTTTGGTTGGGTACCTCGGGGAACAGGCCCCTGAAATCCTCGATAAGAGAAGCTAAATCCTTCCTCTCTTCAAGAACTAAATACGACAGTTTCGCACCTAGGTCAGCTAGGATCTCAGAGTTGTAAAGTTTGGTGGGGTGGTCATCCCTTTCCATAATTCCTCCTCGAACCTCTGTGGGTTCAGGCGTAGACGAATCACCAGTACAGGATCGGTCTTTCCGCGTTCATAATAAGGCTTAAGCATGTTAATGTGACACATCTGTGTCGCCTTCCTGCGATCAGGAGTTCTTACAACGTAGTTGAGGTCACTGGCCTTCCTAACCACCTCGTACGGACCATAGAACCTCGCTTTGAGAGGGTGTCCGTGTAAGGGTAATAAAACTAATACCCGACACCGAAACTTCGTTCGACCGTGCCTCGGTCGTACCGATCTTTCATTTTACGCTGAACTGATCGGAGGTTCTCGCGGGCCAGTTTACACGTTTCTGTTAGTCGGGTTCGGAAACGGGAAACATGATCTAGCAAATTTTCTGTGAATGTGTCATCCAGCAACCAGTCTTCTTTCAGTACCTTTAAGGGACCGCGGACTGAATGCCCAAATATTAATTCGAATGGGCTGAACACTAAAGATTCTTGTACGGAATCACGAGTAGCGAACATTAGGAATGGGATACCTTCGTCCCAATCACGTTGGTGGTCCAGGCAATAGGTTCGCATCATGCTCTTCAAGGTGGAGTGAAACCTCTCCAAGGCACTTTGAGATTGGGGGTGATAGGCACTTGACTTAATGGATTTTATTCCCAAAGTTCTCATAACTTGCCGAAATAACCCTGATATAAAGTTGGATCCCTGGTCGGAATGTATCACCTTGGGTAAGCCGACCATGGTGAAAAAGGTCATTGAGGGCCTTCACTATTTTCCTGGCGGAAAGATTTCTCATGGGTATTGCTTCGGGAAACCTGGTCGAGGCGCACATGATCGTTAGCAGATATTGGTTCCCTAACTTGGTTTTGGGTAACGGGCTAACACAGTCTATGATAATGCAACAAAAGGGCTCCTCGAAGGCAGGAATGGGATGTAGGGGTGCGATAGGGATTTTCTGATTCGGCTTCCCGACTACCTGGCAGGTGTGGCAAGTCCGGCAATGCTCGGACATATCCTTCCGAATGCGCGGCCAGTAAAAATATCTGATTATCTTATCATGTGTCTTGTTAATACTGAGGTGACCCCCCCCCAGGGCGATCTCATGAGATGTTCTCATTACCTCCGGTCTGTACCGTTTGGGGAGTACTATCTGGTGGGCCGTCGACCAGTCTTTGGAAGCTGAGACGTGTGGGGGTCTCCACTTCTTCATTAGTACCTCATTCTTCTTTCTTCATAAAATATCCGGTTGTGACCTTTTTTAACTCGTACTCGGGCAGTACGTGACGGAAGAGTGGGGTGAGCTCAGAATCTCTCCCCTGCTCTGTTATAAGTGCTCTCCTCGATAATGGAATTTCATAGCGGGCTCACCAATACCATCGCTATTCTCAGTTGGAGGACTATCGGGAGGATGACTTAATTCCACATCAGGATTCATAAAGGTCTGTGATAGGTCGATCACCTCGTAATCTGTCTTATCGATTTGCTTGCCTATCTTTTCATCGGCTTTCTTTCTAGCCTGTGCTCTGGTCACTGCACACGAGGGAAATATACCAGGATTCTCTTCCTTGATACTCTCGGTTTCTACCGAGGCAACTGGTTCCGGAACTACTTTAGGGTGGGGTATCACCCTTCCGCCCGCCAACTCATTTCCCAACAGCATGGATATGCCCTTCATAGGCAAACTAGGCACGACTCCAACCTCGACGGGGCCGGACACTAACTCAGACGTAAGATGGATTCTATGAAGGGGGACGCTAACAAAGCTACCGCTTACACCCTGTATAATAACAGATTCACCAGTGGCTGAATTCGATCTACATGGCACGGAGCTTTCCACAATCAGAGACTGGGTCGCCCCAGTGTCTCGCAAGATCTTCACAGATTTCTTCTCCGTAGGGTTACCCACGGAAGATACAGATCCATTAGACACAAATGGCCTGTACTCCTCCCTCACATCTTCGTCATCGGGTTTCCTATCCATGGCAACGTTGTTGGAAGAAATTAACCCTCGGGGTCTGTTTTGACTTAGGGCTTTGGACTCGTCTTTCCGCTTCGCCCAACAATTCGACATGAGGTGTTCTACTCTGTTGCAGTAGTGGCACATCGGGAGTTTTCTCTCTCTCTCTTGTTTATCTGCCGATAAACTGGGGACTGACTGCGGCTTTGGGATTTGGTATCTCCCGAGCCGGGTTATTGGCCTGAACTAACCGATCGACTGGACTTCGAATTCGGACCAGAGCCATACCCACCTCTTGGGCGTTGACCGCTTCCGAACTCGGATGAGTTGCAGTGACTGAATGCACCCCGTTTGTGCGTTAATGCGTATTCGTCAGCAAGAGTGGCCATCTCATGTATCTACCCTCTTCTCATCGAGGTAGGTTTTCAAATCATTAGGGACACATTCTCTAAACTTCTCTATCAGGATCATTTGTCTCAGCCTGTCATAATCTCCCTCAATGTTTTTCGATAGGCTCCATCTATCGAAATATGTTTCCTTTTGCCTCGAAAACTCTACGTAGGTCTCTCTATCTCCCTTTCGGTAGGCTCTGAACTTTTTTCAGTATGCCTCTGGCACTAGCTCGTATGATTTTAAAATGGTTGACAATGCTATAATCAGCGCAGTCTGTTAACGAGAGAGCGGCATACGCTTCCTGGGCTTTGCCTTTTAATGCTGTCTGCAGTAAAATTGGCCACGTTTCTATGGGCAGGCTAGGTTTGAGGCGACCTTCTCAAAGTGTTGGAAATACTTGTCGACGTCAGCCTCGTTAAATTGCGGTACGAGCCGGACCTGCTTCGCTAAGTCGAACTCACTACTTCTAGCTTCGTGAAGTTCTCGCCTTTCGTCCAACTCGCGAAATCGAGTTTCTTGCTCGATTCTAGAGTTTTCAATTTCAGCTTTTGCCCTTTCAGCTTCGGCTCTGATCTTAGCTTCAGCCTCAATTTTCGCTTTCTCGAGCTCGAGCTGGGCCTGTGTCTATTGGTAATTGACGTAATTCTTCCACGTCGAAGATGTCGTTGTCCACCATGTGTTCAACAACTATTCTAACTAGCTGAGTTTTTCTCATAGACTTTCTTATCTCTAGCTCTAATTTCTTCCCTATTTCAACTATATCATCCTTTTTAATTTACATAATCTCTCCATAGAGGGTGATGTTAGAAAGCTATCTACAACCGACATCTTGGCCTGTAGTTCGCCGACACCCTGAAGCTGTGCGATTCTTACTGAGTGAAAAAGACTAGGAGAAAAGAAGAATCCCGGACGAGCCCCCAATTTTATATGTTACAAACTGGTAGCATATAGACGAACCGCAGGTTCAAAAAAAAAAAAAAGAAGAAAATGTGGGATCCTTTCTTGGACTTCACTCAGAAATGGACGCAACACACGAGACTCAACAAAGAACAGACGCAAAACGACGGATTTCAAAATAAAACATTTATTTATAACATATAAAGAAAAGAAAAAGAAAGTTCGTTCAACAAAAGGGGAAGGGGACTATAAAAAAACAGTAGGAGCGAGCGAATACAAATACACATATAAAAAAAAAGATCAAGCCAAAGTATCACTTATCTGTCCGTCATTTCCACACAAAGAAATTGGGTCGCCGAAGCGAAAGTTCTGTTTTTAAAATAATATTTTATGGAGGCCGGCCATTCTCTTTGGTTCCTTCTCCTTTGGGATTGTTCGTAGTTCACGATATCTCGTATAGGCGTTTGGTCGGTCAGTCCAGCTTCATAGCAGCAGCTTTCATTTATAGCCGACAGACTTTGCTGTCCTCAATTCTGTGGGTAGTCATCCGAGGTCGGGACGAGTGTTTTCTTAGCGAGGTTTATCTGTCGCCGGGCGGGCAGGAACTGAAATCTCTCTTTTGATTTCGGCTGTCCCCAAAACAGTCACGTGGGCTCTCACTCCTTAACCGGATACCCGGAAACGGTAATGCGCGTGTCACGCGGCCTTTGTGTGACCGCCAAGATTTTCACTTATGACCAACCTCCTGGTAACAGCAAGGTTTGGGGAATCCAGGTCATTCTTTGCCGGGGTCGCTCCAAGTTCACGGACTCGTGGCTTGTGTGGGGGAATAGATAAAGAGGGAAAGAAAGTGTGAAGAGAAGAAAATGGTATCGTAGGCCATATTCGCTCGCCAGTTGGAGACATTAGATTATATCTATTTTTATTTATTTATTTATTTTACTTTTATACCTAACTGATTCTCAACTAGAATTCGGGACTTTTTTTTGGAAGTACATTTTGGCCTTAGGCCTATATCATTAATAAAAATCTTGGGTACGTCTTAATGGATAAAGGAAAAACATTGTTAGTTCTTCATCTATACAAGGTTTTTGGTAATTCTAGTTCTGTTGTTCATGTAGCAACAAAAATAAAGAATTTAGGCTACGAGTGGCAGACTACAGAAGCGTATCTGTGCCGTTATGTTTAGCCAAGTATACCTTGAGAATGTAGGCCTACCAGGTAGGTTGTAGCCACCGAAAAGACATAAATTTTAACTCCCTCCTCCAGAAAAAATTACTGTGTAAAAACTTGATCATAAAAACTCGTCTCGAATATAGACGGTACTCCTGTCTTATTCGTCAGCATGATCAGTTCAATAAGGTCAAATTGGCAGCTAGTTCCAAAAGTGACCTTAAATCAGTTGTTAACTGGGGCAATAAATGGATTATTAATTTTAATGCTTCCAAAACGAAACTGCTGTTTTTTACTCGTCATTTCTTTTTGTATTGTAGATTTTGTAACTATATCATATATACTAGGAACTGGGATTTTGGGTAAGTAAAAATAAAACTTACATATACTACTAATTTTTAGCAGTAAGTTTTTATTTTTTCTTTGCGAATATAATATTTTAGAAAATGTAATGAATAAAAATCCGAGTTTATATTTTTATGAACAAATAAAAAAAATGAGTTTATATCTTCATATTTGTATTCAATCAGAATTGAAAATGGCAAGAATGGAGCAATTCGTTTAAGATGTGTGGGTGAAAATAGAGCCATGACACAATAAGTAAGCTTTATACATGAAAATGACTCTGTTCATTTTGTAAATCAAATGTTGAACTGAGATCTTGTGAGCTTATGGCGTCTCAAAACAGTTACTGACGATTCATCACTTTGCGAACAATGTAAATATTTGTGTGTTTTACATGCAGAGGCTATGCTTCCAATGATGATTTGATACATACAGAGAGATTCCAATATAATATTATGTTATGAGCTCAAAAAAGGAAATTTTGTAACAAGAGATTCATTTTATAGTCATAACTTTGAAAATTGTGTCATTAAAACTTTAGAAGCAGTGGACCTTTAAAAACCAACCTTTATTTCTATTGGACTGAACTGCAGTTTCAATGGCTTTAACATGTTATTGATACATCAGCATTTTTCATGGACCACTAGGCTTCTTAAATTCTCTCAGTAAACCTTTTATATTCTTGGTTTCTTTTTATCTTCCTAAAGAAATGTCCCAAAAGAACTGTAACCATTAACCTAAATGATTTTTGAAACAGTAAAACTATTTTAATTTTATATTTAATTCTAGGATTACCGCAAACTCTTGATTCTTCAGGTTTTTACCCGTTTCTTGTGGTCTTTATAATTGCTTTTATTATACAGGTAAGTGCTTCTTTGCTTATATTTCTGTTGTAATGTGTCTACTACTTAAGCGAGCTCAGTCCAGTCTTAGAGTAATTCCAGCTGCAGTTTACTATTGTATTGTCACAGACGACCGCTAAATCTGTTTTTTTTGCTGTCTTTGCCAGTTCAAAAATTATATCACTATAAAATATAGAGAATATTTTTATTTCATCTGTTCAGATTAAAAAATCTTGCCAAATATTTGATTGACAAATAAAACAGTAAAATTAATTTCAATATTTTATCAAACTTGTTATTTATTAATTGATATAACAATGTACTAATAAGTTTGTCTTTAAAGACATCTTTATTCATTAAAATTTTTACTGGAAGTTAAAAATGGATGCTTTTACATAATGACAAAATTAAAATATTAACTTAACCCTCTTGCATTGATCATTCTTTTGTAACCTTTTGCTTTCATTTAATCCCAAAAGTTAATCTACTTGTTAGATTGTAGACATTGTGTCCAAATTAATCTTTTTATTTTATTTTAGTCTCTGATGATATTGATTGGTGTCGAGATCTTGCAGAAAGCCCATGCTATTCAAGTCAGATACGATAAGGTTGGTCTCCATTTACTTTTTTAGATGTTTTATCATTGCTGATAAAATTTAACTTTTTCAGTTGCCACAAAAAATAATCATCTTTTCATAGTCGAATTTGAATGAAGAGATTGATGTATTGCTGATAAATTTAAAAGAATGTGATGAGAAATTTAAAACAATGATTTAAAAATGGTTATCATTTTACTGGCATCTATTCATGAATTAATCAACTCAAAATAAATTTCAAAATAAGTTAAAATTAATGTACTGTTACAGTCCGAATGTCGAATTAGCTGATGCTTGTCATGGCATTGGATATTAGATTTTGTAAAATTCATATATAAATTTTCATATATGGAATAATTGGAGATTAAAAAATTATTCAAAGATAAAAACATTTGATTCTTCTTGGAAGAAAAACAGTATTGTAAAAAAAAAAAAAAAAAAATTAAAAAAGGAAAAAAAACCGGAAAAACATCAAATATTAAACTAAAATGTACTTTATTTTCTGAATGATTTTCCATGTTTCAAACATAAAATAATTTTTAAATCTCTCAAGTAGTTGTGTTTTAACTGTTAATCATTTTAAAACTATTAAGGTAACCAACTGGTAAGATGACTTCTGTCTTAGTTGAAAATAAGTTTTCTTTTCTATCCGTAAAATAATAGTAATCTCATATTTTTAATATTTTGTTCGAGTTCTTTCAATTCATAATAAAAATGTTCTTTTTAATTTTGATACAAAAGATGACACTGGCAATTCTTGAATCAATTTAATATAAAAAGAAAATTCTACATATTTTTTAAATAAATATATGTAATCCATTTTTAAGCTGTTCTTGTTGAATAGATAATTGTTAACATTTCATAATTTTTATTTCTAATATTCAGATTAAATCATATTTTAGGAAAAACAAGAAACATCTAAAAATCTTAAAAATCTTCAGAATAAGTCATCAGATACAAAGTTTGAATTAGAATTCGGAACAAAATGGGAGACGCAGTCATTGAATTCTGAGGTAAGTAAAGAGAACCGTCATTCACAGAGCATGTCTTCAGATCTAACACTTTGGTGTAATTTACATATTCAAAAAGAAAAGTGAAAAATGCCTACCATTTTAATTCATATCTAAAAAAGACCAGTGAGGTTACCCTGAATATAATTGTAGTCTATGCCATCCAGGTTAAATATCAGTCAGTTAAGTGTCATGCGCGATACACGCTTGGGTGATCATGTCTCGAAAGAGTCGTGACTGACTGGACAGAAGATTATCCCGCAGTAGATTGCCATTGCAATGTTATAGAACCCATTATGTCCTATTATTTAACCCATAGCTCGAGGAAAGAGACGGATTAGTACATTTCCTAAGGGTATTTGCGCGTCAGTGAATGCGCAGACGTAGCCTACCAACAATCTCAACTTCACATTTAAGATTCAAGTGACATGTCTTTCAGTAATCAAAATGAAATAAACAAGGATTAACATTACATTTTAAAAGATAATTTGAAGATCAAAGTTGGCTGGAAAGCATGACGTTGTCAGAGGTTATCACAAGCGAGATGTGCAAGTAAAGAAACCGTTACGCTTACATCTGGCCAATTTGACAATAAATTGGTGAAATTTTGCCGCCAATTTAGTACTGCCCTTAACTTCTTATATTTACATACCATAGCGAAGGGTTTATCTGAACAATTATTAAGAAAGTATTTGTAGAAAAGGCACAGGAAAGCTAAATTACAACGTTAGGAAAGATGCTGAAGTCGTGACGCCAGGTCAGGACCAATAATATTCTTGATTCTGGTTTGGATTTTATCAAGAATCTCTAAATACGCAGCAGTAGCACCGGGCCGTATGTGGCAACAATATTCTAAGCATAAACGAATGCTGGACTTATAAATACGTAAAATAGATTCAGGAGAAAAGAATATCCAGCACGACACACTGAACCAACCTTCTTTGGAGCAGACCTTGCAATGGAGTCACTATAATCGTTACACTTCATATCAGTCGAGACAGTTTGCCCGAGAAGGCGCAACGATAAGCCATGTTGATGAGAGGCAAGAGAAGAGCTTTCTAGTGATTAATAGACGTTTCGTTTTTAAGGCGTTAAAATTAACAAGCCATTCCTTGCCCTACTTAATTGCAGATCAGTTGCCGATTTGACTTTATCAAACTGATCAGATTTATCATTGGGACATGAGTAAATGGTTATCTACATAGACACCAAGTTGAGAACTGATGTCATCACTGATGAAAATTAAGAACAAAATAGGTTCAAAGATAGAACCCTGAGGAAAACTATATTAGTACATAAATATGGAATACGTGCCGTTTGAAAAACAATAACTCACAGATGTAAATACTTGCGAATGAAGATGGACCCAAATTAAGAAAAGAAAAATACATTGTTAAGGTAGGTACCTCCACTCATTTTCGATACCTAAATTTAAATTGAATTTTTAAAAGCAAAAAGTTATCTTGAAGTATTAATTTCAGCTTTAGTTGAAAGCCAAGAGTTTAAATTTATTAATTCCAGTAAGAAAAATACTGATGTATTTCAAATCGAAATTATATTTATTGGAATCTAACATTTTCCAGATTTAAAAAAAAATTCAATTTTTAGGCCATTTTTAACTGATCGACACATTTTGCAAATAGAAGCCAAATCTCAGTTTTAAAAGTCTTGCAAAAAGAAAATATACCTTTACTGACACGTTATTTAAGTCAATATGCAAATTTAAACTTACCTAAACTGATTTGAAACAAGTAATACTTGCTTATTGCCTGAAATGTACTATAAAAGATTTTCTTAATTACGGTAGTCTTGTTATTAGGGTTATCATAGTGTTATCAGAGGCGATAGACATGACACACAAAAGCCGTAAAAAAAAAAAAAAGAAAGAAGAAGAAGCGAAGTGCGGTGGCTGAATTTGATATAGTTTTATGTAGTTTATACGATTAAACTACATAAAATTATATCAAATTCAGCCACCGCACTTCGCTTCTTGGTTTCTAACTATATAGTAAAATGAAAATTAAACATAATATTTTTTGCAATTATCTAATACTTTATAGAATTTTAGTTTAGCTTTATAGCCTTACGTGTGAAGATGTTTTATAAAAAATAAAAATTAAAATAACATAAAACATTCTTTTAAAATAATTTTAGTTTGATAACAGAGAATGAAATTATATATTATGACAGAGGTAACTCATTAATTTATTATAGTAATGGCATTGTATTATTAATATCTATTTTTCATATTCTTTTTAGGTATCTCCACAAATTGCGAACTCCACGATTATTTTTTTTTTAATAAAATGAGGAAACTAGGAATTAAAAATCTAAAACTTGCTTTTATATTTTGAAGAAATGATTTGCAAAGCCCATTGAATGTTGAAACGTAGGGCAAAGGAAACATGGAAGCGATATTAAAGAATTGTACCCTGCTGAAAATGTTTATATAGTTTTTTTTTTCTTTTGAAACACGTGAACTTTTAATTATTTATCACGAAGTGTCACCGTAAAAAGAAAATACGGGTCATTAGCATGCACACCAAAAAATTTTAAAAATCAAATGGCTCCATTATTTGTATTAAACTTTTCAATTTTCGATTAGTAAATATAGTCTTCACGTATTAACTTAACATCCTAACGTGAACGATGAGGGAGGAAATTTTAACAGATTTTTGAAATTTTATTAATTATTATAATAAAAATAAAAACAATTCTTCTAAAAATTCATTTTTCATCAAAATATTTTTCTCTTCATATGATGTCCTTTAATATATATTGTTCATGAAACCATTCAAAAGTTTACCTAAATAAAAAAAAAGTGGCATAGTTTTATTGCATTTTTGTTTCCACAATTCAGAGCAGATTTTCTGAAAATGTGCTATTTTAGAGAGAAAAAAGAATAACAGTTGATTAACATTCTCCAATGAATTCTTCATTTAATTAAATCTTCAGGGGTGTGAGTTATGGTAACAAATGTAACCGGAAAACTGTGTTGCTAAAATTACTGTACATTTTTTCTGCTTCAAATATAACGGTCGATAAATTGCTAGCGTTCATTAAAACGTGAAAATTATCCAAAATGGTATTTTTATATGTTGTAATGTCATGGTCATGCACATGTGAAAGCATGCAAAAAACTGTTCCTTTCACAAACATAGAACATTACTACAGTATTCATATCTGATTATATTAATTGACGGCTTAAGTGTTTTAATGAATATTTTTCCGGTTACATTTGTTACCATAACTCACATCCCTGAAGATGATCTCGGAAAGAGGTTGAAAGTAGTTGGGTACCTTAAGAAATGAAGAAAAATAACATCTGTCAACGTTACAGCTCATTTCGGACATCTATCGATTGTAATACGCGAAAGATTATCCGTGAGTATGAACGAATTTTATTAAAAATAAGCAAACATATTGTTTGCAATTTATTTAATCTGACATGTTTAAAAGAAAATTTGCTGCCTAAACACACAATTTATATATATATATATATATTGAGTTTTGATCCCGGTCAGAAGCAAGTGGATGTGTCTAGCCACACTGATGAGCTGTGATACGGCGAAACAGGCTTGTAAGTAGATAACTAAATATATTATGCTCTCATTATGATTGAGCTCACTAGAGATGAAAATTTTTAAAACAGTTTCCACTTCTGCGATATATGCGTGACTCTTAGTCTTCAGAAATGAATGAAGTTCTTTCGATGACTGGCGTGTGTATACACTGCTGATTTATACAAAACGTTAAAATTTCCCTACTCTGGTTTCACGCGCCTATGGCTTAGGGAGTAGCGACTACGACTGACACCAAAACGATCGAGTTTCGATCTCGGCCAGAAGCAAGTGGATGTGTCTAGTCTCACCGATGTGATAAAGCGAAACAGGCTTGTATGTGGATGACTAATATATACATACTTAAATTTTCTAAAAACAATTATTTCAAAAATGTTTTCAATCATTTGGAGTACGTCCTGCAAGTTTCATCAACATCCTACCATCATTGGATTGTTGCAAGAATTTCCAAATTAATGTGTATTTCGCCGGCAAAAATGTCAGTTGCGTAATATTACGTTTGCCGTAGTAAAACTTTCTAAAAAATTGCGTCATTGACGGATGAAAGAAAAACAGGATTTTTACTAAAATTTCGAAAGTGTTAGAAAGAATTAAACAAATTTTAAAAAATAGTTTAAAATACTTTGTTATATCCTCTCAATAATAACATAAACATTTTACCGATAAAACTTTGTATTTATTAAGATTGGGGCTTTTTTTTTCTTCATACTGTTTTTTCAGTGAATTCGTGTAGGTGCCTACGTTAAAGTTAGCCAAAGGTACATTGAGAGGGTAGGTCTACCTGGTAGATTATGGTCACTGTAACAACAGAACTAAAGTATCTAGGATATCGGGAGACAGGCTAAAGGAGCTTACTTCTACCGTTAAGGGTAGCCAACAGTACCGTGAAAAGGTAGGCTAAAAGTAGGTTATTATCACTGTCACAACAAAAATACAGAATCTAGGCTACGGAATGCAGACTAAATGAGCTTACTTGTAGCATTACGTTGACATATTACGTCTACCAGGTAAGTTCTGGTCACTGTAAAAAGAGAACTAAATAATTTAGGCTACATTTCTCGTTAGCATTCAGTTCTGTCTAGCATATTCTTCAAAGGAACCAGTGGTAAACGCCTCCTCCACAATTACTTTATGTTTCGTGTCTTATCATCAGCGTTTTAAACCGTTGATTTTTAATATTCTACGTGTTCGCCAACCACAACAATGATAAGTTGATCACGTGTCACGCAAGGCGCATGTCAAGCCTGTTCAACCTTTACAAGACGCGAGAATGATTTAACAAATAAAAATTCGAAAGCAATCCGAACGCGTGGGACATCGAACATCAACAGATGATAAGATATCTAACATATAGAGGCGATTAGTGAAGCAATTCTTTTGCCACTAGTGCTTTACTCTGAAAATGTTTTAAATTCCTTCTCTTTTAAATGTATTAAATTTGTTGACAATTAAAAAAGATTTTATTTTAAAGAAAAATCATATAAAAAATGACCTCATAATACAGCAAACAATGCAGTACAGATAAATGAATATTATTGTCGCGTTAGCAGTTTCATCCATTTATGTACATAACTAAATGACCATTTTACTTCTTCAGGATTCCTATTCATAAATTGAGATTCAAAAAATAATATCCACACTTCCTGTTCAGTTTTATTAAAGGCAATTCCAAATAATTAAAGACATTCGTTTACTGGGCCAATTTTATTTTTGTCAATAATCGAAACAATTTTCCAAGTCATATACCCCAACAAATTTAATTTTCAATCTATTGTTTATTTGATTCATTTATATGACAATATTTCTCTTTCTCTTCAACATGAGTAGATTGTTCCTCATACTTTTAGTTTTATTTAGACAAAAAAATCCACTATACTCTCAAATTTTTCAATTGAAATTCTTTGAAGCTATTATGTGAGTGTCACACACCTACTTAAGCATATATCCATTTTTTCAGATGGAGTTGTTGCTCTTGAAGGATCAACCAGAGAATGAAGGTAAAGTTTTATACAATAATTGTAATTTGTTTTTACTTTCTGCTTTTCTTTTAACTAGAGCTTTTAATACTCAACGTTTTATAAGCAAGATCAACAATTCAATGCTAGTTTTAATTTTTATTGTCTTTTAAGATGAGTTTAATGTCACGCATTAAACAATGATATATTTCTTTCGTTCAGGATCAATACTAGCAGATCATGACATACCTTCAGAAGAGAAAAGTATAAGGTCACCTGACCTGCATCTCTTAGGGGAGATGTTCTTGTGTAATGGTATTAGACATGTCTTTGATATCTTCTCTATTTTTGATATGTAAGTATGAATATATACAACAGCAATGATTGAATTCACAATTACAATGCAACCAAATTCATGAAACAATGTTTTTACTCCACACAGGGAAGTTGGGACCTTAAACATTAGGTTCTTATTGCTTACCTGTTGTTGCCACTGTTCCGTACCTTTACTAATACTGGCATGGTAATTATGAGTTCAGTCACTGAGCTGGGTTGTACAAATTTTAACTCAGTGAAAACAAGGCGAGCAATAACTGAGAGTGTAGTGTTAAATAGAACTAGACAAAATATTTCTAGGCATGGACAACAGAATCAAAAACTCTAACTCATAGATTAAATCACAAGTTCAATTCTAAAATTCCTGAATATTACCCTGAATGACAATGACCTGAAGAAGGCAGAATGTCACAATAGCCGAAACATTGTGATAATATCCACAAAGATGAGGACATTAGTTTGAAGGTGAATAATATAAACAGAAAAATATTTATACCTTACTGGCAGGTGAAAAAACATTTGAAGATATAAATCCCATATTTTCTCATTTTCACATTATATTCATTTTTTTTACAATAATGTTCATCCCGTATAAGGTCCAAGAACTATTGAAGGTAGAATGTTATGGCATTAGCCATGTCTTTGACATCCTCACTATTTTTACTATGCATCATAGATAAAGGTGTAAGAACAAAGTTTATGAAGATATGTGAGGAAGATAACCGTTAATCCCAGACTTGATCAGGTTAAGATTGTAGTGATTGGTGAAGTATCCCCTTGGAAGTTAGTTCCACAAATGAAAAGAGGCTGTTTAGGTAGAATTTACATATAACCAATGAAAAATGGACGGATTAAGAGTGGTTCCTTAAAATGTGTGTGGCGTAAGTTTTCATTGTGATGGTTAGAACTGATGGAACTATGGAATTTAGATTGTCTGAAAACCTTTCATGGAAATAGATATAGTAGAAAAATTGCAAAGTTTCATCCGTGGGAAAGGGTTATAGAGTGTAAAATAATTCATCACCCACAAGGCCATGAAGACATTTTGTATTTTATCAAGATTGGAAAGTGAACACTGGGCAGCTTCTTCCATATATAGCAGCAGTATCCTATTTTCGGTTTTATCTGACTCTTATAATTCAGGAAGTGTCAGGTACTTACTTGAGCAATACAGGGAGCTCGCCATTTTCCAACAAATTTAGTATGAGTTCCACATTTTGTCTGGATTGAGTCCCTAAAGATACCCAAGGCACAAGGCCTCCCTGAGAGAACATCTAGGACGAGGACAGCATCTTTGGAAGCTGCTTTCAGAGAGAAGCTTCCGCCATGTAATATTGAAGGCTGTCCCTGTCTGCCTTCGTGTATCGAAATTCGTCCTATAGAACAGCAAACCTGAGGATGCCTTTAGTTTGAAATTAATTTGGACGCTAAAGAATAGTTTGACGTATCCAAGGGAGTTAAAACTTCCGTAAAGTATTTTCCGGATGTGCAATGTGTTGCAATCGGGGAAACCGAGTTCGAATTCCAGTTGAATTCGTTGCGTTCGTTTACGCGCAAATACCCTTGGTAAAGGTATTAATCCATCTATTCTTTCCAGTTATGGGTTAAATAACAGTTAATAAATGTGCGTGATTATTTCTGACTACCACTTCACACAATCGTCACCGATGAAGAATAAAAATATGTTTATATTTCTATATATATAGATTGGGTTCTATAGCCTTGGCTGGCAACCAGTCTACCGCAGAAAGCAATGGCAACCTACTGCGGGATAATCTTCTGACCAGTCAGTCATGTCTCTTTCGAGACATGATCGCCCAAGCGTGTATCACGTATGGCACTTAACTGACTGAAAGTATTTTTCAGGGCAAAATGTGAGGAAGAGGTCAGGGAGTTTCGCTTAGTGTTCTGTTTTATCAGTAATGTGGTTAGGTTCTTTAATGATATTAGTTCGATCATTAACAGTGGATGTCTGCAGTATTGGCCTTCTTCATCAGTTTTGTTCGAGTGGACTAACCACGTTTTGGGGTGAATACTGAAGTCTCCACAGATACGAAAGATAGCTAAGAGACATTCGGTGAAGGTTTCATCAATCCTCTCAGATATTCGGTTGAAGAATAGCGTTGCATCGTCCTGACGACGACGGACAGTGAAAATTAATTTAGTACTGTAGATGAGTACCTCGTAGAAGCACATTTCCTGGAGTTCAGGGTCCTCGCTTTTTTGCCAGAACTATTCTTAATATAAGCACCAAGTAGCGAATATATGTGGTCATATTTGTCTATTAGTGGTGAGTAGCCAGGAATTGTGAATGGAATAGAGTCATTGATATCTGTTTCAGATAGAAATAAGCGGTCAGGTTTGGCCTCTTGTGACCTGGATTGAATTGTCCGAAAATACTGCTATAACAGTACCCTTCACCATGTCATGAATAGTTCCCACCGGAGACAACAGCCCAGACCATAACCCGTTCACAAATTGGCCTTGATGTTCTACACCTGCTGATAGGAGAGCCTCCTTTGAAGTTACAGAAATGTTCGGATCCCTGATTATCAGACGGATAATGTCAAAACACAGAAAACATTCACTTCCCTTAATGAAGGGATAAATAATCAAGAAAAAAAGATACAAATATGATACTTAGTGTGTACATGTGTAGAACTCTGTTTTCGAATTGTAGAAAATACTATAGATTTAAGTAATGTCGCTGAAAACTCATTTTTTGTACAAAATCTGCTTACACAGAAAGCAACACTTTTTTTTTACTCTTGCCAGCTCGAATATCTTAAATTTATGTATTCATATATATTAAACAATCAGTGACGTTATATGAAACGCGCGGTATTCTTTAAAGTTGCAGACGATAAAAGTTTCTTTGAATTACATTTTGAAGGTTCACTTCAGGAAAGGATCACCAATATTTGCCTCCTTAAAATAGATAATTAAAACTTGGCAAAATATTTATTAACTAATAAGCTTGAGATTAATCAATCTAATTTCCGAAGCCAATTAGTTCATTATAAATATTATCCATTTTTGTTCGTGAAGTAGTCCTTATGAGAACCTTTGATCAGTTTGTTTGTTATACAAACAAAACTGAAATTCTCACATTTAATTAATTAAAGTTTGATCAATTACCACTTGATAATTTTTCAACTGAAAATAATGATCACTGATAGATCCTAATGGCCCATTTTTAAAACGATGTAGATATTTTTATTTGATTTTACTTAAATAAACAAGCCCATTGACTCTCTAAAGTCACAAATGCAGCGAAAGACTCAAAGAACAACAACAACAAAAAAAAAACATAAAAGGAACTGAATATGCCTTAAAATAAATCTTTCATGAATAGAATGAGTCCTGAAATTTAAGTAGTATTGTAATATATTTCTGTGATTCGACAGTAATATGACTAACATCAAAAGCAGAAGTGTAGTCGACGTCGAAGGCAGAAAATATAAACAAGAACGACAGAAGTCTGTTATTACATCAAAGACAGCCGACTTCAAAGGCAATAATCGACAAAAATTATGGATAGATATGCCTCACCCTAGATGACACAGTTAAGTGAAAACCAGAGAAGGCGAAAATACGTAGAAATTTCAGCTTATATAAGATCGGTGTTTTTCCGGGCCGAGATGAGAACACCAGCAGAAGATCGAGAGAATGCAGAGAAGAGAGGAGAAGAGAAGCAAACTCCCACAAGTTAACGACTCTCGACAACTCCTTCGTATGTGCGTGAGTATTTCTGACTACCACTTCACACAATCGTCACCGATGAAGAATAAAAATATGTTTATATTTCTATATATATATATATTTTGTGTTCATCATTTGTTGGACAAGACGATCGACATCTTTGGAGAAGCAGGCAGGCGTAATATACTTCAGTAGTATACCAGCCATAATAGGATTGGAAGTTGTGCGAAACAATAATCTCCCATATAAGAAGAAAGCATATAAGTTCATGATCCAAAACAATGTGGATATTTTTATTTGATTTTACTTAAACAAGTCTTCAAAGTAACATAATCATCGTGTATAAATCCTTCTACTTAGGTTTTTGTTAAATGTAAAAATTCAAAGTTTTGGGTTTCAATACAATAACATCAAATATCATTGTGGGACTGCTCGTAATTAGGTAGTTTAGAATACTTCCAAGACATTCATTAAAAGAAGAAAATTCAGTAAGAAAAGCCAACGTAGTATGAACAAATAATATTAATTTTACATACAACAAGAATACAAAAAGTTGGTTAAATGAGTAATGAATGTCATCTTTTGATTCTTAATAGAGTTCTTGAAAAGAATATAAACTATATTATGTACGTATATAAGAACAGTGAAATGTCGTTACATGTCTGTTTGTACGAAAGAATCAGTATGCGTATGCGTGCATAGTAGTAGCTTGGATAAAAGAGCTAAGTAGAATTTAGTTCTTACTGAGACGGTCTCTTTGTAGTTTCATCAGTGCTGAGTTGTGTTTTGCTTTCATGCGTAAACGTGTATTGAATATCAGCAGCTAGAGTGGTATGGAACTTGGTGGTATTTGTGAGTTTCTTTTTTGGAGGACGAACTTCGTGATATTTATACATTATAAGAAATCGACGACGGAATCATATTTTATTTATTCCTAATTGGGTATAGTTAGTCTACTACTACGTCAGCACGATATTTTGGCAGTATCTAATTTGATTATGATGACTAATAAAACAACTTGTATTCTATGGTTTTGTATTGTACAATTTAATTGATGCGTTTTAAGCACTTTATTGCATGTTATTGCTTTATAAATATTTTTTAATGTTTAATGTTTATATAGTTATGGCATTAGATATTTTAGTGGACACAACAAATAAAAGGTTTAAAGATAAAAAAGAACTGCATATGCATTAAATTAAATCTTTCATAATTAAAAAAAGTCCTGAATTTTAAGTAGCTGTATGCCAGACATAACTGGATGAATTTGTGGAGGGCTGTAATCGCCCATGTTGTGAACGGTCATGACCCATATAAGATAAAGCATATCCTTAGGAGCCATTATACAAAACAATGTGGATATTTATATTTGATTTTACTTAAATAAATAAGCCTATTAGTATTTACAAGTCACATAAGCAGTGAAATGCTCAAAAAGGGAACTGAATGGTCATTAAATTCAAAATTTTCATAATTACAACAAACATTGAAAGTTAAATATGAACATTATCAGAGCTCTGAAAATTGTATATTGAAATTATTTTTCTAAATGTCAGCTAAAAATATTTTCTCTTTTATTTTCAGGGTGATTATGTTGATTGCTTATTCACTTGCCGGAAGTGAAACCTACAGTGAAATGCTTGGAATCAAGTAACAAAACTACATTTTATATTGTTATGCTGTTTATCTGCTATTCCAATTTCTTTTAGAAAACCAAAATTGTTGAGAAAACATAGCTATTTCACTACTTATTTTCACTTATTTTTTCGTTTCTTTCTTTCTAATCACAGGTATATATATGTGATTCCTGTATACAGTTGTAGTTTTGCCCTCTTCATAGTTTTTGCGTTCAACCTCATCCAACCTGTTGTCTCAATACTTACCTTTATCAAGGCAAGCCTTTTCATTATAGCTGTAAGTATTTTCATTTCATGCTTTTAACAAAACAGATTAAATTAGAATAAAAAACAAACCCAAAAAATATGAAAACAAATCCTGCACATTGATGTATATTTTTTCAAAATATCTTAAAAATCATAGTTTAATTTATCATTTAGATTCCTATCTTTTTAAAAGTGACAGTCAATTTGCCAAAGTAATTATTGTCAGTTGTTAATGTAAATAATTTGATTGCAGCACTGCAATCTAAATACAGTATTATGTTTAGATTTATGATTTACATTGAATATTAGGAAAATCTTGGGATTATTGAAAAGATAAATCTCTCCAGCTGAATAACTTTTTTGAATTATTACTTTTTCTTTTATATTTAAAATGATAACATTAATTTGCATGCATAACTCTAACACCTTAGATAATAAATAGGTTATATAAAGTTGGTCTTGTGAGTAATCCCTACTCCACAAAGTCATAAAAATGCATAGAATAGCCTTTGAGTTTATTCCTTCAAATGAACTTATCCAATAATTGAATTTTACAAATTTTGATTTAAAACTTGTTTGCACAAGTTGCAACAATTAACCATTATGCACTGAGAAGCAAGGAGAAAAATATTGTCAGTGGCCAGAAATTTATGTAATCTTCCCAACTGAATGGATTTTATTGAATCATTACATTTTTTGTTTTTATATTTAAAACAGTAGCATTTTAAATGTTAGTATTTGATATTGTCTTTAAATTGGTGATATTTTACATACCATATTGTAGAAATTTAGAGATATTTCAAAAACCAGATATTTTCTTATAATTAGATCTTAAAAGGAAAAAATTTAAAATATCCTTAGATGAAAATATTATAAGATTCACAGAATATAAACATAATATTTTTTAATTCATTTCAGAGTTTAAGTTATTTTATCCAATATCCATAATTTATATGTAATAATTGTTGATTAATTTGTATTTATAAACAATGTGAGAAATAAAAACCTACAAATAGAGAATTGAATTAGCTGTATTTATGCGAAATTTTATGAGAATAAATTTAAATATTAACAGCTTGCAAGATCAGTTTGCCTGCTAGTGAACAAGTAGCAGGCAAACTGAGTACAGAGCCAATTTAAATTCTTTAATGATTAATGGACTTTCAACCTAAAAATTAAAGAACCTGAAACTTGCTGCTAAAAGTTGAAACAACAGAAACATGACACAAAATCTGCAAAAATCAACAACTGTTTTGTTAAAACATCCATACAATCACTTTTGGTCCCATCCTTCTTACCCACCAGTAGAACCAACCAGAACTGATATGACGACATCATCATCATCATCATTGATATTATGGAAATGAATTATTGATTCCATAAAAGTTCAACAAAAGTTTCAGCTCTGACTTTTAATTACAGAATCCACATTGTACAAATCTGACATTGTTTATGAGATATGTTTTATGAAATTTTTTGATGAAAGCCTTTTTTTTATATGATAATGTTGTAACTTTCATTTTTAACTTTCTTTTTAGGTGGGTGTGACATTCTTTGTGATTTTGGATGTACAAGAAAATAACCAAAATAATTTTAATTATATTCAAGACTCTTTTCTGGTAAGCACAGTTGCTTTAGGTAAGAAAAATATTTTAATGTTCTGATAAAATTTGTAAAAATATATTGTAAATATATTGTATATTATCTTGGAACTTCTGAAAAAATATCTTGGAGAATATCAACATTTAGGATGCAAAATAAAGAAAGTGCAGTCTTTAAGAGTTTGATTTAGTTAAAAATGAAAATTTATTATCAAACTATGGTGGCCCAAGTAAGTTTATTAGTGGTTGGATTTGATTTGGTTTGACCTTTGTTATAAACAAGCATTGCAAGAAGAATTATGACAAAGACATGTAAATTTGTCTAGTTTATTAGATAAATACAGAGGAGAGATTTACAAATTTGGTTGTTTTTAATTCTTAGCTGGTTGGCATCAGATGTTGGTAAGAATTTGTTTTAGGTGAGCCATCTGTAATTGTATGTAATATTCATGAAGATATGTGTGGTTTCCTGAAGTGGTTGTCCTTAGAGAAAAGGGGATGGAAGGTTGGGAGAAGAGGAAAGGGAACAAATATGTGTTGATTGGAGAGGGAACTGGGTAGTCAGTAGCTCTGTGATGTTCTCTATTTTCTTCCGTAGTATTAATTGTGATGCTGAAGGGTTCTTTCTTTCTTCTTTGCTGACAATGTGGGAGGAAGAGGAGTAAGGACTTGACATGATGGTGGGTAAGAAGGTAAGGCAGGGATGTTGCAGCCTGAAAGCCCTTCTGATGAATTTAATTTTCTCAGCAATTTATATATCGAAATTAGATTTCACATAGGCTTGTTAGATTTCTTAGGTTTTGTTTCCAAGTATGTTTTCCAGGGTTCTTATTTACTGATTAATATTTTCACATATATGTGTGAGTAAAGAAGAAATTTGTCTTGTTAGTTAGCAATCCAGCTGTGCATATGTAGGCAAGAACATAACACTTCAATTTACAGACCAAGTGGAACTAAGAGCCTGTTTTAATGGGTTTCTGAGACAGAATGTAGAAATTCAATTTGAAGAAATGTATAAAGTATGAAACAATCAAGATGTTGTATTAAAAGATATTTTTTAAACATTAACAATTCTGTATTTTACAAAATGACTAATATTCATATGTCTGTTACAATGTTGACAAAAAGAGTTTAAGTATATTCTTTATTTTTCAACTGGAAGATCCGCGTCAATCCTCATGTGCAGAAACACAAATATGTCATTCTGTTTTAAGTTGTTGAAGAGATAATTTCCTGTTCACCACAAAACCATATAACTGGATGAAATTTTTCCTTTTAATGAATGAAATTTTTATTTTTTTTTAGTTGACTGAAAAATGACATGATAAATGGTCAGATAAACGTTCAACTACACTCTACAACAGATGATCTGCTATAGAACTGTTGTTAGAATTCAAGTCTTTTGTGTTATTTTGATTGTGTTTGATCCTCACTTAGCGCTTCATCAGTTTGATCTTATATTAAAGTTGGCTTCATCTTTGCTTATTGTGTAATTTTGTAATTCATTCTTCCTTCAGTCAACACTGTGGTTGGCAGATAACTGACCATCAATACTCTATATTTGAAGCTATAGGGAGATGGTTAATATTTCTTTGATTTGGTTTTGTCATACTTAACTGAACTCCATGCAGCTTACAAATTTTTATCCAGAGTTTTCATCAGCACAGTTATCAGAAGGTTTTCATCAGAAGATTGGTTGTCGGCAGGTTGGAATGTGTGGAATTGTGTAAGAATAAAAATATACATTTTGTATGTTAAAATAGAAATTTATTAAAAGGAAAGAATAACAAGAAATTGTAGAAATTAATGTTCAATTAGAAAGTTACAGGTATCAAGATTTGTAGAAAATGTTCATAGTAGTAAATGCTGAAAGAGTATATGCATACATACGTACGTATGTATGTATTAGCGTTTGTTTGATAGGAATCTCTTTGGATGGAGAAGAAGAAATAGAATAAATCAGTACACAAGAAAGAAGGAGAAAGAGAACAAGGTGCAACCTGACCTTATCTCCCGGTTGATTTGAAATTGAAGTTACATTGTAGTCTTGTCTTTCTTGCTGCTCCCATCTGACTGACTGATCCTGATCTGAGCCTTTTACTGCCATTAGATTTTTCACACTGACTTGCGAAGTCCTTTATGGCCGTGCAAGTTGCTTCCATTGGTCAGAAAATCAGTTTAACTCCTACTTGTGAAATCCGGCTTTGACTTTTTCTTTAAGCACATGGTCAATGCTTTTTCTATTTGGGAAAAACCAGGATTTCACACATCATTGTGAATGTTTGTAAAAGTGAAGAAGAGATTTGATTTTAATTCTTAATTTCCTATTCACTACATATTAATAGCAAAGACATCATTTGAAGTCTCCTGGAGCATGAATCAGCTCAAACATTGTTGGTGAGGTCTAGGGATCCTTCCAATTATCTACCATAATCTATTTATAATTGTGTATGAATCTGCCATGTAGGAATTGTGAGAAATATTGCCTGTGTATTCAAACTTCATGATATCTTCCATAACTGTGTCTCGTACCAATACAAACTTAACAAGTGGTAAACTATATATGGTTAAAGGGAAAGAATTTATTTTAATTTATTCCTATCTGACAACCTATACTGAATTGTCTCCCATGCTTTTGTTAGTGATTTTAAACCAGTCAGTTAAGTACCATATGTGACACACGTTTGGTGTAGACATGTCTCGGAGTAGACATGATTGACTGGGCAGAAATATTCATGTAGTATGTTGCTATTATTTTCTGTAGTAGACTGGTTGCCAACTAAGGTTATAGAACCCAATCCGTCTTACTATTAAACCCATAGCTAGAGGGAAGCAATGCATTAATGCCTTTCCCAAAGGTATTTACAAACAAGTGATTGCAATGAATATCAACTGAAATTTGAACTCGGCTCTCCAATTTCTCTTCCATAATTACTAATTAAGAACTGATTGTCCCTTGATTGACTTCATTTTTGAACATATATGAGGTTATCACATGTAAGGACAAATATCTTCATATGCCACCATATTAACAATTTATCACAAAAATAATTTTGTAAGATTTGATGTAAATTATTTAGGATTTAGTTATTCTATAAAAAATTTAAATCTTTTAAATTTTGATTTTCAGCTTTCGTTTCACTGAAAATTTTATTTTAATTTTTTGCAGGTGGCAGTTTCTTTGTTATGCCTCTTTTGTTTAAAAAAATTGAAAATGATGCCTCACAGGTATTTTCTTTTGTTTTTACTTGAGATTAAATTTATACCTATTATTGAATTAGTGAATTATTTAGATATTTACTATCCTTAATTGTACACAGCCTAGCTTTGTCTTCTTTTATGACTCTCTCCACAGCTTCCCACTGTGTGTGGCCCTCAGCAGTATTTCTTCTTTTGCCAAGCATCCTGCCTTCTTTACTTTCATTTTAATTTATGCTTTATGATAGTGTCTTAGTAATGCCCTTTTTTAAAATTGAAAATCAAGCTTCACAGATATTTTCTTTTGTTTTTATTGATTATAAATTTACGGCTATTATTGAATTAGTGTATTATTTACCTGTGTGATGTTTTAGATATTTACTATGCTTAGTTGTACGCATAGCCTGGTTTCCACTGACCAAAGTGAAATCATATATTTTATCGATTGCTTTGATTCAAATTTAAGTTCATTTCATTCATAACTTTTACAAAGTTGTTGATAAAGACAACCATTCAGTCTTTCAATTTTTTTACTTCATTTGTTTTCATGAGTCAAGCAAGTAAGTTATGACTAATATTTCTTATTCTTGACATAATGAGTATTTGTTTGTATTTCTATTTAAGTGTAATTTGAAGTAGTTTTTTTCTTAGATTTAATTTTTGGCATCCATTTTCAGATTCAAAAATATCGATTTGCAGTTTTAATGGGTCTTGTCACTTGTGCAATTCTGAATATTTTGTGGTAAGTAATATACATATCCCCTTAATTCTAAGTTTATTTTTATCTATACAAAAACTATAGTTTTGTAATATTGTTGGCTTTCTGTAATATAGCCAAGAATTCATGTGGCTTGTTTACTTTGAAGGAATCTTAAAATTAAAATACTGTAACATTCACATACACAGATAGATAAATACATACAATGTGGGAGTTTATTTTCCCTTAGATATGTAGTCACCTGACACAGCAAGTATAAAAGCAGCACTGAATGCAAAACAGTTTAGCTGAGCTTTGTTTTATTTTCTTTCCTTTACATTTCAGATTAACTTTTGTACCTCCTTGAACATACAATGTATTTCTCAAGTAAAATACATTGTAATATGCTAACTATATCTCTTCTTGTTTATGTCAATGTTGGACAAGTTTATTTTTTTTTCGATTATGGCTGTTATGGAGTTGGTAAACAGAATTATATGAATAAATTTTGTTATGGTTGTGAGGATTATAATCATTTGTGGATTTCTCTATTTTTTTCTGGTGACTTTGTAAGCATTGCATTTTGCAGTGTGCAGGAAATAATATACAAACATGACATACCACTACCAGAACTTGATGATAGATTAAACATACAATCAATTTCACCTATGAAACAGAATCAAACTACATTTTACTGTATCTTGGCAGCATATTAATATGCACACATAAAAAATATACAACTAAAGGTCTATCAAAAAGCTAACAAATAATAACAATCATTTATATTTTTACTCTACCAAAATAATACAATCAAGATTAATCATAGGTTTTATTTAAGAATCTTCAGAATCTGTAACCATCTGTTTCTGTTTGAAGAAGAGCAATACATCGAAGACACATTCAAACTCCTTCAATACCCAAATTCTGTCCTGCACAAGGCCAAATGCAAAGCCTTACAAAATTCACAGCAGAAAAAAGACAAAAATCTACAAATGATAATAATTCCAAGAACCATATCAAAATTAAACATGTAATTCTAATTATCAATTCCCTAACAACCACCATTGACAAATTCTAGTCCAACCTTGACATGAGATTCATTTTAATATATTAGTATTTTAAAAATAATGAAAATTACCTGTCTAATATTTATAAGTTGTGAGCTCTTCTTCTTTATGTATCGTGTCCTTTCATAATGTAGGTGAACATGGACTTCCATTAACCCTATCCTTTGTCACTCTTAACATTTTCCTCTTGGTCTCACACTCAAACCCTGATTTGCTATTCACTTGCTCAAGCCCATTAAATATGTCTCACATTGTTTTTCCGTGTCTCTCTTTTCCACTGCCTGTCTCATGAGTATTGCTTAAAGTAGTTATTTTTCTTCTTAAGACTTTGCATTTTTCAGGTGTTGGGCTGTGCTCAAAATTGTGCCCCAACATTGTACACCAATGGTTGGAATGAACCAATCTTTTCATTCACTAATTACATGCAACTCACTGGAAAGGTAAAACATAAAAAGAAATTTTATTTTGTAAATTTTTATGAGATTTTTTCTATTTAAAATGGAAATTGACTGAAAATACAAATAACAGAGATGACAGTAAGAAGAAATATTGCACTGTGAAGATAAATTTCTCAAAATATAAAAATACTTTTAAAAAACATATTTTCATTTTTTTTTTTTGAAGTGCAAAAGAAAATGGAGAAATTGCATCAAAGCCATTAATAAGAGTGAGTTTTTTCTTTCTTTTTTATATTTTGGATATTAATGAGTGAAAATGTAGCTTCACGTTTTGTTTCACAGTTTTTAAGCTCTTTGCCATGATTGAAATCAAATATTAAACTTAACTAAAAATTGTGAATTTATTTGTTAAAAGTAAAAATGAAAATTGATATAAATAATCAAAAAGATTTAAAAGTTTTTTCAAATCATTTTTGGCCATTTCTTATGAAATTTGTGTATTTTAATTCATTTTCTCAATTTCTGGTTCTTTCCACATGTATTTTATTGAAAATTTTAGTGAGGACTAATTGATTAGTATCTTCTGAGTCATCATGACAACATTCATTATAAGACTGAATTACAATAATAGGATTTTAAACAGACGGGCATTTGATAAGCAAGATTCTAATCTTTCTATAATTAATAAATTATTTCATTCTGGTTCTATTTTTTTGTATTATTTCAAAATGAAGTTTTAATTCACCCCATTTTCCCTATAGCAGGTTCTGCAGATAATAAATATTAATTTGGGATTCTCTTCAAGATCAACATCTTACCTCAGCCTGTAATGAGTCTAGAGTAGAATCAGACAGAAAATTTGCTAGAGTTCATTCAAGACAACTTTCCAAGTTAGCAGAGTTGAATCTGTCTAATTTATTCACTTTACTAAATTTTAATTCATACAGATTTTTAAGGTTTTCTTCACGGTTAAGTGTATGGATGAATTTTTTATTTTCTATTCTGTTCCTGTTATTTTCATAATTTTTCTGAATAGTATTATAAGTATCTATTTATTGAGATTCTCATTTTTATATGTGAAACTATGTTTCATTATGTGAACAATGAATTAATTATTTTAAATGAAATTGATTATATTGTACAGATAATTTACACCTATAAATAGCTAGAATTTTATCTTGCTAAAACATTTGTGAAAATGGTCTGAATAAAATTCTGGAGTTGTTAAAATAAATATGTGTTATTACCTAATTTAAAGTCTGCATTATTACTAATCAGTATGATTTATTTTTATTCTTCTTTACAAAAAAGAAACTTTTTCTGTTATTTCTCTCTGTCAGATCATTCACCATAAACATTTATCTTTCTTTTGGATGTCCAAAGTTATTGAAGTGTTTATAATGATAAGCATTACTGCCTCCTCCCTGACAATGGGTACAGGCTTGCATCATATGAGTAAGTAATCAACAAAACTTGTTAAAATTTTCACATTTATACTTTCTTCTTCATTTATTGTTACTGTTCCCTATTGAGAAACAGTAGCAAATGTTGTTTGACTTTTAGTTTTATTAAAATAGCTTCATTTTTACTGTTAACTTTACATTTTTTTTCTTTCTATATTTTATTCCTTTTTGTTAATCTTTATTTGAATTATTTCATTTATAATTGCATTTCATTCTTGTAATTGTTTTCTCATTATTCACCTTAATTTTTATTTTTGTTCAGTTTGTGGCATGGTTGAATCCAATTTATCAGCCTTTTTTTCATCAAAATATAGAGAAAAATCACCTAGAATTGTGAATATTGGCAAAAAGTAAGTTGTTTTTCTTTAATTTTTAAGTCCCTCATAGAAACTTTCAGAAATCCAAATTCAAGTAAAGCAATGTTAAATTAAGTTTAAAATTCTACTCCTATTTCTACCTTTTTATTGAAATTAAAAAAGTATTAAATGTCTAAAAATTCTCAAAAAATTTTGGAATGGTTATTTCTTAATCATATTTTATATTATAAAAATGATATCAGAAATCTAAAATTTTACTTATCTCAATGTCCTTAACATTTTATAACAATGAAATAATAATATATTGCTTTCAGATTTCACTGAAGACTGATAATATTAAAATATTGCAAACTTTTGTTTCTCCTCACCAACTGCTGTAGTCAAGGTGTTAAAAGAATTGTGTTTTTATTTTTACTAATATGATTTGTATCAGACCAATTTTCCAATTTGAAATGCTATCACATTTTTGGGGAAAGTAATATTTTATTGTTCTATAATTGTACTAAAATATTGAATCATTTATTATAAATTTTTCATTTATTTTTAGATGTACCTCAAGTCTTTTATCATTAATATTATTTGGAATAATATTTATAATTGCTACATTGAACCCAAAGGTAAGTGGATACATTGAAAAAAAAAAAGAAAATGTTTTATTTTTGTTAAACCTTTTGATTTTTTGCTATCAACACCTAGAAGACAAAAATTGTAGCACAATTCTGAATATAATATTTCAAGTTTTTTTTAGAATTCAAAAACGCTTTCCTAAAATATCCAGTGAAAGATCCATGTTGGAATCTTTTACAAGAACCATTTTACCACAAGAACATTAAAATGGTATTTCATATTTCATATATTAAGATAATCCTACTTTTTTACTTTTATTTACTTATAAAGATAACTATATCACATTGCATTGTTCAGATAAATTTATTTTCCCTAAACAATTTCACATTTTATGGTTTTAAAGATAATAATATCAAATATGTTGTTTAAACATTCTGTAAATGCATTATTAAAACAATACTAATTGAGAATATAAAACGTTCTTCTTTTTCTTTCTAATAAATTAATTTGAGAAAGATTTTGAAACATAAGTACAGAATAAATTCTTTTAAATTTGTTATTTATCATTTGAAAAGCAAAAATAGAAAATTAACCAATAAGAGTTTATTAAGAGTAGGTGCCATCACAGATTTCCTAAAAAATTATGTCAACCAACTACAATGCAATATTTATTATTTACTGTTGTATAAAGAAATAACTATGGAAACATTCTCTTTATTTGTAAATTTATAAAAATGTCTAAACTATAGAACAAGAAAATTTAAATAAAAATAATTAACCAGTTTACAATGAATAGGTAGATGAACTGCTCAATTGGAGAATTAAAACAAGTAATGTGGCATGTGAATCTGAAAAGGTGATGTATAATGTCCAGAAAAATGTATTTTTCTTTTCAATGAGAAGGATATTTATATTTAATCATTCATAATGAGGAAAATGGCTTGAAAAATTTGATACTCACAGAACATATTAAAGTTAAGAGAGACAGGAGAAAGCAATGTTTAACCTACTTGACAAGTTTGTGTGAATGGATGAGAGAGCAGGTTTTGGGATGGATAAGCAAAGACACAACATTTATTAAGAGCTCCAGAAGACAGGAAATTCTGGAGAACCATGATTGTCAACATCTTGAAGGAATAATGAACTATCCTGACATAGCTATTTCAATATTAACCAGTTTGTATAAAAGTCATCTAATTACTAACAGTTCAGTTTAGCAGAATAAAGTTTCTAAAGTTGCTATTCAGTGCTGTCTATTCATTACAAAATGTAAAATTATTCTAGTAAATAAACAATCTAATATACAATGTTTAATATTTTTTATGTCAATTTTTAAGAAAAAAGAAAATGTATAAATCCACTTTCATGTTTAGGTTTTATCAAAATTTTTAAAATAGCTTTTTAAAGTAATAAAAATTGAAGAGATAATCTACAGTAATAGTGATGTCAAGAGAAAAAATACATCCTTCTGAAACACCATTTTCTTTTTGTGGGTAAATATATCAAAACATATTTGTTATCACATTTCTTCACTATGTATTTAAAGGTTTTGAATTACCTAAAAAAGCATTTCCACAAAGGTTTCTAATAAAATAATACATTCATGAATAAATAAGTGTAGCAAATTTCATTTCATTTGAATAATTTGGTGACTTTTATTAAATTTTTAAAAACAGTGTGGAGTTTTTTGGATTTTGTTGATTTCATTTTGAAAAATCACATGCATTTTGGTGATACCTAATTAAAAGATTCAAAGTAGACATTATACAGATGTTTATAATATTTAATTGTTATTGATTATTACTTTCCAGGGATTTCTTGGAGTGACTGAGAAATTTGCATCTTTAGTTGTAAACACTTCAAATTTTTTATTTTTTATGATGTTCCTAGCAACAAAAAACAAAGAAAACAGGTAAATATAGAAAAAGTTTATTATTTGAGGAAGAGCAGATTACCTATTCTTTAATTTATTTCAATTTTCTCTCATTCCTTAATGATAACAGTTGATTACAGCAGACAATTTCCGTTTTATTTTCTGATAGATTCAATTTTCTTGATAGAAATCAAACTTTTACTTTGTAAAAATTCTTAGATGGGTGCATGACCTATTAAACTATCAAAATTTCATACAAACTTTTGAAGATATTAAACAAAATTGTGCTTAAAACCTTGATTGCTAAAATCTCAAATGTTTCTGATCCATTTGTTCAGTAAATGTCATTAATAAAATATATGAGAATTTAAAAAGAATACGAGGAATGTCCTTTCTTCATTTTACTCTTGAAAATATTAGTAGACATTTAACTGTAAGCAAATGAAATTAATTATCAAACTTTTCTCAGGTGAAATGTCTAAATTATAGTACTTCAAAAATGAATAATTTTATCCATGGCTTGCATAGAAAGGTTAATCTTAATTGTTAATACCTCAAATGTTTCTGATCCATTTATTAAGTAAATGTCTTTAAATTTTTTTTTTGTTTTTTTTTAAATAAAACTTTGAGTGTATTTTTTCTGTCCAAGTTATTATCCATTTCCTTTAGGATTTTCTTCTTATCAATTAATTGACTTTCTATTCCCAATAAAGTCTCACAAAAATCAATACTACTCTAGACAATAAAATGTTTATCATCTTTTCCGATTCTCACTTATGCTTTTTACAAATTGTTTTTTGCAGCAAAGTGATGATTCCTCTTCCCTTACCCAACATGGTGATGCCTTTCATCTTTCTTCTTCCTTTATATTTTGGATTTGCCATTGGCTATGACATTTATTACTTAGTTATGTATGATGAAACAGACAAGTCATATTTCCCTGAACTTCAACAACATTTGCATCACAATTCATCATTGTTGAATATTACTTCACCTCTTTATGTTAATGCAACATCATAATGAATAAGACTTATAAGAAAAGGAAAAACAAAGACCTTTTATGTTATTATATATGGAAGTGTATTTGACTTGCTGGGAACATTGGTACTTGCTTCTTTGTTAAAATATTTATTTATGGAATAAAAAACTGAAGACCATTTGCTAATAAAATGTGTTGGAAGCTGGATCTCTTGTTTATTAAAAAGTATTTTTAAATAATTGTAAAATTGTTGAAGAAATTAAGGATCCTGTGAAAACACTTGTATACTCCACAACAAAAAAATGTTTTCCCTTTTGTCTGTTCTGAACTTGCAATGATCGGCATTGACGATAGGTTTCAAAAGGCTCAGTTAACAGTTTTTTGATTGAATTTGAATTGATGTTCTATAATCTGATGTTTAACTTTGTTTTTAAATTTCAGTTTCTTTTCAAAATCTCTTTGTAATGAACTTCAGTTATAAATGTTAATGTAAAGAATACTAATCTTGAGTCATGTGACTTTCTGGAGAAAGTTTTGCTCTTGACACTAATCTATCAATAATCTATACACATATTGATACATGTTATGTGAAGCATTGTTATCATTATTCATATCTATCTATCTATCTATCTATCTATCTATCTAGAGAGAGAGAGAGAGACAGTTTCTTTATATATAGAGAAAGTTTCTTTTCAAAATTCTACTAAAATAATAACACATTATTGCTAAGAACTACTAAGCTATAAGATTAATCAGTTGAAAAATACTTGGCCCTTTAAGAGGCACAGAAATGATAGTTGTTGAAGACAGGTGAAATGAATACAGAGTGCACATTATGTTTATGTTCTCAGGGGGAATCTTTAAATAATTTTCAGTTTTTCTTATTAAGAAATGCATGTTTCAGTTTCTTGAGAAAACACCAGACAGCCAAGGAGTGATGTGTTTCTTTCCATGAATTCTGTTTTGAAAAGACTTTTCTTTAAACAAATCAAATATTCCAAGTTAAATACTTGATATGTTGGGGTGTTTGGAAAATAAATAGGTTTTACTAAAAAAAAAAATAGATAGACAAATGTTAATTATATATAAAAAAAAGTAATCATTTCATTTTCAAAAATTGCAGCACAATAGAAGTAAAAAAAAAAGTTTTCAACTTCTTCGTCTATTTTGATATTTCATTTGAAATTGATGAAAATAAGAAGAAATAGAGCATATTTGGTATTTTTCATTTGAAATACATGAAAATAATGAGAAATATAGCTTATTTTGATGTTTTCATTAGAAAAAGAATATAAAAAAAAATTATAGCTAATTTTGATATTTTTCATTTGAAATAGAAAAAATGAGAAGAAATAAGGCTTATTTTGATATTTTTCATTTGAAAAAAGAAATCAATAAAATATAGCTTATTTTATATTTTTCATTTGCAAAAGAAAAAATCTATAAAAATATAGCTTATTTTTATATTATTCATTGGAAAAATAAGAAAATAAGGAGAAATACAGCTTATTTTGATATTTTTCATTACAAAGGGAGAAAATAAGGAGAAATATAGCTTATTTTGATATTCTTCATTTGAAAAATAAAAAATAAGGGAAAATCTAGCTTATTTTGATATTTTTTATTTAAAAAAGAAGAAAACAAGGAGAAATGTACCTTTTTTGATATTATTCATTTAAAAAAAGAAAAAATGGAGAAATATTGCTTATTTTGATATTCATCATTTAAAACAAGGAGAAATATAGCCTATTTTGATATTTTTCATTTTGAAAAAGAAGAAAATAAAGAGATATATTGCTCATTTTGATACTTCTTATTTGAAAAAGAATAAAATGAATAGAAATATAGCATCTTTTGATATTTCATTTAAAAAAAAAAGATAAATATAGCTTATTTAATTTTTCATAATAAGCCAAAGAAAATAAGGAGAAATATACCTTGTTTTGATATATTTCATTTGATAAAGAAGAAAATAAAAAATATAGTTTATTTTGATATATTTCGTTTGAAAAAAGGATTAAAATTATAACTTATTTAGATAGTTTACATTTAAAAATAAAGAAAATCAGGAGAACTACTACTTATTTTGATATTTGTCATTTGAAAAAGAAGTACATATGAGAAATATAGCTTATTTTGATATTTTTTCATTTGGAAAGGAAGAAAGTAAGAAGAAATATAGTTTATTTGATATTTTCACTTTTAAGAGAAGAAAATAAGGAGAAATATAGATTATTTTGATTTTTTTTATTTGAAAAGGATAAAAATAATAAGAAATATATCTTATTTTAATGTTTTTCATTTGAAATTGAAGAAAATGAAAAGAAATATAGCTTATATTTTTATTTGATACAGATGAAAATAAGGAACAATATAGCTTATTTTGATATTATAAAAATGGCATGGATGGAAGAATTATGTTGGTTTTTTTATTATTAATTATTACAGATGGAAAAGATTTAACTAAGAAACATTTATTTTGTTCCAATATGAACAGAGGAAAATAAAAAGACGTTGTCATTTTTTTTAAAAAGAAAAAAAATTTGCTTTCTCAAAGATTGCAAATTGACAAAAAATAAGTATGAATTAAATATTACAAGTGTAATAGTTTTACCCAGAATAAAACAGCTGGGCTAGGCACGGTCACCAATGTCAAGCAGCCGTTGACAAGAAGGGTATTGCCTACAAGTGATATATAATTGAGAAAAATGTTTGTTTTCTAAACCTTTGAGAGAGATAGCTGGAGATGTCAAGTGTGAGATAATGGCAGAGACATTACTAAAACAATTCTCAGCTATGAAAAGCTGTTAAGGAATTTTGTTTTTTTTAACTTACAGTTTCCAGCTAAAAGTTTCAACTGACATGAGCAAGGATCATAGGTCAATCGACAGTGTTGAGAGAATGTCTGCAGGACACTATCTGTGGCAGAAGGAATAATGGGAGGAAGAAAACTTTAATTTTTATTGTTTAGTGTCAGAATCATAAAGTCAATGGGACAGAAAATTCTATTTTCCTTATTCCCAGCAAAATGCAAGCAAAACACACCTGCAGAAAATAAAGAGGTCAAAAAGGTTAGGCTCGACTTATTGCAAACTATATACAAAGTGAAAAGAGGGAAATTTTTATTCATATTTTCCTCAGATAGGGAATTCAGTTAAGTGCAAAGGTTATGTTGATTTGTTGATGGAGACAAAAAACAATTAATTAATTACAAGAATGACTAGATTGGAATTTCCTTGAGAAAAAGTCAACACCATATAATAGCTCTGCCCAGGCAGAGGAAAGGGAGGAAATCCCTGTTTGAATAGAAATTGACATCATGTGGTAGTCCTGCCCAGGTGGACAATAAAGACAGTCCAGCATTGGCTGAAAGTAATAGAAGAAGACAAAGAGGAACTGACATCATGTAATAACTCTGTCCAAAGGTGGGAGAGAGAAATCCCCAATTGGCTGAAAGGGATAGAAGAAGAAGAAGAAAAGAAAATTAACGTCATGTAATAACTCTGTCCAAAGGTGGGAGAGAGAAATCCCCAATTGGCTGAAAGGGATAGAAGAAGAAGAAGAAGAAAAGAAAATTAACGTCATGTAATAACTCTGTCCAAAGGTGGGAGAGAGAAATCCCCAATTGGCTGAAAGGGATAGAAGAAGAAGAAGAAAAGAAAATTAACGTCATGTAATAACTCTGTCCAAAGGTGGGAGAGAGAAATCCCCAATTGGCTGAAAGGGATAGAAGAAGAAGAAGAAAAGAAAATTAACGTCATGTAATAACTCTGTCCAAAGGTGGGAGAGAGAAATCCCCAATTGGCTGAAAGGGATAGAAGAAGAAGAAGAAAAGAAAATTAACGTCATGTAATAACTCTGTCCAAAGGTGGGAGAGAGAAATCCCCAATTGGCTGAAAGGGATAGAAGAAGAAGAAGAAAAGAAAATTAACGTCATGTAATAACTCTGTCCAAAGGTGGGAGAGAGAAATCCCCAATTGGCTGAAAGGGATAGAAGAAGAAGAAGAAAAGAAAATTAACGTCATGTAATAACTCTGTCCAAATGTGGGAGAGAGAAATCCCCAATTGGCTGAAAGGGATAGAAGAAGAAGAAGAAAAGAAAATTAACGTCATGTAATAACTCTGTCCAAAGGTGGGAGAGAGAAATCCCCAATTGGCTGAAAGGGATAGAAGAAGAAGAAGAAAAGAAAATTAACGTCATGTAATAAGTCTGCCCAAAGGTGGGAGTGAAAGTGATTTCATTGCATGCACAAGACAGAAACTAGTTAGAGGATAGGATTTGCATAACACGGCCATTATCCATCTTCACCACACCAGTAAAAATGGACAAGCATAAATACGGGAGCCCTGAGGGGCTATGTAACAAGACAGAGATAATTGTCACACAGTTGGGAGCCAACCACAGAGAAATCGGCTGCCAACCGACCAATCAAACAGTTCTGACCGACCAGAGTTAAAGTCAAACAGTTCCAGCCAACCAGAGTTAAAGCCAGACAAGAAGTGATTTTGCAGACAAAGTTTTGAAATTGCCAACTGAACAGAGTTAAATAAAGTCAGTTAGTTCCAGCACCACATGGAGACAAAGTCAATTCAAATTATCACTGTTGCCACCCACCTACCATACTCAAAGATGGCTCTTTGACAGTTTCCCTGAAGTTTTGGTGAAAAGTGAGATGAAGTCAGTTCATGTCGCCACAAACTTAAAACTCTGACTGGAGGTGAAGTGATATTGCCGACCAAAGCTTGAAATAATAATAGGAAGAAAAATGCTTTGCAAAATACTACTTAGAAAAATTGGTCGAATCTTTCGTTCCATCACCAGATTAATAGAAACATGGTTTGGGAAGAAGACGATTGGTGATTGTTTTTTTTTCTTTTTTCCTTTTGTACATAAAGACTATCTACAAATTATGCAAGCATCATTAATTTTATTTTTGGTGCCATTTTCATTTCCACAATTGTGCACACATATCCAGCTTGATTTAGCTTGGCAGAGATACATCCAGTGAGAAATCAACAGTACTCTCTTGAGATCAATTTCACAACATGGGCAAGGGAGATTACCGTCAAAAAGGTCAACCCAAGAAACCAGCTGTTGTGTCGACACCATCAACCACCATCGGGCACTGTGCAACAATATTTTTCATTTTAGAAAAAAGAAAATAAGGAGAAATATTGTGTATTTTGATATTTCTCATTTGAAACTGAAGAAAATGAAGGGAAATATAGCCTATTTTGATTTTTTCATTTCAAATATAAGAAAATAAGGAAAAATATAGCTTATTTTCATATTTTTTATTTGAAAAAGATGAAGATCTATAGCTTACTTTGATTATACTTCATTTGAAAAAGAGGAAAATATAGAGAAATATAATTTATATTGATATTTTTCATTTGAAACAAGAAAATAAGTAGAAATGAGCTTATTTTGAAATTTTTACTTAGAAAAGAAGAAAATAGAGAGAAATATAGCTTATTTTGATAATTCTCTTTAAAAAAAGAAGAAAATCAGACAAAAATATAGTTTATTCTGATATTTTTTGCATGAAAAAGAAGAAAATAATGAGAAATATAGCATATTTTCATATTTTTCATTTGAAAAAGATGAGGAAAAATAGATGTTTTTGATTATTCTTCATTTGAAAAATATTAAAATAAGTAGTAATACAGATTATTTTCTAATTATTTATAAATATTTTGAATTTGAAAAAGAAGAAAATAAAGCAATATATTGCTTATTTTGTTGCTTCTCATTAGAAAAAGAATAAAAGCAATAGAAATATAGCATATTTTAATATTTCAATTGAAACAGAAGTATATAAGGAGAAATATAGATTATTTTGATATTTTACATTTGATAAAGAAAGTAAAAAGGAATATAGCTTAGTTTGATATTTTTCATTAGAAATATAAAAACTCATGAAAAATATCGGTTATTCTGATATTTCTTATTGTAAAAGGAAAAAGATAAATATAGCTTGCTATTTTTCATTTAGAAACGAATAAAATAAAGAGAAATAAAGCTTATTTTCATATTTCACATTAGAAAAAGAAGAAAATAAGGAGAAATATAGATTATTTTGATATTTTTATTTAAAAAAGAAGATTATCTTGTTGTTTTTCACTTAAAATGATGAAAACAAAAATGTATAACTTATTTTAATATTTTTCATCTGAAATCAAAGAAAATGAGAAGAATTATAGCTTATGATATTTTTTTATTTGAATCATATGAAAATAAGAAGCAACATAGCTTATGTTTATATTTTTCATTTGAAACTGAATAAAATGCTGAGAAATGTAGCCTATTTTGATATTTTTAATTTGAAAAACATGAATAAGAAATATAGCTTATTTTGATATTTCTCATTTGAAAAAGAAGAAAATGATGTAGTGAATATGATGTTAATAGAAATGTAGCTTATTTTCATATATTTATATAAAAAAGATAAGAATAAAGTGAAGTATCATTGATTTTGATATTTTTCATTAGAAAAGAAACAAATAAGGAGAGATACAGATTATTTTGATATTTTCCATTTGAAAAAGAAGAAAACCAATAAATATATAGCTTATTTTCATATTTTTCATTTGAAAAAGCTGAAAGTAAAATAGAAATGTATCTTATTTTTATATTATTCTTTTGAAAAAAAGGAAAATAGGGAGATGTTTAAATTATTTTGAGATTTGTCATTTGAAAAAAGGATAAATATGACTTATTTTGGCATTTTCTTTTGAAAGAACAAAAAATACAGAGAAATATTGTTTATTTTGATATTTTTTGCATGAAAAAGAAAAAAATAAAGAGAAATATAGCTTCATTTGAAAAAGAAGAAAGAGTAGAGAAATATTGCTTATTTTGATATTCATCATTTGCAACAATAAAATGATGAGAAATATAGCCTATTTTGATATTTAGAATTTGAAAAAAAAAAGAAAACAAGGAGATATATTGCTTATTTTGATACGTTTATTTGAAAAAGGTCAGTATGAAAAGAAATATAGCATATTTTGATATTTAATTTGAAAAGAAGGAAAAAAAGAATAATATAACTTATGTTATTTTTCATTTGGAAATGTGTAAAATAAAGAGAAATATAGCTTATTAGGATATTTTTCATTTCAAAAAGAGGAAAGGAGAAATATAGCTTATTTTGTTATTTTTTATTTGAAAGAGAAAAAATAAGGAGAAATATAGATTATTTTGAGTAGAAAATAAAGAGAAATTTAGATTACTTTGTTATTTTTCATTTGAAAAAGATGAAAATAATAAGAAATATATCTTATTTTAATATTTTTTATTTGTGTTGTGGAGTTTTGTTGAGAAACCACATAAAATAATAAGTAGCAAAAACAGATGTGGAGAGAGAAAATATAAGTTATATTGAATAAATCTATACAAACTGGAACACAGGTTAGTAAATTCAGGAATACTAGGAATACTATTAGTAGGAACAATATATACAGTCTTGTAGTGAAGAAGTATCTCCAGGTAATGAGTCTATATTCAAAAGAACTCCAACTTAATATGCACCAACTTACTGACCAACTAAGCGGCTGTCTAACTACTCAACTCTATAACTACTGCTTTTTACAACTACCCCTCCCCCTTCTCTGTATAGGCAGAATTATAGGTACACATCAGGCGTGTCCATTATATGAAAAAAGTGGTGATCCCCAATACCCCGCTTTCTAGCTTCTTTTTTGGGATGAGCTAGCATTTCTTTTCTTCGCTTGGGATCTAATATTCTCAACGACTTCCAAAATATTTCTTTTTTTTCCATCGTGGCAACGTTTGTTGAGAATGACGAGCTTGGCTCTTCACACCTTTGTTGGTTGATGTGTTTCACTTGTTCGCCTGGTTTGAAAGCTTTTCCCATAACTATCGGTGCAATAAATACAAGTTGCATATATTCTTTTACACGATTTCTGTTGTGAATTTGTTACTGCTTGAGAATACCTCTTTTTTCAATATTGAAGTTTCCGTTGTCACGCTTTTTTTACAACACGAGTTAATGGGTAAATCCCATATATTCAATTTCTGCATCCAGTCCGTTCCTACTAGGTTGTCTGTATTTTTTATCACGTAAATTTTTAATTTTTTTGATTTCTCCCTGAAATTTTACATTCACTATAATTTCGCCTTCGAAATTAATCCTTTTCTCCCGTTACAGATTGAGCATTTTTTTTTTTAGCGTGTAACATGGTCGGCCTGTTCAACTTCCGCAATGTCCATAAATTTATTATTGTTAAGTCTGACCCCGAATCCAATAGCAGTTTGATCTTCTTATTCAATATTTCAAGTTCTACATATTTTCTCATGTTTTCCTTGTTTTCATCCTCCACTCTAGTAGATCTTACCCTACTATCTTGGTTTTTTTTTCTGCATACCGTTGCTTTGTGGCCCATCTTACCACTCACTCGGCAATTTTTGTACTTGAAAAGACAATCTTTAAACCAACCAATGCCATCCACCGCATCTGTAACATGCAGAAGGGGAGGTTTGTTTTTTATTGGATTCTTGTCAAAAGTAGTTTTGTCTCTCTTTTCTTTGTCATTATAATCTTGCTTTCCTTTTGGAGAGGGTACAAAACGTAAACTTCTTTTTACCTTACGAATGTGCGCGACTCCTGACTCTTCGATGTCCTTGCTATTTTTCTTTATATTGAGACATTTCTGGCAATCCTCTGACAGTTTTTGTAGTGTTAGACCTGGCTCGTTTTGAAATTTGGTCAGAATTCGTTTTCTCATTTCGCTGTCTTTAGCAGCAACTAGTCCTTGGACAAATATGAAACACTTGAAGTTGCCTGGGGTTAGCTCCGTCAATCTAAAATCGCCACAGTGTTTGTTGACGATAGCTGCGAATGTAGAATAGTCCTCGTTTTCGTCTTTTCTGAGATTAAGACATTTCTACCTTTTATGGAACAAGGAAATATTTGGGCTAAACAGCTCCGTGGGGCCTGTCACTGCCTCGTCGAACGTTAAATCGTTCGACTTTTTGGGGAGAATATAATCTACAAACTTAGTGTGTTCGTCCGTACATAACTTTCTGAGTAAAAACCTTAGTTTTTTCTTTTCACTCCAGTGCTGGCAGTCGATATTGAAAATATCTTCATATCGCTTGTATTATTCTCCAAAATGTTTGTCTTCCTCAATCGAGAATTTAAAAGTTTCAATAGCGTTCCATACAGTATCTTGCGAAAACGTCTCCTTTTCCGTGTTCCTTTCTAGTACTGCACTTGTTAATTTTAATAATAGTTCTTGTAATTGTGATTGTCTTTCTTCATTCGCCTTTTGTATTTTTATTTGTCTTTCTTCATTTTTCTTTTGTATTTCCATTTGTCTTTTTGCATTTCCATATGTCTTTATTCATTTGCTTTTTGCATTTCCATGTCTTTCTTCGCTTTTCTTAATGATTTCCAGTATTCCTTTCTGAAAGTTCTCCATGATTTGCTGTTTCGGTTCCGTAAGGGATTTGATTTTTTAGCTATTTCTTTCTAGCAATTAATTCCGACAGTTTATTTTCTCTATCTCTCTATAATAGTGTCGCTAAATTGTGGTCGACTTGTTGTTCAAATCCTTCAGGGTATACGTGAAAGTAAATTCGTCGCGAATTTGTTGTGCGACTTGTGAACGAATCTACTTCGACAATTTGTTGTTGGCGACTACTTAGTATGCGAGTTTCGAGCTCTTCGACGCTAATTTGTTGTTCTTTGGTGTTATACGGGAGTTCGCATTCTTTTGTCGACAATTTGTTTTTGGCGACTCTATGTGAAAAAACGTATTTTTCTCTCCGCGTGCACTTGTTCGAAATCCTCGTCGCCAATTTGTTGTGGATTCTTGTTGAGAAACCACACGAAAAAACAGATATGGAGAGAGAAAATGTAAGTTATATTGAACAAAATCATACAAACTGGAACACGGGTTAGTCAATTCAGGAATTCTAGGAATACTATTAGTAGGAACAATATATACAGTCTTGTAGTGAAGAAGTATCTCTAGGTAATGAGTCTATATTCAAAAGAACTCCAACTTAATATGCACCAACTTACTGACCAACTAAGCGGCTGTCTAACTACTCAACTCTACAACTACTGCTCTTTACAACTACTACCCCCTTCTCTGTATAGGCAGAATTATATGTACACATCAGGCGAGTCTATTCTTATGTGCAAAAAAGGGTAACTCGAACAATTTGAAATCGAACAATATGAAAAGAAATATAGCTTATGATATCTTTTGTTTGAAACATATGAAAATAAGGATCAATTTGGCATATTTTGATGTTTATCATGAAGAAAATGAAGAGAAATATGGCTTATTGTTGTGGGGTATTACCCACATAAGATAATGGACTCGTCATAGCCGGGAAGACCCACTATAAAATGACCTTGTGTCACATCTGGGAAGGTTGGTAAATACCGTTGCTGAGGTGACTAAATACCGTTCTGAGACTCTGTGGAGACTCTAGTAGCGTTCACTGACTGACTTACAGTGCAGTATTCTCTTTTGGCGTTTCTATGTGTATATCTTCTATCGTTGTATTGTTTTGTCTAATATATGTCTAAACCTACATTGGTGTTTGTCTTATTATTGATGGTCCTAATTTAGGTCCACATCAACTGGCGACGAAGTATTCAAACTCACACGGAAAAGAAAACTTTTTACACAGGAAAACTTTCTTACGTCTAACGCCACATCAACTGGCTATTCAAACTTCACACGGAAAAACAAATTTTTCTCACGCCACATCGACTAACGACGAAGTATTCAAACTCGTACGGGAAAGAATTTCTTTTCTACCGCCACATTAACTGGCGTCAAGATATTCGAATTCATACAGGAAAAAAGAAAACTTTCATGCCACTATCGCCATAGTAACCGGCGACGGACTCCTAAGAATTCAACAGAAAAAAAACTTCTATTTACCAGAACATTCAAAGTGACCCTCCCCACACATACAGTCGGTCTTATGCTTGAGTATCTGGAAAAATATACCCTAGTGGAACTTGTCACAGGAAAAATCTGTAAGTAAATTCATTCTATTTGTTACATACGTCTTTCTTCACGGGAAAAAATGGAAGAATTATCTAAAGTATTGCTTCTAAAGTATTGCAAAAAAACGACGAACGTTTATTATTACAACAGCAAAAAACCGACGAACGGTTACTGTCACTTCAACAAAGAATGGACGAACAGCAATAACAACAACAACAACAACAACAACAAGAGTTACTTATCAAAGTATTACAAGGCAAACATTCAGAGAACGACACTGCGTTTTCCCAAAGTACCATCTGGGGTACCACGGAAATATTCGAATACATGCCCGATAACGAAAAAACTTTCGACGCTTATTATAAGCGGTATGAAGAGTTATTCAACGTTGACTGCAGTAACTGGTCAAACGTGAAAAAAGTACGTTTATTGTTACAAAAATTGGGTACAGCAGAACACAGCAGGTTTGTTGATTTCATCCTCCCCAGAAAAACGACAGACTTAGAATTCTCGGAGACTGTTAAAGTACTATCGGAACTATTCAGGCCAAATACCTCACTGTTTCACAAAAGGTGGAAATGCCTGAATCTAGTTAAGGAAGAACAGCAAGATAACGTAACTTTTGCTGCCACAGTGAATAAACACTGTAATGACTTTAAGTTGGCGGAATTATCTGCCGATAACTTCAAATGCCTTGTTTTTGCTCAAGGTCTGATCTCAGCTGGAGACTCAGAAATAAGACATCGGGTATTGACCAAATTGAATAATGAACCAGAGTTAACACTACAAAAACTGACAGAAGACTGTCAGAGAGTCATATCTGTAAAGAGAGACTCGAAAAGCATAGAAGAGTCAGGCGTTAGCCATATTAAAAAAATTAAAATTAAACAAAAACGATACTCCCCAGCAAGAGAGAAGAAAAAAGATTTCGACAAATATACGAAAAGACCCCCCCCCCCCCACAGGGCCGTGTTACATTTGCGGTAACCTGCATTGGGTGAGATTTTACCCACCAAAAATGAAGAAAACTTGTCAAAATTGCGTTATGGTTGGACACTTTATGTCAAATTGCTGGTATGTAAGAAAATCAAGAACAAGAAATAGAGTTAGACAGACACAATTTAACGATAATGAAGATGGCAAATTACGGAAATACGTAACTGTGAAAATTTTAAATAGAACAGTCAAACTTCAGTTAGATAGCGGGTCTGACTTTACAATCATTAACGTATATACATGAAAAACCCGACCTTATTAAAATCCCAAAAAACAGCGCAATCGGTGACAGGAGAAAAATTCAACATTCTGGGTGAAGTATTCTTTACAGTTACCTTGAACGGAATGACTAAAAAACTTAAAGCATATGTAATGAAGAATACAGTAAATTTATTCGGCACAGACTGGATTGAGAAATTTAATCTGTGGGATTGTCCGTTAAGTATGTTCTGTCAAAAAGCTCAGTCTACTACTATATCAAGGAGCGAAGAACTAAAATCTGAATTAAAAGAAAAATTTCCGGAAGTATTCTCAGGAGGTTTGGGAAAATGTACAAAAATCAAGGCTCAGTTGCAATTAAAGGATAATGCGAAACCCGTGCAAAGCAAAAAAAAAAAAAAAAAAGAAAGAAAAAAAGAAAAAAGGGAATGTTCCACTTGCAGCAATTGAACAAATAGATAAAGAACTGAATAGATTAGTGGATTAAAAAATCTTATCTAAAATCGATTTTCAGAGTGGGCAGCACCAGTAGTATATGTAAAGAAAAAACCCCCAAAAAAACAAAACGAACCAAATCAGTGTATGTGCTGATTTTTCAACAAGATTAAATTCATCACTCAAGGATCACCATTATTCGTTACCAAGCCCCGAAGAGATATTTAATAAGCTGAACAGAGGAAACATTTTCTCTAAAATTGACTTGTCTGATGCGTATTTGCAAATTGAAGTCGACGAGGAATGCTCGAAATTATTCTGTATTAATACACATAGAGGCTTGTATAAGTTCAACAGATTAGCCTTTGGTATCAAGGTCGCCCCTGCCATTTTCCAACAGATTATGGATACTATGCTAGGTGACCTCGGTTATGCAATCGCTTATCTTGATGATATACTGGTCAGGAGTGAATCAATAGAAGACCACAAAATGCATATCAAAAACGTATTCAGCAAAATTAAAGAATTCGGGCTTAAGGTAAAAGAAGCCAAATGTAAATTTTGTTCTACCTCAAATCAAATACCTGGGTTATATCATCGACAAGGAAAGACGACGTCCAGACCCGGAAAGGGCCACAGCCATCAGAGATATGCCGGTCACGGATAATATACGACCACTACAGAGCTTCTTAGACTTGGCGAATTTCTACCAAGTTTTCATAAAAAATATGCATAACCTTAGAGCACCGCTAAACGATCTTCTTAAAAAAGATAAAATTTGGATTTGACGAGATTAATAAGACCCTGATCTCAGATCTTTCCCTAACCCACTACAACCCAAAGTTGGACATAATAGTAGCAAGCGATGCCAGTTTCTATGGCATTGGCGCATGTATTCTACACAAATTTCTGGATGGAACAAGGAAGCCAATAGCCCACACGTCTCGATCCCTGCTGCCCGCGGAGAAGCAATATTCTCAAATCGAGAAGGAAGCGTTGAGCGTAATTTTTGCGATTACGAAATTTCACAGGTATCTGCACGGCAGAAAATTCGTCTTACATAAGCCTCTGTTAGCGATATATGGTAACAAAAAAGGTTTACCGGTGTACACCCCATATCGACTGATACGTTGGGGAAACGATTCTCCTAAAGTATAATTTTGAAATAGAAGACCTTTTATCAAAAAATATTTGCTACGGAGATGGTTAGTCAAGCAATCATAGCAACACTTAGAATAGACTGTGAAATTAAGAGCATCATCGCGAATACGGTAAGAGAGCTACCAGTCTCACTGGCGGATATAAACAGGGAAGCTCTCAAGGATGAATTTATCACATCAACAAAAAATAAAATAAATATGAAAGTTTCAAGTGTGCCCAAAGTTTTTTCCCCTTTTCGACTAAGTGTTACTTTATAATGAGCGGGTGGTGATACTCAAAACTTTGCAAAAAAAAATCTTACGAGATTTTCATTCGGGACACCCAGGGAAAAATAGAATGAAAAGCTTGAGGCGAGGGTACGTCTACTGGACCAACATGGACAGGGATATTACCGACACGATCGACTCGTGTAAAGAGTATCAGATTACACCAAATCCTAATACACCCACAGGACGCTCACCTGCTGAAGGATAAGAAGGATAAGGTCGGCAAAGTTTAAAAAGACCATTGCGCCTTCCAGGAAACGTTATGTTTGCGGAGAGAAGGTGCTCTTCAAACTCTACAAGAACAATATGACGTTTTGGGAGGTGGGATTTGTGAAGCAGAGAATCGAAGAGCCTGTGTATATAATTCAAGGACCAAAAAACGTACATAAACGCCATCAAAACCAGATGAGGAAATGTCGTGTAAACGACACAGAGGAGTCACCACCTGTCATCGAAGGACCAATTGCTATTTATGAGAACGTTGATCTTGAAGCCCCCCAGGATTCGCCTAAAAAAGGAGGTCCAATAGGAAAAGGAAGTTTACCTATCCCCTGTGTATTGACCCCAAGAGAAAGAAGTATGGAACAGTTTTCCAGGGGGAAAACTATTGGAAGGGAAGTGTTGTGGGGTATTACCCATATAAGATAATGGACTCGTCATAGGACTATATGTAACCGAGGGTTATTAACGCTTGGTGTGTTGTTGAGACTCTGCGCTGGCATTTGCCCCTGCAACTATGACACTGTCAGCTCTCTGCCTTCGGGTAGAGGGCGCTCTCTGCTTCCGAGCAGAGAGCAATAACCCTGTGGTGGTTCCGCCGAAGGGTAGAAGCACGACTGGGCAAAAATAGACAGACATTTTTTGGCCGGGCCATATAGCCCGGAAATCCCAGTCAAAACTGACCATGTGTCACATGTTGCCCTTACTGGGAGGGACAACTAAATATAGTTGTTGAGACTCTGCGCTGGCATTTGCCCCTGCAACTATGACACTGTCAGCTCTCTGCCTTCGGGTAGAGGGCGCTCTCTGCTTCCGAGCAGAGAGCAATAACCCAGTCATGGTTCCGCCGAAGGGTAGAATCACGACTGGGGAAAAATAGACAGGTACTTTTTGGCCGGGCCATATAGCCCGGAAATCCCAGTCAAAACTGACCATGTGTCACATGTTGCCCTTACTGGGAGGGACAACTAAATATAATTGTTGAGACTCTGCGCTGGCATTTGCCTCTGCAACTATGACACTGTCAGCACTCTGACTTCGGGTAGAGGGCGCTCTCTGCTTCCGAGCAGAGTGCACTAACCCAGTCGTGGCTCCGCCGAAGGGTAGAGTCACGACTCGGTAATAATAGACAGACATTTTTTGGCCCGGCTATATGGCCGGGAAGACCCACTATAAAATGACCATGTGTCACATCTAGCCTTGCGTGGGAGGGCTGGTAAATACCGTCGTTGAGACTCTGCGCTGGCATTTGCCTCTGCAACTATGACACTGTCAGCTCTCTGCTTTCGGGTAGAGAACGCTCTCTGCTTCCGAGCAGAGAGCACTAACCCAGTCGTGGTTCTGCCGAAGGGCAGAATTATGACTCGGTAAAAATAGACAGACACATTTTTTGACCTGGCTATATGGCAGGGAAGACCCACAATAAATAGACCTTTTGTCACATCTAGCCTTGCGTGGGAAGGTTGGTAAATACTGTTGCTGTGACTCTCTAATAGTGTTCACTGACTGACTTACAGTACAGTATTCTCTTTTGACTTTTCTATGTGTATATCTTGTATTGTTTTATTGTTTTGTCTAATATATGTCTAAATCTAGATTGCGGTTTTTCTTTTTATTCATGGTCCTAATTTAGGTCCTCATTACTTATTTGAAAAAGAAGAAAGTAAAGATAAATATTGCTTATTTGATATTTTTCATTTGAAAAAAAAGAAAGTAAGGAGAAATATAAACTATTTTTTCTCTCTCATTTGAAACACAAAAATAATAAGAAATGAGAAGAAAATGAGAACAAATATAGCTTATGGTATTTTTTATTTGAAACAATGAAAATAAGGAGCATTATTGAGTATTTTGATATTTCTCATTTGAAACTGTAGAAAATGGTGAAATATAGCATATTTTGATATTTTTCATTAGAAAAACATGAAAATAATGAGAAATACAGATTATTTTAATATTTCACAATTGTAAAAACAAAATGAATAGAAATATCACTTATTTAGATTTTTATTTGAAATAGAAGGAAATTAGAAGAAATATAGCTAATTTTCATATTTTTCATTTGAATAAGATGAAAATATGGAGAAATATAGTTTATTTGTATATTTTTCATTTGAAAAAGAAGAAAATAAGGAGAAATGCAGCTTATTTTGATTTTTTTATTTGTAAAAGAAGAAAATAGGGAAAAATAGCTTATTTTGATATTTCCATTATAAAAAAGAGAAAATAAAGAGAAATATAGTTTATTTTGATATTTTTATTTGAAACAAAAGAAAATAAGGAAAACTATAGGTTATATTAATATTTTTCATTTGAAAATAAAGAATAGAAATAGAAATGTAGCTTATTTTGAAAAGAAAATGAGATATATCGCTTATCATAATATTTTTCATTAAAAAATAAGTACATAATGAAAAATATAGCTTAATTTGATATATTTTATTTGAAAATGAAGAAAATAAAGAGAAATAATGGTTATCTTGTTCTTTTTCAACTGAAAAAGACAAAAATAATAAGAAATATATCTTATTTCATTATTGTTCATTTGAAATCAAAGAGTATGAAAAGAAATATAGCTTATATTTTTTTCTTTTAAACTGATGAAAACAAGGATCAATATAGCGTATTTTGATATTTTTCATTCGAAAAAAAAAGAAGAAAATAAGGCAAAATATTGCATATTTTGATATTTCTCATATGAAACTGAAAAGAATGAAAAGAAATATAACCTATTTTGATATGTTTCATTTGAAAAACATGAAAATAATTATTATTTTCATAATTGTCAATTGAAAAAAAATTAACAGAGAAAAAGAAAACAATCAGAAGAAATATAGTTTATTTGGATATTTTTCATATGAAAAAGAAGACAGTAAGGAAAAATATAGCTTATTATTATGATATTTCTCATTAGAAAAAGAAGAAAATAAGGAGAAATCGAGCATTTGTTGATATTTTTCATTCAAAAAGGAAGAAGATAAATAGAAATATTGATTATTTTGATAATTTTCATTTGGAAAAAATAAGGAGAAATATATCTTATTTTGATATTTTTCATTTGATAAAAAAGTAAAGGAGAAATGTACTTTATTTTGATATTCTTCATTGGAAAAAGATTAAAATAGGCATAATTTTTTTTTTAATCATTTCACCCCGAGCAAGGCAAAAATGCCACTGATGTGCAGGGACTTACATAAATGTAAAAAGATTAATTAGAAAAGAGTGAGGAGTACAAACTAGTTAGAAAGGAACAATAGAAAGCAGGTGCGATGACAGATACATAGGTGGAGAGAAAGGGAAGGTTATACAGGGGTGGGGAGAGAGCTAGAGTCCAGTGGTTAGTAGATGAGTATTGACTTTGGATTTAAATTTCTGGAGGTTGTAGCCGTCAGGAAAGCAAGAATACGGGAGCGAGTTCCACAGGCGGGAAGTGCGAGAGAAGAAGCAGCAGGAGTAGAATTGTCGTCTGCATTTGGCTAACCTGACTGTGAATGGGTGGGACCCAGTTGCCAGTCTGGTTGCACGAGTAAACACCTGTTGAGGAGGCACCAGTGACTTAAGTTCGTCGGAGGAGAAGCCATGAAAGTATTTATAGAACAGACAAAGGGAGGCCACATTTCGACGGTGGGGAAGTGGCTGCAGACGAGTCGCCAGATCAGTACCTATCACATTACAGACTCTCCTTTGGAGCTTGTCAAGAACACTGAGGAGAACGGCAGGGACACCTGACCATAAATGGCAGCAGTACTCCTTGCACGGACGGATGGTTGACTTGTATATATGCAGGATGGATTCAGGTGGAAAAAACATCCTGGATCGACATAGTGACCCAACCTTCTTAGCAGTAGATTTTGCTATGGATTCAATATATTATTTCCATTTGAGGTCTGAGGACAGTGTAAGTCCGAGGAGGCGTAGTGTATTACTCTCAGGGAGAATCACTTGGTCCATGCTTATGGGAGGCAGGAGAGGTTGCCTGTAATGGTTGACAGACAACAGCTTGGTCTTTGATGAATTGAAGTTGACAAGCCACTTCTTGCCCCAGTTCACCACAGAGTGTAGATCCCGCTCAAGGGCAGCAGCGAGATTATGTCTGTCCACCATGACAGGTTTCTTACTGGTGTGGGAGTATATTGTAGTGTTATCTGCGTAGATGCCTACTTTGGACTTGATCTCATCTGGGAGGTCGTTGATGAAAATAAGGAAGAGCGTTGGGCCCAGGATAGAGCCCTGTGGGACACCAGCATTCGTGCTGTAGTACGAAGAGGCACGCCCATTCAGAACGACCTTTATTTTGCGGTTATTTAAGAAAGATTGGATTAGGTCAAGCAGGCGACCGGTAATACCATAACTGCGTAGTTTGCATAGGAGGCCAGAGTGCCAAACCCTGTTGAAAGCCTTGAAGATGTCTAGAGCAACCGCGCGAGCCTCGTCAGACTGATCAAGGGCCTGTAGAATGTACTCCATTACGGTTGTTAGCAGGTCGGCCGTGGACCTGGCAAAGCGGAATCCATATTGCCTGTTGGAGAACAGTTTGTGGGCGGTGAGATGATGAACTAGCAGTAGATTTTGCTATGGATTCAATATAGTGGTTCCATTTGAGGTCTGAGGACAGTGTAAGTCCGAGGAGGCGTAGTGTATTGCTCTCCGGGAGAATCACTTGGTCCATGCTTATGGGAGGCAGGAGAGGTTGCTTGTAATGGTTGACAGACAACAGCTTGGTCTTAGATGAATTGAAGTTGACAAGCCACTTCTTGCCCTAGTTCACCACAGAGTGTAGATCCCGTTCAAGGTCAGCAGCGAGATTATGTCTGTCCGCCACGACAGGTTTCTTACTGGTGCGGGAGTATATTGTAGTGTTATCTGCGTAGATGCCTACTTGGGACTTGGTCTCATCTGTGAGGTCGTTGATGAAAATATGGAAGAGCGTCAGACCCAGGATAGAACCCTGTGGGACACCAGCATTCGTGCTGTAGTGCTGTAGGATGAAGAGGCATGCCCATTCAAAACGACTTTCATTTTGCGGTTATTTAAGAAAGATTGGATTAGGTCAAGCAGGCGACCGGTAATACCGTAACCGCGTAGTTTGCATAGGAGGCCAGAGTGCCAAACCCTGTCGAAAGCCTTGAAGATGTCCAGAGCAACCGCGCGAGCCTCATCAGACTCATCAAGGGCCTGTAGCATGTACTCCGTTACGGTTGTTAGCAGGTCGGCCGTGGACCTGGCAAAGCGGAATCCATATTGTCTGTCAGAGAAGAGTTTATGGGCAGTGAGATGATGAACTATTTCAGCATTGATTATGGCCTCGAATACTTTCCCGAATATCGGTAGAAGACTGATAGGGCGATAGTTGGATGGGTCCGAGGGTTCACCACAATTCTTAAATACAGGAACGACTGAAGAGAACTTCCAGCATGCAGGAAAGCAGGAAGCAGAAAGGCAGTAGTTAAATAGTTTAGAGAGGACAGGGGAAAGTTCAGGAGCACACCTCTTAAGGACTATCACCGGGATTCCATCATCTCCACATGCCTTATTTTGATATTTTTAATTTGAAAAAGAAGAAAATATCAATATATTGCTTATTGTGATACTTCTCATTTGAAAAAGAAAAAATAAATAGAAATATAGTTTATTTTTAAATTTAATTTGAAATGGAAGAATATAAGGAAAAATTTTGAATATTTTCATATTTTGAATTTGAAAAATAAGAAAATAAATAGAAATATTGCTTATTTTGATAATTTTGATTTAGAAAAGAAAAACTTTAGAGAAATATGAATTTATGAGAAATATAATTTATTTAATATAATTCATTTGAAATCGAAGAAAATTAGAAGAAATATTGCATAGATTTTTTATTTGAAACATGAAAATAAAGAGCAATATAGCTTATTTTGAAATTTTTTCTTTTGAAAAAGAAGAAAATAAGAAGAAATACTGCTTATTTTGTTATTTTTCATTTTGAATTGGAGAAAATTAAGAAAAATTCTTCCCATTTTAATATTCTTCATTTGAAAAACATGAAAATAAGGAGAAATATTGCTTATTTTGATATTTTTCATTTGTAAAAGAAATAAATAGAAATATTGCTTATTTTGACATTTTTTATTTGAAAAAGATGAAAATATGTAGAAACAGTTTATTTTCATATTTTTTATTTAAAAAATAAAAAAAATAAAGAGAAATATAGCTAATTTTGATATTTTTCATTGAAAAAAGAAGAAAATAAAGAGAAATATTGTTTGTTTTAATATTTTACATTTGAAATCAAAGAAAATGAGAAGAAATATTGCTTGTTTTGATATTTTTCATTTGGAAAAAATATTGATAAATATATCTTATTATGACATTATTCATTTGGAAAAGAAGAAAATAAGGAGAAATATAGCTTATTTTGATATGTTTTATTTGCAAAAGAAGGAAGAAGAAGAAATATAGTGTATTTTAATATTTTCATCTGACAAAGAAGAAAATAATGAGAATATAGAATATTTTGCACTTATTTATTTTAAAAAATTCGAAAATTTTAATATTTTCTATTTAAAATTGAAGGAAATAAGGAGCAATATATCTTATTTGAAAACTAATAAGAAATATAGCTTATTTTAATATTTCTCTATTGAAACATAAAAGTGAATAGAAATATCAATTTTTTGGAATTTTTCATTTGAAACAGAAGAAAATAAGTAGAAAGATAGCTTATTTTGATATTTTTTTATTTGCAAAGGAAGGATATAAACAGAAATATTGCTTATTTTGATAATTTTTATTTTGAAAAGGAAAAGTTTTCAAGAAAAATGACTTAATATGATGTTTTTCATTTGAAACCATAGAAAATAAAGAGAAATATTGCTTATTATGATATTTTTCATTAGAAAATAAAATCATAATGAGAAATATACCTTATTTTGATATATTTCATTTAAAAAGAAAGAAAGTAAGGAAAAATATTGTTTATTTGAAAATTTTCATTTGAATGAGAAGAAAATAAGGAGAAATATAGATTATTTTGTTATTTTTCATTTGAAAAAGAAATAAAATAATAACAAAATGAGAAGAAATATTGCTTATGATATTCTTATTTGAAACATGATAATAAGGAGCATTATTGTGTATTTTGATATTTCTCATTGAAAACTAAAGAAAATGATGAAATAATGCTTATTTAGATTTTTTTTATTTGAAAAAGAAGAAAATAAGAAAAAATATAGCTTATTTTTATATTCTTCATTTGAAAAAGATTTGGAGAAATATAGTTTATCTGGATATTTCTCATTTGAAACAGAAGAAATTAAGAAGAAATTTTGATATTTTTCATTTCAAAAGGAAGAATATAAATAGAAATATTGCTTATTTTGATTTTCATTTGGAAAAGAAAACTTTTTGAGAAATATGACTTATGATATTTTTCATTTGTAAAATAAGAAAATGAGGAGATATATAGATTATTTTGATCTTTTTGAACTGAAAAAATAAAAATAATGAGAAATGTATCTTATTTCAATATTTCTTGTTTGAAATCAAAGAAAATGAGAAGAAATATAGCTTATGAGATTTTTTTAAACTGATGAAAATAAGGATCAATATAGTTTATGATATTTTTCATTTGAAAAAATAAACAAAATTAGGGGAACATTGCATATTTTGATATTTCTCACTTGAAACTAAAGAAAATTCTCAAATTAAAAAACATGAAAATTTAGGTTATTCTGATATTTTTCATTTGGAAACAAATAAAATGAGACAAAATTAAGCTTATTTTCATATATCTCATTAGGAAAACAAGAAGATGAGAATAAATATAGTATATTTTGATATTTTTTGTTTGACAAAGAAGAAAGAAGCAGAAATATAGCTTATTTTGATAATTTTCATTTAGAAAAGAAAATATTTTTGAAAAATATTTTCAAGTCTCTCTCCATATTTTTTTTATTTTTTTCAAATATAAAATTCAAAAAAGCTATATTTATCCATATTTTCTTCTGTTTCAAATAAAAAGTATCAAAATAAACTATATTTCTCCATATTATCATTTATTTCAAATGAAAAATATCAAAATAAGCTATATTTCCTCTCATTTTTTCTTTTTTAAATAGAAAATTTTAAAATAAGCTATATTCTTCTCATTTTCTTTGATTTCAAATGAAAAATCTCAAATCAAGAATTATTTTTCTTTATTTTCTTCTTTTACAGTAAAAAATTTAATTATAAGCTATATTTTTCAATATTTGCTTCTGTTCCAAATGAAATATATCAAAGTAAGCTATATTTCTCTAAACATTATTCTATATCTAATAAAAAAAATCATGAAAAAGCTACATTCCTCCACATTTTCTTCAATTTCAAATGTAAAAGTTCATAATAAGATATATGTGTCTATATATTTTCTTTTCCAAGTAACAAATATCAAAATAAGCTATATTTCTTTTCAGTTTATTTGATTTCACATGACAAATATTAAAAATTAGCTATATTTCACCTTATTTTCTACTTTTTCAAATGAAATATACCAAAATCAGTTATATTTTTCTTTATTTTTTCCAAATGAAAATGATCAAAATAAGCAATATTTCTATTTATCTTCTTCCTTTTTGATTGAAAAATATTAACAAACGCTCTATTTTTCCTTATTTTCTTCTTTTTCAAATGAGAAATATCATAAGTTATATTTCTCATGATACTTTTGTTTTCTAATGGAAAATATCAAAATAAGCAATATTTCTCTTTATTTTCCCACAAAAAACCTCACAAAAGCTATATTTCTCCTTATTTTCTTCTGTTTCAAATGAAAAATATCAAAATATACTATATTTCTCATTATTTTAATTGTTCTTAATAAGACATATGTCTCTATATTGTTTCTTTTCCAAATGAAACTTATCAAAATAAGCAATATAGCTACTTATATCTATCATTTTCACATAAAAATATCATAATAAACCATATTTCTTTTTCATTTTTTGATTTCAAATGAAATATATAAAAATAAGCTATATTTCTCCTAATTTTCTTCTTTCTCCAATGAAAAATATCAAAATAAATTATATTTTTTTCTTATTTTCTAAAACAAAATGTTAAAAAAGCCTGTTTCAATGAAAAAATATCAAAATAAACTATATTTCTCACTATTTTTATCTTTTTTCTAATGAAAAAATATCAAAATAAGCTGTATTTCTATTCATTCTATTGTTTTTCAATTGGGAAATATCAAAAAATAAATTATTTCTCTATATTTTTATGTTTTCAAATGGAAAATATCAAAATAGACTATATTTCTCCTCACTTTATTCAGTTTCAAATGAAAATATCATGAGCTATATTTCCTCTTATTTGCTTTAATTTCAAATGAAAAATATTAAAATCTGATACATTTTTCATGTTTTTCTAAACAAAAGACAAGATATTCTATATGTTTTCTCATTTTCTTTGATTTCAGATGATAATATAAAAATAAACCATATTTCTTATTCCTTACTTCCTTTTCAAAGGACAATATCAAAATATGCTACATTTTACCTTCATTTTCTTAGATTTCAAATGAAAAATATCAAAATAATCTATATTTCTCCTTGTTTTCTTGTTTTCTAAATAAAAAATATCAAAATAAGCAATATTTCCCTTTATTTTGTTCTGTTTCAAAAGAGAAATATGAAAATAAATTACATTTCTCCATATTTTCATCTTTTTCAAATGAAAAATATCAAAATAATCTATATTTCTCTTATTTACTTCTTTAATATAGCTTATTTTTAGAAAATAGAAAATTAAGTAGAAAATTAAGCAAAATATAGCTCATTTAGATATTTTTTCTTTGAGAAAGATTTCCCATTATGCTCTTTTTTCTAATGAAAAATACGAAAATAAGCTATATTTCACATTTTCTTCTTTTTTAAAGGAAAATTTTAAAATAAGCTATATTTTGTCTCATTTTCCTTGATTTCAAATGAAAAATATCAAAAACAAATATATTTTTTCTTCTTTTACAAATGAAACTAAAGAGAACTATAGCTTGTTTTAATATTTTTCATTTGAAATCAAAGAAAATGAGAAGAAATATAGCTTATTTTTGAAATTTTATATTTGAAAAAGAAGAAAATAATATGAAATAAAGCTTATTTTAGTAGTTTTTATTTGCAAAATATGGAAATTAGAACAAATATATCTTATTTTGAAAATAGTGAGAAATATGGTTTATTTTGATATTTTTCCTTTGTAACAGAAGAAAATAAGAAGAAATATAGCTTTTTGATATTTATTTTTAAATAAGGAGAAATATAGCTGATTTTGATATTTCTCATTAGAAAAAAGGAAGTGAGGAGAAATATAGGTAATTTTGACATTTTCATTTGAAAAAGAAGAAAATTAAGAGAAATATAGCTTATTTTGACATTTTACATTTAAATTAAAAAAATTTAAAAGAAATATAACTCATTTTCATATTTTTCATGTGAAAAGGAAGAATATAAATAGAAATATTGCTCCTTTGATAATTTTCATTTGGAAAAGAAAAATATATAGAAATATAACTTATGATGTTTTTCATTTGAAATACAAGAAAATGAAAAGAAATATAGTTTATTTTTATATTTTTCTTTAGAAAAAAGAGCATAATGAAAAATATAGATTATTTTGATATATTTCGTTTGAAAAAAAAAGAAAATTACAGGGAATATAGCTAAATTTTGATATTTTTCATTTGAAATCGAATAAAATGAGAAGAAATATATCTTATTTTGATATTTTATACTTGGAAAAAAATGAACATATATGTCTTATGACGTTTTTCCTTTGAAATCGAAGAATATTAGTCGGAATATAGCTTTTTTGATATTTTTTATTTGAAATAGAAGAACGTACAGAAAAATATAGCTGACTTTGATATATTTCATTTTGAACAGAAATAAATACGAACAAATATAACTTATGAAATTTTTCATTTGTAAAAGAAGAAAATAAAGAGAAGTATAGCTTGTTTTTATATTTTTCATTTAAAATCTGTTGTGGGACTTCCCCTTTTTCTATGATAATGGACTTGACATGAGTAAACATATTCTCCTGCCATAGTGAGATACGTTAGTTATCAGAGAATTATCGACTGATCCGTAAGTTATCGAACAATATCAAAATTTCACAGAGAATACTGCCTCAATATTCATAGTAGCTCTGAGCTCCACCCAGCCAGAATAGAATTACTCGGACATACTAATTCCAGCACGGCTTCACTTCAAATACTTGTATATATATTCCTTACTAATCGTATTCCTTGGATTACTAACCTGCATTCCAGTTGTATCTCTACGTTTAATATAACTTATTTTTCTGTCTCAAATATCTGTTTTGTTGTTCATTATTTTGTGTGGTTCCTCACCTGGAATCCACTAAATCTTGGCGAGGAAGATTCGAACATGAGTTGCCACAACAACTTGGCGACAAAGATTCGAAATCATGTTACGGATATAGATAGCCACACACACACACCTACGCACATATGTTGAGATTGGTCTCCACATGGTAACAAGGAGATGATCACGTGGGGGCCTAGAGTCAGTTTTGGGATAGCAGGTCAAGTTTGGTTGACCCAGATACCCTTAGTAATAAATGTCTAGACGGGAAAGAGACAGAAGCTAGACATGAGGACGTGAAACAACCGTAGCTAGAATTTGCGCCAAAAACAAATCACATGGAAAGCAAAGTTTGGAAATCAGTTGCAGATCAAATCTTGGATGAGCCAGTCATGATTGCTGAGAGCTGATAAATGATGAATGAAAAGGAAAATGCATTTGAGATAATAGCGTAATTTGATCAATTCATCTTAAGCAACTCCGAATAAGAAAAAACGAACTTATAAATTCTTATAACAAGAAACAAGAAGTTAAAACAAGAAGATGAGGCCGAATTGTTTTTTCAAATAAGAAAGAAAGATAGCGACGAAAAGATATTGAAGAGAAGAAACTGTAATGTTATTTGTAGGCTGATTCCTGTTTGTTAAAAGAAGAGAAAGAAAGCAAAGCCGAGTTGTTTATCAAGAAAAGAAAGAAAGATAGCGACGCAGAGAAGTTAACATATGAAGGAAGTGATATTGAATAGAATAAATCACAGAATTATTCTAGTGCAGAAAATACGCTTGTTTGAATAAAGTAATAAAAAAGAGTGCAGATATTTCAGGAAATTTGTATGCTGAAAGTACAACAGTCAACTGAAAGAAAATAGAGACATTTGTAGCTATATCCATTTCAAGAGGACTGCGTTTGAGTCTGAAGTTTTATAAAGAAAGAGAAGGAAAATAAGGGAAAAAAGAAAAAATGAAAAAAATTGTAAAAAGGTATTTGAAAGTCGCAAAAGAAAGATTTTTTCACAAAAATCTTTACAAGATTAAATGCAAAAAAGCAACAGTAAAAAAGTGAACCCCCCCCCCCCCACAGAATGAAAGCAGCAAACCATGGATGACTTTCAAAAAGGAATACTAGAAATCATAAAAAGAAGTGAAGGAAAAAATTAAAATTCAAGGACAAACAAATGAAAATTCAAAAGATAAATGAAGAAAAAAAAATGGAAATTTAAAGAATGAACGAAAAAGGTAATTACAACTTCAAGAATTATTACTAAAATTGACAATCAACACACAAGAAAGGAACACGGAAAAAGAGGCGATGTTTTCACAAAATGCTATGTGGAATGCGTTAGAGACCTTTAAGTACTCTATTGATGAGGACAAAAATTTCAGAGAATATTACAGACACTATGAAGACATTTTTAATATTGATTGTCAAAACTGGACAGAAATGAAAAAGTTAAGGCTATTGCTCAGGAAATTAGGTGCGGAGGAATATAAAAATTTGTAGATTATATTCTGCCAAAGAAGACAAACGACTTAACGTTCGATGAGGCAGTGACATGCCTCACAGCGCTCTTCAGTCCAAAGATTTCACTGTTTCACAAAAGGTGGAAATGCCTCAATATCGTAAAAGGCGAAGACGAGGACTATTCAACATTCGCCGCAGTCGTCAACAAGCATTGTGACAACTTTAAAAAGACAGTGGAATGTGGAAAAGAATGCTTACCAAACATCCAAAATGAACCAGTATTAATGCTGCAAAATCTATCAGAGGATTGTCAAAAATGCCTAAGTATTAAAAAATACAGTAACGATATTGAAGAATCGGGAGTTATGCATATTCATAAGTTAAATAAAAAATTAAGTTTTTCACCCTCCCCAAAAGTAAAACAAGAATTTAATGACAAAATTACAAGATATAAAGCAACTAAATTTAATGACAAAACTACAAGATATAAGACAACTAGTAACAGAAATTAACTAAGAAACAACCCCCCTCCCCATCTGCATGTTACAGATGTGGTGGATTGCACTGGGTTAGAGATTGGTCAGTTCAAATACAAAAACTGTCTAGCATGTGGAAAATGGGACACAAGGCAGCTGTATGCAGAAACAAAAACCAGTCTAGTAGGGTAAAATCTACTAGAGTGGAATACGAGGACAAACAAAGCACGAGGAAATATACAGAACTTGAAATATTAAATAAGAAGCTCAAACTACAATTAGCTTCAGTATAATAATTAACTTACAAACATGGAGGAAACTGAATAGGCCGACCATGTTACACACACAAAACTGATTTACCCTTTAGCTCTTTTTGTAAAAAAATACAGTGCGACGTCAGAAGCTACGAAACTGAAGGAAGAATTACACAATCAAATTCCAGAGGTATTCTGAAGCGGGTTAGAATGATGTAACAAATTCGCAGCAAAAATCGAGCTAAATCAGAACGCTCAACCAGTAATTAAGAAAAATGTTCAGCCAGTATTTATTACATCCATAGTTATAAAATGATCATTCAAACTAGGTAAACGAGTTTACTTCAGAATGTTCAAAAATAATATGGTATATTGGGAACCTATAACAATAATAAAAAGACTAGGAAAAGTTATGTACACAAAACAAGGAGAAAAAATTACTTATAGAAGACACATAAACCAAATACAGAAAAGAAGGATTGAAATGCCAAGCTCGTCACCCTCAGAAAACGATGCCGAAATGGAAGAAATCTTTGAAGCCTTTGAGAATCATAGAACACAAGAGAAAAAAATATTAACTCGCCCCCAAAAAGAAGCCAAGGAGGAGGGTGTTGTGGGACTTCCCCTTTTTTAATGATAATGGACTCGACGTGAGTATACATATACTCCTGCCATAGTGAGATACGTCAGCTATCAGAGAATTATCGACTGATCCGTAAGTTACCGAATGATACCGAAGTTTCAGAGAGAATATCTCTTCAGTAGTCATAGTAGCTCTGAGCTCCACTCAGCCAGAATAGAATTACTCGGACATACTAATTCCAGCACGGCTTCACTTCAAAGACTTGTATATATATTCCTTACTAATCGTATTCCTTGAATTACTAACCTGCGTTCCAGTTGTATCTTTACGTTTAATATATTAGTAAAAGAAGAAAATAAAGAGAAGTATAGCTTGTTTTGATATTTTTTATTTGAAATCAAAGAAAATAAGAAATATAGCTTATTTTGAAATTTTTTATTTGAAAAAGAAAAACATGAGAGGAAATATAGCTTATATTAGTATTTTTCTTTTGCAAAATATGAAAATAAGGACAAATATAACTTAGTTTGATATTTTTCATTTGAAACAGAAGAAAATAAAGATAAATATAGCCTATTTAAATATTTTTATTTGATAAAGAAGAAAAGATGAATAAATGTAGCTTATTTTGAGATTTTTAATTTGAAAAAGAAGAAAATATGGAGAAATATAGCAAAATTTTATATTTTTCATTTGAAAAAGAAGAAAATAAAAAATATAGCCCATTATGATATTTTTCATTTGGAAAAGAAGAAAAAAAGGTGAAATGTACCTTTTCTTGATATTTTTTATTTGTAAAGGAATTAATAAAGGAGAAATATGGTTTATTTTGTTATTTTTCATTTGAAAGAGAAGAAAATAAGTAGAAATATACCTTTTTGATATTTTTTGGGGGGAAATAAGGAGAAATATAGCTTATTTCGATATCTTGATAAATCAATGACATTCTTTTTCTTGAATATAAACATGTGCAACAAAATAAATCTAATATTTACCTTGAGCGGAATCCCTTAGAGGATGAAAGGCATCACCTAAGAATATTTTTTCCTCTTGTCTATTTAATGGCAAATTTCGAGCTGTGGCTCGATATATCTCAAAAGCATTTGATAGGGTTTGGCATACTGGGCTTCTATACAAGCTCAAGGTTATTTTTTAAACAGTAATAAATTGGGGAAATGTCATTAATGCAGTGCAAAATGGATTGCTTAATATGTACAGTTAAATGAAAGTGAATTTAATGCAAACATTGCCAAAACTATTAGAAATGTTTATTTAATTCATCAGCACATTGCTCAACTCTTTCTTTGATTTTTCAATATGGACAAAAAGTATCTGATATTCATAATTTCTGACAAAAGTTTTATCCCATTTGCATAGTCTTTCTTAAGACATCTAAGTTACTCACAGAATTTGAAGTGACGTTCTCTGAAGCTATCTGTTGATCGTTATGCATGTACTTGGGTATAACTTAATTCTGTATTTTTTCAGACAGATTTGTTGTTCTTAGATGAAATGATAGATAAAGATACATGTCAAGAACTGAAGGTCAACCAGGGAATAAAGGTAAACTTTCATACAATAATAGCAGGAAGAGTTCTTGCCATTTTGCTTTTCATTATTCATCAACTTATAAACAAAATCTTCGCTTGGTACTGAACCAAGAAAACTTTTATTGACAATCCAAGGCTATTTATAATCAAGATTGTCTTTCAATGTTATACCTTAAATAGTTGTATTTCCTTTTTCAGATCCAGAACAAAAAACATAAGGTAACTTGAACTGAATCTCTTAGAAGAGATAATCTTGTGTTTTTGCATTAGACATGTCTTTGATATTGTCGTTGTTTTTTAAATGTGCATATGAATGTATACAACAACAGTTATTGTGATGATAATAAAGAACAGATGTTAACTTTTCAGTCAGTTAACTAACATAAGTCCAAAGAGCTAAAACAAACACACACATTCTCTTCAAAACCACAAAATTTACTTGAATTATTCTAACTTCTCTCCAATATAATTATTCCTCTATTTTGTTTCAGTCATGTTTCCCACTTCAGCCACAAGTGCTTTAATAACAGCTGGAAATGACATTTGAAGACAATCAATGCAGATCCTAATTTCTATTTTTTAATTTTTTTTATTTAAATGTGCAACAAAAAACATTCTGTTAAATTGATTTTCATTTACATTTCATTCTCATGTGATAAAGCAGCTGTCATAATTTCCCTGCAAATGGACAAACAGTTTGAAAAGTTATCAAAACTAATCGTTACCAGAACAGAAGATATAAAATTCCCACTTGTTTATGGAATAGACATATAACTGAAAATAATGATCAATAGTAGATCACATGCTCATTATACAAAACAATGAGGATATTTTTATTTAATTTTACTTAAATAAACAAGCCTATTAGTTCCCTAAAATTGCATTAGCAGTAAAATTTAGTTATTAATAGTAAGACGCAAAAACACAACCATTAACTTTGGACAAGTTTGTTAAAACCTCAAATGATTTTAAAGCCATTTATCCATTAAATGTCATTCATAAAATACATTTATACAAAATGTTACGAGAAATTTTTGCAAGGTTTGGATAAACTGACAGTGTGGTACCCGAGATAGGAACGCAATTTACTTCAAGTGTGTTTTAAAATTTCTGCAAAAACTACGCGATCGAACACATGACAATACCGATTTATTTTCCAAGATCAAATTTTCAAGCTGGGATTTTTGTTGACACATTCAAAATGGCATTAAGAAAGGCTTGAAAGCTGAAGAAATGCCACTACAGGAATATTTGAGTGTATATCAAATGACGTCAAATGCAAACGTCAGCGCGAAAATATTGCCTGCAGCGTTTGTTAGGAAAAGTAAAATCCATTTTCGACAAATTACTTCTTACAGAAAAATTCGAAAATTTGAAACTACCAGATCATTTAAGATCGACGATAAAGTTTTCTTTAAGAGCTTTAAGGCTGAAAAGAAAAATTGACAGGAAGGAAAAATTTTTCAACACCTTGCTAGTATGAAGTACATTGTCGAGGAGGGTGATTTCGACATAGAATGCATATAAATCACTTGAAGTCAATATAAGCAACCATTACAATTTAATTCACTTATAGACATACTTCATGATACTTTTGAAGCATCTATTCCTAAAATGAATATTCCAGTACCACGTCAGGGTAAGCAAAAAGCATAATCCGATTGAAACGTTAGAAGTATAAACATATTGGAAAAAGTATCGACTAAAGAAATTGCATATCTAAAAAGAAGTCTTCAGAATATGACTTGGACTCGTCAAGGTAGAATCAATACTGACGCTGGGATGTAGAGAGTTAGTGAGAGCGAATCGGAAACAAGATTTATACCATGACTACAGAATTTAGTAAGACTATGTCACAAGCGACATATTTCTTCATTGTGTTATCTTCATTCAAAGCTACGAAGACAAAACACTTCTGTCGACATGCGAACGCCCTCTAATCGGATTAAGTGACTATTCTATATAAGTTGGTACTGCAAGGTCATACGCTAGTCATTTTAGCCAGCTCAAGCACTTTCGTATTCATCACATGTGATCACCATGAGATCTATAGCATAGCACGAAAGCATCGCCGATGAAAATGCTATAGACGGTAGATATACCTACGATAAGTTGTTCAAGTCGTGCATCCATATAAAAGCGTTGATAGAACACATACTCGGTAGATCTCTTCTGGGGCTGCTATGTTTATGTTTGATTGTAACTAAAGTCTCGATATGAACGCATCACAGAAATTAGAATGCCAATAATAGACTTTTTCGCTGTGCATTATGTCTAGATACTGTGCTGTTGAGGTAGACAATTGTATCAAGGATTTCTAACTTTTACCCTTATCGATGGTGGAATATACAGCCTGCCTATTGCATAACGACGTTTTTTAAAGACTAATTGTTAGTCTGAACTCATCACATGCGTCCAAGTAGCAGTTCATCAGGAACTGCTGTTTTGTTTCCGTGTGTTACAAGATCACAATAATCAGTGTAAAGGATATAACGAATGACAGTCATAAATATTTTCGTCACTGTAATGAAATGACAGATGTTAAACAACTTTCATGTTATACGGTAACATATATAGATACCGGCATCGTCATATGAAAATGCTTGCAAAATTACAATGGCAAAGAAAACCGCGAATAGAGTAGGATTCAGGAAGCCTTGCTTAACACCGGATTCAACAAAATAGGTTCTAATAGTTTTAAGGCCTTCATGTTGTAATGTACGGATTTTATGAGCTCTGTGAACATTTGAAGCACTGGTAGAGATCCATTAGTTGCTTTCCGTACTTCTCTTGAAATTATTAGTCCTTAAATATCATATATGTGTTAACCTCCATTAGGCCTAAAGCTATGTTGCGACTCTGGCAGAATGTTTGGAGCAACAATCACTTGAGAAGTACTTTTGCAAATATGTTTCCAATATCTGACAATAGTGAAATCCTACCGTAGTTAACACAAATGGTTTTGAGGCCATTTTTCTAGATACTGCCTACTAAGGAGTAGTAGCCAAGAAAGAGCTTCACAGTCACCTGGGGTGCTACCGAATTCATACATTTTCACGTTTGGAGAAGAAGTGATTAATATTCTAAGCTACCTACGGCTAAGCTAACAATTACATACTCTAAGTTTGTAGAACCTGTTCTACTGCATTGCATTTTATCCCGTCGTCGGAATGCTTTTTCTTAAAACTTTAACGTTCCAAGAACATAGTATCGGCAAAAACGCACAGAAAAAAGTTAACTGTTGCGAACAAAGGTTTTAACGTAAAAATTCACCAGGGAACATGAGTAAAGAAGATGAAAAAAGTGCAAAAAATATAAAGCACTTATTTTGGTTAAAAAGAATTTCAAGGATTACGTGATGTCAACTACTTGTGCAAAACACAACAGTCAAGAGCAAAACAAACAAAATAAAATATGATATTATTCCGACTAAGACGTATCCAAAAGGTTCGTGGAATTAAAAATTCATTTGCAAAAAACAAAACAACACACACAAAAAAAAAATTGTAACATCGAGATAAAAGTGTTACGTGGAAGTAATTTGCAGGAAATTAAAAGTGCGTTCCTGATTAATTGTGGATATATATATATATATATATATATATATATATATATATATATATATATATACTATAGGCATCCACAGCCAGATCTGTTTCGCAGCTCATCATTACGGTTAGACTCCGATCGCTTCCTAACCCAGGATTGAAACCCGATCAAATCGGCGATTCTACCTCTGGGCCACGAGCGTCTGGTAGAAGAAGGCAAACCTTTTAGCGAGTATATCATTACACACGCCCAATAGCTAGAGTGCTCTAATTCATTATTGAATGAGCGATGCGTATATGCCGGAGTAGCTACTGTTTTCAAAGTCTCCCACTATATATATATATATATATATATATATATATATATATATATATATATATATATATATATATATAGTGTATTGTATACAATACTATATAACGCTCTACGTATGTATCAAACACTCTTTATAAAATACATGCATAAACAGCAGGTTAAAAACCTACGTGTTCCACAACTTTGTTGCAATATATATATATATATATATATATATATATATATATATATATATAAGTAAAGAATACCTAGTGAACGAGACAGACCTACCTAGGTTTCACCTAAACGGATCATCAGGGAAAGCTTTTGAAAAAAGCAAAGAAATGAAGTCATTTAAAAAGTTGTTGTTAGAAATTTTAAGGCAACAACAAGAACAGCAAAACACCTCGAACAAAATCTCGACATAATCGAGGAATCGTTTTTGAAACAACGGAAAATGTTTTCAAGCAACGATTCGAATAACGATTCGAATTTTTTCTCAGGAACCTATCGTGAAAGTGATAACAGATTTTAACTACAGACCTGAGAAAGACATAATATTTGAATTGTATTTCCGCAGATACGAAGACATTTACAGGACGGACTGCGTAAACTGGTCTGACCAGAGAAAGGTTAGACTAGTTTTACAAAAATTAGGCGATGTTGAGCATAAGAAGTTCATGAATTATATTCTACCGAAGAAGACAAGTGACTTAACATTTACTGAAACGATTACGTTAATTTCCTAGGTGTTCGGTCCGAATACGTCATTGTTCCATATGAAAGTGTAAGAATTTACTGATAAATGACGAGGAAGACTTTACTACGTTTTTGAGTATTGGGAATAATCAGTGTGAGGAATTAAATTGGCAGAACTAAGCTCTGATGGTTTCAAATGTTTAATAATTGCGCAAGGTTTAGTGCCAGCTAAAGACACGGAAATCAGGAGGAAGGTTCTGAATAAACTCGAAAACGAACCCAGCTGGACTTTGCGAAACCTGGCATAAGATTGCCAGAGATGTATAAACGTTCGGCAAGACGCTAAGAATATTAAAAAAAGCGAAGTGTCGCACATCAAAAAGTTGCGCCATAAAAATAAAACCGTGAAGAAAAAACACATTACTCCTCAACCCTGTTATGCTTGTGGAGGACTACATTTCTATAATGTTTGTCCATTTAAAAACAAGAAATGCTTTCATTGTGGAAAAAGGACACAATAAATCTCAGTGAAAGACGAAAATTAAAAAGTGAGTTAAGAACTACGTTAGGGTGGCTATCGCTAATGAACTTCAGAATACGAAAAATTGTACAGGTGAAAAACCTAAACAAAAATATGGAAAGGATTGTCATCGATCCCCCCCCCCCCCAACAAAAAATATTGACTCTGGAAAGTGCCAATCTAAAAAGTGGGTGTTGAATACCTATCCGTATACAATAATGGTATGTTCCTATCCTCTTAAATACGTAAACACTATTATAGTAAAGGGAGAAGCGTACAGTGATTATACTGACTAGCAGTTCACCAGCAGAGTATCTACTTCATGCAGCCTGCGAATCTTGTATTTATTGAGGTACTTTTATTCGCAACCTCCATTTTGATGATTACTCACACGATAGCCTTTTAGGATTACACACACACACACACACACACACACACACAGATATATATATATATATATATATATATATATATATATATATATATTACCCTTTCATCACATATTCTTAAAAATATGAGAACATGTTTTTCGTGATAGAATAGGACAAAGAAATGATCAGATTCATGTTTTTGAAAATCCTTATTGTGAATAACCATCATTAGTCAGAAACCAATATTTGATCTATCTATCTATCTATCTATCTATCTATCTATCTATCTATTTTGTTCGAGATGCTGTCTAGTACGAAACGGTCAATAGAAGAAAAGGAGTAGATAGCTTACCAAGTTTAGGAGAGAGAGAGAGAGAGAGAGAGAGAGAGAGAGAGAGAGAGAGAGAGAGAGAGAGAGAAACACGTGTAGGACTGGTCTGAAGATTCAAGAGCAATCACCCTTGCTAGAGGGAGATGTCGCTGACATAAACGCGAAATCCATGCATATGAACATTATATTTCTTCCTAAAGAGGGGAAGGCGACCTGGGATATAGAAATCCGAGGAAGTGATAGAAGGTTCCAGGTTAGTTTTGCAGAGAGCTAAGATGTCAGGAGAGTTTTCGTGGAGGAAGGATTCAACGCTACAAATGTTGGTACGGATACCACGGACTTTCGCAAAAGAGATGTTGAGGGGTTTAGATGTTTTTTATTTAACTGGTTTAGTTTTATTTCTTTGATTGTGTGTTGTCATGATAAAATATTTTTTGGTAAGGAGAGGCCTAGAGTAGTAGTATCAGTCGGTTGTCAAATGCAGCAAGTGTGGAAAGGGAACTGGCGAAGACTGCAGCATAAAGTAGCCTCAGGGTTGCCCACCGGAGGCACTTGCAAGGACACCCATCCATGCGCGACATGACAGTACAAGAATCTTAATATTATTCGACTGTTGATCAGAGCAGCCTTTCAAGTCTCTATGTAATAGTTCGGGCTTCTAAATATCAGTTAGAAACTGCCAACCCTTTCTTTTTTAATTATAATAATTTTTTTAATTTTTTAAATATTTTAAAATTATTTCCAAGACTCGCAGATGTTAGGTTGGTAGGTTTTAAAGATAAAGAGACGTTGTGGCCACCCGCCTCACCCGACTGGAACTCCATTGACTATTTCTTCTGGGGCGTAATCGAGGCCAAGATCAGTAACCACGCCCACAACATGGTCGACTCTCTGAAAGCTGCCATCGTGGAGGAATTCGCCGCTATGGACAAGGACATGGTCGCCAAAGCATGTGACTCATTTCGTGTTCGTCTTGAGATGGTCATCTCCGTCGGCGGCGGTTACATTGAAAAATAATGTAGTATGTAACTCTAACTGTTGCTAAATAAACTGTCGAGTCTCTACATATACAACTGTTGTTTTTATTGCCTATTTCGTTTTCTTTTTGTCAAGTGACGGATTTTGCTGCAACACCCTATATATTACAAAAGTTAAACTTTCAAAGAATATCAACATTACTTGTATAATAGTTTGCAATGATATTTGTTGTATAATTTATTTTACAATATTGAGTATTGGTATAATCGATTTTTTCTATTCGAAAAATAAACATGGTAGTTGAATCTTTGACTATGATCATTGACTCTGGGAAGAAACGTCAGGAGGTCTTAATATTTATTGGAAAAATTCAAACACTTTGAAATAAAGGAATAGAATCAATGTCATGAACAAATAATATATGTTTATTTAATCAACTTCAATTGAAACATATCCTTTATAAATTGGGTTGACGAAAATTCGTTCGGCTTGATAGTGGTTACTGTACGAGTCAAACTCTGATAGTAATCGTCATTTTTTTGTGTGTTGCAGCTGTCGGGAGTGTGGTTAATTTGGAAACATGTACAGTGTCAATCTGACGCGTTTTCTCAGCTCTCAAAATGGACAGAAAGTTTCCTAAGTAGGCACCTCCGCTAAATCGCTAAAAAAACAGCATAATATGAAGAAAAAGTCCCAAACTAAAAAAAAAAACGAACGTTTTCCATCAAAATGTTTAAGAGGAAAGATCAAAGTATTTGTTTTCGGAATTTTTATTTTTGTTAACGGGGAGTCAAATCGTTACGAGAGTTTACATCGGAAAACGCAATATTACATAACTCACTTTTTTTCGGTGACAAACACATTAATTTGGAAATTCTTGCAAAAATCAAATAACTGTTGTATTTTAATGAAATTTTCAAGACTTATTCACAAATGAATGAAATTATTTTTGAAATTGTTATTTTTTTAAAAACCTTGGTAAAAATATAATGTTTTTACAACTCTTACCCAACTCCACGAAAATTCATGAAATTTCAAGAAATTAAATTTTGTAGACAAAATTCGTTTTATTAGTTAAACGCAGGAAAAAAAATAATACATGATTTACATTCCTCAATATGTAAATCATGTATTTTTTTCATTCACTTTGCCCCTTTTACATAATATCTACTCCGAATAGCAAAATAAAAAATGCAGTAAAACTATGACATTATTTAATTAGATAAGTTTTTAACTGCTTTTAACTGATATAACGTCCTTAATTCACATTATTGTAAATTACGGACGTTACAGTTTGAAGAAAAACAATTTCGATTAATAATGAAATTTTGAAAGAATTGCTTTCTTTTTTAATTATAATAATTTTTTTAATTTTTTAAATATTTTAAAATTATTTCCAAGACTCGCAGATGTTAGGTTGGTAGTTTTTAAAATGGAGACTATATTTACTAATTGAAAATTGAAAAGTTTAATACAAATCATCTAGTCATCGTATTTTTAAAATAACTTTCATTTTTTTGTGTATTTGAGATTTTTCTTTTTGTATGGTAACTTCTATGTGTACATGAAAAGGTCATGTATTTTGCAGTTTCTTTCCCTTACCGGAAAAAAAAAATTGTAAATTTGTATACTTGTGATCGCTATTCACTTATCTTATCAGGCATCTGTCAATCTGCCAACACATTCCAAATACAGTGGAAAGGTTAGAAAGTTCAACTCTGTGTTTAAGAAATAGTTTTATTCCAAAGTTCATGCTATAAATAATATTTGTGTAAATCAGATTGATTTAAAATAAAATTTTACCAAAACAACGTGTCACAGATGTATATTTTATTTTTGCAAGATTTTTAAAACCGAGAATTAACTTTGAATATGAAAGGAATATGTTTTGATCTATGTAAAATATGGTGAAGCATTGTTTTAGTGAAATGATGAGGGAACAAATTATAATGAAAAATATAAAAATATGTAAATTCTGTCTAAAATAATTGAAAATCCTGTCACAAGAGTAAAAAGCGACTCGTTTGTTCTACTCTAATGGGCACAGCGCTATGAAGAAAATACACACGCATACACATACTTTGACTAACCTATACGCTGACACATATCAGAACTAAAATTGTAGAGCATGTTCTGCACGCAACAGCTTTTGCTTATTTCTTTTCCTTTCAATTGACAACGTAAAAAAGACCAGATGTACACAAATAGAATAACACTAAATCTTTTTTTTCCATTAAGAGAGTACAATGTTTCACTTCTTGCTATTTTAGTCTTGATAACTTTTCTTTTCGTTCAATAATCGCAACTTTCAAGGAACTAAGCTTTTAAAATTTAATACTTTTTAATTAACACTTCTTATGTGGTTCCTTTAACATTAAAATTGAACAGGAATTTTCAGAACTTTAGTCATAAACAATTTTAAAATATTCACTTCTCAAAACTCTCAATTATCATGAACACTGTTTATCTTCAAATATGTAAGTTCGATTTTTCTTTGGCTTTTGTTAACATTTCTTATTTTTAATTCAACATTTTCTTTACAGCTTCAGTATAAAACTTTTAAAATTTTTGTATTTTATAAATACTCATTCAACAAAAAAGTTTTCTTATGTTTTTATATCTATTTCTTTATTTTTACTAGTACTTTTCTTTTTCAGTTCTAAAATTAACTTTTTAAAGATTTTAAAATGGTTGCGTTTCATAAAACTTTATTCAACAAATAAAAATGCAAAAATTTGTTTCGTAGATTCAGCTTCCTTTTTTGAATTTCTTTTGAATTAGTTACAGAAATTTAATCATTATATAGCACGAAAATATATCTATTGTTTCTTTTTCTTTGTTCTTTTTCTTTTCTTTTTTTTTTACTGTATTACTTATTTAAACTCGCCACTTGAATTTTATCCCGTCAATTACATTGTAATACTATTTTTGGGTTACTTTTTTAATTGCTAAAATTGTTTTCTTTTTCCTCACTTATTGTCCACGAGGTAAAATTTGTAAGTGCATAAAACTTTAAAACCATTTTTTAATGAAACAAATCTTATGTTATTTGTTTCAATATTCACCAAGAGAAATAACCTGGATCACATTTCATAAATCTTCCAAGTAATTATGTTATGAAATGTTAAAAATATACTTCTTTAAGTTTGATTAGCGAATGAAGACTGGTTTTATAAATGCATTCAGAATTCCATTTAAAAATGACAAAAGGTGAAGTGTCACTTGTCAATCAACTTGGGATTTTATCAGGAGTACATTCTCAATATATTGCCAGGGGTACATTCTCGGTATCTGAGGTGTTATCAGGGGTACAATTTCAGTATTTGGAATGTTAGGGGCATGTTCTGAGTAATTGGAGTGTTATTAGCCTAATCAATACAATTAATAACTTATTAGGAGTACTTTATAAGTATTTGTATTTTTATCAGGGGGTCAATTCTTAGTACTTGGGGTTTATCAGGGGTACATTATTTTACAATTGTCTAAAACACTAATCAAAAACAAAATCAGCATTGGTTATCTTATTAGTAATAATAAATAATCTCAAACCAAAACATGACGTCATTATTACATTTTTAAGTCAAATGCATTTGAAATTTTAAAAAACTTGTTATTATGGATCAACTTTGTACGTACCTCTACTAATTTTAGATACCTAAATTTTAAAATGAATGTTTTTTGAAATGAAAAAGCATTCTTTTTGTCTTTAATTTAAAGCTAAATGATTAGATTTGATATTTCCAGTAAGAAAAATACGCTAGTGTATTTCAAATAGAAATTATATCGATTAGAATCGATTCTTTTTGGTTGCGTTCAGTAAAATCATTAAAATTGGACATACATTTGTAAGCAAAATTTTTAAAAATCGTGCAAAAATAATTTTTTAAAAAGTTTTTTTAAGAAAAATTAGCAAATTTAATGTTAAATTAAAATGATTTTAAATAAGTATTACTTACTTATATCATGAAACGTAGCATACAAGCATTTCATGTCTTGTCTTTCTGACGTGTTGATTGATTTATTGACAATCTGATATATGAAACGCTAAGTAGGGCAGACTTTACGAATTCTAAGTGAACGTTTTGTTTTATTGGTTTTAAGGGGAGGACAACCCATAAAACGCGAACTTTTAATGGTAAAGTCATGTATGAAATACCATATCTACAAAAAGCATGAACTTGCAATAACCTGTATGCATGTTTATACACTAAAAATTTAAATTATTTTTAAAATCTTGAGGCAAAATTGAAAACCTTAATAAAAGTCATTAAGCTTTACAATTTTTGATTCGTATTTATATTTTTCACTTAATAAGAATATCCCACAACCGGATAAAACTAATGCAGTATTTTAAAAGATTTATACATTTTAAATTATTATAATTAAACAACAACATGAAAACAATTCATTGTAAAAAATCATTATTCATCAAAATTGTTTTTTGAGAGAATAATGTCCTTAATCAATCTTATTCATAAAAGCAATTAAAAGTTTTTTTTTTCCAATTAGATAATATCATAGGTTGTTTGCACTTTTTACTTTATGATTCAGAGCATATTCTCAGGAAATGAGTAATAGTTTGAAGAAAAAAATAGTGATTTACATTCTCAAAGTTGTCCTGCTTTTAAATAGTAATAATAAAAAATAATTTGTCGAAATTTAATGAAAGTGTGTCGGAAACATATATATATATATATATATATATATATATATATATATATATATAAAAGATTTTTACCAAGATTTTCTAAAAGCAAAGTTTTAAAACTAATTAAATTCATTTATGAATAATTCCTAAAAGTTTGATTACAGTCCGACAATTATTTGAGTTTTGCAAGAATTTCCAAAATAATGTGTTTTTTATTACCAGACAAAATCGGAAAAACACTAATCGTAAATGTGACGTCGACCGCTGACGCTAAAAAAAGATTTAACCAAAATTTCGAACGCAGTAGAAAAGGATTAAACAAGTTAAATAAAAGAATAAAATATATTTTGATCTTTCCTCTTAATAATAACATTTTGACGATAAAATTTTGTTTTTATTAAGTTTGGGACTGTTTTTCATCACGTCATGCTGTTTTATCAACGATAATATTTCGATATCTTGGGTTAAAATTATTTTTTATAAATGGAAAAAGTTTTCTTGAAGTTTTCATTTTAGCTTTAATTGAAAACTAAAGAATTAAATTTATTTCCAATTAAAAGACCATGATGTATTGTAAACAGAAATTATATTGATGGAAACGATCTTTTTTTAATTTCTAAAATTTCCGGTTGCCGCTCTCTTCATCGCAGTGTAATCCTTTCTATTAAAAACTCTTCCAAAAATAATATATACTTTTCTAAAACTTTATTTGATTAGTTGATTTAAAGTATAATTAATAGGATTTGAAAACATTATTTACTTTAAGTTTCAAATAACAGAGAAATGAATTTTAAAACAAACAGTAGCGGTAATTACGTATTTTTATTATTCGTCAGTTACGTAATTAGTGCTGATAAAGGTATACTATTGACAGTTTTTTTTTGTTCTACGGAGACATTATCTGCTAAAACATAATTTAAGAAAATTACGGGTGTACCCCTTTTTATTTGATTTTTAAGTACTCAATAATTTTTAAAATGTTGGAAAATATTTTCCGTAAACTAATTTTAGGAAAGTTAACTTTAAATTTAATAGTCATTGCTTTTATTTTCTGATAATGTCGTATATGGTTGACTATGCTTTCAAACATGAGCACTTTACGTAATAATTTATATACATAATTTTTTTAAAAACTTGCTTTTCAAATCTGGGGTGCAAAATAATTTGTATTAAGCTTTTCAAATTTTGATTATCATACATAATAACAGTATTACAGATGAAAGTAATACAGAATTTTAAAAGATTTAAATATTATTAATTATAATTAAAAAGAGAACAATTCTTGGAAAAACTAATTATTCATCGATTTTTTTCTTAAGACAATAGTGTTCTTAATAAATGTATTTTTAAATGCAATTACAAGTTTTTTAATTAAATAATATCACAATTTTTGTTGCATTTTTTATTTTACAATTTGAACGTTTGTTTGTGTGTATGCATGTGTCAATTTTTGCAAATATAAACGTCCATACACTACATTATCAGAAAATATGACCGTTAACTATTGTAAATCTAAAATTTACTGATAATTTTTTAACATTTCTTCAATAAGCGTCTTCACAAGTAGAATCTGCAATATTATTGGATTCTCACCTTCACTCACACTCCAACCGCCGTAAGGTAGCCCCTCCGTGTCTTTTCTACAGTTACTTTAATGGAAACTGTTCTGATAAACTTTCCTCTTTGTTTCCCAGACTTTATGAATTTAAGCGCAGTACTACATTGGCGGAAAGATTTCAACATTTTAATGTTGAAATAGCTAGACGTAACTGTTAGTTTTATGCTAACAGTTTCTACTATCTAAAAGTCGAAACGTTGTGCTAACAACAATGACGAGAGAACTCATAATAATGTAAATAGGGCAAATAATGGCAAATAGGATAAATTTCCTCATTTGACAATAAGTACCATGCTTCCTTTTCATACTGAAATAACGCGTTCAAGAAACTAATATCAAATTGTTTGCAAAAGAATTCGCGCAATTTTTCAATTTAGCAACGCCAAATATTAAAAGATAAAAAACAAAAACAAAAAAACAAAAAAACAAAACAAAACAAAAACACTCTCAACTGAGGCATCGAGTGATATATTTAAATTATCACAATCTATTTTTTTAAATATTTCCCTATTCTTGAAAATAATTGTAGTCTTCTGCAGGACAATCTTTTCTTGTTTCCTGTTTCAGATATAGTTTTTATTAGTACCTTTATTCCATGACTTTACATTTTCAGTGTACCGGGTTGGCACTTTTCTGTTTGCCTGGTAGTAAGGAGTCTGAATACTTTCCTAGCGCTTAGAAAGGCTGCTCTGGTCAACAGTTACACAATGTCGGTGGTTTTGCACTCTCATCTCTCGCCTGGATAGTTGTTCCTGAATGTATCTCCGAGTGGCAATCTTGACGCCACATTATGCATTAGTCTTATCCACATTCCGAGTGAATAAGTGATAGTTATAATTATTAAGGCCCAATTCTTCTTAAAAATTAAAATAATCTTCTCATAACATTAAAAATAAAAGAAAATGAAAAATCACGAACACTTCTTAACATTTTCCCCGATACTCGTATTCTTACAAATTTTGCTTGGATATAAAAGTTTTCTTAACACTTTCCGAAACTAATTTAAACTCTTCTATCACTACCAATAAATTCTCTATTCCAGGCTATCTTCATCTTTGTCGGAAAGATTATAGGATAAATATGCATGGTCTTAGTGCTTACATACAGGAAAATCTTCCAATCGTCTCTTGAGCTGTGGGATAATTTTTTATGTGTTTTCGACTTTATTGCGCTCTGTTCGCTATCTGTCTTTCTTTTATCGCTCCTCTTCTTTTCAGGGCTTTAACATGTTGGACAATATATCTGATAACATAAAAATGAGACTCTCTCTACATTTATCCAGGAACATGTTTGGTGATTTTAAAACTTATCATCTCGAGTGGTGTAATTATTCTAATGTCACTGATTAGCATGTACCATAAAACTTAGTGTATAACTTATTTATAAATAGTGGAATATACCTTTATGATGCTCCTTAATTTTGTCAATACCATTTGATAATTTTACTCTATACTAGAATTGAAATTTATTTGGTATGTAGAATTTAAATGTTGTGTGTTTGGTGTATTGTAGGTGTGTGAGTGTTCACATATGAACAATTAATATAGAAGCATCCAAAAACATGGGTTTCTAATACGGAATATTTATTCTCTTTTTTATATAAACTGGAGTGAAACAATATTCTCGATATCTTTTATGTATGACCGTTTTCTTATTCTAGCCCAGAAATTAGGGTAAGTATAAGCAATGTATTAATGAGCCGACCAAAGAAATCTTTGTACTTACTTCATCGTTGGAGGGTTTTCAGTGTGTTTTTAATGGATGTGTTCAAGTAAAAATTGCCCTAAGTTGAAATAATCAAAGAAAATGTTGTGGAAGATTTTGGAAGATATTTGCGAACGAAAGTGGAAAGACAATTCCATTGTCAGTGGACTGAGGGTATAAACGTATTTTTTTCACGTTTGCTACATCTTGGAGCATCAGAAAAAAAAGAAGGCTAAAATAAATGTTTGCCTTTTTACTGACTAAAATATCATTATCTAATGGGCGTTTGTCGAAGCCAAGTGGGGCAATAACATTTCTGGTTCCTTTAATACTAGTTTCACGAGAAAATACATTTCTTTTACTGCGTTTTATTATTTGTCATCATCATTTTATTTATTGATTTTGTTTCATTTTCTCACAGGTATTTCACTCTGTACAATCATCATTTACCGTCTATTGCGAAGCAACTTATCAAAATATTTTAAGAATATGTAATAGAGAGTTATAAGATAAAATAATGCGATGTTTACTCTCGGGTCAATCGTTCAAATTACCCAATCTACCCTATCCCACGTTGTGTTTTGGAAAAGCCGGGTAGCCTTCAGGAATCGCTGTAACTCCAAGCAGAGTTAGACGTAAGCTAAAAAAATATCTTCATGGAATTAAAAGGTTTTATACCTTCGTGCTTTCAGTACAATACTTGGTTATTTCAATAGTCAGAATCTATTTTTCATGCAGACAGCTATCAACCCAACCCACATCTTAAATCAAATGTAAAACTTCGGCTGGTTAAGTTAAGTTTGGCGCAAAGCTCAAGTCGGAGGTTTTTCTCCGGTAGGTAGTCACGTGATATCAGGCAGCGTGATTTCCTCTCGTATCAACACCAGCAGTCACTAACTCCAACTGCAACTGCAACTGTCGTATTTATGGACATGCTCGTTGTGGTGCAGTGGATATCGGCACGGAACGAGAAAGTGGGAGGCCGAGTTCTAATTCCAGTTGAATTCTTTACATTCACTTATGCACAAATACCCTTGGGAAAGGTATTTATTTGTCTCTTCCCTCCAGTTATAGGTTAAATAACAGGACAGATTGGGTTCTATAGCCTTAGCTGGCAACCAGTCTACCGCAGAAATCAATGGTAACCCACTACGGGAAAATCTTCTGACCAGTCAGTCATGTCTCTTTCGAGACACGATCGCCCAAGCGAGTATCATGTATGGCATTTAACTGACTGACTCACAAATAACTTCTTTGTTGTCTGGTTATCGAAAATTAATTAAACTTTCAAATTGGAGGTTCTCTTTTTCCATGGGTAGCGGTCACAGGTATCTATCCGCCCCAACAACTTCTTTTTCTCATTGGTACCTGATAGGGGCGTGGTCAATTTTTCACCTTCTTGCCATTTCACCTGTATCCTCCAGCTCGACTACTTTTCAACCTATCTGATTCGATTACCTCAGGTTAGCTTTAATTTGAGGTCATTAATTAAATTTTATTATTTCCTATTTTTCCTACGCAAGGAAAAATTTCTTCAGTCTTTCTCTCGGTATATCCATCGTTCCATCTAGCAATCCTTCATTCCTCGGCATATCCGTCGTTCCATCCATTAGCCCTCCAGTTCTAATCACCAATAGTTAAATAGTGTTATAATTATAAGAGTAAATGTATAATAAATATAAATAAACAGAGGAAGACGGAATAAGAAGCACAACTAAAACATATAAGGTATAGATCTGTATCAGACAAAAGGGATTCCACTGGAAACGCAGTACCTGAGATATGTAAACATGCAAACGAAATATAAATTCTTCAGCTATATAAGTTTTTTTTTTATATTTTAAGCAGTGTACTTAGTGAATGATGTTCTGCTGTTCATGTAACAACAAAAATATACAATCTAGGCTACGAGTGACAGACTTTAAGAGCTTAGCTGCACCATTACGTTTAGCAAAATATGCCTTGATAATGTAGGCCTGCCAGGTAGGTTGTGATCACCAAAAAGGCATAAATTGTAACACCCTCCTCTAGAAAAAATTACTGTGTAAAAACTTCGTCATCAAACTCGAACTATACTCGAGTATATACGGTATTCTTGTCTTATTCGTCAGCCTGATTAGTTCAATAAGGTCACATCAGCAAATGATTTCAAAAGTGACCTTAAATCAGTTGTTAACTGGGGCAAGAAATGAATTATTAATTTTAATGCTTCCAAAATGAAACTGCTGTTTTTACTCCTCATTTCTTTTTGTATTGTAGATTTTGTAACAATATCATATATCCTAGGAACTGGGATTTTGGGTAAGTAAAAATAAAACTTACATATACTACTAATTTTTAGAAGAAAGTTCTTATTTTTTCTTTGCGAATATAATATTTTAGAAAATGTAATGAATAAAAATCCGAGTTTATATTTTTATGAACAAATAAAAAAATGAGTTTATATCTTTATATTTGTATTTAATCAGAATTGAAAAAATGCAAGAGAGGATCATTTCCTTTAACATGTGTGGGTGAAAATGGAGCCATGACGCAATGAGTAAACTATATGTATGTAAAGAACTCTGTTCATTTTGTAGGACAAATGTTGAGCTGAGATCTTGTGAGCCTATGGTGGCTCAAAACAGTTACAAACGATTCATCACTTTGGGAACAATGTAAATATTTGTGTATTTTACATGCAGAGGCTATACTTCCAAGAATGATTTGATACATACAGAGAGATTCCAGTATAACATTATATTATGAGCTCAAGAAAGAAAGTTTTGTAACAAGAGATTCATTTTATAGTCTTAACTTTGAAAATTGTGTCATTAAAACTTTAGAAGCAGTGGCCTTTTAAAATTAGTTCAGTTTTGAAACTCGGAAATAGAATTATAAAAACCAACCTTTATTTCTACTGGACTCAACTGCATTTTCAATGGCTTTAACCTGTTATTGCTACAACAGCATTTTTTATGGACCACTTTTCTTCATGTGCCGTGTCCTTTCAGGACGTAGGCGATCATGGACTTCCACTTGGCTCTGTCTCTTGTAGCTCCCAACATTTTTTCTCTTGGTATCTCTTCTAAGCCCCGCTCCGCCATCCATTTGCTCAGACCTAACAAGTATGTTTCGCGCTGTATCCCCTGTCTCTCCTTCCATTTATCCGGCCTGTGAGTATTACGTTCTCCAGGTCCTCCTTCCTCATTACGTTACAGGAACCTCATTTGTCTCTTCCTGATATTTAGTATCAGTTTTCTTCTCATTTGCATCCTTTCCAACACATCGCTGCACACGTGCTCTGTCCATCGTACTCTCAGCATCCTTCTGTAAAACCACATTTCTACTACCTCAAGCTTTTTCTTCATCTTTGATGAGATCGTCCAGAATTCACTTCCATACAGAAGTACAGATATCACATTTTTTATCCAGCACTCTTTTCTTTGTTTCTAATGAGATTTTCCTGTCTTTCGGTACTCTGGTTAGCTTCTAAAATGCGTCTTTGGACATGCCAATGCGACTTTGGATTTCCATGAGGCACTTCCTATCCTTTGTCAAAACACTTACAATGAATTTGAATTTTTTTACTTTTTTTATTTTGAATTCCCCGATTTGTAGTTGGCATATTGGGCCCCTTCTTTTTGCTGATGATAATACGTGTACTTTTTTTGAGGTTTATGCTCGGTCCTTTCTTTTCATTTTCTTTTGCTAACTTCTGTAGAAGGTCCTGCATTTTCCTTTCAGTGTCTGCTATCAGCCCCGTGTCATCCGCGTATCTGATATTGTTGAGATTGTGGCCGCTAATGTCGAATCCTTGCAAGGTTTTTAATTCTCTCACAATTGCTTCGCTTTACAGGTTGAACAGATCCGGTGAGAAAACACACCTTTGTCTTACGCCCCTTTCTAGTTTTGCATACCTACTGAGTTCACTTCCTATCCGTATACAAGCGGTTTGCTGACAATATATATTCTTGATTATCCTCACGTCTTTTCCGAAAATGTCAAGATTTTCGAGGATCACTATCAAGTTCTTGTGTCGTACTTTGTCAAACGCCTTTGTGTAGTCTATAAAGCACAGATAAATGTCCTTCTGCATTTGTATTGCTCGTTCAGATAGCATTCTGAGTATAAATGTCGCATTTCTAGTTCCGGTATCTTTAACGAATCAACATTGTTCCTGTCCTAGTTCTGGACCAATTCTGCTGTGCGCTCTGTTCATCGGAATCTGAATGATGAGTTTTGTTATGTGCCTCATTAAACTGATTGTTCGATTCCTTTGCACCTGGCTTCTTAGATAGTGTTATAAAGATTGATCTACTTAGGTCCTCCGGTATATTGCCGCTGCTGTAGATTTTGTTTATTACTTCTGTTAGTTTGTCGACATCAAACCCTTCTAGAGACACTAACATCTATATTACAATCCCGTCTGATCCCGCTACTTTGTTTCTCTTCAATTTGGCCATTACCAATTCCACTTCGGTTTTTAATATTTCTGGTCCATCCGTAATTTTGTGCATTGTTGGGTACTCTCTCTTGTCAAGGAAAAGATCTCCGATATACTCGTCCCATGTCTGAAGTATTTTTCTTTTTCTAGTATTAATGTTCCATCTTTTGCATTTGTACATCCTGTTGCTGGGCATGTCATTTGCCCTCTTCACTAAGCTTTTTAAATTCTCTTAGTAAACCTTTTAAATCTTGGTTCCTTATTTCCTCTCCCTGAAAAGAAATGTGCCAAAAGAACTGTAACCATTAACCAAAATTATTTTTGAAACAGTTTTAAAATTGTTTTAATTTTATATTTAATTCTAGGATTACCACAAACTCTTGATTTATCAGGGTTTTACCCATTTCTTGTGATTTTTATAATTGCTTTTATTATACAGGTAAGTGCTTCTTTGCTTACATTTCTGTTGTAATGTGTCTATTACTTATGTGAGTTCAGTCCACTCTTATACTAAGTCCAGCTGCAGTTTACTACTGTATTGTCTCAGACAACCGCTAAAACTGGCTTTTGCTGTCTTTGCCAGTCCAACTTTCAGTCCTCACATTTATACACATGCGGACGAGTCCCATCTTGTTGTTTGTGGTATTGCAATTTTTATCTATTGTAAAAGCCATTACGTATTTCCTTAATTTAACTGAGATAAATTGTTAAAATGCATCTGTCAGATAATTTTAAAATGATAACTGTACAAAATGATTCATTCTTATTTGATTAACAAATAAGAAATATCAAGTTGGTTTTGTTAAAATTATATTACTATAAAATATAGAGGATATCTTTATTTCATCTGTTCAGTTTAAAAAATATTTCCAAATATTTGATTGAAAATAAGACAGTGAAAGTAATTTCAATATTTTATCAAACTTTTATTCATAAATTGAAATAACAATGTGCTAAACTTTGTCTTTAAAGATATCTTGCTAAAATTGTTACTAGAAGTTAAAATGGATGCTTTTACATAATGACAAAATTAAAATATTAGTAGTGATCATTCTTTTGTAACCTTTTCCTTTATTTAGTCCAAAATGTTAATCTGCTTGTTAGTTTCTAGACATTGTGTCCAATTTAACCCTTTTATTTTATTTTAGTCTCTAATAATATTAATTAGTGTCGAGATCCTGCAGAAAGTTCACGCTATTCAAGTCAAATACTATAAGGTTGGTTTCTCATTTACTTTTTCTACGTGTTTTTTCTTTGTCGATAAAATTTAACTTTTTCACTTGTCATAAGAAATGATAACCTTCTCATTGCCTGTTTTGAATGAAGTGATTGATGTGTTGCTGATAAACTAATGTGTGTTGAGATATAATTTGAAGGAATGATTTTAAAATGTTTTATCATTTTACCGGCATATATTCATGAATCAATTAACTAAAAAAAATTAAAATCAATTACAGTTCTGAAGTCGAATTGACTGATGCTTAACATGGAGTTAGATATTAGATTTTGTAAATTTCTTAATTCGTAGATGGAATAATTAGGGAATAAAAATTTATTCAAAGATAAAAACATTTGGTTCTTCTTGGATGAAAACCAGTACTGTAAAAGAAAAAATGAAATATTAAACTAAAATGAACTTTATTTTGTGAATGATTTTCCATACTTCAAACATAAAATGATTTTTAAATCTCTCAAAGAGTTGTGCTTTAACTGTTACTCATTTTACAACTACTAAGGTAACCAATTGGTGATATTTAAATTATTCTTGTTGAATAGCTAATTGTTAACATTTCATGATTTTTTATTTCTAATATTCAGATTAAATCGTATTTTAGGAAAAACAGAAAACATCCAACAATCTTGAAAATCTTCGAAATAATTTATCAGATACAAAGTCTGAATTAAAATCCAGAACAAAATGGGAGACGCAATCATTGAATTCTGAGGTAAGTAAAGAGAACCGTCAATAGCAAAGCGTGTTTTCAGATCTAACACTTTGGTGCAATACACATATTCAAAAAGAAAAGTGAAAAAATGTGTACCATCTTAATTCATGTCTAAAACAGACCAGTGAGGTTACCCTATGCCATCCAGGTTAAATATGTCAGTCAAGTGCCATACGCGATATACGCTTGGGCGATCATGTCTCTAAAGAGACATGACTGACTGGGCAGAAGATTTTCCCGCAGTAGGTCGCCATTACTTTCTGCAGTAGACTGTTTGGCAACCAAGGCTATATAACCCATTCTGTCCTGTTGTTTAATCCATAGCTGCAGGAAAGAGACGGATAATACCTTTCCAAAAGGTACTTGCGCGTAAGTGAATGGGCAAATATAGTCTACCAAATATCTCAACTTCAAGAGACATGTGCTTCAGTAATCAAGAGACAGTAGATAAGGATTAACATTACATTTTAAAAGATCATTTGAAGATCAAAGTTGTCAGAGATTTCTACAAATGAGATTAAAGAATTGTACCCTGCCGAAAATGATTATATAGTTTTTTGTTTTGTTTTGTTCTTTCCTCTAAGGAGCACAACTTTTGGAAAACGCGAACTTTTAAAGATATATATCACGTACGGCCACTCTTAAAAAGAAAATGCAGGTCATCAGCATGCACACCAAAAAAAAAGTTTTTATTATTTTAAGAATCAAATGGCTCTATTATTTGTATTAAGCTTTTCAATTTTCGATTAGTAAATATAGTCTTCGCGTATTAACTTAACAACCTAACGTGAATAATGAGGGAGAAATTTTTAAAAGACTTTTGAAATTTTATAACTTATCATGATAAATATAGTAAAAATGAAAACAATGCTTGTAAAAATTCACTATTCATCGAAAATGATTTTTTTCTCTTCATATGATGTCCTTAATATATATTGTTTATAAAAACCAGTTAAAACTTTATCTAAATAAAAAATGACATAGTTTTATTGTATTTTTGTTTTCACAATTCGAAGCAGCTTTTCTGAAAAATCGCTATTTTAGACAGTTGATTAACATTCCTCAATGAATCCTGCATTTAATTAATAATAGAAATTTGATGAATTCTCGCGAATTTCCAGACATTTTAGGAAATTAACTGAAGTGGGTAACACATGCAATATATATATATATTTTATTTTAGATTTTCTAAAAATAATTATTTCAAACATGATTTCATTTATGTGAATAAGTCCTGAAAGTTCCATCAAAATCCGACCATTATTGGATTTTTGCAAGAATTTCCAAATTAATGTGATTTTCGCCGGCAAAAATTGAGTTGCGTAATATTACGTTTGTCATTGTAAACCTTTCTAAAAATTGCGTCACTCACGGATGAAAGAAAAACAAGATTTTTTACCAAAATTTCGAACGTGTTAGAAAGAATTACAAAACTTTTAAAAACAATTTAAAAATAATTTGTTCTTTCCTTATCAGAATAACATAAACATTTTGCCAATAAAACTTTGTTTTTATTAAGTTTGGGGAGTTTTTCATCATACTATGTTATTTTCTCCAGTGAATTTGTGGAACTGCCTACGTTAAGGTTAGCCAAAGGTATGTTGAGAAAGTAGGCTTATCTGGTAGATTATGGTCACTGTAACAACAGAAAGAAAGAATCAGGACTACGTGAGGCAGGATAAAGGAGCTACCCCGTACCGTTGAGGTTAGCCAAAGATACAGTGAAAAGTTAGGACTACCAGGAAGGTTATGGTCACTGTAACAACAGAACTAAAATATCTAGGCTATGGGAGGCAGGCTAAAGGAGCTTACCTGTACCGTTAAGGTTAGCCAAAAGTACCGTGAGAAGGTAGGCTGAAAGTAGGTTATTGTCACTGTAAAAAAAAAAAAAAAAAGAATCTAGGAAACGGGACGCAGGCTAAAAGAGCTTACCTGTACCGTTAAGGTTAGCCAAAGGTACCGTGAGAAGGTAGGATTAAAAATAAGTTATTGTCACTGTAACAACAAAAATAAAGAATCTAGTCTACGGAAGGAAGGCTAAAGAAGATTACATTTATCGTAAAGGTTAGCAAAAGGTACCGTGAGAATCTAGGCCTACCATGTAGGTGGTGGTCACTAACAACACAAAGAAAGAATCTATATAGGCTAAAGGACCTTACCTGTACCGTTAATCTAGTCAAAGGTATCGTGAGAAGGTAAGAAGAAAGAAAGAATCTAGTGATAAATCTCACCATTAAGGTAATTACCTGTACCATTAAGGTTAGCCTGATGTACCTTGAGAATCTAGGCCTACACGTAGGTTTCAGTCACCAAAAATACATAAATTTTAACACCGTTAGAAAAATGTAAGCAGTAACTGGAAATGCATGATTTTACTTTTAAAAAATTACTGGTGTTTAGTGCGAACTCCCTAAATTCACTGGTGCCTAGTGTGTAAAATTATACTCAAGATACGTCCCATAATAGATCTCTATTGTAAGTGACTCAACAATGTTTCGTGGCAATTTTTAGCGTTCCATGAGATTTAATTTTGATAAAATGCTGAATAATATCGGATCGGGACAACTCAACACCGCCTAGGCCATACTGCGGGACAAACCAACACCGGGATAACCAAATAAAAGTAATTTATTAAAGATTAAAGCATTAATTAGTAACTATTTGTCTTCAAATAAGGCATTTAAAAAGGCATTATGTAAAATATGAATATTTTTTGTTTATAATTATTTAATCTAACGACTTTTATTGAAAGAATAAAATTCAATGAGAAAAGACAACGTAGTATGAACAAATAAGATCATTTTTATATGCAAGAATACAAGAACTTGGTTAAACGTATTGAATGAATAATGAATGTTATGTTTTGGTTGTTAATAGAGCTCTTGGATAAAATATATGTATTGCATATGTATGTGGGAACAGTTAAATGTAGTTATATGTGCGTTTGTATGAAAGACTCAACATGTGTATGCATGCGTAGTAGCAAGATGAATAAAGGAAATAGAATTTAGTTCTTATTGTGGACGGTGGCGCCGTAGTCAGAGACGTTGTCTTTGTAGTTTGATCAGTAGTGAGCTAAGCGTTGCCTTTGCATGTGGACATCAATGGAGTCCTGAATATCAGCAGCTAGAGTGGTGTGGATTTAGGTAGCGTTTGTGGGTCTCTTTCTTGGGGACGGACTTCATTATATATGTTTTTTTCTCTAAGTCATTGGCTCTAGAATTGTATTATTTTATTTATTTTTAATTGGTTCTAAAATACCACGTGGTATGTCTACTATTACGTCCGTGCAATATTGTGGTAATATCTACCTAAATTACGATGATTAATAAAATGAACTTTCGTATTTGTATTTGCTGCTTTTGTATTGTACGGATTGAGTGGTGGATTTTAAGATGTAAAACACTTCATTACCTGTTATTGGCTTATAAATATTTTGTAAGCATGTTTTAATATTTATGTAGATATTGTATTAGGTATTTTAGTGGCAATACAAGATTATAGTGCTCTCGGGAACTTTATTCATTTCTCGTAAAGCATTCAGTTCTGTCTGGCATATTTTTCAAAGGAACCAGTGGTAAACACCTGCTTCACAATTACTTTATGTTTCGTGTCTTATTATCAGCGTTTTAATCCGTTGAATTTTAATATTTTACGTGTTCGCCGGCCACAACAATGATAAGTTGATCACGTGTCACATAAGGCGCAAGACGCGAGAATGATTTAACAAATAAAAATTCGAAAGCAATCCGAACGCGTAGAACAGATGATAAGACACCTAACATATAGAGGTGAATAATGAAGCTATTCTTTTGCCACTGGTACTTTGCTCTGAAAACGTTTTAAATTCCTTTTCTTTTAAATGCATTAAATTTGCTGACAATTAAAAAAGATGATTTATTTAAAAAAAACATCATGTAAAAATGACCTGAGAATACAGCAAACAATGCGTTAGAATTTTCATTTATATAAATGACTAAATGACCATTTTACTTCTTTTAGAATTCCTGTCCATTAACTAAAATTCCAAAACATAAGAAAACACACTTCCTGTTCAGTTATATTAATGGCAATTCCTAATAATTAAAGACATTCATTAACTGGGTTAATTTTATTTTTTGCCAAGCCATATACCCCAACAAATTTAATTTTCAGTATATAGTTTATTTGATTCATTTAACTATAAATCTACATGAGTAGATTGTTCTTCATATTTTCATTTGCCTAAAAATCCAATTTACTCTCAAATTCTTCGAATTAAATTATTTGAAGCTATCAGGTGAGTGTCATACGCCTACTTAGGAATATATTCATTTTTTTCAGTCGGAGTTGTTGCCCTTGAAGGATCTCTCAGAGAATGAAGGTAAACTTTTGTACAGTAATTGTAATCTTTTCTATTGTTTTTTTTTCTTTTGCTTTCTACTTTTCTTTTAACTTGAGCTATTAAGACTCAACATTTTATAAGCAAGATCTTGTCTTCATATCGAACCCTGAATGCGTTTATTAACATTTTAATGATATTTTAATCTTGTCTTTTAGAATGAGTTCAATGTCATGCATTAAACAATTGTATATTTCTTGTGTACAGGACTAATATTGGCAGATCGTGACATACCTTCAGAAGAGAAAGGTATAAGGTCACCTGACCTGCATCTCTTAGGGGAGATGTTCCTGTGTAATGGCATTAGACATGTCTTTGATCTCTTATCTATTTTTGATATGTAAGTATGAATATATACAACATTAATGATTGAAGTCACACTTACTATGTCCCCAAATTCATGAAACAATGCTTTTACTACACAAAGGGAAGTTGGGACCTTAAACATTAGGTTCTTATTGCCTACCTGTTGTTGACACTGTTCCGTATCTTTACTAATACTGGCATGGTAATTATGAGTTTGATCACTAGGCTGGGTAGTACAGATTTTGAGTTAATAGAAACAAAAACGAGTAATAACTGAGGGTGTAGTGTTAAAAAGAATTAGACAAAATATTCCTAGGCATGGGCAACAGGATCAAAAACTCTAACTCATAAATTAAAGCACAAGTTCAATTCTAAAATTCTTGAATATTACCCAAAATGACAATGAGCTGAAGAAGACAGAAGGTCACAATGACTGAAACATTGTGATAATATCCACAAAAATGAGGACTTAAGTTTGAAGGTGAATAATGTAAACAGAAAGATATTTATACCTAACTGGCAGGTGAAAAAACATTTGATGATACAAATCCCACATTTTCTCATTTTTAACATTTATATTCGATTTTTTCTTGAATAATGTCCTTCCCGTATAAGGCACAAGAGCAGGTAGAATGTTATCGCATTAGTCGTGTCTTTGACACCCTTACTATTTTTACTATGCATCATAGATAAAGGCGTAAGGATAAAGGATATGCGGGGAAGATAACCGTCAATCCCAAATTTGAGCAGGTTAAGATTGTAGTGATTGGTGAAGTATCTCCTTGGAAATTAGTTCCACAGATAAAAAGAGGCTGTTTAGGTAGAATTTTTATCTTACCAGTGAAAAATGGACAGATTAAGAGTAATTTCTTAAAATGTGTGTGACATGATTTTTCGCTGTGATGGTTAGAACTGATAGAACTTTGGAATTTACATTGTCTAAAAACTTTCCATGGAAATAGATATAGTAAAAAATTGCAAGGTTTCAACAGTGGAAAGGGGTTGTAGTGCATAAAACGATTCATCACACAAAAAGCCGTGATGAAGATTTGGATTCTATCAAGACTGAAAAGTGAATGCTTGGCAGTGTCTACCCACATATAGCCTCAATATCCCATTTATGGCCTTATCTATTGTAAAGGTAAAGGATAGCAGGAGGTGTCAGGTACTTACTTGAGCAATATAGGGAGCTGGCCTTTTTCAAACATCTTTAACAATAATATGTATGTTTCACATTTTGTCTGCGTTGAGTCCCTAAAGGACTCAACGCAGACAGAATGAGAGAACATCTGTTCAACTCGATAAGCGAAAATTCAGAGTCTACTCAGTGATGATAGAACATCACTGGTTTCGTTTTCAAGGTATTGAATGTGACCAGCCAGTTTTCCCTCACTAAGCTGTTGAACTAAGTCAGAAGAGAGATCATTTGCCAGGCGCCGGAGTTGAACCCATATACTATTGCATCATCAGCATAGTTATTCACAAAAGATTAGTCTTAGGCAGTTCATTTGTGTAAAGTAGAAAGAGAGTTGGACCGAGAAGTGGGCTTTGGAAAACCCATTGAGCTTCAGAATACTAACTATAAACAATTACCTTCAGATACCGACCTGTTATGAAGGACTGCATAATTGAGAAAACTCTCTCAGTGATTCCATAGCTCGTTTGTGCAGCAATCCTTTATGGCAAAGGTCATTGAAATATCTAATACGGTCGTCCTTGAGATGTAACTATTATTTAGTACTTCACTTAATCTTTGAGTAATGCCAGTTAAGCTAAGCGTACCACTTTTTTCTCAGGATGATATTTTATAATGTTGTTCACCCTGTACAAAGATCGGTAACCACTCTAGGTAGAGGGTTATAAAGTAAGAGAGAGTTTGTGTGGGTATATGGTGAACATAATGGTTAATCCTAGGCGTAAACAAGCCAATATTGTTGTGAACGGGAAAATATTCTTTTGGGAGTCGGCGTAAACTGACCAATATTATAGTGAACGGAAAAATACCTTTTTAGGAGTCGCTTCCACAAAGCAGCGGTTCGCGGGAAAAGTTACTGAAATTAAGCTTAGATCTCTCAAAGAATATACGAAGGGATTGAGGGTGTTTCAATACAATGAGCGTAGCATGGCTTAGAAGTGAAAGTTAGAATGCAGTTCCTCCGAGCACTTTCAATGGAAAATAACTATAGAGCAGAAAGTGGCTTACGACTTTTCATTTGCGGCAAAGTGGTTGTAGGGCGGTAATAATTTGTCACCCATAAGAGCGTGGAATCTCTTATACCGCATCTTGTTAAATGCCTTGAGTGTGTCACTGATTCTGTGAATAATGGTATCTACAACATCACTATCGGGCTGATCAAAACTCGTACTGCCTGCCGTTCAATAGGTTGTCTCTGTTGAGGTGATCTACAACCGTTTTGGAAAGCTTGATAATAACACTGAGAAGACTGATGGGTCTATAATGAGACTAGGATGAGCGCTCACCCACATTCTTGAAAATGCTTGACACTTTTCACAGACTTTAGAAATATTTTTCCTTCAAGCAGCAGTTAAATAATTTCGCTAAGATCCTGGATAATTCTGATATTATTAAGAACAACCACTGGGACTCCGTCCGGTCAATTGCTTTCCTAGGGTCAATATTGTTTATAAACCTTTAGACTTTCCAGGTTATAATAAAAATACTACCGAAATTGTGCTCAGCAATATGGGGAAGATAGAAAACGGATATTTAACATTGAGTTGAAGGCAAAGACTGACGCGAACAGCTTCAAGGCGAAGATATGACGGAGAAAAGATGACCTTTGTGTCATTTATAATAGTTCGCACAGATGCTTTGTCTCTATCCAGAATTTGGTTGGAGATCTTCCAGAACTCCCGAGATCCAATTTGCTTGTTTTCAACCTTGACTTGACTGCTTGTGTATTTTATGTTTTCCAGAAATTCTGGCATCGATTGCGGGCAGTTATGAATGCTACAAGTGTCCAACTACACCATTACTTGTGATATTGTACATGTGTGGAACTCCGTTTCCGAATTGTAGAAAATACTATAGATTTAACTCTTCTTCTTCTATGTGCCTTGTCCTTTCAGGACGTAGGCGATCATGGCCTTCCATGTCTCCCTATTCCTGGTGGCTCTTAGCATGCTTTCTCCTGTAACATATCGCAGCCCCCGTCCTGTCATCCACCTGCTCGGGCCCTTCAAATATGTTATCCGCTGCTTTCCTCTGTCACTTTTTCCCTCTATCTAGCCTGTTAGAATCAGATTCCCCAAGCCCTCTTTCCTCATTGCACATCCCAGGAAGGTCAGTTGTCTCTTCTTGATGCTCAATAATTTCCTTTTCGTTTCCATTCTTTCCAACATCTCATCATTGCTTACATTCTCGGTTCATGATATCTGCAGCTTCCTTTACTCAGCTTCTGGAACGCGTACTTCGCCATGCCAATTCACCTTGGAGATTTAAGTACTGTCACTGAAAACTCATTTTTCGTACAAAATCTGCTCTTACAGAAAGTGTCTCTTTTTTGTACTCTGGCCGGCTCCAATAATTTGAATTTTTGTGTTCATATATATTAAACAATCAGCGACGTTATATGAAACGCGCGGTATTGTTTAAGTAGTAGTGTAATATATTTTTGTGATTAGACAGAAATATGACTGGCATCAAAAGTAGGGCCGACAGAAGTGTGTTCAATGTCGAAAGCAGAAAATATAAACAAGAACGACAGAAATCTGTGATTACATCAAAGGCAGCCGACTTCAAAGACAATAATCGGTGAAAATTATTGACAGATGTGCCTAGCTGTAGATGGCTAAATTAAGCGAAAACTCGAGAAAGAAAAAAAAAACGAAATTTTAACTTTTATACGATTGATGTTTTTCTGGCCGAGAGGAGAACACCGGCAGAAGATCGAGAAAACGCAGAAAGAACGCAGAGAAGAGAGGACAAGAGAAGTTAACGACACTGCAAGTTAACGATACTCAACAACTCCCTCGTATGTGCGTGATTCTTTCTAACTACCATGTCACACAACCGTCACTGACGAAGAATAACAATATAAGTTTATATTTCTATATATATTTTGTGTTCATCGTTCTTCGGACAAGACGATCATCTTCGTTGAAGAACTGGGCAGGCGTAATTTGGTGAGTTTAGCCAGTGTGATCTTATTTTTTGAATTATTTATTTATTTATTTTGATTTGTATTTTTATTTGTATTTTTTATTTTATTTTATTTCGGTTCTTATCTTTTCTGCCTAATTTTTGTGTAAATTGTTCTTAATTATCAAATTTAGGTTTGGTATATTAGGGTTTTGGTTATATGTAGGAATTCTAAGACCGGCCATGTTTGTTTTTTTTAATTTTATTGTTCTCTGTCATTCCCTTGCTAACTGGACACATGGCTTGGAGGTGATCCCCCCACTCCATCACACTACTGTCTGTTACTGCTTACTTAAGGTAACTTAATCTCTCCAGAACTCTCCAGAACTGTATAGAAGAAACAAAATGAAGATAATTTTTGAGATTTTCTTAACTTTTTTCTGTCAGCCAGCCTGCAACTTGGTGAGTTTAGCCAGTGTGATCTTATTTTTTATTATTTTTTGAATTATTTATTTATTTATTTTGATTTGTATTTTTATTTGTATTTTTTATTTTATTTTATTTCGGTTCTTATCTTTTCTGCCTAATTTTTGTGTAAATTGTTCTTAATTATCAAATTTAGGTTTGACTTATACTAAGTTAAAACTTAATTATCTTCAGTCACACATTTATTCTTTTTTTTTAATTGGAGTAGATAGTACCTTCTATCGCCCGGTCTCACACTCCACCCCCTTCTTTTGGACAGGAGTAGAGGTGATCGCCTTGTTTCTTGTTTAGGAAGGGGTCCCCGGTTCATCTCTCTTTTTTTCGGTCTTTATGTCGGTTCGGCTGGAAGCTTTTTGCAGTTGGTGAGTATGGTGGGAAAGTCTCTTCATTCTGAGGGTACCGGGTTGGCAGTTTCCTGGTTGCTGCTTCCGACTGGTAGTTAGGAGCCCGAACTCTTGCGTAGCGTCTCGAGAGGCTGCTCTGATCAACAGTTGAATAATATCGGGGTTCCTGTAGTGCCATTTCGCGCATGGACGGGCGTCCCTGCATGAATTTCCGATGGGCAACCCCGAGGCCACATTATGCTGCAGGCGGCGCCATTCTCCATCCTTCACCTGCTGCAATTAACGACCATCTGACCCTACTCTAGACCTCTCTCTATCCACAACTATAACCAGCATGAAATTAAACAAACAAAATAGCAAGCCTAAACCAGCTAGTCGTAAATCACCCAAACCTATCTGCGTTACCTTCACAAATATACGAGGTATTCGCAGTAACTTTAATAGTGTAGAGTCTTTCCTTCTAACTAACTCACCCGATATCTTAGCTATATGTGAGACTAACCTTGACCCTTCTATCCCCTCTTCAGAGCTGTTCGTTCCTGGTTACCTTCCTCTCTTCAGGAAGGACTCCAATGTCCATATACATGGGCTTGGTGTATATGTCAGCGAACAACTCCCCCTAGCCAGGGTCACATCTCTTGAATCCCTTGATCATTCCTTCATGTGCTTCCGTCTCTCACTTCTAAGCTCGGTTAGCTATCTCTTCTTCCTCTACCGCTCCCCCTCCTCCTCTGACTGTACGTTACTTGATTGCATCTCGACTAACATCGACAGGGCCATTTCTTCTCACCCATCTGCCCATATATTTGTGTTTGGCGATTTTAACGCTCACCACACCAAGTGGCTTGAAAATTCAGCCACCGACCTTGCTGGGATCCGCACCATGCACTTTTCAATAGCCCAAGCTCTAACGCAAGTGGTGGACTTCCCCACGCGCTTCTCTAAAAACCCTAACGGAAGGGACTCTTTACTCGACCTTTGTTTTACCTCCATCCCAGACTCCTGCACTACCAGGCAACTCTGCCCCCTTGAAAACTCTGACCACGCCGTAGTCTCCGTAAACATATCAATCCGCACTAACTCTACCCAAGAAAACCAGACCAGCAGAATATCATACTGCTACCAAAGAGCCGACTGGGACTCGTTCAGGGACTTCCTCTGCGACGTCCCCTGGAACAACGTCTTTGATCTTCCTGTCGAAGACTGTGCCTCCGAAGTCTCCTCTTGGGTTAAGGCTGGCATCGATGCTTTTATCCCTGCCAGAAAATTCCAACTAAAACCTAATTCGTCCCCCTGGTTTTCACCCGCTTGCTCGGCCGCTATTGCCCACCGGAACCAATTCTTCCGGCTCTATCGAAGCTGCTCGTCGAACCAAAACAGGCGCCTTTTCACCTCAGCACGGAACAAGTGTAAAAAAGTACTGAACGAAGCCAAGCGGGCGTTTGCTACCAGAATTAGGCAACGCATAGCATCCTCTAAGTTTGGCTCCAAAGATTACTGGCGTCTCTGCAAAAGCGTGCTCAGCAGGAACAAGACTTCAATACCCCCACTAATCAATGAATTTGAAGTTCTCATCTCCCCAGCCGACAAGGCTGAATGCTTTGCCCGTAAATTCTCAACCAATTCGACACTGGACTCGTTAGGAATACCTACACCAGACTTCCCACCCAGAACTAAGGCTCAACTAAATAACGTCCACATTTCACCCTCGCTGGTCGCTAAGATAATTGCGCAACTTGACCCACACAAAGCGAGCGGCGGTGACGGAATCCCAGTCATAGTACTGAAGAAATGTGCCCCAGAACTCTCCTCTGTCTTCTCTAAACTCTATAACCTCTGCCTATCTGCTTCCTGCTTTCCTGCCTGTTGGAAGTCCTCCTGCGTAGTACCTATATTTAAGAATTCTGGCGAACCCTCAGACCCCGCCAATTACCGTCCTATTAGTCTCCTTCCAATCTTTGGCAAAGTTTTCGAAGCCATTATCAACGCCGAGGTGATTCAGCACCTTATGACCAACGGGCTTCTCTCTGACAAACAGTATGGGTTTCGCTTCACCAGGTCTACTGCTGATATGCTAACGACCATTACCGAGTACATATACCAGGCACTCGACAAGAATGGTGAAGCCCGAACCGTTGCCTTGGATATCTCCAAAACATTCGACAGGGTCTGGCATGCTGGCCTCTTGTGCAAACTGCGGAGCTATGGGATAACTGGACATCTGTTTGACCTCATCCAGTCCTTCCTCTCTAACCGCACATTAAAGGTGGTATTAAATGGGCATGCCTCCCAAAACTACCATACGAACGCGGGCGTCCCTCAAGGTTCTATCCTAGGTCCCACGCTATTTCTGATCTACATTAATGATCTCCCCGACACCATTAGATCCCAAGTTGGCATGTATGCCGACGACACAACAATCTACTCCCGCATCGATCAGAAACCAGGTCTGGACGACAAAGTGAACCTCGCTGCCGCACTTGAAAGGGACCTCCAATCCGTAGTGACCTGGGGTAGGAAATGGTTGGTAAATTTCAATGCCTCCAAAACAAAGCTGTTATCAACTAACCACCAGAGACAATCGCATCTACCTCCCATTAGCATGGGACAGGCTAGCCTCCCAGAGAGTAAAATACTACGCCTCCTTGGCCTTACACTCTCGACGGACCTCAAATGGAATGACTATATTGAATCCATTGCCAAATCTGCTGCTATGAAAGTGGGCTCCCTGTGCAGGGCCCGGAAATTTTTCCCACCTGAAACTATTCTGCACATATACAAATCTACCATCCGCCCGTGTATTGAATATTGCTGCCATATCTGGTCGGGTGCCCCTGCTGCTCTCCTTGGGCTTCTTGACAAAATACAAAGGAGGATCTGTAACGTGGTTGATACTGACTTGGCAGACCGGCTGCAGCCGCTCTCACACCGGCGTGATGTAGCTTCCCTGTGCCTCTTCTACAAGTACTTTCATGGCTTCTGCTCCGATGAGCTTAGATCACTGGTGCCGCCTAAGCACGAATTTACACGAGATACTAGATTAGCAACTAGGTCCCACCCTTTTACAGTTAAACAAATAAGATGTAACCGTAAATTCTACTCCAACAGCTTCTTTTCTCGCGCTTCCCGCCTGTGGAACTCCCTTCCACAAGTCTGCTTTCCCGACAGTTACAATCTCCAGGTGTTTAAATGTAGGGTCAATAGACACCTCCTATCACACTAACTCCCAACTATTCTCACAACACTCTCATCTACCCAACCCTCATTCTCGGTATCCTCGCCCGCCTATCACCCACCCTCTGTTATTTCCTATATTTAATCAGCCTTTCTCCACTCTACGTAGCCCCCTGCACAGTAGTGGCAGTGACATGCCTTGCTCGGGGTGAAACGCTTATAAAAAAAAAAAGAAAAAAAAAGTACACTAGCCATAATAAGATCGGATATTGTGCGGAACAATAATCTCCCATGTCCTGAAGAACACAGCGCATGTTAGAAGAAAACATATACTATAGGCTCATTATACAAAACAATATGGATATTTTTCATTTGATTTTAAATAAAGAAGCCTATTGGTTCTCCAAAGTAACATAATCATTATGTAGGAATCCTTCTACTTAGATTTTTATTAAATGTAAAAAGTTCAGAGAGTAGTGATTTGATACAATAACATAAAATATCGTTGCGGGACTGCTCGTAATTATGCCGTTGAGAATAATCCCAAAAATTTCACTGAAAGAAAATTCAGTAGAAAAAGCCAAAGAAGTATGAACAAATAATATGAATTTTATATACAACAAGAATACAAGAAGTTAGTTAAATGTATTGAATGGGTAATGAATGCCATATTTTGGTTGTTAGTCGAGTTCTTGGACATAATATAAACTGTATTACATACGTATATAACAACAGTGAATGTGGTTACATGTGTGTTGGTATGAAAGAAATAGTATGCGTGTGTAGTAGTTGTCTATATTTCTGAGATGAGGTAGTATTGACACTATTTACATTATTCGGACTATTGTCCGATACTTTGTTGCTATTTGTTCAACGTTTCGGCCGTTGTTTGATCAGGCCTTCTTTAGATGCTAAAAATTTTGAACTGAACCCTTTTATATCATTCTCATTCCTTGCGTGAAGCTTCTTTTGGTAGCCATGAGTTATCTCCCTCAAACCGGACTCTCTAAGTTATTTGTTCATCTCAGGCTCAAGCGTAGGAACTAAGATGGAAAATGAGACAGACATTAGAAAAAGCCAAGCCACCCAAACCAAACATCACGAAAGAGGAGGGGCTGGCAATCAGGGTCCTACAGAGGAATGAGAACATCATCATACTACTAGATGATAAAGGCAATGCAACTGTAGAGATGGACAAAACTGAATACACCAAGAAACTAGAAAACCTCATAAGAAGTGGTAGCTATACCAAGTTAAAGAAAGACCCCACGTTGAAAACAGAACAACAGCTGTCGGCAGATCCTAATAAAAAACAAGGATCACTTCCAGCCTAGAGCATACAGGCAGTTGTCTCAATGTTACAACAAGCTACCTTACATGTACGATCTACCTAAGATCCATAAAAACGGTATTCCGATCAGGCCTATTGTTAGCAGCTTAGGCTCAGTGTGGCACACTCTGAGTCGCTTTTTTGTAGGAAAGTCACCATCATATGTTCGAAACTCCGCCCACTTCGTGGAACTTGTCAAAGATGCTCCTATCCAATGCAACCAGATGTGGTGAGTCTGTTCACTAAGGTGCCCACGGTGGAGACACTATCGGTAGTCAGGGACAGACTGGCCTCGGACTCATTCGTTAGGAGAACGTACCAGTATTCCACTAGATAACCTGAAGATGCTGACTTTCTACTCACAAACATTACACTTCGGACTAGGATCAGACATATATCGGCAGGATGAAGGTTTATCAATGGGCTCGCCATTATCACCATCACTGGCTAACATATATATGGAATACTTTGAAGAGATGGCATTAGAATCAACAGAGCTAAAGCCAAATCTAGGGCTGAGATATGTTGATGACACCTTCATACTCTGGCCACACCAGGAAGATGTCCAGACGCTACTGGACCGTGAACCTAATAAGACCATCCATACAGTTCACTATGGAAAAAGAGAGTGACAACAAACTGGCATTCCTGGATGTGCTAATAACTCGAACAGAGTGGGGTTCAAGACATCCGTATACCGCAAGCCAATATTCACCGGATAATACCTCAACTTCAACTCCCACCACCCATACAATGTAAAGAAAGAGATCGTCTGCTGCCTGTAACATCGAGCAAAATTATAAGCGGCGACCCAGAGACATACGAGCAGGAAATAGTCAATACAATCAGTACCCTACAACGAAACAATTGTCCAGGTTAGAAGACAACAACTCCAACAAACATTGAAGGGAGGGTGCATGAGAATAACAACTCTCAGAAATAACCTCGGTCTGTCTACCCTATGTGAAGGGGTTATCGGAGAAAATACAAAGGATCTATGGTGGTCCATATAACATCAGGACGATCTTCAGAAGTGGTTTTACACTTCGCAGGTACCTCTCCAGAGTAAGACCCCCCCACAGAGGAGGAGATGACTAAGGACTGTGTGTATGCCATTCCATGTAGCTGTGGAAAAAATATAAAGGAGAAACAGGCCGCCCCCTTTAAGGTAAGGCTATAAGAACATCGCAAGGCCCCAAAACGAGGAGTGATAAAAAAAAATCAGGCATAGCTGACCACATATGAAGGGAGAAACAGGATCATCTCCTCCTATGAGATGAAGTTGCAATAATAAATAGAGAACGCCACTGGAAATTATGTAAACTTAAGGAATCAGCGAATATGTTAGGCCACAAAAATCTCCTAAGCCGACCAAGCACAGAGATGAATACAATATGGGAACCAGTAATACAGAGTGCCAGAGAAAATCATTAGTGTCAAAATTGCAATATAAGCCCTGGTAAAAAAAATAACAGTGAAAACCATTAGTATAAAAAAAAATGGCAATATGAACTCTGGTAAAAAATGGTTACTGAATATTAGGTTTATAACTTCAAGAAATTCGGTTGTTCTTGTCCTTAAGGACACATAGCCCAGTGGTATAGACGTTGATTAGTTCCAGTGACTTGACCCAAAGAGTTCAATACCAGGCTACAGTAGTGGTGAACAAGTAACTCATGACTAAAGGGTTCGGTTCGAAATTCCTAGCTCCTGAAGAAGGTGCCGAAAACGTTGTACAAATGGCAACAAAGATGAAGACAATAGTCCGAATAATGTAAATAGAATGCATAGTAGTAGCGTGGATAAAAGAGCTTAGTAGAATTTAATTCTTACTGAGACGGTTTGTTTGTAGTTTAGTCAGTGCTGAGTTGCGAGTTACCTTTGCGTGTAGATGTGAATAGTGCATTAGCAGCTAGAGGGACGTTTGACTTAGTGTATTTGTGATATACATTTTTCTAAGAATCTTATTTTATTTATTTGCGCCTAAATTATCACGTGGTCAGTATACTATTACGTCCACGCGAGATTTTGGCAGTATCTTACTAAATTATGATGACTAATAAAACAACCTGATTTGTATTCTATGGTTTTGCATTGTACGGTTTAATTGGTGAGTTTTAAGATATAAGCACTTTATTGCGTGGTATTGACTGTAATCGCCCATGTCGTGAATGGTCATGACATATAAGAATAAAGCATATCCTAGGAGCCATTATGCAAAACAATGTGGATATTTATATTTGATTTTATTTAAATAAATAAGCCTATTAGTATTTAGAAGTCACATAAGTCACAATGAAATGATAAAAAAATATAGAAACATAAAGGGAACTGAATGTTCATTAAATTCAAATTTTTCATAATTAAAACAAACATTGAAAGTTAAATATGAACATTATCAGTGCTCTGAAAATTGTATATTGAAATTATTTTTCTAAATGTCAGCCAAAAAATATTTTCTCTTTTTTTTTCAGGGTGATTATGTTGATTGCTTATTCACTTGCCGGAAGTGAAACCTACAGTGAAATGCTTGGAATCAAGTAACAAAACTACATTTTATATTGTTATGCTGTTTATCTGCTATTCCAATTTCTTTTAGAAAATCAAAATTTCTACATTCAGATTTGATTGTATTTAAAGCCTTGAAATGTAAGAATATTGTTGGGAAACGTAGATAATTCACTTATTGTTTCATTAACTTATTGTTTCATTTCTTTCTTTCTAATCACAGGTATATACATGTAATTCCTGTATACAGCTGGAGCTTTGCCTTCTTCATAGTTTTTGCGTTCAACCTCATCCAACCTGTTGTCTCAATACTTACCTTTATCAAAGCAAGCCTTTTCATTATAGCTGTAAGTATTTTCATTTCATGCTTTTAACAAAACAGATTAAATTAGAATAAAAAACAAATTCAAAAATATGAAAACAAATCCTGCAGCTTGACAGTCAACTTTAAAAAGATAGGAATCTAAATGACAAATTAAACAGTGATCTTTAAGATTTTTTATAGAAAAAATATGTAACAAAGATCACTGTTTAATTTGTCATTTAGATTCCTATCTTTTTAAAGTTGACTGTCAAGCTGCCAAAGTAAGCATCATCAGATGTTAATGTAAATGATTTCATTGCAAAACTGCAATCTAAATACGGTAATTTGTTTATGATCTACGTTGAATATAACAAAAAACTTGGGATTATTGAAATGAATAATCTCTCCAGCTGAATAAGTTTTATTGAATTATTACATTTTGTTTTTATATTTTAAAGCAGTAATATTTATTTGCATGCATAACTCTAACACCTCAGATAATAAATAGGTTTATATAAAGTTGCAAGTAATTCCCACTCCCCAAAGTTATGAAAGGGCATTAAACAGCTTTGGGTTTATTCCTTTAAATGAATTTCGTACAATAACCGATATGAAAGCTGTACTGGTCAAACTGAATAGAAACAAAGCAGCATTGTAATAGAGATGCTGACAGCCTTAGACGGTTTCGGCATAGAAAAAAATACACAAATAATAAATGAAATCTACAACAGTAGGGATATACTGGAAAACCTAAACAGATCGATTTTCATTTGTTATGTGATGTTTGTCCTTCAATATTGCAGCGAATGCTAGACAATCTCATGCGGTTCTAAAAAAGGATGCTGTGGATACCATGTGTAACAATACACTTCTAACATAACGATCAAAAGTTCTGAATAACAATTGAATGATACATCTCACTTCTTTTTATAACAATAATGATATTATTTACTATTATTTACTAAATTTAATAATATATTACATGAAGTTATGTAGTCATCAGAATTTTTTGCTGTGTAACAATATTTGCCAAGGGTTCAGTTTCTTGAATTTAAGAAAATTTATTCAAGGTGCACGTAAAAATAATAACAAACGTTTTGTTTAGTTATTATTTTTACGTGCACACTTGAATAGTAGTAAACTTCTGTTCGTTGATTCTTTCTTCTTATCTTTCTTTTTTTCTGCTACCGGACAGCTTTGAGGAAGGAAGTAAATATAGGTGTGTGTGTGTGTGTGTGTGTGTGTGTGTGTGTGTGTGTGTGTGTGTGTGTGTGTGAGGAGAGAGAGAGAGAGAGAGAGAGAGAGCGAGAGAGAGAGAGAAAGAAAGAGTGGTAGATCCAATTTTTATCGTTTACATTTTTGACTGTACCTACCAACCGTTCGGATCTATGTGTATGTTCCCTCTTTCTTTCTTTCTTTCTTTCTTTCTTTCTTTCTTTCTTTCTTTCTTTAGAATTTGGATAAAGGCAGAAAAGAGAAAACAAGAAATGCATCTTTCTCCCATCACGTTTTTCTCTCAAAACTCTTCCTTTTATATTCCGACTTTTTAAGCAGAGGCTCAGTTTCGCTTCCGAATCGAGGTACCTCCGGAACCGTCAAGAATCTCCTAGAAAAGTCTAGAATCCTTCCAAAACATCCCAAACATCCTGAACCGAAGTCATGTGTTTATTTATTTATTTGTAATAAATAAATATTTATACGTTTCTGGTTTCTTCTTCTTCTTCTTCTTCTTCTTCTTCTTCTTCTTCTTCTTCTTCTTCTTCTTCTTCTCTTTTTTATTCATTTTAATATTTCTTTCTTTCTTTCTTTCTTTCTTTATTTATTTATTCATGTTACCCATTACATAGCACATATACCGAACATCGAGCAGCGACAAGGTTTTGGAGAGAATGGGAACTGATACTTAACATCAGAAAAAGACAGCTGAAGTTTCTTGGGCGTGTAACAAGGAGAACTTGAAAAATCGGATACTCGCGAGACGGAAAGAGGAGACAGAGGAATGCATGACATACTTGATGGACTTGAGTAGATGAATGGCAGAACAGGGTTTGGGAGGAGCAACTAGTGGAAGGATGTTAACAAGGGATAAGAATGTTACCAAGAGGAATAATGTTTACAAGGAATGAGAAGATGTGGAAGGCCATGATCGCTTACGTTCTGAAGAGACACAGCACATAGAAGAAGAACTGAATTTTACAAATTTTCATTTAAAACTTGTATGTGCAAGTTGCAACACTTAAACTTTTCATTATGCATTGAGAATCAAGAAGGAAAGGTTGTCGGCAGCAAGGAATTTATGCAACCTTCCCAATTGAATGGGTTTTATTGAAGCATTACATTTTTTGTATTCATATTTTCAACAGTAGCATCTTAAGATATTAGTATTTGATATTGTCTTTAAACTGGTAATATTTTTCATACAAGCTGAATATTGTAGAAATTTAGAGATATTTCAAAATCATATTTTTTTTTATACTTAGATCTTAAAAGGGATAAATTAAATCTAAAATATCTTTATTCACAGAATATATAAACATAGCATTTTTTAATTCATTTCAGTGTTTAAGTTATTTTTTCCAATATCTATAATTTGTGTGCAATGATTGTTGATTATTTGCATTTATAAACAATGTGAGAAATAAAAGCCTAAAAATACAGAACTGAATTAGCTGTATCTATGCAATATTTTATGAGAATGAATTTGTGGTGATAGCAAGGACCGGATGTTTGCCCTCAGAGGTCCAGATAGCAAATGACCAAAACTGGTCTTTGCGCATCTGGGCTCCACGCAAAAGTTCCGGTGGAAAACCAAAAATAAATAACAAATTTCTTTTACAGACTCTTTTCGCGAGCCGACGTGAATTTCGTTTATCGCCCAATGGGAAGCCCAGAATTAAAACCTGGTGTGAATTCCCAAATGATTTGTTCGGAGCCCCGAAGACGAAATAAAAGGCCGACACAGGAAGCATAGTCAGTTGAGAAAATACGAGCTTAATTAACACGTCCCTTAACCAGGTCAAGCGATCGCATTATGCTTTCCTCTCCTTTCTCTCTCATCTTCTTCACTATTTATCGAGCCACTTACCCTAATGGACTGAGCGGAGACTTCAAAGAGACACTCCTAACAAACAAACGCTCACACATACATATGCACAAACTCTTTTCGGTATATACTGCTATGAACATTTTTAACGACCTTTGTACCAACCAAAACTTAATTGTTATATATATATATATATATATATATATACACAAATGTTGTTTCTATACACAATTTGATTTTCCTGTTTTATACCCCGCTTATAGTGGGTTATCTACTAACAAGGCCAAATTCAGTTAATTTGTTTCAACACACAAATACACTTCACTATAATGGATAATCCACTATAAACTGGTGACCACGACGTGATTTCCACACATATATAAACACACACACACACACACACACACACACACACACACACACACACACACACACACACACACACACAAAAAAAAAAAAATATTGGAATTTCAGCGAAATTAGAATATTTCTTTTTAACACAAACTAAACATGGCTACTGACGCTGAAGAAACTTTAACAAATCAAAACCAACCAATCCATATTGTTGCGATAAAACCACCAAACTTCCTTGGATCAAACGTAATAGCTTGGCATGCGATAATGGAGGCGCAATTTAATATTTCAAATATAAGACAGCTCAGTTACAAATTTTACAACATTTCGGCAGCATTCTCCGTGGACATAGTAGGAAATATACAACCAACTATACTGCAAGCAAAAAACTATGACGAACTAAAAGTAGCAGTGACGCCAGGAAAGAATCGTGGTTATCAGCTCTACCTATCGTCCTTCTGAGAATGAGGATAACACCTAACGAATCGAACTATTCTCCATTTACTACAGTAACAGGGCGTCATGCACAAGTTCCCCAATTATTAATCGACACTATCAAGAGCGAGAATAGTGAAATAACAAACTCGCACGTTAAAATTCTAGCCGACGAAATGCAAAAATTTGACATGGACAAATTATCCAGGGGACACCTGAATTCAATACCTAATTCCTACATTCCAAAAGACGTACAAACATGTAAAAGTATCTGGCTAAGAACAGAGTAAGAAAGCCGTTGGAAGCTCCGTACACAGGTCCATTCCAGCTATCAGATGGCGTACATAGTAATGTGTCAATAGATAGACTAAAACCTGCATATATTTCTGAAAATATAAAATCAAAAGATTCCATCGAATCAAAACCGGATTTGGATAACTCCCTATCTTGTCCCGAGAAAACTAATGATAACAAACCAGAAACTAGAACGAAGTCCGGTAGAACGGTTAAATGGAAAAAAGAAAGAAATAACTCCATTTATTGGGGTGAAAGTTATATGTGATGATACCAAAGACAAGCTGTTTGCCCTCAGAGGTCCAGATAGCAACAGACCGAAACTGGTCTTTGCACATCTGGGCTCCATGCAAAAGTTCCGGTAGAAAACCAAAAATAAATAAATATCAAATTTCTTTTACGGACTCTTTTCGCGAGCCAACGTGAATTTTCTTTATCGTTCAATGGGAAGCCCAGAATTAATTCCGGGTGTGATTTCCCAAATGACTTGTTTGGAGGCCTGAAAAAGAAATAAAAAGCCGACACAAAAGGGTCGCCAGTTGAGAAAATACGAGCTTAATTAACGCGTCCCGTGAGCAGGTCAAGTGATCGCATTATGCTTTCCTCTCCTTTCTCTTTCATCTGCTTCTTCACTGTTCACTGGGTCACTTACCCTAATGGACTGTGCGGAGACTTCAAAGAGACACTCCTAACAAACAAACGCTCACACATACATATGCACAAACTCTTTTCGGTATATACTGCTATGAACATTTTTAACGACCTTTGTACCAACCAAAACTTAATTGTTATATATATATATATATATATATATATATATATATATATATATATATATATATACAAATGTTGTTTCTATACACAATTTGATTTTCTTGTTTTATACCCCGCTTATAGTGGGTTATCTACTAATAGGGCTAAATTCAGTTAATCTCTTTCAACACACAAATACACTTCACTATAACGGATAACCCACTATAAAACTATAAATTTAAATATCAATGGCTTGCTGGATAAGTTTGCCTGCTAGTAAACAAGTAGCAGGTATACTGAGTACAAAGCCAATTTAAATTTTTTAATGATTAATGGACTTTTAACCTAAAAATTAAAGAACCAATGACATGGTTGAACAAATTCTTCCACTTGGATTAGGGTGGAAGATATGAAACTTGTGCTAGAAGTTAAGATATTTTTATGAAAATTTTTAATGAAAACAATTTTCTTATATGATGATGTTGTAACTTTCATTTTTAACTTTCTTTTTAGGTGGGTGTGACATTCTTTGTGATTTTGGATGTACAAGAAAATAACCAAAATAATTTTAATTATATTCAAGACTCTTTTCTGTTTAGCACAATTGCTTTAGGTAAGAAAAATATTTTATCGTTCTGATATCATTTGCAAAAAATTATTGTGAAGGTAATTTTTGTAAAGTGACATACTAAAAATGGTAAATGTTCGTTTTAGGTGCCGACGGCTTTTCCCCCTTCAAATTTATCTAAAACAGCATTATTTCTGTGCAAATGTATATGCTGAACTCAAATCAACAATTAGTTATTGAAGAAACTTACCCTTTTTGCTTTGAAAGTCCATAAAAAACGAACTATATCATGCACTTTTCTCTCCCGTAACTCTCACGAAGTCATGTAATTAACTGCAGAATAAAATAAAATCATTTTTCTTAGATGATCGGACGCTATGTACATGTGAAATGTCTCTTTTCTTAATCCTTGCGACATCGAGTTTTAAATTTACAAAACATTGACACTTTTCCGCTATTAGTCATTTTAAATTAAAGGTTTTGATGAAAGAAAAATATTTTTCATGCGATGTATCAGATTTTTTTATTAAGTCAATTAAGTACTACCTTAATATTCATTATTCATAGAAATTGATCATGTAAAGGTAGTCCTTATCGCCCAACCTGTCACCCATCTAGGTGCTGACCAAGTTCACCTATGCTTAACTCTAGTGATTGCTTGAGAACCGGTGTTTCACTATGATATGGCTGTATGTTGCCTCTTACTTGAATGTCAAAGTGTTTTACCATGGATAGATATACTGAGCCAATATTTGTCAAGCCATGAAACATTGATGCACGTTTAGATTATTTACTAATTAGGAATTTGTCCTGGGCACGACGGTAAACTGCATCCAGCAGCAAGACCTCTGATTAGGAGGTTTTGAGGAGCATGGAACCACCTCTTAATTGCTGTTGTTCTCAAGTCTACCCTGACCTGGAGTGGTAGCACCAGTTAGGGTCCCAGCTATGGGCATTTAGCTAACCCCCAAACTGGGGTCAAAACAATATGAAAGTATAAAAATAAACTTTTATAGAAATATATACATAAAAATAGACTCTTATAGAAAAATATAATTTTTTGAAGGAAAAATATTGCCAACAATACATTTTTGAAGAAAAAATTATTACCATAAGACATTTTTGAAGTAAAATAAGTTGTTCTCAGTAGAACATTTTAAAATACAAAACTAGAAGACATTTTCAGTTTTTAAAAAAATAAAAATAAAATAAAAACAAAAGATTTTCATTAAAATCTGACTAAATCAACATTCTCACTATAACCGAATATTAAAGAATATAACTTAAACTCCCACCTTTTTGGCATTAAATAACCCACAGAGGTTAAACAAAACTTAAACTCGGATCCATTTACACAAAAGACTTTTATAGAAATATATACATAAAAATAAACTTTTATAGAAAAAATATACAATTTTTAAAGAAAAATATTAAAAACAAGACAGTTTTATTCAAGAAAAATATTACCAACAATATATTTTTGAAGGAAAAAAAAAAAAAAAAGAAAAATTCTTACCATAATGAATTTTTGAAGAAAAAGTAATACCAGCAATACATTTTTTAAATACAAAACTAGAAAACAACTTCAGTTTTCTAAAATAAAAATTTTAAAATTTTTCATTAAAATCTGACTAAATCAACCTTTTCACTACAACTGAACATTAAAAAAATACCTTAAAACTCCACCTTTTTGGCATTAAATAACCCCCAGAGGTTGATATGCCGTTAAACAAAACTTAAACTTAAATTAGGAATTGATTGTTCCTTGGTTGAATTTATTTTCTTACTCATATGAAGTTTATCGCATAACATTTTGTTTAAGACAATTATCTTTTTATCCCAACATATTAACAATTTATCACAAAAATAATTTTGTAAGATTTGATGTAAATTATTCAAGATTTAGTTGTCAAAGTCATTTTATAGAAAATTTCACTCTTTTTAATTCTGATTTTCAGCTTTCATTGCAGTATTCACTGAAGATTTTATTCTAATTTTTTACAGATGGTAGTTTTGTTGTTATGCCTCTTTTGTTTAAAAAAATTGAAAATGATGCCTCACAGGTATTTTATTTTGTTTTTACTTGATGTTGAATCTATAGCTAGTATTGAATTAGTATATTATTTAAATATTTACTATCCTTAGTTGTGCACAGCCTAGCTTCGTCTTCTTCGTTTATGACTCCCCACAATTACTATTACTTGTGGCTGCATTTCTTCTTTTACCAAGCCTGTTGCCTCCTTTTCTTTCATTTTAATTTGTGCCTTATGACAGTATTTTAGTAATGCCATTTTTAAAAACTGAAAATCATACCTCACAAATATTTTCTTTTGTTTTTTCTTTGTTAAAAATCCATGGCTATTATTGAATTAGTGCATTGTTTATCTATGTGATATTTACTATGCTTCAGTTGTACACATAGCCTGGCTACCTCTACCCAAACTGCAATCATACTTTTTATTGAGTGCTTTGACTCAAATTTAAGCTCATTTCTTTATATAACTTTTACAAAGTTGTTGATAAAGACATCCATTTATTTATCCAATTTGTTTTCCTTCATTTGTTTTCTTGAGTTAAGCAAGTAAGTTATGACTAATATTTCCTATTCTTGACATAATCAGTATCTGTTTGTATTTCTATTTAAGTGTAATTTGAAGTATTTTTTTCTTAAATTCACTTTTTGGCATCCATTTTCAGATTCGACATTATCGATTTGCAGTTTTAATGGGTCTTGTCACTTGTGCAATTCTGAATATTGCGTGGTAAGTAATTGAAAAAGTATCTATCTATCTATATATATATATATATATATATATATATATATATATATATATAAATTAAAATAGGATTAATTCAATGATGTTGAATGACCATTTCGATATGAAGATCCCCACGGGGGATAACACATCACCTCAGCAAGAGAAAATCCTTTCAGAAACTGGAGAAAAATCAGTCCAATTTTCCTTTTAAAATAGATTTGCAAAGAAATTAAAAAAGAAATTAAAAAAGAAAAGAAAAAAGAAAAAGAAAAAAAAAGATAAGAAAAAAGAAAAGAAAAAGATAAAACAAAATAAAATCAAATAAACAAGAAAAGAAACAATAGACATCGTCTGGGTTCGCAAAAGAATGAAAGAGAATTGTAACTAAAAATTAACAGACGGCCGTGTTGAAATTGATGTAAGGTTAAGCAACACGGAAAAAAGGTGGGAGATAATTATATTATATATATTATATATAGATAATTATATTATATATATTTATATATTATATTATATATATATATATTATATATAGATAATTATATTATATATATATTATATATAGATAATTATATTATATATATTATATATAGATAATTATATATATATATATATAGATAGATAATTATATTATATATATATATATATATATATATATATATATATATATATATATTGTAACTAAGTTGTAGAACTTGTAGGTTTTTGAACCTGTTGTTCATGCATTTACTTTTATAAAGAGTGCACGATACATACGTGGATGGTTATATTGTAATAGTTGTTACAATGGTTTATAACTTCATAGTATCACTACATAAAAATGTTCGCGTTTCGAAGCTGACCATGTGTCTAGGCTGCTTCTTCTTCAGGTGATCTAGTTGGTATGAAAATTATTGGTATGAAATTTATCTAGTTGAAAAGACCGTTTATTTTGACGGATTTGTTTTTTAGGGGAAAGTGGGGTTGGGTTGTAATTTGAATTCTGTTGACCTTTTTAACGTCTTAGGGCTAGGTGTTTGGTGGGTGGCTAAGTTCAGGATAGGTTTTCCTATTTATCTTGTCTGGATGTAGCCTTGTGGCGCCGGGGTGTTGCTATTTTGTTTAGGGGTTGGTAGGTGTTGTTTTGTTTTTGGGCTGGTTGCTTCTTCTTTAATTTTGGTTATTTTATATTGGGGTATGTGTTTTTTGTTTTTAAGTTTTTTAGTTTTTTACAGTGTCGATATTTTCTTTTCTTTTTCTACTATTTTACGGACTTATTGCTGGTATGGTATGGGGTTTGTTGTCTTTTGTTTTTACGTTTTTTAGTTCTGTTTATTAATAGGGTTGGTTATGTGTATTTTTTGCATTTTTGTGGGGGGGTTCGTGGGTGAGGTATTTATTTGTTTATTTAAATTTTAGCGAGAAATATTTGCGATGTTTGCATAGTACTGCTAATTCGTCTCTACGGTTTAATAGATCGCTACTGTTGGGGTACTGTAGAATGTGTAGCTTTTCACTTAGGCATAAAGGGCAGATGTCGTCAAGTGAGTTGCAAGTTCTAGTTTTTTCTAGGATTTTTCATTTTACTTTGGGTTTCTGTTTTGAATCCTTTAGCTTCCAAAAGTATGTAGAAAGAGATGTTTGGTTTCGGTATAAGCTGTTTTTAAATGAGGTTAGGTGCTTAAAAGTGTTCTTAGTTGACTCGATATACACTTTTAAGAAAACATTGGAAACACTGTCAAACACTTCCAATACCTAAATTATTTCCTGCATAAGACCAAAGGCAAAGTCTTACAAAATCCACAGAAGAAAAATGCAAAATCTACAAATAATAATCTGTAGAACCATTCCTAAATTAAACACATAACCCTATTTGCTATTTCCCTAACAACCACCATTGACAAATTCTAGTCCAATCTTGACATAAAATTCATCACATTTTAATATATTAATATTTTAGAAATAAGAAAAATTGACAGACTAATATTTATAACTTGTGAGCTCATCGAGACCTGTTTCTCCTTTATTTCATGGTACATAATGATTTTCTTTTTCTTTCTGTTCTTTGAACTTCCTTTTTTCATCCTTCATTTTTTTATTCATATGAGAATAATCTTTACCCTATTAAGCAGATGTTACATGTATTTATTTTTGATACATATTTTGTTTTTATTTTATCTTTAAATAGTTTGCTAGATAATAATATTATTTCTTTTTATAATGCAAAATGAAAACAGAACCAGATCAAATAATGACTGACTCTGAGTAAAATACAATTGTGTTATATAGTTGAGCAATAACCTGGTTTTATGTTTCCTCAAAGTGAAGCAAATTTAGCTGTGATAAATATTACTTCATAGAGTAAAACAAAAATAGCTTTCATCATGTCAGCTTTAACCAGAACAATTACTGAAAAAGCCAGAGATTTTATATCAAATCCTTCTTCTCTTGCTCGTTATGATAGACTGAAGGAAGAGACCATTTTAATGACAATTATTTTCAGAGCAAAAAAAGCTCTAGAAACTACAAACTATGGAGTTATTAAGAGGTAAGAAAAGTTGTTACATTGTCTTGCTCATTATATAAAATGCATCCTTCCTAAAACCATTTCTTCTTCTGATTCATGCTACTCTATTTTCTATCACTGACCGGATGTAAACGCCCCGAACACCCAAAACTCAAATTTCGTCAACTGTACAAGGCTCTACCCATACGTTATACTTTTACTCACATACTCAAAGAAAAAAATGAACAATACAATCCAGAATTTTCACCCAATAGCACCTACTCACGCCCAAAGAAACAAAATAAAAACTGGAGCCGATTCCAGCCTAAAAAATGACATACAAGCCCATTATAAAAGAGATATTTGGCAATTGTATGTCAGTCTCTGAAATCGGGACCAGGATATGTCGGAAAACGACTTCTCATCCCCCAGAGAGAGCTCACCAAAGACCGTCACCCCATTCAGTCAAAACCCATCCTCCCTCTTCTTCCGTACACCTCACAGGACGTCTTTTACAACTCCACATATCTCTTTTCAACACATGACATCTCTGATGTATCATTTCTTCCATTTTACGTTAATACAATTGTTTATTTCTTCAAATTTTTGTTGTTTCTTCTTTGTTCTGCAACCATAAGGTTATCATAGCCATTTTAAGGTATTTATTTTTACACCGTATGCTCATAGATCTCCAGCCAGTTTTGATATATCTAGATGAGAGTTCATTACAAGATAAAATTACCAGAGTATGAGATAAAATATTGAACGATACTTCAAGTACTACATTTATTGCAACAATAATTCGTATATCTCTTTATAACACTGAAAAAGAGATCCACAAAAAATTGTCTCTAAAAGCAATAAATATATCTCTTATAAAAACTACGTAGACTTAAATTTAGGCCTTTAAAGAATTTTTTGTGGAGATTTATCCTTTCCAAATTGGCTAAACCTATATTGGAAGCACACAAAGTGCAATATGTAAACCTCCATAAGAGATAAACATTAAATCTAAGCACTTTGTGCTATCAACAGTGAAATTAAGTCCCAAAATAGTAGTTCTTTTTCTTCTTAAGATTTTGAATTTTTCAGGTGTTGGGCTGTGCTTGAAATTGTACCTCAACATTGTACACCAATGGTTGAAATGAACCAATCTTCTCATTCACTAATTACATGCAACTCACTTGAAAGGTAAAAAAGATAAATTTAATTTTGTCAGTTTTCCGAGATTTTTTCTATTTAAAATAATTGACTGAAAATACAAATAACAAATATGACAGAAGAACCATTGAATTGTAAAATATAAATTTCTTAAAATATAAATATACTTTTAAAATATATTTTTTCAAAATTTTCTTCAGTGCAAAAGAAAATGGAGAAATTGCATCAAAACCACTGATAAGAGTGAGTTTTTTCGTTTTTTTTTTTCATCTTTTGGATATTAATGAGTGAAATATTACTTCAGCTTATGTTTCAAGGTTTTTAACCTGAAGCAACATTTGCTCTTTGCTACAATTTATATCAAATATTAGACGTAACTAAAAATTTTGACTTTATTTGTTAAAAGAAAAAATGAAAATTGATATAAATAATCGAAAAAAGTTTTACAAGTTAACCAACATCATTGTTGGCCATTTCTTATGAAATTTGTGTATTTGATTTGATTTTCTCAATCTCCTGTTCCTTTTCAGATGTATTCTATTGAATATTTTAGTGAGTACCAGTTGATTAGAATTTTCTTAGCCATTATAACAACATTTATTATAAGACTGAATTACAATAATTTCTAGTGTTTTTTTATGTTTAGTGTCGCTAACTTATGGGAAGTGGTAAGCACTCAACATTATTATTCTATTAATTACAGAAATGTGGCACAATGCCAAAAACGTGATTTAGAGATAATATGATCTTTATCTGTTTCTTAATTAAACTTAACTAAACACAATCACTGACCCAAACATACTTAGCATTCTTACTATGTACACCATAATACCTTAGAATCTCCATAAAGTTTTATATACAATTCTCGTTTAGGTGGGGAGGGGGATAAAACAAAAATCTTAAAACTCCAATGATTATTTACAATAAGATATATACTATTTACAAGAATGTGCGGTGTGGTGCAGTGGATATCAGCTCAGAATGACAAATCGGGGAGTCGAGTTCGAATTCCAGTTGAATTTCTTGCATTCAATTACGCACAAATATTCTTGGGAAAGGTATTATTCTGTCTCTTCCCTCCAGTTATGGCTAAATAATAGGACAGATTGATTTCTATAGCCTTGGCTAGCAACCAGTCTACTACAGAAAATAATGGCAATCTACTGTGGAATAATCTTCTGCCCAGTCAGTCATGTCTCTTTTAAGATATGATCGCCCAAGCGTGTATCCCGTATGGCACTTAACTGAATGAGTATTTACAAGAAACTAAATAAAATAGTATAAAGTAATAAAAAACAGTTCCTAATTTGTCACAGAAATATAAATTAACTGGACAAAATCAATTTAAAACTTTAATAATCTAAAACACACATTCATCCAACTACTCGCACAAGCAATCGCTCATTGAAACACAAAAACAAATGCAAAAATCACGGCCGAAATTCGAAGGGCTCCTCGCATCTTCCAGAGAACTAATCTCTTCTGGAATAAATAAAAAAACAAAGCTAAATAAGCCTAATTTTGGCCTGAGTTGCCAATGTTCAATGAACAATGTCCTAATGCCTAACCAACATTAAAGTGCTACTTTCAATCGGCGCCCCTTACTCGGCACAGCCGTGCAAGACTCACTCATATTTTTCCAAATCCTGATGCTTAAAGAACAAGATCATTTGGGAAGAGGTGAACTCACAATCATAGAATTCCTTCTGACGTGTCGTCCACATCACGATTCTTATAATGCCTAACAAGCAAAAGAACACATTGTGTTCAGCCTTCTTCAATGGCGGTATCAGATTACTACAAAAAACTAGCCCCTAGGATAAAGAACGTTTTGCGCAGCATGCCAACCATTATGTCTTCAATAAAACCTGCAATGAAAGAAACTGTGTTCCAGGATTTCCACCTCACCATCACTGCGAACGCATTTTGGATACTTTTTCAAGCCCGCTGAACAAAGTCTTTTGCTAGAGGGTCCTTCGAATCACCAGCCAAGGGAATGACGCCTCATCATTATAAAGGCGTTTCAACCCAAGCGCTCAAAGTCATACTAAGCGTAAAACATGGCTCTTCAATCAGGTTCTCTTGGTTGGACCCCTTAACTAACACATAATATAATGCCCTACGGGTCAAAGCCAGGAAATAAGGGGTGCTTGCAATCTGAAATTCACGTTAGAAGAATAAACGGCGGACATCCACTTCGCACGAGTGCACATTTCCTATGGATGGAAAGTTCTTACAGGCTTCTTCCTTCCAGAATTGGCCCTGGCCATCCAATTGCAAACACATTTGATATAGGTAAGCGATTCGAAGCTTATATTGACACATTCTAATGCTAGGGATACTCAGAGCGCCTTTTGAAGTAAGAGATCTCCCGAACTACTTTGGCAGCTTTGCCTCCCGACAAGAAGGAGGGTAAGAGCCTTACTAACGTCATTAGTATGGCAAACGGAAGTGGAAGTACGGACAGTCGGTAATGGAGAATCAGGTAGCTGTGCGTTGTATATACTTCCGCCCTACTCTTTAAAGAAAGATTCCTTCGATACTACAGACGATCTGTGCCATTGGTCTTCACCCGTAGCTCTGAGCAATTCATTTCCAAGAGGAGGTTGGGACCGAACAAGACACATTATCTTGACCGACACGTTCGTCCAAAGGAAATGTTTGGGAAGCAAAACTCCCTTCCACGCACGCAACAGCAAGCCAACAAACTTATTGCGGTTGATGTCAGCGCCTCGTACATTCTGATTCCTTTGCCGGTTTTGTCGATTTCAGCTCTGTTCGACACAAGAACCAAAATATCGTCCGCATAGGCGGAGTACTCGACCGAGGTGGTGGCATAAGGTAGCGAAATTCCGCATAGAACCGGGTTCATCTTTAAGCTGAGAAGGAAAATCTTCAACGCAAGAACGTACAACAAAGGCTAAAGCGGACAACCTTAACGAATGGATCGAGACAATACAAAGGGCTTCAATTGAACCTCATTCACTCCCACTAGCGCACCGGGAGACGCACACAGAAGTCGGATTCAAGAGCAAAATTACAGCCTGAAACTGCCAACTGAAAGGACAGCCTCCAGAAATAGATGGTCAACTCTATCGAATGCCTTGAACTGATCTTAATTGATCAGCGTGGTTTCACTGTCAACTTTCTCGATGATCAAGGTTACCTTTTGAACGTTGTTCTGAATAGCCATATCCTTCACAATACAAGTCTGTTCGGAGCCAATCAGATAAGAGAGGACAGCCTGTGAACGGTCGGCTAAGAGCTTGGCTAAAATCTTCAGCTCTGTTTAACATCGTTAAAGACTGGAAATTACCTATTTCATCCCCACCGTTCTTGCCCTTGCGTAATAACTTGATCGCACCGCTAGGGATGCGTTGAGGTATAGACCTCTGTTCCAGCCTGTTGTTGAAAATCAGTTCCATCAAAAGAACAAGGAACGACGAGAGCCTCAAGTACAGTTCGTAAGATAGACCATCTAAACCCGACGATGTATCCAACCAGCTTCAACACTTCCCTGATTTCCGACCATCGCACCCCGCCGCTTCAGCCACCTCGAGGCGGGAAAAGTCGGCCAAACATGCGTCGAACTAAATAGTGCTACCTGGTGAACAGCTCCTGAAAGTAGTCACAAAAAGCTTCACATATCCAAAGAATTGTAGTTACGGTCTGATTATCCCGCAATGTGGGACATGTGACATCGTTGAGACACATTTCTGACTTTCCCCGCACACAATTTAGCTGGCATATTCATCACTTCACAAGAAATTCTTTTTAACGTAACCCTAAATACCAGAGCTTGATACATTTTGATAAACAAGGAGGCTGGCTCGGCTCTAGCCAAGGCTACATCCTCACTAACACCAAATTTAATGGCTCAATCTACTTTATCTACAGGTTTCGTTTGTGCTGCTAATCAAGCTAGATTAAGTTGCCGACTGTAATCTGCAGCAAACAACCTAATTTTCGATTTTAATTTATTCAACTACATATTCCCAACTACAGCCCCTGTAATCTTCTGCTGTAACATTATAGCAGGTCCTTGAAATCTCTCTCACCAAATAATGAAAACTTTAAGACACTTTAAGAGCCCTGCTTCGACTCTCATGGATCAGGCTAGTCTTTCTGAAAGCAAAACACTGCGCCTCCACGGCTTAACTCTCACAACAGACTTCAAGTGGAATAACTATTAGAATCCAGAGCTAAATCAGCTGCTAAGAAAGTCGGTTCTCTGTGTAGGGCCAGGAAGTTTTTTCCGATTGAAACAATCCTGCACATATATAAATCTACCATCCGCCCGTGCATTGAATACTGCTGCCATATCTGGTCGGGTGCTCCTGCTTTCCACCTAGATGTTCTGTCACCCATTTGTTCAAGCCTATCAACTATGTTAAGTTTTGTTTTCCTCTGTCCTCTTTCCCTCTATCTGACCTGTGAGTATTAGATTCTTCAAGCCTTCATTACATGTCCAAGGAACTTCAGCTGTCTTTTCCTGATGTTAAGTATTAGTTTCTTTTTTTTTCGTCTTCATCCTCTCCAGAACATCGTTGTTGACATTGAGATTCGAAGTCGAATTGGCAAGCAGATTCATAAATTTAAATACCTGGGTAGTGTTCTATATACCTGCTTAGTTTTGTTATCTCCGACCTATAGCATTTTGGGCTCCACTTTTTACTATTAACGACGCATTCATATTTTTTTGTATGTAGTCCTTTCTTTTCGCTTTCTTTAACTACCTTCTCTCGGACGTCTTATAGTTTTCTTTCTGTGTCTGCTATCGGCATTGTATCATCTGTGTATTTTACATTGTTCTGTTTGTGACGAATCCTGTTATGACTCCTATGGCTCTCAAAATTGTCTCGTTGTATAAATTGAATGGATCTCGTGAGAAGACGCATCCTTGTCTTACATCCCTTTCTATGTTTGTATATCTGCTGAACTTGTTTCCTGTGTGTATGCAAGCGATTTGCTGCCAGTAGAGGTTCTTGATTAGTCTAATATGATTCCCGAATATGTCAAGGTTGCCAAGCATCTCTATCAAGTCTTTGTGGTGTACTTTGTCGATTGCCTTTGCGTAGTTTATGAAACACTGGTACACGTCCTTCTGCATGTGTATTGCCGTTTCTGATAACATTCTATGCATAAATATCGTGGTTCTTTTTCCACTGTTCTTGACAAAACCGCACTATTCCTGTTTTATCGCTGGCCTGATTCTGTTGCGAGCTCTATTCATCAATGTTCGGATGATGAGTTTTGTTATGTGACTCATTAAGCTAATTGTTCGGTGGACTTCATATTATTTTGTGCTTGAATTCTTAGGTAGTGTTATGAAAATCGATTTGCTTAGGTCTTCCGGTATCTCACCACTTATAGATTTCATTAGTACTCGTTCAAAAAACAAGACAAAATGGTGGACACCCAACTACCACATAGCTGTAGCTTTTTATACTTTTAGTGAATTCCTATGTAAATGAATCACCTCATCTCCTTGTACTGAAGCAGTTTTATCTCCTTATTTTCCCTAGTACTTCTGGAAGCTTTTATCTCTTCACTATACTCTTTCCTCTCCCTAATAGATTGTTTTGATATAATGATTGTAATATTTTTCTTTTTTCATAGGAGTGTTCCGCAAACAATTGTTCATTTTCATAGTCTATACTGCTCTAGGGTTCACTATCATGTTTACTTCACATCACATTTTCGCTTTCATTACTTTCAGGCTCACTGTACATTTCTTCTTTTGTTGCAATCTAACTTGGTCTGCATGCACTAATATCCCATTCCCATTTTTCTATTATCATAATGTTCTGTCCATTTGAATCTTGCCTCTTGTAGATTAGATTAAGTATTCTTTTTATACCACAGTTTTTTGTTAATGGCATAAGACATAGTCAATGTGGCTCTAATTTGTGTAACATAACGGCGGACGGGCTTTTCGATTTTCCATCATGTGGTATTGGTCTGTAGCTTAGCAACAATCTAGGAAAAATTATTTCAATATTTTTATTTCCGTTTTAGACATATTTTCAGTTTGTTTTTAACAGTTTGCATCACTTTATCTGCTAATTCGTTTGGTTAAGAATGATACAATGGAATTTTATATGGTTTGCCTCCAATTTTATTCAACCATTGGCATAATTTCTCGTCAAAGAACTCTGGTATGTTGTCAGATACTGGCATTTTCGGAACTCTCTTTTTTAAAAATATGGTCCTTAATGCATGTTTTACAGGAAAACTTCTTTTATTAGAGACTTTTATTGGCAAACTTGAATAAATATCTTCCAGTATTGTTAATAATCCCACTCTATTAACGTTATCTATGTGTACTCTGTCCCAAAGTTGGAACATTTTGGTCATGTATGTGTTTTTGCCTGTCTGAATTTTCTTCTTTCAATGCAAGTTTTACAGCTTTTTTAAAAGTATTCTTCTACATTTGTAGAATAGCCTATACATTTTAACATCTTATGAGTAGACGTTATTCTGCAAGGAACATCGTCATGTATACTTTTTACATTTTTTTTACGTTGTTGAAATTACACTCTTTTCAACAGTTAATTTTTACTTAACCTTTTTAAAACACCGTGAAAAATTATTCCACTTACTATTTTTTATCCTGAACAATATACTGTGCAATATGGGATCATGCTTTGTGCCCTCAACTAATTTGTCTATCAACATAATATCAGTTTCGACCCAGTGTAAGCAAGTCTCTTCAAATTCTTCCTCCTTTCTTACTTTCAGAAGTAATGAATCTTAATCTCAACGTAGCATAGACATTCGGAATGGTAATTGCCATTCACGCACTCAATATCAAAGTCAAACGTCATTAGAATTAAGGCCCATCTTAGAATTCTAGACTACGTTAACTTAAAAAGTCCCTTCCTAGAATTAAGTATAAATTCTAAAGTTCTATGTTTGAACCTTTGAAGGAATTTCTTTCCAATCAAAAAGTGACGAGCTCTATTTGTCACCCATATTATGGCCAGTGCTTATTTCTCAATATATAGTAGTTTGATTCGACTTTTGACAATTTTCTTAAAAGATACATAAATAAGATGACCATCCTGAGCTAATATTCCCAAAACTGAGTGTTCAGTTGCGTCATTTGTTACTATTATTTCATTTCTAGGGTCAAATATTTTTACAGCTGTCTTCTTTGTTGCTTATAACCTCACAAGGCGCACATTATTCTGTCTTTTTTCTCTACCATATCCGTAATTATTGTTGAATTGAATTTTTGAATCAATTCTCCTTGCTGAACAAATTCAACACATTGTTCTAGTGGCAACTTTCCCAGTTGTAACTGCATTAAAGTCACTTGTTGATACTTCTTTTTTGAATAAATCAAATCCTCTTCGATTGACTGGTTTTCCGATCCTAGTTTTTCAAACCTACAACATTTAGTAGCCAAACAAAGGAACATATTAAATGACTGGTTCATTCACTTTTTGAGAAATGTTTATGAACTTAGCTCTGAATTTATTAGCTTTTTCTTAGAGGCTATATTTTTTACTACTAGCTGGCATATATCGTTGAACATGTAACGATTTGTTTACCCGCTAACTAAAATTAAATCAAATTTTTACCAAAATTTTGAACGTATTACAAGAGATTAAAAAAAATTAAATAATTAAAAATACTTTGATCTTTCTTCTTAATAATAACATTTGATGGAAAAAGTTTATTTTTATTAAGTTTTGAACCTTTTTTATTCATACTGTACTGTTGTTGTTTTTTTTAATTTTTTTTTTTTTAGTGATTTAGTGGAGGTACCTAATTAGATTCACGACTTGCAGTTGTCAAGAAGAGATCCGTTATCTGGTTTTCTCCAACTGATTTCAAATGCTAGGTCTTTTTTGTTCTAGCTTTAGATGCTAGACACCTGAGGAACGCTTGTGTGTACTTGTAATTATCAAAGGATAATTGTTCAATCAGTTATTTAGATATTGGCGACGTCATTGTGATGTAGTGTGACTAACTCACGGGAAATTGTAAACACTCAACTACCACATGGGTAATAGCTGTAGCTATTTATCCTCTTGATGAATTCCTATATAAATAAATCAGCTCAGTTTTTAAAGAATAATTTTCTAATGTTGTTTAAAGCAACACCAAAAAATAATTTTACTATCAAGTAATTTACATTAAAATCCTTATACTTGTTCCATGCACACACACGCTCTCTCTCTCTCTCTCGCTCTCTCTCGCTCTCTCTCTCTCTCTCTCTCTCTCTCTCTCTCTCTCTCTCTCTCTCTTATTATACACTGGTTTTATCTATTGTCTTCATCTTTGTTGTTAATGACACATCTCTGACATTCCACTGAAACATTGTAATTATAACAACCAAAATATGGAATCATTTCAAAATCACCAAATAGTCTTTCCCACATGTAACTTACAAATCTAATGTATGTTTCTTCTATAAATTCACATAAAGTCCCATTTGTTTATTTCAAGTAAGAGCAAAGCTTTTCAGTTTAAATATTTTCTTCAGTTTTGCCAGAATGCTGTAGATGAGGCTTTTAAAAAAACTATTCAAAATTTGTTAATTTATCTTTATAATAATTCAGTATTCAAATAGTGAAATATATATATATATATATATATATATATATATATATATATATATATATATGTATATATATATATAAGATAGAATAAACATTGAATAGTCATAATCTATTTAAGAATGTGTTTATTCAATACAATAACTTTAAAAACACAGCATCACAAGGATAAAAATTATTTTAATTATTTATGAAATGAATTAAATATATAATATCTGTATATTGTTATGACATGGTAATTTGTCAGGCCATGAGTAATAATCTTTTAAAAGAGTTTAAATTTAAGCTGGTTATCAAGCTGATAATCTTTGGATTAAAAACAACAATTTATGAATGCTTGCAATTCAGGAATGAGTTTGGAATGACAGTTGAGTCAGTTTTCAATACCCAAGTCAGCTATAAAGTATATCATAGAAAAATAACATAAAACAAAAACCAATGCAAAAATATATTTGGAATGAAGATAATTTGAGCTCCAATATCAAGATTTAGGATAACCCCACGTGTTCCTACCAGCACCGTATCAGTATATATATGATAGAACCAAAGAAAGTCAGAAGATGTCTGCCAAAATGTCGAATATGCATAATATTTCTTGTGACTACTGGTAAAGTATGCTGATTGTAATTACTGCTGCGAGGTTCTTAGAATTTAGACTATTTTGTATCTGTTTTCTTTTACCATTTAATTTTGTTTCATATAAATATACTAAATTTTTCTGTTGTCGGAACTCCATTTCGACTTATACTAAGTTAAAACTTAGTATATATATATATATATATTTTTTTTTTTTTTTACATCAACTATATGTATACTTAATTGGGACGTTAGCATCCCTGTAGGTAAAAAAAAAAATATAAACCTACAAAGGGCGGAAGAACTCTCAAAGAGTCAACGGCCAGCTAACTAGAGGTGATGTCTCAATAAATCATCGTGGAGAAGGCAACGGGATACCACTCCACTATCTACCCCCGCTCAATCATGGATAGTCATAATAAATATATGAAAGCCAACAGCGTGAAGGGGGTTACTTCCCAAGGAAGCAACTCCTCGCTCGGTAAGGACCGGCATGGGCAACAGGTGCCACCTGACCGTCATCCGGCGACTGTTAGCACCAACGGCGTAAAGGGGACATTTTACTCCAAAATTTGTCCCTCGCCCGGGAAAGAACGACATGAGCAACAGGTGTCTCTGGACCGTTACCCTGCAACTGTGCGAATCAAAGACAAACTCACTATAGGAACATGGAACGTCAGGACACTGAACTGTGGACAACTAGAGAATGTCAAACAGGAGATGAACAGACTGAATATCAGCATCCTAGGAATATGTGAAACAAGATGGCCTAATAACGGAGATTTCAGTAGCGACACCCACAGGATAATCTATGCAGGAGGTAAAAAACACGAAAAAGGTGTCGCTTTAATACTAAACAAACAAGTGAAGAGATGTGTACTTGGATACTGGCAACTGTCAGAGAGAGTCCTCTTGGTTAAACTGCGGGGAAGGCCCCTCAATATAGCTATTATAGTAGTCTATGCGCCAACAGCTCAAAGCTCGGAGGACGAAATAGAATCATTCTATTCAATACTGGACAGTGCTAAGGCTCAGTGCAAAAGCCAAGAAGTTAGGATAATAATGGGGGACTTAAATGCAAAGGTAGGTAAAGATAGAGAAGGAGACACGAACGGCAACATCGGACTAGGAGAGCGCAACGAAAGAGGAGAAAAATGGATCCAATGGTGCTCAGCCAATGACCAGGTCATTACTAACACCTGGTTCCAAGAACACCCACGACGTTTATGGACATGGAGAAGCCTAGGAGGGGACACGAAGAACCAAATAGATTATATAACTATAAACAAGAGATTCAGGAACGCAGTAGTCCAATGCAAAACATACCCAGGTGCTGACTGCGGAAGTGACCACGTCCCAGTCATCTGCAAACTAAAAGTGAAACTCCGAAGACTGAAGAAGCCCAGCATATCACCAAGACTGCAATACGACACACTAGAGGACGATCTCACCTTGCAGAAAGAATATAATAACAGCGTGAGAAAGAAATATGAAGAACAAATTGGAAAAGGATACTCAAAATGGGACTCATTAAAAGAAGCAATGGTGACCTCAGCGAACAACATAGCCCCAAAGGAAATCAGACGCAGAAGAAAAAATGAGTGGATGACCGAAGAGATCCTCCACATGATGCAAAGGAGACAAAAAATAACGCCAAGACACGGAGCAGAGTACAAGAAACTTCACAGGGAGATAAGGAACAAATGCAGACAAGCCATAGAGGAATGGCTCAACAACAAATGTGCAGAAGTAGAGAGACTGAGCAGGAACAACAAAGCAGAGATGCATAAAGAGATAAGAGAACTGACAGGACAAAAAACCTGTTCCTCAACAGGATGCATAAAATCCAAGGAAGGGACAATCATATTAGAGAAAGAGGAAATACTCCAGCGATGGGAAGAATACATAAAGGATCTCTTTTGCGACAAGAGAGAACAACCGAGAATACACAAGGAGATGGATGGACCGGAAATACTAAAATCCGAAGTGGAAGCTGCAATAGCCAAAATGAAAAGAAACAAAGCACCTGGCCCAGATGGCATAGTGATAGAGCTGCTGACAGCCTTAGAAGAATATGGCATAGAAAGGATTACCGACATAATAAACGAAATTTATAGCAGCGGAATAATACCAGACGACCTATGCAAGTCGATATTTATAGCGCTGCCGAAGAAACCTGGTGCAAACGAGTGCGAACTACACAGAACTATCAGCTTAATGAGTCACATTACAAAACTGATTGTCAGAATCCTGATGAATAGAGCGAGAAGCAGAATCAGGCCAGAGATAGGGCAGGAACAGTGCGGGTTCGTCAAGGACACTGGAACAAGGAACGCCATATTCATGATTAGGATGCTCTCTGAAAGGGCATTACAAATGAAGAAAGACTTGTACCTATGCTTCATTGATTACGCGAAAGCATTCGACAAAATACGACACAAAGAATTGATGGAAATGATAGGCAACCTCGACATTTTCGGCAAAGACATAAGAATAATCAAGAATCTCTACTGGCAGCAAACGGCCTGCGTACGGACAGGTAACGACCTCAGTAGATACACAAAAATAGAAAAAGGCGTAAGACAAGGATGTGTCTTTTCACCGGATTTGTTCAACCTATACAGCGAGAATATTTTGAGGACCCTAGATGACACACCAGGATTTGTTATTGGAGGCCACAACCTGAACAACATAAGATACGCGGATGATGCAGTACTGATTGCGGACACGGAAATGAAACTGCAAGATCTCATACAGAAAGTAGCAGTGGAGAGTGACAAGAAGGGACTACAAATAAACTTTAAGAAAACTGAGTGCATGGTCATCAGCAAAAGATACAACCCAAAATGCCAAATACAGGTGGGGGATAGCAGAATCAAACAAGTCCAAGAATTTAAGTACCGAGGAAGTGTTCTAACAGGAGATGGAAAGTGCGACACGGAGATCCGAAGGCGAATTGGCATGGCAAAGGACGCGTTCCAGAAGATGAGCAAAATACTAACACACAGGAAGATCTCAATAGAAACGAAGAAAAGAGTGCTAGACTGCTACGTGATGTCAGTTCTTCAATACGGCAGTGAATGCTGAACAATATCATCGAAAATGAGGACAAAACTGGAAGCGGCCGAAATGTGGTTCTACAGAAGGATGCTACGGATATCGTGGACTGAGCATACAAGCAACGACGAAGTGTTAGAAAGAATGGCAACAAAAAGGAAATTGATGCTGAGCATCAGGAAGAGACAACTGAAGTTCCTGGGACATGCAATGAGGAAGGAGAGCCTGGAGAACCTGATACTGACTGGACAGATAGAAGGAAGGAGAGACAGAGGAAGGTAGCGGATAACATATTTGCAGGGTCTGATCAGGTGGATGACGGAACGGGGGTTGCCAGGAGCAACAGGAGCAAACATACTAAGAACCACAAGGGATAGGGAGACGTGGAGATCCATGATCGCCTACGTCCTGAAGGGACAGGGCACATAGAAGAAGAAGAAGAAGAAGAAGGTTTAATGGTTCTTTTTGAAGTTTACATGTGTTGTAGCATTTCTTCTGCCATCTTAGTCCTCATTTAACTGCTAATTGTTTTCATGTTGTTTATACCACTGAAAATTATTTCAAAGCCAGCATCTGAGTTTGTGCAGCATTCACATTGAAGTTACAAATTCTGCAAGCTCCTTGGGAAGGATTACTTCCACAGGCATAGTTATATTGAAATTTCTCACCCCAAACTATCAGTCAGTTTTGATCACTGAATTTCAGCAATAAAACACCTTCTTCAGAAGCCTCCATCAGTCTCATCAAACTTAAAATGGCCTATTTAATTGCGCGTAGAGCTTTAATAACTGAAAAGAAATTGCTGTACTTTTTAGTATTTCTAAATTGTTTGACAATCTTTAGTTTAGTTGACTGAAAGGTATTATGAAAACGTATATGAAAATATGATTCATTATTTGAACAATGAATTAAATATTTTAAATAAAATGGATTATATTATGCAGATAATTTACACCTATATAATTTACACCTACATAATTTACACCTATTATGCAGATAATTTACACCTATTAGAATTTTATTTTGTTAAGCTATTTGTGAAAATAAAATTCTATAATTGTTAAAAAAATGTAGTATTATCTAATTTGAATCCTGCATTATTACTAACCAGTACGGTTTACTTTGATTCTTTACAAAGAAAATCATTTTTTTTTCCTGTCAGATCATTCACCATAAACATCCATCTTTCTTTTGGGTGTCCAAAGTTATTGAAGTGTTTATAATGATAAGCATTACTGCCTCCTACCTGACGATAGGTACAGCCTTGCATCATTTGAGTAAGTAATCAACAAAACGTGTTAAAATTTTCACTTTTATACTTTCTTCTTCATTTATAGTTACTGTTCCCCATTGATACACTTGATGCAAATATATTTTGACTTTTGTACTCATTGAAATAGCTTCATTTGTACTATTGACTTTTCCCTTTTCTTTTTATATTTTATTCCTTTTTGTTAATTTTTATTTAATCTTTTTTCATTTAAGGAGAATAATGAAGACAAGAATGAAAGGCAATTGCTTTTCATTCGTGTCCTCATTATTCTCCTTCATTTTTATTTTTGTTCAGTTTGCGGCATTGTTGAATCCAATTTATCAGCCTTTTTTTTGTCAAAATATAAAGAAAAATTCCCCAAATTTGTGAATATTGGCAAAAAGTAAGTTACTGTTCTTTAATTGTATCCTTTAATTATTAAATCTCTCATAAAAATTGTTTCAGAAACTCAAATCTAAGTAAACAGTGCTAAATTAAGTTTAAAATTCTGCTCCTGTTTCTGCCCACCCTGTTTCTACCCCCACCTCTTAGACATGATCTGGTGTCATAAGATTTACTTTTAAATTAAAAAAGTATTAAATGTCTAAAATTTCTTAATATTTTGGAATGGTTATTTGTTAATTATATTTTATATCATAAAAATGGTATCAGAAATCTGAAATTTTACTTATTTCAATATGCTCAACATTTTATAACAATGAAATAATAATAATAATATATTGCTTTTAGAGTTCCCTGAGGATTGATAATATCATTAAAATATTGCAAACATTTCTTTCTTCTCACCAGCTGTTTGTTATAGTTAGGAGGTTAAAACATTTGTGCTTATATTTTGCTAATATGATTTGTATCAGACCAATTTTCGAATTTTTTTAACAATTTTTTTGGTAAAGTAACATTTTGTTGTTAAATAATAGTATTAAAAAATGTAATCCTTTATTGTAAATTTTTTATTTATTTTTAGATGTGCATCAGGGTTTATATCATTAATATTATTTGGAATAATATTTATAATTGTTTTGTTGAACCCAAAGGTAAGTGAATATATTGAAAAAAAGAAGAAAAATGTATAGAGAATATAGAAAGTGTGTTTTTAAATTTTTTTCTTCTTTCTAATTATTAAATCAAAAAAAGATTTTGAAAGAAAAAGTACAAAATAGATTTTTTTTCAAATTTTCTCCTTATTATTTGAAAACCAAAAACAGAAAGTTAATTTATGACTGTTTATTAAGAGTAGCTGATAGACTTCCTAAAAAATTATGTCAATCAACTATAATGCAATATTTATTATTTACCATTGTATAAGGAAATAACTATGAAGAAAAATTTTGAAAGGAAATTTGAAAAAAATGTCTGAACTATAGAACAAGAAAATCTAAATAAAAATAACTGTCCATTTTACAATGAATAAATAGATGAACTGAATTGGCAAATTAAAACAGGTAATGTGGTGTATAATCTGAAAAGATTATGTATAATGTCCTAAACTCTATAACCTCTGCCTATCTGCTTCCTGCTTTCCTGCCTGTTGGAAGTCCTCCTGCGTAGTACCTATATTTAAGAATTCTGGCGAACCCTCAGACCCCGCCAATTACCGTCCTATTAGTCTCCTTCCAATCTTTGGCAAAGTTTTCGAAGCCATTATCAACGCCGAGGTGATTCAACACCTTATGACCAACGGGCTTCTCTCTGACAAACAGTATGGGTTTCGCTTCACCAGGTCTACTGCTGATATGCTAACGACCATTACCGAGTACATATACCAGGCACTCGACAAGAATGGTGAAGCCCGAACCGTTGCCTTGGATATCTCCAAAGCATTCGACAGGGTCTGGCATGCTGGCCTCTTGTGCAAACTGCGAAGCTATGGGATAACTGGACATCTGTTTGACCTCATCCAGTCCTTCCTCTCTAACCGCACATTAAAGGTGGTATTAAATGGGCATGCCTCCCAAAACTACCAGACGAACGCGGGCGTCCCTCAAGGTTCTATCCTAGGTCCCACGCTATTTCTGATCTACATTAATGATCTCCCCGACACCATTAGATCCCAAGTTGGCATGTATGCCGACGACACAACAATCTACTCCCGCATCGATCAGAAACCAGGTCTGGACGACAAAGTGAACCTCGCTGCCGCACTGGAAAGGGACCTCCAATCCGTAGTGACCTGGGGTAGGAAATGGTTGGTAAATTTCAATGCCTCCAAAACAAAGCTGTTATCAACTAACCACCATAGACTATCGCATCTACCTCCCATTAGCATGGGACAGGCTAGCCTCCCAGAGAGTAAAATACTACGCCTCCTTGGCCTTACACTCTCGGCGGACCTCAAATGGAATGACTATATTGAATCCATTGCCAAATCTGTTGCTATGAAAGTCGGCTCTCTGTGCAGGGCCCGGAAATTTTTCCCACCTGAAACTATTCTGCACATATACAAATCTACCATCCGCCCGTGTATTGAATATTGCTGCCATATCTGGTCGGGTGCCCCTGCTGCTCTCCTTGGGCTTCTTGACAAAATACAAAGGAGGATCTGTAACGTGGTTGATACTGACTTGGCAGACCGGTTGCAGCCGCTCTCACACCGGCGTGATGTAGCTTCCCTGTGCCTCTTCTACAAGTACTTTCATGGCTTCTGCTCCGATGAGCTTAGATCACTGGTGCCGCCTAAGCACGAATTTACACGAGATACTAGATTAGCAACTAGGTCCCACCCTTTTACAGTTAAACAAATAAGATGTAACCGTAAATTCTACTCCAACAGCTTCTTTTCTCGCGCTTCCCGCCTGTGGAACTCCCTTCCACAAGTCTGCTTTACCGACAGTTACAATCTCCAGGTGTTTAAATGTAGGGTCAATAGACACCTCCTATCACACTAACTCCCAACTATTCTCACAACACTCTCATCTACCCAACCCTCATTCTCAGTATCCTCACCCGCCTATCACCCACCCTCTGTTATTTCCTATATTTAACCAGCCTTTCTCCACTCTACGTAGCCCCCTGCACAGTAGTGGCAGTGACATGCCTTGCTCGGGGTGAAACGCTTATAAAAAAAAAAAAAAAAAGAAAAGAAAACGCTTTTTCTTAAAAAGGATAGCTTGTAAAGAAAAAAGATGGACCTATAAATTTGTAATGAAGCTTTATTCAAAGCAATTCAACCACTCCACATATGTGAAGTTAAAGCTAAACAAAGTATAAAGAAACAGGCAATTTTCATTAGATAAAAACGAAAGAGGATTGAACTGTAATATTGATTCTCTTATATAGAAATGGATGTTGAACAATCTCCTCACAAATGAAACAGAAACTTGAAGCAACTTAAATTTGGTTCTACAGAAGAATACTGAGAATACAATGAACTGGACATGTGAGCAAAAATGAAGATCTAGATACAATGGCAATGGGAAGGTCTCTTATACTTAATCTTTCATAATGAAGTAAAAAGGCTTGAAAAATTTGATACTCACAGGACATATTGAAGGTTAAAAAGACAGAGGAAAGCAATGTCTAACCTATTTGGCAAGTTTGTATAAATGGATGAGAGAGCAGGTTTTGGGATGGATAAGCAAAGACACAAAATTTATTAAGAGCTCCAAAAGATATGAAGTTCTGGAGAGCCATGATTGTCAACATCTTGAAGGAATATGGCACATAGAAGAATAAGAATTTGACTGGGGGACAACTATGGTTGTCACAAAGCTACTCATTGTCATGTGTTTATTTATATTCTATTGTTCTATAGTACACCGAATAGAAGAATTGGTTTTTACAGTTATTTCTTAATTGCACTGTAGTTGGTTCACATGTTTTATAATTTTGTAAATGTATAATAATAATGAACTATCCCAACATAGCCATTTTAATACTAACCACTTTTGATATTCAGTTGATATTCAGTATTGTCTATTCATTACAAAATGTAAAATTATTCTTGTAAATAAATAATCTAGTATACAGTCTTTAATATTTTATGTCAATTTTTTAAAAAAACAGAAAATGTATAAATCTGCCTCTCTAAAAATTTAGATTTTTAAAGCAATAAAAATTGAAAAGACAGTCTACAGCAATAGCAGTGTCAAGAGAAAAAATACATACTTTTGAGACATTATTTTCTTTTTGCATGTACGTTTGTCAAAACTTATTTATCACATTTCTTCACTATGTATTTTAAATACATTTTGACTCATTTAAAAAAAGCATTTCCACAAATCTTTCTAATAAAATAACCCTTTCATTAATGAATAAGTGTAGAAAATTTTATTTCATTTGGAAAATACTGTAATTTTTATTAAACTTTTAAAAACAGTTTTGAGTTTTTTAGATTTTTTGCTTTCATTTTGAAAAATCACATGCATTTTGGTGTTGCCTAATTAAAATATTCCATTTAGAAATTGTGCAGAGAAATAGTTAACTTTTGAATTTTTATAATATTTAATTGTTATTGATTATTTTTTTTCCAGGGATTTCTTGGTGTGACTGAGAAATTTTCATCTTTAGTTGTAAACACTTTAAATTTGTTATTGTTTATGATGTTTCTAGTGACAAAAAACAAAGAAAACAGGTAAATATAGAAAAAGCTTAATATTTTGGGAAAGAGCAGATTACCTATTCTTTGAGTTATTTCAATTTTCTCTCATTCCTTAATGACAACAGTTGATTACAGTAAACATTTTCTATTTTGTAAAATAAATTTTCTTATCAATGCAATTTTCTTAATAGAAGTCACACTTTTACTTTGTAAAAATGCTTAGGTAGATGCAAGACATATTAACCTATCAAAGGCTGATATTTCACACATAGTTTTGAAGATAATTATTATATTTTTAATAATAGTTATTGAAAGTTGCTTGTTTTTATTTTAAATATAGATTTGAGTGTATTTATTTTGCCCAAACTGATTTCTACCCTCTAGAATTTGCTTCTAATCAAATAATTGATTTTCTATACCAAATAGTCCCACTAAAGTCAATGCTAATCTAGACAATAAAATGTTTGCCATTTTTTCCTATTCTCACTCATGCTTTTTACAAATTGTTTATTGCAGCAAAGTGAAGATTCCTCTTCCTTTACCCAACATGGTGATGCCTTTTGTCTTTCTTATTCCTTTATATTTTGGACTTGCCATTGGCTATGATATCTATTACTCAGTTATGCCTTATTTGTATCATGAAACAAACAAATCACATCTACCTGAGTTTCAACAACATTTGCATCAAAATTCATCTATTTTGAATGTTACTTCACCTCTTCATGTTAATGCAGCATTCTAATGAATATAAAATACAAGAAAAAGTAAACAAACACCTTTTATGATATGGATTGTATTTGACTTGCTGGGAATATTGGTTATTTTTTCTTTGTTGAAATATTTATTTATTTCGGGAACAGAAAACTGAAGACCATTTTCTAATAAAAGTTTTGAAAGTTGAATCTCTTATTTATTGGAAAGTATTTTTGAAAATCATTGTAAAATTGTTGAAGAAATTAAAGATCCTGTGAAAACACTTGTACTCCCCATAACAAAAACAGTTTTTCTTGTTTTGTCTGTTATGAACTTAGAATGATCAGCATTGGTTATGAATTGAGTTTTTATGATCTAATGCTTAACTTTGTTTTTACAGTCCAGTTTCTTTTGAAAATCTCTTTCTGATCAACTCTAGTTATAAATGATTATGTAAAGAATATCTTAGATTATGTGACTTTCTGGAGAAAGATTTGTTCTTGACACAAATCTATCAATAATCCGGACATTTTCTTTTAAAATGACTCTTATATTTTAGATGAATATGGCTTCAGAACTTTACACTTCAATATCATAAGATATATATATATATATATATATATATATAAATATATATATATATATATATATAAAACACAAGTGTGTTGAATAAATTGTCGTTAAAATTACAGAAATATAAAAATGCTGACATCTCATTTTAACAGATATATGTACCAAAATTACACAAAAATATCTTGAATCGTTTTATAATGTTTTTGTAACATTATTCTGAAGGGAACTTTTGGTAACTTGCTATTATCGAGTTATAATATTTTGGTATCTCTGCATAAACTCAATGTAGTAAACTAATCCTTCAGATAATGCACAATAATACTCTCAGAATAATTTTCTTGAGTAATTCATTCAGAAGCAACTTCTTCAATAACACTCAACACCAGAATAATGCATAACACAGAACAATATTTTTTTGCCTCCCCACCAAGGCAGAATGTCATACAAGGCCTTTTTATTGAGAAGAATCTGGGCCCTAAAGCCCGGGAAAATTTTCCCACAGATCTTGCACATGGCAGGGTCGGGTAACTAGTCTAATTTTCCCCAGTCGAGACTCAGCCCTTTGGCTGAGCCCCATCTGGCTTCCTCTCTACCAGAAAGCAGAGAGTCTGACAAAGTTAATTCTAGTTGATACACAACGCAGAATACACTCAGACAGAAGTCTGAGTGCTTTATATACCGAGTATTTATGGTCATGCGATCCTAGTAGCACAATTCATTCAACGGTTACGTTTGTTGTCTGAAGATCAGTGTTCAACCACACATGTTGGTATCAATACTTTCTTCCTACATAACACCTCACTTTTAGCTTGCTCCCTCTGAAGTCTGTATTCTTTTTAGTGTTATTTCCACATTTAAAAGTTCCACCGTAGTTTTTTCTTTTATTGTACTGCTGCGTTTTAATTTCTGATGTCATAGGTATGTTAAATGTATTGTATAATACTTCCATGGGAAGTTCTAGCTTGAAACTTTACAAATCAGTGTGTCAGCGTCTTAACTGGTTTAGGTGACTTTTATACTCTCACCTTGGCTCCTGCAGAATTTAAGTCATTCGTCCAATACCTTTTTTCACCACACCCTCTTTCTAAAATCCTTTTTCCTCTTAGAAAATACCTTTCTTCCCGGGTTAAAGTAATTATTTACAGGGATATACCTTGACGTTTTCGCCTTCCGTTCAGGTAGTATTTTGTTGAAAACAGACTAAATTTTTCTGGCGAACATCGATTCCGCCAGCAACATTACAGATCTAGTATTAGGATTTGGCATAATCGTGAAAATGCTTAGAAATTGCTGAAGCATTTTCAAATCATCTTCTCGCCCTCCGATTTTTTAAGAGATTGTTTTGAATGTATCAACAAAGAGCTCCGCTTGTCCATTCGATCTTGGATGTTAGGAAGGCGTTGTAATATGTTGTATTTGTAAGGACTTGCAGAATAACTTGGATTCACTCGATGTGAACTGCGTCCCGTTATCCGATACAGTGGAATCTGGCACGCTAAACCTTGCAAAGATTTCATGCAAGAAATTTATTGCTACTATAGTAGTTGGTCTTCAGCCTTTCAATATTTCAGGCCACTTGGTGTAACTGTCGACCACCACCAGATAATATCTCTATTAAACGGTCCAGCAAAATCTAGATGTAATCGGGACAACGGAATGTCTGTTGCCGGCCAGGGTTAAAATTTAATCGGCAGGGACTTCGCTGCCGACGCACAACCTCGACATGATTTAACCAAGTTTTGTATGTCTTCATCCATCTTCGGCCAGTGAGTGTTGCATCTCATAAGGGATTTCATCATAGAAATTCCCAGACGACCGTCGTGGAATTTCTTTAACATGCGTTTTTGCAATGATGTTGGAATTACAACTCTATCAGCGTACATCAACACCATTTCATATTGAAAATGTGTTACTTTCATTTACTTTTCTATTTTTGACTTTACATGCAATTTGATCCTTCATTTTTAACATGAAGTCGTCGTTTCCGACTAAACTCTTATTTCTTCCAGAGTTATAGGCAACTCTCGTACTCAAGTAAGACATTTTTAATTTCGTTTTCAGCACTTATTGCCGCAATCCCTGTATCTTCAAGTGGTTCGCCAAATTTATGAATTAAGCGAGACAGTCCATCAGCATAACTTCATTTTCTCGACAGTAAAAATTCCATTTTATAGTTGTAATTCAGTAGTATAATTCCCCAGCGTTGGAGTCTACTTGCTGCATGTGTGTCAACACCTTTTTTTTTAACCACATATAGACACTAACGAACGATGGTCCGTTTGTAAGAGAAATCCTCGATCATATAGGAATTTATGGAATTTTTTCATGGCAAAAACTGATCTCGATCTGGCTGTAGTTTTTTCTCAGCAGCTATTAACGATCTCGAAGCATGCGCTTAATTGGCTGAGTTGATCCATCGTCATATTTATGTAATATTACTGCTCCAATCCCTGAATCAGTTGAATTTGATGCAACGACAATGTTTAATTTGAAATCAAAATGCGTTAGTGATAAGTAAGATATTAGGACTTTTTATATTTTCAAACGCACTTTGGCATTTCTCTATCTAAATAAATTTAGCGTCTTTCTTTAACAAGGCATTTAAACGTGCTGTCAACTCATGCATATTTGATATATACACATATATGCTAGTAGCTTGCAAACACTAAAAATACTTGCAATTTTGCTAAATTTGTCGGGGCAGGCATGTCTTTAATTGCGCTTGATCGGGCAGGATCTGGTTGTCGACCCTTTTCGTCAATAATTTGTCCCATATAATTTATTCTGGACATAAATAGTTCTCATTTCGTTTCACTAATTTGGAACCCTTATTCTTTAATCTTTTCGAACACTATTTTTACGTCTTCTGCATGTAGGTGTCTGGTTTCGCTTTTAATCAGTACGTCATCCAGATGTGCTTGCGTGCAATCTAAACCAGCGAGTATCGTATTAATAATTTGTTGAAAAATGCTCGGAATCACCTTTATCCCGTAAGGAAGTAGGTTGAATTTGTATAGACCTTTATGAGTGTTGATAGTAATTTGAAAACTCTTCTTCTACCAGTATTTGTAGGTAGGCATCCGACAAGTCCAACTTAGAAAAAAAAAATCCCCTATTTAGTTTAGCGAAAATTTCTTCCGGGTTTGGTAACGGGTAATTATAATTTTGTAAGCTTAATAAATTAAGCCCCGTTGAGAAATCAGCACATACGCAGATTATATTATTTTTTTCTTCGCATAAACAGTCGGCGATGCCCATTCTGATTAGTCTACTTTGGAATTCTTCTAGCCTTTCCAATTCCTTATTGATTGGATTAAACACCGCAAAAGGTAAACTTCTTTTCGGTCTGAATATTTGATGTTACGTTTTCTTTAATTTCAAAATTGACCTTTGCTTTTGTGCACGTGCCAAGACCTTCTGAGAAAAAATTCTGGGATCTTTCTTTTTAATTCAGTTTTGAATTTTTCCGTTACTTGGGGTGACAATATTCACTTGGCTGCAGAATTAATATATTGGCATGTCCCAAAGATTAAATAGAGCAAGGCTATCCATTCAAAATAAATTTGTTATATTTTTAACACTTTTTTTGTTTTTTCTAACGTAAAAAATAGTACAAGTGAACTCCCCTAAATAATCTAATTTTTCCCCTAAAACACTACGAGCATCATTTCTCAATAAACTAGATTTACCCACTTTTCTTCAAATCTTTTTATTAATTATAGTAATATCGGATCCAATATATAATTTTGATTTTATTTTTATATTGTTAATCGTGACAAAAACAAATGTTCTCTTTCGAGATGTTTCGTTCGAAGTCTTGCTAATTTTTTCTTTCCGCTTAGCGACTTTACCCAATGTATTTACTTTGTTGACATCCTTTCTGTTTCTCTTACATTCAGGGGGGGGGGGGGTTCGCAACAGGTACTCTTATGTCCTAATCTTCCACATTGTTGCATTTTTTTTCATTTCTAAGGAAACAACCACTTTTAAAATCCTTACCATCATAACCGTGGTAAGTATTGGGTATTTTATTGTATTTTTTTACTGTTTCACTAGCAGTTGAAAAACGTCCATTTTTTTCTTTAGACGGTCGGACGCTATGCATTTGTGAAATATCTCTCTCCTCAGTCCTTACGGTATCAAGTCTTAAATTCAACATACGCTTTACACTCTTCATCTATTTTAGGAGAGTTAACTATGAATCCATTTCTAGTTTAGTCAGAATCCTGTGCTTTATTTTCTTTCCCTTATTTGAAGTTAAATCTTAAACAAATGTCAGACATTTAAACTCATTTAACTTAAACTTCTCACATACTCGATTGACAATTCCTGCGTAGGTAACAAAATCGTAATCATCACAATTTACTAGGTTTAGATAATTCCACGGTTCATTAAATAATGAGATTCTTCCTCCGAAAATCTTTGATAATATCTCTACAGATTCCTCAAATTTATCTCGCCTGGTTGTTTCGGTAAAATAAAATTTGTGAATTTTTCATTTTCAGCAGTGGACAAATTTCTTAATAGTCGGACTTTCTTTTCGTCATTCCAATGTGAACAATCCTTTTCGATGATCCATTCATATCTTCTGTAATACGCTCGAAAAGTTGTTCCTTATTATAAACTCTGTCATAAAATTCACAATAGCGTCAGAAGTGAATGAGTCAAATGTTTTTATTCCACCATTCTCTTAACCAAGAATTCGAAAAACATCTGTTGTTCCTTTTGTAACTGAAATTGCCGATCATGTTGGTCTTTTTGTTGCTGTAACTGTAGTTTTTGCTGTTGCCTTTGCAGAGCCAACATTTGAAGCATAATCGATTTTAGCTCGTTCATTGTGCTTGTATTCCGCTGAATATGCAATTACTACGTGTAGGATACTTATTTTTCTCAATTCAGAATGAGATCTTCGTCGACACTTTTATGGAATTGTTTTCATACCGTTATTCTGAAGGGAACTTTTGGTAACTCGCTATTAGCGAGTTATAATATTTCGGTATCTTTGCATAAAGTCAACATACTAAAAGAATCCTTCGAATAATACACAATAATTCTCTCGAGTAAAACAATCTCTTCAATGACACACAACACCGGAATGATGCACAACATAGAAATTATGTCTAAGTGCTTTATATACTATACTGCACAATTCATTCAACTGTTACGTTTGTTGCCTGAAGATCCGTGTTCTGCAAACCTTCCCTCTGTAAACAGAGGCATTATTCCTCGTTAATATATATGTATATATATATATATATATATATATATATATATATATATATATCAGAAAGTTTCTTTTCAAAATTCTACTAAAACATTAATATTAAATTATTGATAAGAACAACTAAGCTATAAGATTCTTCTGGTAAAAAATATTTGGCCTTTTAAGAGACACTGGAATGATACTTGTTGATGACGGGAAATAAATACAAGGTTCACTTTGTTTATATAATCTCTGGGGGAATCTTTGAGTAATTCTCAGTATTTGTTTTGAAGAAATGTATGTTTCAGTTTCATGAGAGAAAACCAGACTGCCAAGGAAACATGTGTTTCTTCCTTTGAATTCTGTTTTGAAAAGACTTCTTTAACCAATACCAAATATTGCAAGTTAACTACTTGATATATTAGGGTGCTTGGAAAGTAAATAGGTCTTAGTAAAAATATATATAGAGACAAATGTAAATTAAATTCATTTAAATATATATAAAAATGTCATAACTTCATTTTCAACAACTGCAGCACGACAGAAAAGTATAGTTTCAATTCCACATGTAAAGAATTCTTTTCCCTGATAAAGGTTTTCAACTTCTTCTTTGTTTCTGAATGTTTTATCCCTTATAAAATGTTCTTGTGACGAAAACATATAGAAATCTGCTGGTGCTAAACTTGGTGTGCATGGTGTATGTGAAAGAATCTCCAATCCTATTTTAATTATCTTTTGTTTTTCTTGATATTGTTTTGTACTGTGTACCATTCCATTGTCATACTGGAGAATAACACATGTTTCTGTTTACTAATACTTCTCAATTAAGCATTGAAACTGTTGTGGAGTAGTTTTCGCACTGAAGATTATAAATGTGCTATGTCGGTTGCTAATCGACTTAATGTACCCCAAAATTTAGGAACTTGGTAATCTTCCACTGAAAGCTGACTTTTTAGTATTCGACTAACTGCCGACTAATATCAACTGCCTAGTAGTTCTACTGAACTCCAATAGAAGTCTAAAGAACTCGCATGAATTTCCCAAGAACTTCCTGTTAACTCTTATAGGAGGGAGAGTCCATTATCTGAGGAATAGGTGTGTTTCCCCATAACAGAAATCACTATAAATGAAGTAGTGTTAAATGAAATAAATTTTAAATGCAGTTTATTACCATTTAACCGTGTTTCTCTTTTGGTTGATTGACTCATAATTCATAGTAAAATTTGTAATTATTTTTGGAACATCCTAATACTTTAATACTTCTGATTTCGAATCAAACTCAGGTGACAAAGGTCAATGTACCAAATGAAAAATAATTTTTCTTAAGTTTTTAAATTCTTGTGTTAGCCTGAAACACTTGGGAAAAATGCACATTGTAAATCATGAAAGTTTGTAAAGAAATTGTTAAACTCTTAAATAATTACACAAGAATAGGAACATTGAAGGCTTAAAAAGATTAGAGTTCATGAATCAAAAGTTCATCAGTTTTGAGTTTTATTGGAGGCGTTGTGTTTTCATTGTAGAGAGCATTGGAGATGGGCTGATATTTACAAAGTTTAATTCTTTTCATTAATTGCATATGAAGACAAATTGGTTCTGGAAACAAGAAAACAGTTAAGTTTCATGAAACCTCTTCGTTAAAACAGTTCCATTTTCTAATCTTAGTTTCAACAACATTCAATATGATTCATAATTTTAGTATTTTTATCTAAATAAAAATAGAAACTTATAGTTGGAATGGATTAAATATCAGGTTCCCAACATTCTTCCAATTCTTCTCATTCTGTGGAAATACGAGACAAAAACTGACAGAGATGACGATAAATTCTATCAACCAATGTTGTGTATTGCAGAAAGATGAAAAGAGGCAGCGAATTTTATATTTGAAAAGAAATGATCCATATAAGCAGCTAAAGTCAAAAATATTTACAGAGATTAAATTTTAGACAAGCAAAATTCTTGTTACAAGATAGCATAAAAGAAATATCTAACGAAAAAGAAATAAGATTATTTGTGAAAAATTAGACAAAATGTGTAGAAAGTAACTAAAATAAAACTTTAAAAAGAATCTGTATTTATGCATGAAAAAAACAAACAAGATGTTTTGCAAATGAATAAAGTCACTGAGATTTGTGATTTGATTAAATATTTATTTTACAAAATTTCTAAGTACTGAATAATGTCAAGTTAATTTAATGAATATCATTATTTTGAAAAGGAAATACCAAAATGAACCATCATTTGATAGAATATTGACAAATAAAGAGATGGTTTCAATGTAGTTTGGTTTAGAATACAATTTTCATCACAAATTATAGTATGTACGTACAAATAAATAATTAAAAATTAAACAGATAAGAACATATACATGCAGACTATTATCTGCATATGCATATTTTGATAGAAACTGCACAGTACACCACAATACCCTAGACTACTGGAAAGTACTACATTTTATTAACTATTAATACGAATCTATCTATCTATCTATCTATATATCTATCTATCTATCTATCTATCTATTACTGTCTGAGAAAAACTTCAGTGGGGAAAGAGCAGTAGCAGAAAAGGTTAGTGTTTGTAATATTTTAAATATTATATATATATATATATATATATAATTACAGACCATTCACCATATATTTTCAGAAATATGAAAAAATGTATCTCATGACAGAATGGGAAAGAGAAAATCAGAAAAACAATATTCAAACAATCCATCGATTCCATTTTGTGAGTCAAAACCAACTGTATAAAATTAAACTTCATTGCTGTCAAAAAAATAACACAAATTAAACTGTTTTAATGTTTTCTAAGTAATAAAGAGATTATAGAAAATACATTAAAATACCAACTGCTTCTGAACTGGATCTGTAGTATTGAATATGAATAATTGACCTTATGAACAAATTTTTTACTTTAATAAAATATAAAAAACATGGTTCTTTTTTAATCACAGGAGAGAGAAGATATTTTTAACAAATTTGAACCCTCAATGGAAACCAAATGAAGTTTATATATATATAAATATATATATATATATATAGATGTTTCCCATATACAGAATATCAATGAACACCTATCACATAGGCACACAATCAAAAATGTTTTTTGCTCAATGTGAATTAGAAACAGAAAGAATTTATTTATTTACAAGAATATTTTGTGAAAAGTTTGTTTTTTGTCTAGAAGTTTGTTCAAGATATCTTTTTGCGTGTTTAAACTTAAGTCGAAAATGTTCATAAGAAAGTATGGAATTACTGTTGTCATAAATGTAGTTGGTAGAGAGTGAAATGTTTCAGTAAGGTTTACAAAATACCAAACTTTGTTGAGTCATTTTTTAGGAATGTAGGTGAAAGTTTAACATAGCAGTGGGGGAACCTGCAGTTGAATAGAAGGAATCGCCAAATGAATGTCTTTTGCGGTAAACTTTCAGGAATTGGTACAGTTAAAATTATAGTTGCAGCAAGAGAGTTGTCGTATATCAAAAAAGACTTTACTTGTGTTTATTTTCAGATGAACACGTTCATAATTATTTATACTACTTATATTTGGACTGTTGTCATCATGGAAAATATCTTAACCAGGCCGAGCTGGCGTGTCTTTCTTAGAAACGCATGATCTCTAACCAGTCACTTCAAAATGCTTCTGTAATTTCGCTACCTTCACTCACACTTTTAGCAAAAGTGCAAGTCTCTTTCTCTCTCTCTCACACACACATATACACTCCCTCTCCCCCTCCCCCTCTCTCTCTCTCTCTCTTTTAACCCGAACTTAGCATTAGACTAATACTTAAAAATAGGTGATTTGCATCACCCAAATCATCATTCGCATCACAGCCAACACATGCCGAGCGAGGATCCCACGTTGCTGTAGACGGATGCATTGTAGCGGCCTAAAAGATTTCACAGATACAAAAGGTGGAAATGCCTTAATCTCGTGAAAGACAAAAACGAGGACTATTCAACATTCGCAGCCATCTTCAACAAACATTGTGACAACTTTAAATTGGCTGAGCTAACTCCAGACATCTTTAAATGTCTCATATTTATCCAAGGACTAGTCGCTGTTAAAGACATCGAAATGCGAAAAAAACGAATGCTGACTAAACTCCAAAATTTACCAGGTTTAACCCTGCAAAAACTATCAGAGGATTGCCAAAAATGCCTAACTATTAAAAAAGACAGTAAAGATATTGAAGAATCAGGAGTCGGCATATTCGAAAGTTTAAAAAAAATTTACGTTTTTCATCCTCCCCAAAAGTAAAACAAGATTTTAATGACAGAACTACAAGACACAAAGCAGCTAGTGACAGAAATCAAACAAAAAACAAGCCTCCTCCATGTGCATGTTACAGTTGTCGTGGATTGCATTGGGTTAGAGATTGTCGGTTCAAATACAAAAATTGCCTAGCGTGTGGAAAGATGGGACACAAGGCAGCTGTATGCAGAAACAAAAACCAGTCTAGTAGGGTAAGATCTACTAGAGTGGAATATGACAAACAAAACACGAGGAAATATGTAGAACTTGAAATATTGAATAAGACGATCAAATTGCAATTGGATTTAGGTTCGGACTTAACAATAATCAATCTACAGACATGACTGAATAGGCCGACCATGTTACAAAAAATTGCTAAATCTGTCACAGGAAAACAGATCAAATTCGAAGGTGAAATAATCGTGAATGTAAAATTTAAGGGAAAAACCAAAAAGTTTAAAATATATGTTATGAAAAACACACATAACCTGGTAGGGACGGACTGGATGCAGAAGTTTAATATATGGAATTTGCCCATTAGCTCATGTTGTAAAAAAAGAATAAAGTGCGTGCCGACAGAAACTACAAAACTGAAAAAAATTACACAAATTCCAGCGGTATTCTCAAGCGAGTTAGGACGAGGTAGCAAATTTGCAACAAAAATCGAGCAAAAGAAGAATGTGCAGCCAATATTTATTACACCCATAGTTACGAAAAAAGCATTCAAACCAGGTGAACAAGTTTACTTCAGAATGTTAAAAAATAATATGAGAACCTGGAACAATAATAAATGGACTAGGAAATGCGATATACACAATACAGGGAGAAAAATCTATCCATAAGCAGACACACAAACCAAATACAGAAAAGAAGTGAGGAGCCAAGCTCGTCACCCTCAAAAAACGATGTCACGATTGAAAAACTTTGAAGGCGTTGAGAAAAATAGAAAACAAACGGAAAAAATATTAATTCCTCCCCAAAAAGAAGCTAGGGAGGGGGTGTTGTAGGATCTCCCCTTTTTGTATATGATAATGGACTCGACTGAGTGTACATATAATCCTGCCATAGAGAGAACAGTGAATCACAGTTGTAGTGACAGTTCGCAGTGGAGAGTAATCGTAGAAATCCGTTACAGTTATCGAAGAGTTCCGACAGATACCGAAGTTACTCAGAACCCAGACTAGCTCTGAGCTCCACTCAGCTAGAATAAGTTACGCGGACATACTATTTCCAACGATTTCACTTCAAGATTTGTATATATTTATTTCTACTAATAGTATTCCTGAATTGACTAACCGGCGTTCCAGTTTGTATATTACGTTCAATATAACTTACTTTTCTATCTCCATATCTGTTTTTGTTGTTTATTATTTTGGCGGTTCCTCATCCAGAATCCACAACACCATCAAACATCGAGTACCTTGCAGACCCTAGCTGAAATTTAGCAGACGGTTAAATCTGTTCATATGAATTCAATAAATGTACAAAAATAGAAAGGGGTATAAGAGAAGGATGTATCTTATCGCCGACGTTTTTAAGCTTTTACTGAGAGAATTAGAAGTCCTATCAGGTTTCATTATCAGCGACCACAATCTTATCGACATAAGATATACAGAAAATTGTGGAAAGCCATGATAGCTAATGTCCTGAAGCGACATGACACATACGATAAATATAGTTGTGGATTTTGTAACCATGTGAAGGGTGGCGACCGAGGAGAGTTTGTCTGTCTTATAATTCCCACCTGGAGTAGTGTTGTAAATTCTTCCTTCGCAGTTTTAAGCTTTTATTCATATTTTTATCTCACTTTAGTAAAGTGAGTTGAGCTATCACCTGTGCCTATGCTATATCTAACTTTTGACAGCGCTTGAGTAGGTGTTTTCATTCTTGATGTAATTAGTGTTGGCAGGTCTTGGAATAAAGGAGTACAATTTCTGTTATTGATTGATATCTGGTGTATGATTCCTCAATGTGCCTACCCTGTAAATAGTATCTGGTCAGCCAATTTTCTTTTCTTTGCAGTTCATTAGCAACCCATGGTGTCACAGAAAGTCATTGCTTTAATAGTCTTCATCAATCATCAAAGTAAACCTTTTCTCTCTTCGATAAAAAGATAAATTGACTCGCTATTTTATGTTGCCCCTTAGATTGAGAATATAAACTGTTTATGTGAAGGAACATATATAAGGCTTCTTGCAAAATTATTTTTTGTTTTTGTTTTTTTCCTTGGTGATCTTTGAGTATAATAACGGCATCGCCTTTACCGTGAACTGTACCATTTGAACAGCTCTCATCGTCGTATAAAATATTTTAACAATATAAAATTTTATCGTGTTTGAGAGATTTTGATTTATATGTGATTATGTGAACCTTATTTCCACAGTCTATTAGCATATTACATGAATTCATTTCAATATCAAAATACAAGAGTACTTACTGTGAATAAGAAAAAATTATTTCCTTCATGTCAGTTATCAATTTTGCCGAATTTTTCTTTTTGTACTGTCATTTTTCTTGCAACCCTAAACAAGGCAATAAAGCCACTAAGACCCATTGGAATACAGAGTATGGGAGAATATGAAAAAAATATTATTATGCAGAAAGAACAAAACAATAACAGGAATAAAGAAAAAAGAAGTTAATGATCTCAACTGCTTTTACATTTTCTAATATCAACGTTTCTAATATCAACGCGTTTAGTAGAAAACAAGAAGCTGAAGAGAGAAGTGTAAAAGAAGAAACTGTCAGCATAGAAATTAGAAATCTATACATTTCAACTGTAACATGGTGAGATCTTGTTATCAATCTAGTCTTATCCTTCTTTTTCTTCTTCTTCATCTTCTTCTTCTTTGTCATGTCCCTTCAGAACGTAGGCAATTATGGATTTCCACTTGCTCTTGTCACTTCTCGCTCTTTATTTTTTTCCTCTTGGTATCACTCCCAAAATCCGATTGCTTAAGCCCATCAAATATGTCTTGCGCTGCCCGGTTTCTGTTTCCCTCTATCCATCCTGTGAGCATTAGATTCTCCACACCAGCCTTCCTCATTACGTGTCCCAGAAACCTCGGCCGTCTCTTCTTGGTTCTAAGTGATGTAATGAATATATGATATAATAAATAAAATAAGTATACATCTTGGTTACCCCTCACAGTAATATGATTGGCTGGTGTCAGTCATAAATACAGACTAAGGCGAGGACGGAGATAGGTCTACGTCTAATGGTCTACGTTTATAGGTCTACAGCCTACATCTCAGCATACTGTATACGGCTACGACGAGTACCGGTTCATTTCGGCTACTTGCTAGATTATCTTACCCGGTTAGATTTGCCAAAACCGCTTAGCTACTTCGAATAATATATATATATATTTCCGGGACATATCAGTTGGCGATGAAAAGTTCGGAACGACTTCACAAGACTAAAAGAAATATAATAATACAGTTGACAAACATTTACTAACGAAGAACGTGAGAAAAACTCGTTCGACACTTACAGAAAGTAGGTAAGTTTTTCCTCATTTTTTGTTTAAACGCTTATTAACGAGGAACGTTAGAAAAGGAAAAACTTGGGCAACACTTACAGAAAGTAAGAAATTGCCCTCCCTTCTTGTTTGGACTTAGAAGATTTTATTGTATACATAAATAGGAGCAAATATTTTTGTGGATAGGTTGGCAGAATGGAACAAATTGCGGAATTAACTAAGGTGCTACAAGTGACTTTACAGCAACAACAACAACAACTTATACAGCAACAATTCCATCAATAATAACAACAATTTATGCAGCAACAAGAAACGTTTGAAAAGCTATTCAAACAACAGGCAAAAGACAATAAATCATTTTTGGAGTTCTAGATTTTTTCTACTGAAGTAATTTCAAATTCCCTCTCTGACAGTGGTTCAACGTTTTCAGCTTATTTTAATAGATTTGAAACAATATTTACGAAAAGATGCAAACAATGGCCAGACGAGAAAAAAATCACTCTATTTTTGCAGAATACGCGAATTTAATCCTCCCAAAGAAATCAGAAAAATTAGCATTCAGCGAAACAGTAGAAATTTTGTCGAAAATTTTCGATAAAATAGATAGTTTATTTCATACATTATACAAGTGTCTAAATATCGTAAAAGAAGAGGTTAATGATTTTGTCAAGTATGCAGGTATGGTTAATGCACAGTGTGAGGCGTTTAAATTAAAGGACTTGTCAAGTGACATATTCAAGTGTTTAATTTTTGTGCAGAGGCTAACGACACCGAAAGACAAAGAAATTAGATAAAAAATTCTCACAATAAAAGTATCGGAAGAATGTCAGCGACTTATAAACATAAAAACCGATAATACTCGGATTGAAGAAAAGAGCATTTCGCGAGTAGGGATAAAATATGTTTTAATTGTGGGTGTGTAGGCTATAGAAGTTCTCATTGTCGGGCAAAACAGAGAAAAGTAAAATCAAAGTCGCAAACAAAGATGAACGTAGTTTAGTCGAAAAAAAAAATTGAGGAGGATAAAAGAAGAAAATACCTCAATGTAAAAATAAATGGACAGACCGTAAAATTATTACTCAATTCAGGAAGTGATATCCCGGTAATAAACGAGCAAGCATGGAAAAAATCGGTTACCCAACGTTGACTAACACCGACAAAACAAAATTACTAGGGGAGTGTCAGAAAAAAGACTTCAGTTTAAAGGTGAATTAAAATTTAACATTTCGTTTATGGGTAAAATTCACAAATCGAAAGTGTATGTGCTCCCTGCTTCAGTAAATTTCTTTGATTTAGACTGGATCGTATTGTTTAACTTATGGGAATTACCGGTAAATGCTTTCTGTAACAAAGTTAACGTCATAGAGAACGATAAGACGAAGAAAACAGAAAGATTTATTACGGATTTGAAAAGCGAATTCCCTCGGGTCTTTTCAGAAGGACTAGGTCTGTGCACAAAAACAGAAGTCAACTTCGAATTGAAAGAAAATATTAAACTCATTTTTAGACCAAAGAGAAAGGTACTATTTTCGACATTAGATACAATAAATGAGGAATTAGAAAGGTTGGAGAAAAGTGGCGTAATTTCGAAAGTCGATTATTCAGATTAGGTGTCTCCAACCGTATATATAAAGAAGAAAAACAGAAAGATCAGAGTGTGTGCTCATTTTTCGACGGGTTTAAATGACTGTTTGAAAGACCATGCGTACTCTCTACGGTCTCTTGAAGATATATTCACTAAATTAAAAGGATGCAAAATCTTTTTAAAGTTAGACTTGTCGGAGGCTTACCTTCAGGTTAAAGTTAATGAAGAATGTTTGATGTATGTGACAATAAACACGCAAAAAGGCGATGTTTAAACTACATCGTCTTCTGTTTGGATTGTAGCTCCAAGCCTATTCCAGCAAATAATGGACACAATGTTGGCAAGCATGGCGTATGCAATCGCATATTTAGATGATATTTTGATTAAAAGTGAAAATGAGGCCTAACACAAAATGCATATTAGAGCAGTATTTCAGAGAACTGAGGAATACAGATTCAAGCTGAGTGCTGAAAAATGCGAAAATCTTTCTTCTTAAAGAAGATAAAATATTTAGGGTAGATCATTGACAGTAAAGGAAGAAAACCGGATCCAGAAAGAGCTAAGGCTATAAAAAATATGCCAGCACCTGATAATGTGGCTAAATTCCAGGTGTTCTTGGGATTAGTAAGTTACTATAGCATTTATATCCTGAAAATGTATGGAATGCGAGCTTCTTTAAATGAGTTGGTGAAAAAGAGTGCAAAGTGGATATGGTCGAAAGAATACGAACATGCTTTTAAAAAATAAAAGCTGTCTATTAGCAGACCTTTCGTTAGCGCATTTCGACCCGAACAGGAATATTATTGTAGCAGCAGATTCCAGTAATGAGGGACTAGGTGCTGTATTGCTTCATAAAATCGAAGACGGATCTATGAAGCCAATAGCACATGCCTCGAGAATGTTACTGCTCGCTGAACGAAGTTACAGTCAAATTGGGAAAGTGAGTTTAGCAATAAGTTACGCTGTGAAAAAATTTCACATGTTTCTATACGGAAGAGAGTTTATTCTGCAAATAGATCACAAACCGCTGTTATCAATATTTGGAGAAAAACAAAGTATACCAATTCACACGGCAAATCGACTACAGCGTTCGGGTGTAATTCTTTTGAATTATAATTTCAAAATTGAATATGTGCCTTCAAAGAAGCTAGGTCACGCCCATGGGTTATCGAGATTGATACCTGAATATACGGAACTATTGGAAGAAACAGTAATAGCGGAAATACAGGCTAAGGCGAGGGCGGAGATTGGTCTACGTTTAATGGTCTACGTCTATAGAACAACGGGTATAGGTCTATGGATATAAGTATACAACTATTAACTACGCATATTGCATAAGCCTACGTCTCAGCATAGTGCATACAACTACGACGAGTACCAGTCCATTTCGGCTACTTGCTAGATTGTCCTACCCGGTTATATTTGCCAAAACCGCTTAGCTACCTCGAATAATATATATATATATATATATATATATATATATATATATATATATATCCCTTTCCGGGACATATCACTAAGTATGTGCTTTCTCCTCGTTTGCAACCTTTCAGGCATTTTGTTGCTCACATGTTCGAGCTAAGGTATCCTCAGCATTCATCTGTAGAACTACATTTCTTCTGCTTCGATCTTCTTCTTTATCCTTGATGAGATCGTCCAATATTTGCTGCCATATAGAAGGACAGATATCACACAGCAGTTTAGCACTCCTTTCATTGTTTCTAATGCGATCTTCCTATCTCTCGGTACTCTGATTAGCGTTTGAAATGCATCGTTGGTTATTGAAATGCATCGTTGGTTATTCTAATCTTCGGATCCCAGTCGCACTGTCTACTTTCCGTCAGAACACTTCCTAGGTATTTAAATTTCTTTCCCTATTTTACTTGATCATTCCTTTGCACCTGGCTTTTTAGGTAGTGCTATGAAAATTGATCTGCTTAGGTCCTCCTGTATATTGCCATTGTTATAGATTTAATTTATTATTTCTGTGATCCTGTCTATGCCAAAGCCTTCTAAGGCTGTCAGTATCTCTATTACAATACCGTCTAGTCTTGCTGCTTTGCTTCTGCTCAATTTGGCCAGTGTAGCTGTCACTTCGGGTATTAATGTTTCTGATCCGTCGGTGTTTCTGTGTATTTCCGGTTGCCATCTTCGATATATTCGTTTTATCACTAAAGTATTTTTCTTTCTCTAATATGAGCGTTCCGTCCTGAGCATGTCTTTTATCCTGTTCTTTTATTTTTATGCATGTTTACTTTATTTACTGTGCTCAGTTTCTCTATTTCTGCGCATTTGTTGTTCAGCCATCCTTTCTTATCCTTACTGCATTTACTCCTTATGACCTTGTGTAGTTTCCTCTATTCCGTTCCAGGTATTGGCATTGTTTTCTGTCTCCTTTGTATCGTGTCAAATATCTCCTCAATGATCCACTCATTTTTCCTCCTACATCCTTTTTCCTTTGGGATGATTTCGTTTGCTGATGTCACTAGAGTTTCCGTTTCCAATTTGTCTTTCGTATTTCCTTTTCACGCTGTCCGTATATATTTCCTACAGGTTCAGGTCGTTCACAAGTCTGAGGGCTTAGTTAAGTTTCTTCATTCTCCAAAGCTTCGTCCTTAATTTGCATATAACTGGAGTGTGGTCGCTTTCGCAGTCACCACATGAATAGGTTTTGCAATGAAAAACTGCATTCCTGAATCTCTTGCTGATAGTTATATAGTCAATTTAGTTCTTTCGTTTTTCCTCCGTGTCCATAAGCGTAAAAGTATTTTATTGCTTTTGGCCGTTTACGCTATGATAAAAGTTCCTGATCTTCTGAGATTGTCTCGTAATCACATGGACAGAGATATAAAATGAGTAATTTAACAATTTAATAATATTTAGAACACGTTAATGAGCATGGTAGAAAAGCATGAGTCATACACATGACCGGTGAGCTTACCAGAATTTGAAATAGAGTTCACATTAACCTTAATAAAAAAAAGAGCAAATCACTTTTTAACCTCTTGTAATTCTACCATTTGCAAGAGACGCTAATTTCCAAAGATTTGTGGTGAATACGGAATTAAAAATAACTCTATTTTCTTCACTTTTTACAAATTTCACAATCCTGTGTGAAATCTTAATTTTGACTAGTTAAGAAAAAGGATTGACTCCATATTGAAAGAAAAGACGAAGCCAAATTTCGCAATCCGATGTTAAATTAATTTTCTAACCAATAAGGCGGTTTGCATAACTGAGAGAGAAGTCAACAAATCGACGTGAAAAAGGCTTTGGCTATAAAAAGAAAAGAGAAAGTTGAATCAGTCAGAGATGGACCGCCAAAATGTGACAAAAGAAACTTCAAGCCATTGACCCGGACATAAAGTTCCGACACACATTCATTCTCCTTCTCCATTTTCCTTTATCTCTTCTTCTTCGGCCTCACCATTCTCGCCGTCAAAAAAGAAGACGACAACAACTATAACAACAACAACAATAAAATAATTCAAATGAATCCAAAAAATTAACGTCAAGATAAGTACAATTTTCCTTTATTGCTTTACTTTCCTTTTCACGTTCTCGCCGGCCATAAAAAAGAACGGAACATAAACTTTATTAATACCCTGTTAGTTCTGCATAAACACATTCTTCTATTTACAACTCTGTGGTCACTTAACTTCGTACTACGTTTTCACTTTGAACATTTAAGTCCTACAAATTGATGTTATTCTGTTCTATTAATAAATTTCTACTTTAAACATAAAAATGAAATACTTTTATTCTTCCAATCGTCTGATAACTCTGATAGTCTTAAATTGTAGGGAGTTCGGTTATGTTTGACACAAGGCCAATTTAATAAACATTTAACCTCCTTACTTCAAATTAATTCAGAATAGCACAAAAGAAAAAGAAAAAGAATCACCAGATACACTACCTGAAGAGATCTATATTATGAGAATATAGTTGAAATTTGTGACTACACTAATTTGATATTTTTGTATCTGCTGTCTTTTATCCAAATACACTACAGTAATACATTCACTTTGTCCCCTTCAGTCTAACATTCCTTAATTCGAAAATATCACTAGACATTTACTTGCTTTTAATCCAATGTGACTGAAGGGATAATTTTCTTAAAGATGAACTTCCATTTTCAGAAGAGTAATTAACTTTTTCCAGCAGATTCTCTGGTAGCTTTGTTTTTGTCAAAGTAACTAGTGAAGTTCTGCATCTTCATTTTTGATAACAAAGTTAGTCTGAATAAATTTATAAACATTATCATAAAAAATTTAGGCAAAAATGTAATTTTAAGCCATTTATGGTGTGTGCTGTACTAAAAACATCATACAGGGAAACTTTTTTGTTTTTATTTTACCAAATGGTTCAGTAAGCATTGTGCTTTGTTTGCATAAAGTCACTAAGGTACCAGAGGTGACTGAGAGTTAGATAATATGCGATAAACTAATATTAAGGAGACCGGACAATAAATCAACAGGAATTGAGAAGACAAATGATAATGATTGACATTGCATTTAAAATTCTTGGAGATCAAAGTTGACTGGGAAGCAAGAAACCAGAAGAGAGTTGTTTGTATAAAACACATTCTTCACTCTCTGGTTCTTTCTGAAGAGAATGCATCAATTTTTAAAATGTAGTTATCTCATAATTTAAGGTAATTAATAATTTGAATTATTCTTTCAATAAAAATTGTTTACGAAATGATGTTTTAAAGTTGTTCATTGAATTGTAAACAATAAATGTTTGTAATTAATGAATCATTTTGTTATTTTTTGTTTAAATTCTAAGTTAAAAAAATGTAAAATCTGACCCACCTGCCACCAAAAGGCGAACAGGAAGTGAGCATCTGAGAACAGATACTATACTTTGATCCTGCTCACCAGGCCAGGGAAGGTTATTTACCCATCCTTCCCCACTGTGGCGAGATGTGACACAAGGTTGGTTTTTTAAAGTAGGGGCCCCAGGCACGATTGCTTTGGTTACCGATCAAAGATTACCTAGTCTCCGCCTACATGGTAACTGGGTACAAAGCTTGTTTTAGTTGGTCAAAAGCTAGTCTTAGCTAGTCAATGCTTGTCGGGATTTACCCTATGCCCACACTGAGGCAAGTTGTGACACAAGTTTGGTTTTTAATGTGGAGAACCTGAGCGCGTATGCTCAGACCACTGGTCAAAGATTACCCAGCCCAGTTCTACTGAATTTTTAATTTCATTAACTGTGATTTTTTGGCATACTGTCGCAGCCTACTGTTCCCACTTGTTATGACTTTTAACATAAAGGATGACCTTGACTTCTCATGCAAAAATCAGCAGCCAGCCAGGAGATTTTGCTGATTATTGGAACCTTATTATCAGTGTCACTTTCATTAAGTTAATATTACAATTATTATGGCACATTTTATTTTCATGATGAGAGAAAAGGAACTGACAGTATGAAAGATTCAAACAAATCTATTGGCTGAGAAAAAAATGCTTCTATACCAATGACAATAATGCTACAGCTGATACTACAGTTGAGGTCAATGGCAAAAAATATGATCTTAATAATTTCAGAGTTTTCAAACTAAGCTTCTTTTAAAATATGCTGTCCTTCTATTCATGCTTTTTGTTGTCTCTTCAATGCCAACCTCAGTTTTTCCTTATCCTCCTCCTCATACTCATCTGTTTTTCCACTTTCACTTAATTCCATATCCTGCTCAAACTCACTTTTGCTATTTTCTCTCTCTCTCTCTCTCTCTCTCTCTCTCTTTCTCTCTCTCTCTCTCTCTCTCTCTTTCTCTGCTCCTCCCGAACTTCCATTTTCTGTTTTGCCTTATTATTGCATCTTTCTTCTTTTCCATGTTCTAATATTTAGAATTAATTAAATTGTTTAGAGACAGTGAAATGTATGCAAACATTGTCAAAAACTATTAGAAATTAGAATTCATCAGCAAATTGATGCAACTCTTTCTTTGTTTTTCAGTATGGATAGAGGGGTCTGATATTCACAATTTCTAACAAGTTTTATCCCATTTGTATAAATCATCTAAGTTACTCACAGAATATGGAATGAAATTATCTGAAGCTATCTGCTGAGTGTCAAACATTCTCTTAGGTGTAAATTAAATAATATATACAACAATAGTTGCTGTGATGATAATAAAAAATAGATTTTAATTCTTCAGTCAGTTAACTAACATAAGTCCAAAGAGATAAAACAAACATACACATTCTCTTCAAAACCAGAAAATTTACTTGGATTATTCAAATTTCTCCCCAATATAAGTATTCCTCCATTTTGTTTCAGTCTTGTTTCCCACTTCAGCAACAAGTGCTTTAACAACAGCTAGAAATGACATTTGTCGACAATCAATACAGATATTATATATTCTAATTTTATAACATTTGTATTTAAATGTGCAACAAAATAAGACATTGTAGGTTACAAATTATTTTGGTATTTTTATGGTATTTCTGATGTACATCTATATATAAATATTCTTTTCTGTTTATTACAATGTTTCTTTATTCAAAAATAAGAACAAAATAATTGGGTTCTGTTTAGTTTTGAAAAAATTGTGATCAAATCTTTATAAACTTAGAAAGTAAAATGTTTAGGATAAAAATGGGTGAACAAATTACCTTTCTAGGTCTAGTAGAACAAATCCTATGCATTGTTGTATATTTTTTATTTATTTAAAAAATCTTACATGGATATTTGGCTTATTGTAATTGTGTTAGTCTAAAGAGGACTTCAATATTTGAATTATTTTTTTATGTAAACAGATTTTGCATTTTTTTAAATTGTTATTTAGAATTGTCAGATTGACTTTCATATGGATATCATGCATAACAGCCAAATTGTTCAGAAATGTCTAAACTATCAGCTATATACAACTACAAGTGATTAAAATAGTTCATCCAACAGTTCATGGTCTAAGAGCAACTCAGAGTGATATTGTAAGAGAAGGTGGAAATAAGAGACCATAATGAGGATGAATAGGATAGATATGTTCAGTTTTGAAGAGAGCTGACAGAGGTTCTGCGGTATTGGAATATGAGGCTGTCCCAATCTGCTTTGTTATATTGATAGATTGTTCTAAGTAATGGCATATCTGAGGAAGCCTTATGTTTTACATTAACCTTGATAAAGCTCAGGTAATAATCTGAGATGTCTAAGAGAGGCAACATCTGCAGAACATTGATCAGGGAATGAGATGACAGACAGCTCTAAAAAGTTAGCATGATGCCCAGCTGTATTAGAACATGTGTAGGCTTATCTACAATCTGTTTCAGCTTGTAGAGTATGGAAAAATTATAACAGTATTTTCCTTCTTTGTCAGGTCTGTTTCAGTGAATTGTAACAAATGTTAAAATAACCACAATTGTGAATGGTAGCTGAGGGATTGGTGGGGAGTATGTCATCTACCTTCTCTATTATTCTGTCAAAGTTAGCAATCCCTTCATCTTGAAGGTGATAAACAACAAAACTAAAAGACATGCTAAGAATGAGGATCACTTAACTGCACATGAATAGAAAAATCAGGATTCTTGTTTTGTTTTTTTTAGGGTGAGGGTTTTCTGACACAATTGAAGCCATCCTTGATATAGTCCCCAAGTCTATTTAAAGTGTCATCTTTGGTGTACAGGGGTCAGTAACCCAGAATCATGAATTCAATTGAAGTAGAGAGATAGTCCAGTTTCTGATATGAACAGGGGGTCAGGCTTGATATCTTGAAGGTGTAGTGCAACTTCTGGGTAGTTGGATCATAGACCTTTTATGTTAGAGAAGGAGACAAAGAATTTGGAAACTCTAACAGAAAATAATGGCATAATCAAAATGTTGATTTCATTTCAAACATATTTTCCTAAAAAACTGTTTTACGAGAAGAAATTTATTACTTTCAATTGAGAATAATGCTGACTGTTTGGTTACTGAATGTTGAATGTTTCCTTATGTGGTAATCATTTATTTTATAGGAAACTTTAAAATGAATAACATAGAAATTTCAAAGGAGAATAAGGCTTAACATAATGAAATATGCAACAAAACTTTGTTTGATTTTGCTGAAGATAGAGAACTGTATTTACTGAAGTAGGTACATGACTATATTTCTGCTCTATTTTATGAGGATTAAATTAACTACCAATGACATGCAAGAATTTTTGTTTTTTTTATTTTTTTGTTTTTTATCGTGTCGATATTTTTATTTATTTATCTACTATTCTGCTGCAACTGCATTATTTTTTGTTGGTATTGTATAGGGTTTGTTTTCTTTTTCTGTTTATTTATAGGGTTGGTTGTGTGTATTTTTTGTGTTTTTTGGGGGGGTTCCGTGGGTGGTTTTTTTTTTTGCTTATTTAAATTTTAGTGAGAAATATTTGCGATGTTTGCATATTACTGCTAATTCGTCTCTACGGTTTAGTAAATTGTTGCTGTTAGGGTACTGAAGAATGTGTAGTTTTTCACTTAGACATAAAGGGCAGATGTCGTTAAGTGAGTTGCAAGTTCTAGTTTTTTCTAGGATTTTCCATTTTACTTTGGGTTTCTGTTTTGGATCCTTTAGCTTCCAAAAGTATGTGGAAAGGGATGTTTGGTTTCGGTACAAGCTGTTTTAAAATGAGGTTAGATGCAAGTACCAGTGCTGCTTAAAAGTATTCTTAGTTGATCTGATATACACTTTATTTATAGTTGGAACAATGATCATGTATTTTAAAATATTCAACATTAAATTATTGTAATGTTCAAAATTACTTATTGTTTTCTTGGGTAAGTATATTTATATATTTAACTTTTTACTAGTTTTTTCATATTTTTAATTTTTTATCTATTTATTTAATTATTTATTTGTTTTCTATGGTTTTATATATTTTTTACTTTTAATTAATTAATTTTATACTTTCACTTTATTTTAATTTTATTTTTAATCTATTTTTTATTTATTGATTTAGTTTGTATCTTATTTTATTTTTCACTTTTCATTTATGTAATTACATGCATATATATATATATATATATATATATATATATATATGCATGTAATTACATAAATATATATTAATAAATATACATATTATCCTATATCTATGGCATGACTCTGAGTTTCATGTGCTATGCAGTCATCAGTTGCATATGGATATTTATTTATATATATAATACAGCTCTGCTCATTCATTGAGCGCTGAATAATCTTCTGAAATGTCCAAAGCTACAGGTTGAGAGTCATTATTTTTATCTAGTGTTTAGCAGACTCTTTCCGTGATGATTGTCTATACATTAGCATTTGAATAGGAAAAACGAATGCTATATTGTTTCTGAAAAAAGCCTTGCGATGTGAGATATATAACCAATTCAGCATTGATTCCGACTCAAAGAAATTTCCCCAAAAGAGGTAAAAGGATTTTATACTCTGATGTAATTAGATCTATTTTATATTTATTCTGCGTGTTGACTGGATGTGGATGCCACAAAGGCAGAAAATAAAATAAATAAGTTGTTTTCTCCACAAAGGCTTCGAGCATCACGTAACAACCTCCCCACAATAAAAACAACACTAGCTAATCACGAACATTCCCACTGGGGACTACACTGCTGCCGTCACCGCCGTGATCGCTCCTCTCAACAGAACAGTTACTACACCCAGAGTTGACTAATCATCCGACTTTTCACACAGGGAATCCAACAGAGTCGTCTCTACACACCAATATGATTTGTATCATCACACACAGAATGCGACTGACTACCCAGCTTCGATACTGTCAGGCTCATGACGTCAAACCATCGTGATTTATAACATCTCAAAGTCGACAATACCTAGCTACAAGCATTACTTGTCCCCTAAAGCCATTGTCAACCTGAATCACTACATGCATATCCTCACAGTGACACATTCCACCACAGGCCTACTAGCTACACCTGATTTCTCGTTGCCACTGCATATAAGGCTCATTATTTTGTTAATAAAGAAACGAACATTCGTGTTTTCTTTTCATTCTATAGCCTTATTTCATGCGCTGCTGTGATTCGAAATATATTGTTGGATGATGCTATCTAGTCGGTGAATGATTGGGTGTTTTTACATATTCAGACGGGTTTCTGTGTTCAGCATTCTTATGTTGCCCTTAGCAACATGGAAGTAACTATTCTCGTGGTACATGGGAGATCTGAAACTCAAAAAAATTGTATTAGGTACTCCACTCATTTCCGATAACTAACTTTTAAATTGAATTTTTATAAGTAAAAAGTTTTCTTGAAATTTTTATTTAAGTTTTAATTGAAAGCAAAATGATTAAATTTTTTATTTTCAGTAAGAAAAATACTATGGTGTATTTTAAACATAAATTATATTGATTGGAATCTAAAAATTTTCAATTTTGTTTTAATAGTTCAATTTTTCGGCCATTTTTTGAGTGATCGACACATTTATAAATAAAAGTTAATTCTCGGTTTTAAAAATCTTGCAAAAATAGTATATACATTATTTTTGGCAATTTAGTAAATTTAATGTTAAATAAATCTGATTTACTCAAGTATTATTATTTATGGCATGAAATTTAGAATTAAACTATTTCTTAAACACAGAGTTGAACTTTCTAACCTTTCCACCACATTCGAAATGTGTTGACAGATGAGAGATAAGATAAGTCTATGGCGATCACAAGTGACATAATTGTACAATTTTTCCTGTAAGGGGAAGAAATCCAGAAACACATGTTCTTTTAATATACACATAGAAATAACCATACGAAAAAGATTCAAAAACACAAAACAATTTTAAAATACGAAGGCATGACGACTTGTATTAAACTTTTCAATTTTCGTTAACTAAAGACAATTTTCACTTACTAAGTTTATAAAATAACCACAACAGATCTTCGAAGTATTTTTAAAATGTTTTTGAAACTATATAAATTATTATAATAAAAAATAAGACAATTCTTTTAAAATTTCATTATTAATCGAAAAATATTTCTTCAGACTGTAATGTCTTTAATATATATTATTTATTAAACCAATTAAAAGTTTATCAAATTAAATAGTCTCATAGTTTTACTGCATTTTTTTTATTTTACTATTAGGATCGGATTTTCTGAAATAAAGGTAAAATGTTTAAAAAAAATAATAGATGATCTTTATTCTCCAATGAGTCCTGAGTCAACTAATAAAACCAATTTTCCCAAGAAAATTTATTTTCTTAAAATTTCATGAATTTACGTGGAGATAATAGATCTAAAAAAAAAAATTTTACCAAGATTTTTAAAAATAATAATTTCAAAAATAGTTTTATTCACTTGTGAATAAGTCCTGAACGTTTCATTGAAATTCGACAATTATTTGATTTTTGCAAGAATTTCCAAATTAATGTTTGTCACCGGAAAAAAAACTGAGTTATGTAATATTACGTTTTCTATTGTAAACACTCGTAACAACTTGGTTACCCACTAACTAAAATCAAAACAAAATTTTTACCAAAATTTCGAATGTGTTAGAAGGAATTAATTTTTTTTTTTAATAATTAAAAATACTGTAATCTTACCTCTTAATAATAACATAAAACATTTTAATGGAACATTTCGTTTTTATCAGATTTGGGGTCGTTTTTATTCATACTATGCTGTTTTTTCAGCGATTTAGTGAAAATACCTAGTTTGAACCGAATTCTCTTTAGCTTATCTAGTTTGGTACAAAGAAGAGTATAAATAATCTCAACAAACAATAGACATCACAGTTAAATCTGCTACCGCCTGATAGAACTGGGTTTCTATTTCAAACTCGTTAATCTTGATATTATTCGTTACAAACATGAAAATAACGTTGTGAAGGTGAACACTTCTTAACCCACTTACACAAGTTTCATCAAAAAAGAACTGGACCAAGACCATAAGGCCAAAAGTATATTTTTTGTTGAAAAATATATTCTTATGCCTTGTTCATGTTTCAAGTTGTTACTCGTTTTCCTCCGCGTTAAGGAATTTCGTTTGTAGATTTATTAAACACTCAGCCCACTTAAAAAATTAAGTTCACTCTAGAATATGAACTCGATTAAAAAACATTTTTCCGTCTGTTTGACTCCTGTACTTTTTTTTAAATTAAACGCATATTTTCATAAAGAAACATGCAAAATCAGATTATCATAAATACATACTCAATGTCCGGGTCCATTTCATCATGATGCGTATATTATAAAGAAAACAAAACGTTTTAGAGCCACTTTGTTTGTCTTCATTTTTAAACTTCACTTTTCACAAAAAAGAAATATATGTTCAAAATGAAGGAAATTTTCATAAATAGCCGAACAAGCAACAAAATTATTGTAGTGAACATGAAGTTAAAAGCAACTCTTTTCTCTTTTCACTTTTACAAAAATTCACAATTACGTACTGAAAGAAAAAGATTTCGGGATCAGATTTCGGGATCAGATGTTCAATTAATTTTCTAACCAATGAAAGGAAGCGATTTTAAAAACTGAGAGAAAAGTTAGCAATCCAGTGTGAAAAATAAAATAGCTATAAAAACAAAAAGTAAGTCAGAATCAGTCAATGAGATGGAAGTAGTGATATCATACACCAGCAACAGGTGACAAAAGAAACTTTAAGCCTGACCCGAACATATAAAGTCCCATCAGACATTCGTTCTCCTTCTTCACTTGTGCTATTTTCCTTTACCTTTTCTTCTTCATCCTCAACATTCTCGCAGTTGACAAAAAAGAAAACGACGGCAACAACAACAACAACAACAACAAGAGCCTTCAACTGACTCGTAAAAACTAACGTCTGCTAAGTACAATTTCTTTTATTGCTTTACCTTCCTTTTCCCTTTCTCGCCGGTCATAAAAAAATAAAAAAGAACACAGATTTTACTAGTAACCTGTTAATCTCTCTACATACATTCTGCTACTTAAGACTACAAGCCCTGGACACACTTAATTCCTTACAACTATTTCTCTGGATTCACTTAACTACATTCGTACATTTTCTATTTGAACATTTTACTACTTACAAATTTGTTATTCTGTTCCGTTAATAAAAATTCCTCTTATTTTACAAATGAATTACTTTTATTCTTTCACATTTCAACTTTCTGATAATTCAGATGATTTCTGATAAATTTGGTTATGTTCCGCACAATGCCAATTTAATAAACATTCAATGATCTCCCTACTACTTCATTATACTTATTCGAAATTATTAATTTCTAGTTTTACTTTTTACAAATCTATTTTAACATGTTTACAGGTGGAACAAAATAAAGGACCGTTTTGAACCACAAAGTCACAATGCTTAAATTGCTTTAAGCAACCAGTGAATCTGGTGCTCAGGAAGGACATTGATACTCAATTGTATTAGTTTTTGCTGGTTTGTTGTTGGTGAGTTATGGGCTAATGCATTCCATGAATCAAGTTATGCCCTTTCTCATTTATTACTACTGACCAAAATGTTTCAAACTTTTAATAAATCAGTTTCAAATTACGACAGTAAAATCATCTAATTATCTGGTAGCCTTAACCAATGCAACACCAAATTGACAGCAGGATCATTTAGGGGTGAATATTTTCTTTTTTGAAGTCTGAGCGGAGATCTGTTTTGTGACACGTAAAACATTTTGGCGCATTAACCCATATGCATTGATACATATTATATTATCGGGTCTCGATTTTTATGCTTGTTCCAAATTCTCTTTGGGGATGCGGAGAGACCCGGGGTATCTGTTAAGGAACATGAACATTACTTGTATAAGAGTTTGCAATAATATTTATTGTATAATTTATTTTACAATTTTGTGTACTGGCATAATCGATTATTCCGATTCAAAAGAAAATAAAACATGGTAACTGAATCCTTTCCTGTGTGTGACACCTCCCTCGTCTGGCTGGCTCGCTGGCTGGCTGACCCCTAAACGATCACGAACGCCAATGGTGATGACCAGAATCTGACTCGTGGTTGATGCTGTTGAATACGGCACCAATTATGACGACGCTCTTGGGTCGCTAATCGTGATGATCTCATCACAGCAGCTGGTCTTCACTTTTCTGCCCACGCTGTGTATTTTGATCTCAGGAAAGACACGTTGAAAACAGCATGGCTCCCGGTTGGGAACACTTCTCCCTCCGTCGTTACATCTCTGGGCCTAGAACCGACTGGACGTCGAACTAACTTAACTCAACTCGGGTCTCGATTTTTAGGCTTGTCCCAAATTCTCTTGGGGGATGCGGAGGGACCCGGGGTATCTTATGCAAATCAAGTCTTTGACCAATGAGATTACTTCCACCTTCACATTTCGAGGTGGGCGTTTGGTTCAACCAATGAGGCAACAATATCTTCTCTAACGTAATTTCTCTTCATCTTCCTCTTCTTGATTCAACTGATTACGTCAGCAAATCTAGCTTGGACATTTTTAACTTCAGTGAGATTTATAATTTGTTTTTATTCCCATAGTTAAAGCTTTTAACCTTTTTAACCCCATCAAAAGGTTTTGACAATCTTGTTGTGACTATCTCTATTTTTCATTTCTACCGGCCGAAAAACCAAAGCTTCTGATCGACTTTTGAATAAACAATGCAAGAATGTTTTTCCTTTCTATACTCTTCAATTTTTAGCTAGTTTTTCTGTTTTTCAGGTTTTACAAGCATACAAGTATTTTATAAATATTTCTAACTCGAGCTCATATTGCAATTTACAATAAACTGCAAAACCAACAATACCACTAATAATAATTTCTTTCGCTCCAATAATAATAATTTCTTTCGTATTAAACCAAGGATTACATTTCTTTCTTTTCATGTAATTTTACAAGGCAATCTTAAACAAGGAAATTACGTTTTACAAGTATCTTAATCAAGGCAATTACGGGTTTACATGTGAGCATTGACTCGATGAAGAAGCGTCAGAGGGCCTTAGTAATATCGAAAAAGATTTAGAACACATTGAAATAAAGGATCAGAATCAAAGTTATAAACAAATGTTTATTTAATTGACTTCGATTGGTGTATGTCTTTTGTAAATCGGGTTGGCGAAAGTTTGTTCAGCTGGGTAGTTGTTAATTTACAAATAAAACTTTGATAATAATCAAAGTTGGCAGGTGTCGGTAGTGTGGTTATTTTGGAAAGATGTACGGCGTCAATCTGATGCGTTTTCTCAGCTCTAAAAAAAATGGAAAAATTAGTTAGTTCTTGGTGCGACATGTTCGGGCTGATTTCTGACTGTCTCCTTATTGCAGTCTGTTGGTTGTCTTTTGATATACGATTTTGAAAAGTTTCAGTCTACTTGGCGCAAAGTTTGGTTTCGGCTAACATCAAAAGTCTTTTTGTTCATTGGTTAGACAAAATCTTTTTTAATTATTTATTTTCCGGCTTTCCTTTATTTTATCTTTTATAGTAAAAGTTATACGAGAAGCCTCACTTATTTTGGTAGATTTCTAGTTACAATAACTAAACCATGGACTAGTAAACTTCCGTTTCTCAGCATTTGCTCGGCCTTTTCTCCTTCCTCTCTTTATATGACTGTTGCTTTTTTTGACTAGTTGAGAGAGGAGTATAACATGAGAGAAGGGGAGAGAGAGAGAGAGAGAGAGAGGAGATTTTTTAAGGAAAGCAAATGCCTTCTTTTAGTTAGGATTTTTTCATATATTTTATTTTATTTTTTAATTTTACATTTGGACACACCAAAATTCTTGCATAGTTCTACTTCAAAAGTATATATATTTGCATGTAAATACATTGCTTTTTAAATTTTTCCTTGTAATAAAAATGCATTCTTTACAGTCTACTTTAAGAAATTTTAAATTTGTTGTGTATTGGTTATGTATCCCATGCTTGAATTCCAGTTTTTCTTTCAGGTAGACAGGAAGAGAAATCAAATATTGATGCCAAAGGGAACTACATATAATTCCTAAAGAAAATTGTGTTTACTCGTATTTACACAGTGAAGTGTAGTACATCATATTTAATAAAGCTAATTTCGATTTGTTACAAATTCAACCCAAATCTTTGGCGAATTGTGATTGTTGTTCTTTAAAACTCAAACTGAACTGCAATAGTAATCTTTCATATTTTTTAGTAACCTTTATCAAGGCATTTTGTGATACAGTCGTATCTTCTCAAGAAATTACCCCCTCCCTGATATATTTCGAATATAGTTTGTTATTACATCACTATTTCTTCCTACTTCCATTATAATTGCGTATGCAGGGTGACTGAAAAGTAACTTCCCATTTTCAAATACTTATAATTTATTTTTTACTTATAATAAATTTCTATAAGAGAATAATAATAATTTCTATAAAAGAAATTAATATAAGAGAAAACTGTTTAGCATGTGATTTTATTTAAAATTTTATATGGGCACCATGTCCCTACCAGCTTCTCGAGCTACCCAGGAATCGCGTCAACTGACTCTACCAGGAAATCTTGTGGTATGGAAGACATAACTTCTTGTTTTCGCACATCAAGTTATTCCAAAGTCTTTGTTTTTGGTACGGTAGACTTACTCCTTTAACCAATCCCAAAGAAAAAAGTCACAAGATGTTAAGTCAAGACTCCTAGCCTGGCACTCATACAGACCACCACAAACCATCCATCTCCCAGGGAAATGAACATTCAGCCATTCACGAACGAAAATATAGAGAGCGCCATCTTGCATGAAAATGAAATCTTCATCATTCTTCTAAGCACTGATAAATGGTCAGATTTCATCTTGCAGCATGGTAAGTTACCTTTCGACATTCATCGTATCGCAAAGAATGAATGGACCCAGAATTCTGTCCGAAGTCATCCCATACTTAAAGGCCAATTCTGCACTTTTCTCTTTCAAATATAACAAGTTCACCTTCTCAATAGTTGCAGTTGTGACGGTTCGCAAACACACCGATGTGAATTACCGCTTCATCATTCAAGAGGATATGTGTTAAAGAGATATGATCAATCTTCATACCAAGCCAGCATATTCTCCCCAAACTCAATGCGAATGTCGCAGTCTCCAGCGAAGAGTGATTGGCAGTTAAGCCTCTTTTTGACCCCAATTCGTATTGCGTGACAGGAAAACACATCTTTCCTTGCTGCTTATAGAATTGACTTTCTTGGGCTAGACGTGGACAGTTTTTGAACTGCTTGCACTGTTTTCTGGTCGTTGGACTGGGAAGGACAACCGCTTCTTCTAGTATCAACTACAAACATAGTAACCATGAGTTTTGCATGACAATGCTTTATTATCTTTGCATCAACTTGAGCACGTACTCCTGTAATGAGCCTCTACCATCTTTAAACTCGAACAACGGATTTCCAAACTTCATAACGTGCCGCTAGCTGAGCATACCCCTGCAGAGTAACACGTTCACCAATGTTTGTAGGGCTTAAAATAATCAGTCTCAAAATACAGATACAAACAGATTGAATTCTCTTGCATTAACGATCAAACAGAAAAATGGAGACAAAATTTTCAATAAATAAATAATGTATAATTATTTTAAAATAAGGAGATACTTTTCAATCGCATAGTATATATAATTTCAATTCACAGCGTAGCCTAGCAAGTTTCACCAACATCACATATTAATATTATCATGATAACCTTATTGATCCAAACTTAATCCAAGTAACAATAATGCGTACACATTGAGAATCAATGAGCTCAATTCTGATATGAAATGTGCACGTTTTTATCGATGTGAAATATGGTGAAGCATTGTTTAAGTGAATTGACGAAGAAATAGGTTATTTTGAAAAATAAGTATTTTCTGTCCAATTGAAGGTTCGATTACAAGAGTTAAGCAGCTCGTGATAATCAAACTGACGCTATTAAGATGTGCACTTCGTTCCACCCTAATGCCTTGAACAAAGAGCTATGGAAAAATTACATAAGCACACTTATGATGAATCTATACGCTGACACATATCAGAACTGTAAGTGTATAGCATTTTTTGCGCGTAACAGCTTTTACTTGTTTCTTTTTCTTTCAATTCTCACAGTAAAAAGACCAGATGCACACAAATAGAATAACACTAAAGTGACGTTTTTCCATTAACAGAGGACAATGTTACACGTCTTGTTATATTCGTCTTAATAACATTACTTTTCACTCAATAGTCGCGACTTTCAGGATACTAACATTAAATTTAGATACGTTTTGAATTAACACTTATTTAACATTACATCTGAACAGGAAGTTTTAAAACATCAATCATAAACAATTTTAAGATATTGACTTCACAAAACTTCCTATCATGAATATTGTTTATCTTCAAACATGTAAGTTAGATTTTGTTGTTGTTTTTATTACCATTTCTTCATTTTTAACTCAACATTTCTTTTACAGCTTCAATATAAAACATTTTGTTTTATATATTAGTATTTTACAAAACTTCATTCAACAAATGAGTTTTCCTTTGTTTTTATTACTATTTCTTAATTTTTATTTGAACATTCTTTTTCAGTTCCAAAATTATTTTTTTTAATTTAAAAATGGTTTTATTTCATGAAATCTTATTCAACAAATAAAAATGTCAACATTTTTTGTAACCTAATAAGAACTTTAAAAAGATAAGGTTCATCATTATACCACGAAAATATGACTATTTTTTCTTTTAAGTGTATTACTTATATAAACTCGATACTTTCATTTTACTCTGTCAATGTAATACTTTTTTTCTGAGGAGGTGCTTTTTCTCAATGCTAAAATTGTTTTTTCCTCTTCTCTTATTTTCCACGGGGAAAATTTGTATCTTTATAAAATTTTAGAAGCAGTTTTCTTTTACTGAAACAAATCTTATGTTATTTGTTCCAATATTCTGAAAGAGAAAAAGACTTAGATCATATTTTTTAAATTTTCCAAGTAAAAGTTTTGCTTCATTAAGTAGTTGTAAAAATAAGGAAATTAAAAATAGAATGTTTGGAAGATCCTAGAATGTTCGAGAAAAATCTAGAGAATTCGAGATGATTTGAGAAATATGCAAATTAGATGTTGGCCCTACAAAAATAGGTTTTGGGAAGAGAGTAGAGTTGTTAAAAGAATTTGCTAAAATTATCAACTCCGGCTCGATTCAAGATTTGTATATCCAGCCGAAAGAATCTCTACTAAAAGTTACCGAGCAACTAAAACCTGAAAGAGAACCTCATGAAACTAAATTGGTAAATAGAATTTTTTTGACTCTTTCATTGACTAAACAAAAAAATTTTTTTCTTTATATACACATTTGAGGATTTCCAAAAATAGTACTTAAAATACTCGATAGCCTAACGTGTAAAAATTACTTCACCCACTCCTTACCTTTCCCTTCGTAACACTTCGCCTGCCAGTAGTAAACTCTATGTTTTCTATTTGAATGCAAAAATTGTATATTTATAAATATTTTTATTTTGTGTTTTTTGTAAATTAAATATTTGTCTGTGATTTAGCTCTGTGTTTTGGTCCATCACTTTTTGTTTTGTTACAATTTATAACACGTAACATTATTGATAACTTGACGTTTTGAAAAACTCTAAGTATGGTGGAGCAGGATTGATATGAATTTACGAATTCTAAGTGAAGGCTTTGTTTATTAGTTTTAAGGGGGTACAACCCTGAAAACGTGATCTTTTAATGATAATGATAATGTCATGTATGAACTACCATAATTACAAAAACCTGAAAGTTTATACATTAAAAAATTATTTTAAATATCTTAGTGCGATATGACTTTTATTAGTCTTAGAATTTTCGATTAGTAAATAAAATGTTCACTTAATAACAATATCACCTAAATGGATGAAACTAATGCAGAATTTTAAAAGATTATATTATTATAATTGAAATTAAAACAATAAAATGAAAACAATTATTGTAAATATTCATTATTCATTGAAAAATATATGTACTTAATAAATCTTATTTATAAAAGCAATTTAAGATTTTCAAATTAGATAATGTCATAGTTTTATTGTATTTTTTTATTTTACAATTCTAAGTAGACTTTAGGGAAATGAGTAGTAGTTTGAAAAAATATAACAAAAGAAACATAATTTACATCCTCCAATGTGTCCTTCTTTTAAATAATCAAGAAAATATTTAATTTCTCAAAATTTCATGAAATTAAGTAAATGGGAGATAGCATGTGTAAAAAAATGTATGCAAATTTTTATCAAGGTTTTCTAAAAAACAAAATTTCAAAAATAAGTACATTCATTGATGAATTAGTCCTGAAAGTTTCATTAAAACCCTGACAATTTTTGGATTGATGCAAGAATTTCCAAATCAATGTGTTTTCCACTGCTTCCGACTGCTAGTTAGAAACCAGAACACTTGCTTAGAGATTGTTCTGATCAACAGTTGAATGATATCGGGGTTTCTTGTAGTGCCATGTCGCACATGAATGGGTTTCCCTGCAAGAGTCTCCTGTGGGCAACCTTGAGGCCACATTATTCTGCAGTCTGGGCCAGTTTCCTTTCTATACATGTTGCCCATGGCGACCAACTGATACTACTGCTCTAGGCCTCTCCTTTAATAAAAATCTCTAACCATGAAAACATACAATAAAAAACACAACTAAACTAGCTAAACAAAAAACACCTAAACCCGTTAACATCTCTTTCTCCAAAATACAAGGTATCTGTACCAGCTTTTGCAGCGTTGAATCCTTCCTCCAAGTAAACTCACCTGACATCTTAGCCCTCTGTTAAACTAAGCTTGACCTATCTATCCCCTCCTCTAAGTTTTACATCCCTGGTTACCTTCACCGCTTTAGGAAGGACACCAATGTCCATATGCATGGACTTGTTGTTTATGTCAGCTAACATCCCCCTCTAGCTAGATCTTGATCTCTCTTGAATCTCCAGATCATTCTTACATGTATCTCCGCTTTTCTCTATTAAGATCGGTTAGCTATCTTTTCTTCCTCTACCGCTCCCCCTCATCTTCTGACTGTTCCGTACTTGACAGCATCTCGAAAAATATTGATAAGGCCATTTCTTCTCATCCGTTCGCTCATACATTTGTCTTTGGAGACTTTAATGTCCACCAAGCCAAATGGCTGGAAAACTCAGTCACAGATCTTGCTAGAGTACATACTATGAACTTTTCAATCATTCAATCTCTTACCAAAGTGGTGGGTTTCCTCACGCGTTTCTCTAATAAACCTAATGGACCTGATAGACCTCACTGCTAGATCTCTGTTACACTTCCATTCCTGACTCTTGCAATGTCAAGCAGCTTTGCCCTCTTGGAAACTCTGACCGTGGGATGGTTTCCGTATCTCCCTCCACTTCCCCTCCTCCAGAAACCTCAGACCAGCAGAATATCTTAGTGTTACCAAAGAGCAGACTGGGACTCGTTCCGCGACTTCCTGTGTGACGTCCCTTGGAACAAAGGTTTTAGTCTTCTCGTTGAAGACTGTGCGTTCTAGGTCTCCTCTTGGGTTAAAGCTGACATCGACGCTTTCATCCCAGCCAGAAAGTTGCGACTTAAACCCCATTTGTCTCTCTGGTTCTCCCCTGCTTGCCCAGCCGCTATCGCTCACAGGAATCACGTCTTCCGGTTTATCCGAGCCACGCGTCTGACTATATTAGCCGCATTTTTGCCTTTGCTTGTAATGAATGCAAGGGGATCCTTAATGATGATAAGTTGCTGTTTGCTGACAGAATGAAGCAGCGTATAGCATCCTGTAAGTTCGGTTCCAAAGACTACTGGTAGCTCTATAAAAGTGTACTAAATAACAGTAAGTCCCCCTTTTAATCAATGAATTTGAGGTCTTCACACCTTCAGCGGACAAGGCTGAGTGCTTTGCTCGAAGATTCTCCACCAACTAAACATTGGATTCGCCTCGAGTATCCGTACCCAACTTCCCACTTAGAACTGAGGCTCAACTGAGTGACGTTCACATTACCCCCTCGCTGGTCTCTAACATAATCTCAAAGCTTGACCCCCATAAAGCGAGCGGAGGCGACGAAATACCAATCATTGTCCTGAAGAAATGTGCCCCTGAACTCTTCTCTGTCTTCTACAAACCCTACAGATACTGCCTCTCTGCTTCTTCCTTTCCTGCCTGCTGGAAGTTCTCCTCTGTGGTTCCTGTATTTAAGAATTCTAGACTAATTATCGTCCTATCAGCCGCCTACCGATTTTTGGCAAAGTGAACCGAAGTGGTTCAGCATCTCACAATCTACAGTCTCTTTTCTGACAAACAGTATGGTTTCCAATTCACTAGGTCTACTGCTGATATGCTAACGAACATCACTGAGTATATATACCAGGATAAGAACGGCGAAGCTCGAGCTGTTGACCTAGCCTTCTACACAAACTACGGCGCTATGGTATAACTGGACGATTGTTTGATCTAATCCCGTCGTTCCTTTTGAATCACGTAATAAAGGTAGTATTGAACGGACATGCTTCCAGATACTATCATACGAACGCGGGTGTCCCTCAAGGCTCTGTTTTGGGGTCTATGCTTCTTCTGATTTTCATCAACGATCTCCCTGATGTAATCAGATCCCAAGTAGGCATCTACACATGACACCACCATTTACTCCTGCCTCGATCAGAAATCCGCTGAGGTTAACAAAGCGAACCTCGCTACTGAGATTGAAAAGAACCTCCAATCTGTTTTTGACTAGGGTAAGAAATGGCTCGTGAATTTTAATACTTCCAAAATGAAGCTGCTATCTGTTAACCAACACAGACAATCGCTCCTACACCCCCATTAGCATGGATCAGGCTATTCTCCCTGAAAGCACAGAACTGCGCCTACTCGACCTAACGCTCTCAGCCGACCTCAAGTGGAATGACTACATCGAATCCATAGCTAAATCTGCTGCTAGGAAGGTCGGTTCACTGTGTAGAGCCAGGAATTTTTTTCCCGTCTGAATCCCTCCTGCACATTTATAAATTTACCATCCACCCGTGTATTGAATACTGTTGTTACATCTGGCCGGGTGCCCCTGTTATTTATCTCGGGGTTCTTGACAATATCCAACGGAGAATCTGCAATGTGATCGATCTGGACCTGCTCCAGTCACTTTCTCACCGACGTAATGTGGCTTCCCTCTGTCTCTTCTACAAATACTTTTACGGCTTCTGCTCTGATTAATTTAACTTCCTGGTGCCTTCTCTGCATGAATTTACTCGAGCTACTAGACTAGCAACTAGGCCCCGCCCTTTTACAGTGAAACCAATAAAATGTAACCGCAACTTCTACTCTAGGAGCTTCTTTCCTCGCACATCCCGCCTATGGAATTTACTTCCGTATACTTGCTTCCCTGACAGTTACAATCTCCAAGAATTTAGATGTAAGGTAAATTGCTATCTCCTACGTCCTTGACTCGCATCCTTTCTCTCATGTTCCTTTCTCCGTACATTCTACTCTCATCAGCTCTTTTCCCACTAGTGTTATCATCCTTCTCTTAGCCATTTTCTGACACCTACTATAACTTGTTTCGTTTCTCTTTCTCATCATTTCCTCTTATGTAACCCCCTGTGCACCAGTGTCGGTACTACCTTGCTTGTGGTGAAATGATTATAAAAAAATTATAATAATAAAATACTTTTGTCTTTCTTCTTAATAATAACATAAATATTTTGAAAATAAAACTTTGCTTTTATTAAGTTTTGGAATTAAATCTACTATTTCCAGTAAGCAAAAAACTGGTGTATTTCAAACAAAAATTATATTGATTAGAATAGATTTTTAAAAAAGAAATTTTTAAAATTGCTGAACGGCGCTCTTTTTTAGTAGTCTTCATCGAAATGTAATTCTCTGCATTAAAAAATCTTCCAAAAATAAAATATAATTTTCTGAAACTTTACTTGGTAAATATTAGATCATTTAAAGTAAAATTAATCTGATTTTAAAAAAACATTATCTACTTTAAGTTTAAATAACACAAAAAAAGATTTTTTAAAACAAACAGTAGCGGTGATTACGTACTTGTCGCTGCTTGTTAGTCATATAACAAGTGCTGATAAAGGTGTTGACAGTTTTATGGAAACTTTATTTTTATGGAAATTTATTTTTATTTTTATGGAAATTTTATCTTTATTTTTATAAAGTTGTTGACAGTTCTATGGAAACTTTATCTATCAAAAGATATTTTAAGAAAATTCACCCACGGCATCTATGAACATGGAAAAGCACAGGAGGCGACACAAAAAACTATAACCATAAACAGGAGATTCAGAAACGCAGTGGTTCAATGCAAAGCCTATCCAGGCGCCGACTGTGGAAGCGACCACGTCCTAGTCATCGGCAAACTAAAGGTGAAACTCCGGAGATTGAAGAAGCCTAGTGCAGCACCAAAACTGAAATAGAACACGCTCATGAATGACCTCAACCTACAGAAAGAATACACTAAGCGTGAAAATCAAATACAAAGAACAAACTGGAAAAGGACACTCGAAATGGGACTCACTAAAGGAAGCGATAGTGACATCAGCAAACAACATTGCCCCAAAGGAAATCAGGCGCATAAGAAAAACGAGTGGATGACTGAAGAGATTCTCAACATGATGCAAAGGAGGCAGAAATGATATCAAGAAATGTAATGGAGTGCAGGGAACTACATAAGGAAATAAGGAGAAAATGCAGGCAGGCTAAAGAAGAATGGCTCAATGACAAATGTGCAGAAGTAGAGAGATTGGGTAGGCATAATAAAGCAGACATGCATAAAGAAATAAAAGAACTGACATGAAAAAACCTGTTCTTCAACAGGATGTATAAAATCCAAGGATGGAACAATCATATTGGAGAAAGAGGAAATACTCAAACGATGGGAAGAATATATAAAAGATATTTTCCAGGACAAGAGAGATCAACTACACAAAGATGAGGACTGACCGGAAAATATTAAAGTCTGAAGTGGAATCTACAATAGCCAAACTGAATAGAAACAAAGCAGCTGAACCAGACGGCATAGTAATAGAGCTGCTGATAGCCCTGGAAGAATTTGGCATGGAGAAAATTACAGAAATAATAAATGAAATTTATAATAGTGGTGTAATACCAGATGACCTCAGCAAGTCGATCTTCATAGCACTGCCTAAGAAGCCAGGTGCAAACGAGTGCGAACTCCACAGAACCATCAGTTTAATGAGCCATATAACAAAACCGATCGTCCGAATCCTGATGAATAGAACGAGAAGCAGAATCAGGCCAGAGATAGGACAAGAACAGTGCGGGTTCGTCAAAGAAACTGGAACAAGGAACGCTATAATTATAATTAGGATACTTTCCGAAAGGGCAATACAAATGAAGAAGGTCTTGTACCTATGTTTTATCGATTATGCAAAGGCATTTGATAAAATACGTCACAAAGAATTAATGGAGATGCTCGGCAGCCTCGACATATTTGGGAAAGACCTAAGAGTAATCAAGAATCTCTACTGGCACCAAACCGCCTGCATACTGACAGGTAACGAATTCAGCAGATATACAAAGATAGAAAGGGGCGTAAGACAATGATGTCTCTTTTCACCGGATCTATTTAACTTGTACAGCGAGACTATTCTGAGGACCCTAAAAGTTATGCCAGAATTCGTCATCGGAGGCCACAATTTAAACAACATATGGTATGCAGATGATACAGTGCTGATAGTAGACACAGAAAGGCAACTACAAAACCTCTTACAGAAGGTAGATGGAAAGAGAGACAAGAAAGGACTACAAATAAACTGCAAGAAAACTGAATGCATGGTCATCAGAAAAAAGGGCAGCCCAATATATCAAATACAGGTGGGGTATACTAAAATGAAGCAGGTACAAAAAATTAAATACCTGGGAAGTGTTCTAACAGAAGACGGAAAGTGCGACACAGAGATCCGAAGGCGAATTGGCATGGCGATGCAAGCATTCCAGAAGTTGAGTAAAGTATTAAGAGACAGGACAATTTCGCTAGAAACAAAAAAGATAGTACTGAATTGCTATGTGATGTCAGTTCTTCAATATGGCAGTGAATACTGGACAATATCATCGAAGATGAAGGAAAAACCTGAAGCGACTGAAATGTGGTTCTACAGAAGGATTCTGCGAATATCATGGATCGAGCATATGAGCAATGATGAGGTTTTGGAAAGGATGGAAATGAAAAGGAAATTAATACTGAGTATCAGAAAGAGACAGCTAAAGTTCTTGGGACATGCAATGAGGAAGGAGAGCTTGAAGAACCTGATACTAACAGGCCAGATAGAGGGGAAAAGAGACAGGGGAAAGCAGTGGATAACATATTTGAAGGATCTGATCAGGTGGATGATGGAACGAGGGTTGCTTGGAGTAACAGGAGAAATCGTGCTAAGAGCCACAAGGGATAGGAAGACGTGGAAAGCCATGATCGTCTACGTCCTGAAAGGACAGGGCATATAGAAGATGTTGACTGGTGTGCCTCCTTTTTATATAACTTTTAAGTACTCAGTAATCTTTAAAATGCTGGAAAATACTTTTCGTAATATAATTTTAGGAATGTTGACTTTAAATTTACTATAGTCATCGCTTTTATTATCTGATAATGTCGTGTATATTTTATTTAATAAAATAATAGAAAATACTTTGGTTTTTGTTCTTAATAATAACAAACATTCTGACAATAAAAATATGTTTTTATTAAGTTTGGGGCCTTTTTTCATCATGCTATTCTGTTTTTTGTTTTGTTTTGTTTTGCTTTTTTAGCAAAAAGTGAAAGAAGTGTACTTCTTTTTAAATTTACCCTTAAAAATGTTTAGCTGTCTCTTTCTGATACTCAGTATTAATTTCATATTAATATTAGGTCCCTACATATATTTTCGACTATGCTGTTTTTTAGCGATTTAGTGGAGGTACCTCCCATGGACTTTTATTATCTCTCATCTGGTGAGTTGTCAACATATTTCAAATACGTCGTACAAAAAGTTCAACTCTGTGATTTAGAAATATTTTTATTCTAAATTTCAAGCTATAAATAGGAAATACTTGTGTAAATCAGATCAATTTAACATAAAATTTGCTAATTTTCTAAAAATAATGTGTCACGGATGTATATTTTATTTTTGCAAAATTTTTAAAACCGACAATTAACATTTGTTTTTAAATATGATGACTGAAAAATTGAAAGATTAAAAAAAGGTAAAAAAATTTAGATTCCAATCAAAATAATTTCTGTTTGAAATAGAACAGTTGCTTACTGGAAATAGTAAATTTAATCATTTATGTTTCAATTAAAACTAAAATAAAAGTTTCAAGAAAACTTTTTTATTTTTAAAATTTCAGTTTAAAATTCAGATATCGAAAATGAGTGTAGGTACCTAGATGGTCATTATAGGTGTTGTGGGATCTCCCCTTTTTGTATATGACAATGGACTTGACTGAGTGTACATATACTCCTGCCATAGAGAGAACAGCATAAAGTAGAGAATAATCGTAGAGATCCGTGCGAGTTTTCGGATAGTACCGGAACTGATAGGTAAGTTACCGAGAGATACCGGACCCAGAGACTACCACATCAGAAGTCGGACTAGCTCTGAGCTCCACTCAGCTAGAATAATATACACGGATATACTATTTCCAACGACTTCACTTCAAGATGTGTATATATTTATTTTTTACTAATAGCATTCCTGGATTTACTAACCTGCGTTCAAGTTTGTATATTACGTTCAATATAACCTACTTTACTATCTCCATATCTGGTTTTTTTTTTTTTTGTTCATTATTTTGTGCGGTTCCTCACTCGGAATCCACAATAAGTGACATAACTGTAGAATTTTTCAGGTAAGGGGAAGAAACCCTGAAACACGTGACCATTTAATGTATTTATAGAAATTACCATACAAAAAAAAAGCTTCATATACACAAAAAAATGAAAATCATTTTAAACATACGATGGCTAGATGATTTATTTTCGATGATCAACTTATAACAAAACCGAGAATAGGCTATACGCGGGTGCTCATCTATATTAACACATGCTTGAGGCAAGAGAGGTCTGGTCTGCCCTTAGCGGGAGAAGGACATGTCCGTGTCGCGGTTCCGAAGCCTTCACTTTGTATTGCTACCGACCACAGATGGGTGAATAGTTGGTAGCAGAGAAGAGCTGACATAGCAGAAGTTGTCCCAAGTATCACCACACGGACGAGCAGACGAAACTTTGAATAAAAGAACTAATCCACTAAGACACAAGAGGCTACTAGGTATGAAAGAGAATGAGAAGTCTTCAGAAGGAATCAGAAACCCAACCCAAAGCAGAAAAGAAGGGATTAACCTCTATTCGTCTTAAAAAAACAAGGAAAGGTGTGAACCGGATAATAAGCGAACCTATCTATTCCTATTTAAAAAAAAGAATAAAAGTAAATAGTAAGCAACATTTCAGAATTTAGATTGAAACGTTAGAAGTGTAAAGTTAAAGTAAATTTTAGAAGAAACCAGAAAGCCAGTCCCAAGCAGGAAACAAAGGATAAATCTCTACTCTTGTTCAAAAAGACCAGGGAGCAGTGTGAACCTGATAATAAACGAATCTATCTTATCTTATTGAGGAAGAAAAATAAAATGTAAATAACGTTTTAGAATTGCTCCAACATTTGTAGTGAGTCTTTCAAATTTTGAATCACTTCATCTTCAATGTTATTCTCTTGAGTTTTTCAAACTTGCTATGTTAGCTTGGACAGTGTAGAAACTTAATAACAAATCTATCATTTTCTTGTATCATGGATATGAATTTAGTTCTTTCAGTACTGACCAACCTTACTTTAGACCGCATATTCCTTTGTATTATTTAACATTTCACCAAAAGTCAGATCTTCCAGCTTCACTGAATAAGCCATTAATGAAACATTCATCTCGACTTCGCATCTGGCTGCAGTAAAAAAAAAAAAAAAATAGGAGCAAAAAACAGATTCATTATTTCTTTTTTGTTTTTAAGCATCTCCACCATACTTCAACAAGCTCCAGGTTTTCTATTGATAAAAAGCATCATTATTGTGATCAGTCAATACTGCACCTTTGTTAAAGAGTATTCAGCTGTATTCACAAGTTCTTTATTAACTCACATCGTCAAGATTAGCGCTATTGCTATTATTGCTACTTCCAGGTCAACAGTATGTATACTTCTTTGCATATATAAATCAGAAAACCTCTCACATTCAAATAACAAATCACTCAATAAGTCCCAGACCTAGAGATGGCGCCACTAATAAAAAATTAAAAATGCATATAATTTTGATAAAGTACTAATCTTCAAATTGCACGCGAGAAAATTCGGGCCCAATCGAATTATTAGTTTAGAAATTACAGTTATTTAAGTGAAGCTACTGTTGCAAATTTTCAAAACAATGGAAAAATCTGAATTTCGTGTGTTGATAAAGCATTGCTTTCTGATATAAAAATATACTGTTCAAGAAAATCAATGGCTTCATAAGTGTTATTCGTCTCTACTCCGTTAGAAACAACGGTTAAGAGATGGTATTCTGAATTTAAACGCGGTCTACAGACACAAATGATGCTGAACGCTCAGGTCGCCCAAAATCGGCAGTTGTCCCGGAAAACACCAAAAACTCCACAAACTCGCTTGCGCCGATCGTATATAAGTTGCGTGAGATAGCAGAGGAATTGAACATATCAGAAGGTGGTGTATTCACCATTTTGCATGAACATTTGTCAGTGAGAAAGCTGTGTTCAAAGTTGGTGCCGCGCTTGCTCACAGTCGATCAAAAACAACAACGCGTCGACGATTCAGAGCGTTGATTGCAATTATTTCAACGCAACAAGGAGTTTTTGCATAGATATGTGACAATGGATGAAACATGGATCCACCACTTCACTCCGGAGTTAAATCGGCAGTCAGCTGAGTTAACAGCAGCAGGTGAAAGCGACCAAAGACGCAAACACTAGCAGGCAAGGTTTTGGCCTCCGTATTTTTGGAATGCGTAAGTTATTTTGTTCATCGATTACCTTGAGAATGGAAGAACCATCAAAAGCGAATATTATATAGCATTCTTGATGCGTTTGAAGGAAGAAATCGCCAAAAAATGGCCACAAATGAAGAAGAAGAAAAAGTGGTGTTGCAGCATGACAACGCAGCGTGTCACAAGTCGATCGCAACGATGGCAAAGTTACATGAATTGCACTTCGAATTGTTTCCACATCCACCCTATTCTCCAGATCTGGCCCCCAGCGACTACCGTCTCTTTGCAGACCTCAAAAGAACGCTCCAGGGAAAGATTTGGCTCCAATGAAGAAGTGATATCGGAAACAGAGGCGTATTTTGAGGCCAAAGACAAATCGTTCTACAAAAAAGGCATCGAATAGTTAGAGAAGCATTGGAATCAGTGCATCACCATAGAAAGAGGCTATGTTGATCAATAAAGTCGAATTTTGCCTAAAAGTTGTTCTTTTATTAGTTAAGCCCTGGATTTATTGACTGATGTGTTACATCACTACATCTAATCTACCGAGTAAGTTTTGTTATCAATACAAACACATCGTGTTCATGGCGAGGTGCTGAACAATTTTAATCTCTCCCATTTTCCAAAGTCTGAACTATTGAATTCAGATATATTATTGAATGAACCAAGACCTTTTCAGCACCCATCTCTGTATGCAGGAATAAATTTCTTCGGTAACTTTTATTTTTTAACTTCTTAAATGGTATTTTTATTTTGCAGATTTTGTAACAATAGCATCCATCCTAGGAACAGGTATTTTAGGTAAGGATAAATTAAAACATTTTAAGTATCATATATTACCGGCCATAATTATTAGCCCACCCTAGTTTTAAAATAAAGATGTATTTCATAATATTTTTAGTATTTATTTCCAAGTGGATAATTCTAAATGAAAATAGAATGGTTCTTTGGACGAGTAGCAGCCAAGAAGTCTTTGCTTCAGCCAGCTAATATTAAGAAGAGACTAGCATAGGGAAGAGAGCACAAAAACTGGACACAATAACACCGGTCAAAAGGGTTTCGGATTGATGAGTCTAAGTTCGAACTGTTTGGGAGTAAAAGGAGGGTGTACATGCGAAGGAGGGTTGGGGAGTGAGTGAAAGATGAGTGTGTACAGTTATCGATGAAACATCGTGGTGGATCCTGCATGGGGACTATGAAAAAAGAAAAGTACCATTCAATCTTACAGAGATATGCAATCAAATCTAGATTGCACATTGTGGGTCAAAATTTCATCCTTTAGCAGGATAACGACCCAAAACATACTTCTTAATTGTGCCAAAATTATTAAAAGAAACTGCTGGAGTGTTAAAAGTTATGTGTTGGCCACCTCAGTCACCAGACCTCTTACCAATTGAACTTGCATGAGTTGGATAGGAGAAGTAAGAAGAAACCGCTTAGTAATGTTCGGGATTTAGTTCGGTGTCTAAAGGATACCTGGAGTGAGTTGTCAGAGGATTATTTTTAAAAAATTGTGGCTAGAATGCCCAGAGCGTGTGCAGACGTAGTGAAAGCAAAAAGAGGTTATTTTGATGAAACTACAATATAGGTAATTATTAAATATTTATAAATTCATTTGATGCACATGTTATTGTGCAGTATTAACAAAAGAGCCATTATATTTTCATTTACAATTATTCGCTCGGCAATAAATACTAAAAAATAATATGAAATACATCATTTTTTAAAACACTGGGGTGGCCTAATAATTATGGCCCGTAGTGTACTTCCGGAGAAAATTTTGAAATTTTATTTGAAAAAATTGACTTATTTGTTGTTTTTTTTTTAAATTTTTCTCCAATTCTGAAATTTAATAATTTAAAAGATAAATACCTTAGTGTATCTTTATATATACATGAATTTTACACTCAACTATTGAAAAGGGTGCCGTGCAAGTGTTGCTCAACGAATTTCATTGGGGTGATAAAAATTTACATTAAAGAAATATAACAATATAGCATTATAAGCTAAATGTAATTAACATTAAATATTATATTTTCTTGCATATAACATTTGTCTGAGGCTGAATAATTTTTAACCACTGTGCACATTTTCTTCGATTTTTGCTTTGACGAAAGAATACCGATAAATTGGTTTAACTGTATTTATTCTAAAAAGGTAAGCCCACCTGTATTTAATCTAAAAAAGGTAATTCTGCTTGTATTTAATCGTTGTTATATTTCGTTATTACAATTTTGAAGTAATATATATTTTGTGTTACTTCTTTCTTGTTATGAATTGTGCCTTTTTTGTTATAAGCTACTTTTTAATACTTTTGTTATAAGCTGCTTTTATCGCTCTCTGTACCAATAAAAAAATACTTCAATATATATGGACCAGGTAGACAGAAAAAAATCTTCATGAATAGAGAGTAAAATACCAGTCCTGTAGTTAATGCAATGGTTTTTCATAGTTGGAACCTGTAGGTGGATCGCCAGGGTTAATGAACTAAAATTCCTCCCTTTTGCAAGTCTACAGAGCTAAGAAATTTTTGTAATATATATATATATATATATATATATAAGAAAAATTAAGACAGACACGTTATTTCATGGTGAATCGGAAGTTTAGGCCTATTTCAGGCGAACCATTGTCAGCTTTCGTCTTTATTTAACAAAGGATTTTACATGAATGAGATATACAAAAACCTAAAAAACGAATAAAAATAACGCTCGCTCCCTTAAAAGAAACTGATTATTTCTCTTAATGTTTTCTTTAAGGGTGCGACCGTTATTTTTATTCGTTTTTTAGGTTTTTGTATATCTCATTCATGTAAAATCCTTTGTTAAATAAAGACGGAAGCTGACGATGGTTCGCCTGAAATAGGCCTAAACTTCTGATTCACCATGAAATAACGTGTCTGTTTTAATTTTTCTTATACTTGCTCTATATGTATTTATATGCATATATGTTTAGAGCTCTCTTAGAGAGTTATCCTACCACTGTATGTAAAGGATGCTCCTTTGGATTCTTCTATTCCCACACTGCATACTGATATATATATATATATATATATATATACATATATATATATATATATATATATATCTTCTAAACGTATGCTGTTAAATACAAGAGACAATGAATGTCTATTATGTTTAATCATGAGCCGTTCTAGACATCGTATTTTGGCTTTAATTTCAGTTGAAAATAAAGACAAAAATTCTCAAACATTTGGATAATTTTTTATTAAGTTGGTTCTAAGCTTTCAGCTCACACGAGCCATCTTCAGAGAGGTTACAAGTTAACACAAAAACATCCACCATCAGCGACGATTTTATCCTGTGTTGACATAAAACTCCGCTAAGCAACTAAACATCGTCGCTGATGGTGGATGTTTTTGTGTTAACGTTCTTGTAACCTCCCTGAAGATGGCTCATGTGAGCCGAAAGCTTCGAACCAAATTAATAAAAAAATTATACAAATGTTGAAAAATTTTTGTCTTTATTTTTACCTGAAATTAATATACATAACGATTTACACATAAATATATACGCATGTATAAATATTTTTCTGATGTTAATAAAACAGTGCCCATTGAAATAACAGAACTATGAAGCATATATTAATAAATATACATGTTATTCTACATCTATAGCACGACTCAGAGTTTTGTGCACTATGCAATCATCAGGTGCATATTATGAACTGACCGTTTCTAGATTTGAATTGTTATTTTCGGTTCTAGTGTTGTTTATGATCGTGATAGGGGTATAATTTTTATTAAATATATAATTTGATTTGGTTTAAACTGAAACTGAAACATGAAATAGCAAAGTAAAATCATAAAAATTCTACGTGTAGCTCAAGGAGGACCACTTGTAGTTCATTATATCTTATAAGCACAAAAAATATATTATTTCATGACAGCTGCCTGTGGACTAAAGAAACAACCCAGATTTCTGCATTGCTGTGGGGTGCGTATAATTCTGCGGAGGCCAGTGAATTGGTCGGTATATATTATTAAATTATTATGGAGATTAAGGTGCATCTTCGAGATTAAAAAAAAACAAAAAAAAAAACAACACCGGTCTATATAGAAACGACAAATTAAATCTTCCTCCGAAAAACAGGTCCACGAAAAACTGGTCCACGATCTGAATAATGGCCACTACAAACCACATACCAAAGTTTCACACAACTACAAATACGTCAACAAAGAGTCTAACCACCACCGTAAATTACTAGACAACATGAAAATCAATCCAGTTTAGACTATCTACCAATTCTAGTAATAAAGGTTTTCAACGGGAAAATTTCAAAGGTCTTAAAAAAAAGTAAAAGTTTAGAATACTTTGATAAAAACTAAGAAGGCAAACATAAGCCAAAACTATGTAATTGTAACATCATATGGTTTAACCCAACTTTTAATTGTAATGTCTAAACAAACATCGGAAGAATTTTCCTAATTTTAATACACAAGCACTTCAACCATTCCCCCATACTAAAAAAAACTTTTTCACCAAAAACCAATGCTACGGTTAGTTATATTTGCGTTAAGAACATCGATAAATATATCTCAAAACATAACAATATGATATTAAATAAACACATGTAAAACCAGCAAAATAATAGTAACTCTACTAAAAATATTTGTAACTGCCAAAATTACGATCTACCCACTTAGCAGTCAATGATTGACCGAATATATTATGGGTTATCCGTTATAATGGAGTGTATGTGTGTTGAAACAGATTAGTTTGATTTAGCCTTGTTAGTTAGATAGCCCACTATAAGAGGGGTACAAAACAAGAAGATAAAATTGTAAATCGAAACAACAATTTATATATATATAAATCAATTAAGGTTTTAACAAATAAAAGTGATGTCATTTGGTTGTTAAGGTCGTTAAAACGTTCGTAGTAGTCCTTGCAAGAAAAGTTTTTAGTCAGGAACGTATGTGTGTATGTATGTGTGAGCGTTATTGTTGGTAGTAGTGTCTTTGAAGTTTTCGCTCAGTCTTAAACACCTAAATTATCCCAAATTATTAAACAAAAGAATTGAACTGACGTCCATATGCAGAGATAGAAATAAATATCTGCTTAAATACTTAGACCCGGATTAACATAGATCCACCTTTTCAATTTTTTTTACCTGTTTTTTAACTTTTTCCGTTATTTATTATTGTTTTTATTTGTTTATTTATTTTTAATGCCTTTCATTCCCGAAAGTAGTAAACTACAAGTGGTCCCCCTTGAACTACACATACAAGATCTGCTCCTAACAAGATTTTACCCTGTAATATTAATTTAAGTTTTACGATTTTACATGTTTAAGTTTCAGGCTAAGTCAAATTAAACTATACATTTGATAAATTAAAACAAATGCCATCCCTAATTTATAATTTATAATGAACATGAACAATGCGAAAACCAAAATTAAAAATTTAAAACTAGAAACGGTCAGTTCATAATATGCACCCGATACTTGCGTAGTGCATGAAATATGATATGGATGATATAAACGTAGAATAATTATATGTATATTATGTATATTTATTAATATATATATATATATATATATATATATATATATATATATATATATATATATATATATATATTAGATAACGAGATATATTTTATATATCAAGAACAATATTGGGGGAAAACGTATGACAAAGTGGAAAAAGTTTTCTTGTGACACCTTTCTTCTTATAGAACTTCATCAGTTTAAATTTTCTGTTAACAAATTTTGTCCGATGAAGTAGAAAGGACGAAACGCGTCACAAGAAAACTTTTTTCCATTTTGTTTGTTTGTTTGTTGGTTCGGTTTTATGACATATCAACACTGTAGGTCATTCAATGCCAAATTTAGTTTATATATATATATATATATATATATATATATATATATTAACTATATTGGACTTGTAAACGTATATAAGCAACATAAGCTAAAGCTTATTTTCTTGCACATTGCAAAATAATTCCATGTATTATTGTCTGCGACAAGAATTTACATTTAGTATAGACAATTTGTTTGCACAATGTTAAAAGGTAGCATATACTGATTACACATCAGTCTACATCCTTGATAAGAGACCAGTTCTTTTCAGGAAGTTTATTATATGACTTTGATTAATTTTTGTAAATAGTTCCTTTGTGCTCTTAATGTTGTAGAACTTTCTTCGAATGTGTGTAAGGTTTGTGAATTCTATCAGTATATATTTTACTGTGTATTGGTTTCCAGAGGGACATTTAGGAGGAGGCTTCCCTTCTACTATGAAAGAATGAGTCAGTCTAGTGTGTCCAATGCAGAGATGAGCAAGAGTGGTTTCTTCTCTTCTTGTTTCGTTAGGATTCAGTTTCCTTTATTTTAAAGTGGCTTCTATTTGGTAGAGCTTGTTGTGGGTATTTTTGTCCCATAGTTGTTGCCATTTTTGTAACATTTAGATTTATTGTTTTTCCTAGATTTGTTTATATTGCTCGGCTCTTCCGTCTTCATTCTTTCTATCAGGCTAAATCTATTTTTGGTGTCAACCTTTGATGTTGATGATTCTGTAGATTGGCTTGTTAAATTCAACAACTTTAAACGTTCCCGTGAAGATGAAATTAGAATATTGTCTATTTTGGAATGTGGGGAACGTTCTGCCTTATAGTCGTTTGGTTCGGGGTTTGATGTTTGATTTTTCCCAAGGTTGGCAATTTTAGAAGTAGGAAGACGGCTTGATGATTTCTGCGACTTTTGTTTCTTAGAAGAAGTGGTTTGTGTCTGAGCTGTAGTTTTTGTAGTTGTTTTAATGGAGGATTTTCCTTTGTCTACAGGATTACTTTGGGAAGTTAGTGTTTCTGAAGCTGTAGGTGTATTATTTTTGTCAAGTTCAAGCAAGGCTTTTATCTTAATAAAACTGCCCTAGTCACCCGGATCCAGCTGAATTAATGTTTTGACAAATTCTTCATATTTGTTCTGTTGTTTTTTCCCTGTTAGACTACTTGGGAATAAGTGGTAGTGTTAGACCCTACTACCATCTTCTGTGCTTCTTGGTAAGGAATGTTATTTTTGTACTATATTGAGAGAATTTCCTTTTCTCTTCTCCAACTGTCGCAAGATCTTGTGTAGACCAGATGGTCACCACCACAGTTAGCACATTTATTGGGAAATTCACATTCATTCATGTGATGGTGAGGATCTTTTCGGACACATTTTCCACACACCTCTCCTCCTCTACAAGTGTTTCATGGTGTCCATATTTTTTTATATTTATAACATCTCAAAGGGTTAGGCACAAACTGCTCGACCCTCTCCATGGTATAGCCTACTTTCATTTTCCCTGGTATTTTTTATGTGTTAAATGTTATTATATAGTTGTTTGTTTCTATCGTTTTACCTTCTTTTATTTTTATTTTTTTAATTCATTTAACATCAATGACACCTTGTTTTTTTCAACTCTTTCTTAATTCCTTCTGTTGTACATAGAGATAGTTTTTTGCTTCTCCCAACCCCCTTACTTAAGTTCAGGGATTTGTGATGCTATGTTTTTACTGGAACGTTGTGGAATATAGTCATTTTCAGTAGAAAATCCGCATGTTTCTTCTTTTTCACTTCGACGGGCAGTGTCTCATTTTCAATTTCTTGACAGGTAAAGGCGTTAAATTGCCTGATATCACCTTTTCTATTATAAAAGGAGATAAGTTTGTGATCGGTGAGCTGCATGACTCTATAATAACAACTCTCGGAAAGGGTGATACGGCTTCATTATCTGATGAAGAATCAGATTCTATATAGTTGCGTTTAAGTTTTTTGTTTGTAGGGGAAGCCATGAATGTTTTTTATATTTTTCGCTGGTCCCATGCTCCACCGCCCACCACGGTGTCCAACTTATGTTGAGAATAAACCAAGATGGAAAGACATTTGCCTTGGCTGAGACAGGGATACAAAACCAGTATACTCATGCCAAGGGCATGATTCTGAGCCTCTGTCAAACGCACAACAATCTAGCATCGGTCAAAAGTCATACCTCTCAAAATGATTGACCCTCAGCCCCCGCCTTCTATCATATATAATAAAGGATTGGGATTGGTTCCGCAAGAGCAGATCGATAGTTCTACACGAGCAGATTGTATAACATGATCGAGAGAAAATAAAAACAAATATGATCGGATTGATCGGATCGGAATCTCCGACCTGAGTGAACCTGGGAGCAGTGGTGACTAAGGGGTAGCTTCATTGTGTGGTATTCCCCAGAACTCCGGCTCTTTCGAATCCGAGCTTCCCTACCGGATGCAGTTCACAGTCATATCTAGGACCGTTTTCCATTTTGTCATATATATATATATATATATATATATATATATATATATATATATATATATAAGAACACATTTTGTCTGAAAGTTTTATTTTAATTTAAAATCACGTAACACTTTTAACTATTCTGTTCAAACCATCAGTGTGGCATTGACACCATGATGAAAATCACTGGTTGAGCGAGAAACTTGTTTTCTTCAAACAAGATAATAGGTGTGTTCAAAAATCCCAATACTCACTTTTTTGAAAACTAGAAACTGAATTTACAGTGGAAAATTAATTTATGAAAAAAAATGCTGTTAACTTTTACACAAATCTAGCAGAAGTTGGCTGTTTATTTTTATTTATAGTCAATGTTTCCAACTTGTAGTCCCAGGTTCAACAAAAAACTAGTTGTCTCCCCTTGAATAAAGTTTCATCTATGGAGTGTATTTCTGAAATACATTGCCATGTTCAGTGATTCTTATTCTATGAGCAAGATGTGGCGATATTGGCTCTCCACAGTTTTCCGTCCTTTGCAGCTCTTAATAGTGTTTGTCCTTTGGCCATCTCTGCCAAACACTGCTTCATTATCCATTTACTCAGATTTGCCAGGCATGGGTTAGTGAATTACTTTCTTTTGTCTTTCTTATCATCAATCTGTCCTGTGGGTATCAAATTTTCCGACCCCTATGTGCTCCAAAATTTCTACCGTCTTTTCCTGGCATAGGTGTTCTTTTTGTTGCTATCGTTCTATAACATTGTCATTGCTCACATGCCTGGTCCATGGTATTCCCAGCTTCCTCTGTAGAACCATATTTCTGTTACTTCAAGTCATTTCTTCATCTGTGAGAAGATAGTCCAGAATTCACTGTCATATAGGAGGAAAAATACTGCATAACAGTTCAGTATTATTTCCTTTGTTTCAAGAAATATTTTTTCATTTTTTAATACTTTGCTCAGATTTTGAAAGGCATCTTTCACTGTCCTAATGTGCCTTCCGTGTCGCACTTTCCATCCTCTGTTAATACACTTACCAGATATCTAAATTGTTTCACATGTTTGATTTTGACAACTCCAGTTTGTAGTTAGCATGTTTGACTGTTTTTTGTTTTTCTTTTTGCTAACAACTGTGCATTCAATCTTCTTGCAGTTGATGCTTAGTTCTTTATTCTCACTTTCTTTCACTACTTTCTGTAGAGGTTTTTGTAGCTTTCTTCCTGTGTCTGCTTTTAGCACTGTGTCATCTGCATATCTTATACTGTTAAGATTGTGGCTGCTAATAATTAATCCTGGTCTCACTGTGTAGGTGAGAAAACATATCTCTGTCTTACACTCCTTTCTATTTTTGCATATTTACTGAACTCATTTCCTATCCATATGCAGATAGTTCACTGCCATTATAGGTTCTGGATTATTCTAACATCCTTCCCACATATATCAAGGCCACTTATCTGTTTCCCCAGTTCTTTGTGACATAATTTATCATATGCTTTTGCATAATTTATAAAACACAGGTATACATCTTTTGCATCTGTATTACTCTTTCTGATATCATTCTTAGCATAAATATCACATTCTCTGTACATATGTCTTTGATAAATCTGCATTGATTCTGATGCACACTCTATTCATCAAAAGTTGGGTTATAAGTTTTGTTATATGGCTCATTAGGAGGTCATATTCATTTGACCTGAATTGCTAGAGTGTGCTATGAATATATATCTACTCAGCACTTATGGTATTTCACCACTATAGTATATTTCATTTATGACTGTAATCATGTCAATGCCAAAATCATTTAAGGCTATTTGCATCCCAATTACGATTCTGTCTGATACTGCTTTGTTTCTGTTCAATTTGCCCAATGTTGATTCCACTTCAGATTTCAGTATTTCTGGTCCTTCTTTATTTCTGTGTATTGTCAGTTGTTCTCTTTCATTGTAGAAGAGTTCTCCAATGTATTCAATCACTGAAGTATTTTTATTTCTCTAATATCACTGTTCCATCTTTGAATTTTATGCATCCTGCTGATCATGTCTTTTGTCCTGTTTTTTTTATGCATATTTGCTTTATTATACTCATTGCTTCTATTTCTGCATATTTTTGTTAGTCATTCTTCTTTAGCCTACTTGCATTTGTTCCTAATTTCTTTGTATTGAGTCCTAGATTCGATGTTGTACTTTGGCACTGTTTTTGTCTCCTTTTCATCGTTGATGAGAATTTAATCTGTCATCCATTCTTCTTTCCTTTGTATATTTTTCTTTGGGATGATCTCGATTGCTGATGTTATTAAATTGAGTTTCAATTTCCATTTTGTCCATTGTATCTATTTTTAACTTTGCCCATATATTTCTCCTTGGCATTCAGAGCAATGATACTGTCAGCTGTAACTGATGAAGCTACTAACTTTCTTTTCATTAATAGCTCCAGTAGCTTGATTTAAAAATAACAGAAAACATCCTAACACAGGCCTAAAATTGTATTATCAAAAACCGCATTTATTTTTATCTGAGCCAGTATGTTTATTGAAATCTCTATGTCAGCCTTTTATCTCCTTAATTCTTGTTCTGTCTTCATGAAAAAAATGTGCCATAATTGCAATCATTATGTTAACCAAAATGATTTTTGAAACAGTTTTTTAAAAATGTCTGATTTTATTTAATTCTAGGATTACCATTGACTCTGAGCAATTCCGGTTTTTACCCATTTCTTGTGATCTCTATAACTGTTTTTTTTATGGAGGTAAGTGTGTCATTGTTTATCTTTATATCTCTTATGAAAATCAGTAAATGTTTCATGTATGTAGGTGATATTTTAATTTTAAATTGTGTCTAACAAATTTATTTAAAATTAGAACATTATTAATCAATATTTGTTTGAAAGATAAGACAATCGGGTGAATTTGGTTAGCATTTTATCCCTAATTGCCAATCATCTTAATCTGAGATCAATGATTAGCGAATAGGTATGTAAGAAAGAGAAGCAATATCAATTGGTGTTACTTGACCTTTATGTACACAGTGATCTTCAAGATGGTGACTAGAAGAAGCAATGAAAAGTTGGCAAAAGTTGGTTGAATTTTTTTTACATCTCAACACCTAAGACAGTTGAAATGATAGAACAAAACAATAGAATTTCTCTTGGCATTCTTGGAACTCTAAGCAAGACTCAGTCTATTAGATTTACTAAAACATTTCCCATCTGCACTTTAAAAAAATATACACTTAACAGTAAACATAAGCTGATTAAAGTATCATTGATTGTAGAAGTCTATAATTTACAGATGTAACTAGATACAGGAGCTAGCATATCTGTAATTTCACATCAGTTGTATAAAAAATGTTTAAGGATGTCAGCACGAAAAGGTATTCACTGAATCTGCTGGTTTATGGTGATAGCCAGATTTTGGTATTCAGTCAGATTTCTGTTCATTAGCAGAATCAACAGGCAACACTCTCTTTATTAGTAGTAAAACAGGGGGGACTATCATTATTAAGTCATAACTGGTTGATTTTTCTGAATTTAGATTAGAAATAGATTTTTAGGACAAGGCAGAAGAATATAAGACTATCAACCAAGTATTGGAGAAACACAAAGCAGTACATGATAGAGAAAATGAAACAGTTACTGAATTTAAAGCTAAATTATGGCTGAAGGATAGTGTGCAACTAATAAAATATCCATTGTAAGATAAAGTTAGACAACATGGAAGAGAAGGGTATAATAAAATCATTGTAAGGTAGTGATTGAGTCTCTCTAATTGTTTGTGTACCAAAGAAAGATAGGGAAATACATATTCACAAAGATTTCAAGGTGAATATGAATTTTATAAATTATGACACAAGGGAATTCTGGGTAATAAATAATATACAGCTTGTTTTACATATAGTACACCAATGCCATGTGTCATTTTCATGACTGTGAAACTATGATTAAATTCTGACTTAAATATGTAAACAATATCAATATGTGACAAATTCTTAAAAATTGATAAAATTTGCTGGATTATTTCACATTACAGTAAAATTAAAATATTAACTAAACCTTCTTGCATTCATCATTCTCATTTAAGCCAAGAAGTTAAGCTGCTTTTTGGATATTGTAAATATTAGTTATGATTTTAAAAAGAAAAGAATACAAAGCTTTTGCTTTTTTTCCTTTCAGACTCTATTAATATTGATTGGGGTTGAGATCCTGCAGAAAGCTCATGCTATCCAAGTTAAATGTGATAAGGTTCGTTTCCCATTCACTTTTTCTAGATGATTCTTTTCTGCTAATAAAATTTAACTTTTTCAATTGCCATATGGAATAATCATTTTTCTATTGTCTGATATGAATGAAGAGATTGATGCATTGCTAATGAATTAATGTGTGATAAAAAATAAATTTAAAAGAAAAATTTCAACAACGAATATCATTTTGTTGACATCTATTGATGAATCAATCAAATCAAAATAAATGTGAAAATAGGTTTTACAAATGATCAAAAGCACTATACAGTAACTGTTCTGAATGTTGAATTTGTTACCATGATATCAGAAACTAGATTTTGTGAATGAAGAGTTTGATTTGTTACTGATAAGAAATAAATTTAAAAGACAGCTGTTTTTAATTTTTTCAGGAATTCTTCAAGTAGAAATAAATTTTAAAAAATAATTCTAAAAAAATGATTTAACAAGGACTGGTTAAATTTAATGAACAGAATTTAAAGATGTTACATTTACTAATTCAATACAAATTGTTTAAATGATGGTTTCAACTAAGATTTCCGTATTTCAGTTTTACTGCTTTATCTTCTGTTATTGTTGATATTTAAATATTATTTTTATTAAACATGTAATTACAAGTTTGGACAAATTTACTTAAGCCTTAATTCATTAATAATTTCAAATATGTTCCTGACAAAATATTTAAGCTAAATTTTGCTGGATTCACTAATCAAAGTTTTGATTTATTCTTCAGTCCTGATTACAAAGAATGTTTTTCTCTTTTGAGACTTTCAACAATCCAATTTTATTTTTGTAATCAATTAAATATTTGTTATTGCCATTATTCATGTGCATTAACACTCATTTCTACTGGTCATAGATATGGTTGGTGTTCATGCTATGTATCCTAAAAGAAAAAGAATATTGATTATTATTGCTTTCTGAAACTCAATCTGTAATTATTTATATGTGTCTTCTATATTAAAGAAAGTTGCTTCAAAATATGAAAGTGGCTAACAAAAAGAGTTAAAATAAATATTCTTTATGAAGACTCCAGTGTCTATTTTTTTATTCTTGTTGAATAACAAACCTCATAGAATTATTTTCATTTAATTTTTATTGTAATTCTACTAAATATGTGATTTAGATTCTGCTTGTCTTATGTCAACTTATATTAAAGTCACTTATTTGAATTTGTTTTAATTGACATTAAAAGAAATCAAACCATCAAGAACAGACAAGGCCCAATATTTTTTTTATACATTGCATTTTTTCTCTTGCAGATATTGTGTGTTTAATAGTAGAAATATGGTATGTTAATGTATCATGTCTAATATTCAGACTATAAATCATGTTTTAGGAAAAGCAAAAAGCACCTAAAAACTTTGCAAAATTTCAAAAGAATTCTTCAGATAAAAAGCCTGAAATAAAATTTGGAACCAAATGGGAGACACAGTCATTGAATTCTGAGGTAAGTAAAAAGAACCATCTTTTGTGGAGCATCTCTTCAGATATAAAATTTTGGTGGGTTTAACATATTATGCCATAATATCTAAAGTAACTTTAAAAAGAGTAAAAAATATAATATGCCCTGTAATAGTAGGCTAAGTTTAATAAATAAAATAAAATGTTTTCTTAAATCCTCTGAAAAATATCACGCAATTATCATTTCTTTAGCGCCTCATTAACATTAATATCAGTCAGTTAAGTGCCATACGTGAAACACGCTTGGGTGATCGTCTCTCAAAAGAGACATGACTGACTGGGCAAAAGATTATCCCGCAGTAGGTTGCCATTGCTTTCTACGGTAGACTGGCTGCCAGCCAAGGCTATAGAACCCAATCTGTCCTGTTATTTAACCCATGACTGGAAGGAAGAGACGGATTAATACCTTTCCCAAGGGCATTTGCGCGTAAGTGAATGCAGGGTATTCAACTGGAATTCGAACTCGGCTCGCCGATTTCTCGTTCCGAGCCAATATCCACTGCACCACAACGCACATCCGACAACGTTAATATAAGCTTTTTTAAAGACAAATTAATCAGCTAACTTGTTTCTGAAACCAAATATTTGTATAAGAAAAGCAAATTATGAAAGAACTCATACCAAAATGAAGGACAATGCCACTTTCACTCACCACACTCCCTAATCACTTACTAATGACAATATAAACCCAGGAAAAAAGAAGCTTTGAGATTAGTTCATTCTACTCTTTTGCCAAAAAATAGGGCAGGCTTGTCCACTCCTCTAACTACTAATGAAATAATTTGGACAACTGCTTTCAACAAAGAAATAGACGTCTCTCTCTCTGTTTCTACCTCTCTTGTGTACCATGAGTGTAACTCTGACACACAAAAATGATACAGTACAAAGAAAATACAATACAATACAAAGAAAGTAAAACTTTCAAAACAATGCTTGAATATAAAACCCAAAATTCTGTTCCAACTTCCAGGACCCCAAAGGAGTTAGTGTTGTGGAATCTCCCACTTTTGTATATGATAATGGACTCAACTGAGTGTATATATAATCCTGCCATAGAGAGAACAGTGAATCATAGTTGTAGTGGCAGTTCATAGTGGAGAATAATCGTAGAAATCCGTTACAGTTATCGAAGAGTTCCAACAGATACCGAAGTTACCCAGAGACCAGACTAGCTCTGAGCTCCACTCAGCTAGAATAATTTCCGCGGACATACTATTTCCAACGACTTCACTTCAAGATTTGTATATATTTATTTCTACTAATAGTATTCCTGAATTGACTAACCTTCGTTACAGTTTTTATATGACGTTCAATATAACCTATTTTCTATCTCCATATCTGTTTTTGTTGTTTATTATTTTGTGCATTTCCTTATCAGGAATTCACAACAAATTGGCGACGGAGATTCGTACACAAGTCGCCACAACAAATTGGCGACAAAGACTCGAACTCACGTATACCTCAAGTCGCTACAGCAAATTGGCGACGAAGACTCGAACTCACGTATACCCCATGTCGCACAACAAATTGGCGACGAAGATTCGTACACAAGTTGCCACAACAAATTGGTGACGAAGACTCGAACTCACATACACGTATACCCCGAATCGCCACAACAAGTTTGCTACGAGAATTTCGAACAGGAGTCGCCACAATAACTTTGCAACGGAAGTTTCAAACTCACGTATACCACACAACAAAAGAACTCATACAGAACAACGTAAAAACCATAGTGCCACACAGGTCGACAACAAACAATTTGGCAACACTATCGCAGATAATCTGCTGGCATTACAACTTTGAACAAAAAGAGATAGAATGAAAAAACTGTAAAAAGGGAATTGAAAGTCAATATTTTTCCCCTTCAACAGAAAAATTTTCCACAAAATTTCTACTAGATTATTTGCCAGAAAGCAATACTTAAAAAACCAAACCCCCTTACGGAATCGAAGCAGCAAACCATGGATGACTTTCAGAAAAGAATACTAGAATTCATAAAATGAAGTGAAGAAAGACAATATAAATTAAAAGAAAGACAAATAGAAATGCAAAAGGCAAATGAAAAAAGACAATTACAACTACAAGAACTATTACTAAAAGTAACAAGCAACACACTAGAAATGAACACGGAAAAAGAGGAGACATTTTTGCAAGATGCTGTGTGGAACGCGATAGAAACCTTTAAGTATTCGATTAATGAGGACAAACATTTTGGAGAATATTACAGGCGATATGAAGATATTTTTAATATCGATTGTCAGAACTGGACAGAAAAAAGTTAAGGCTTTTGCTCAGAAAATTAGGTACGGAGGAATACACTAAATTTGTAAATTATATTCTCCCAAAGAAGACGAACGACTTAACGTTCGAGGAGGCAGTGACATACCTCGCTGAGCTATTTAGCCCCCAAATCTCTTTGTTTCATATTCCACTCTTGTAGATCTTACCCTACTAAGCTGTTTTTTGTTTCTGTATACAGCTGCCTTGTGTCCCATTTTTCCACACGCTAAGCAATTTTTGTATTTGAACCGACAATCACTAATCCAATGCAATCCACCACATCTGTATAATGCAGATGTGGGGGGGAGCTTTTTTGTTTGATTTCTGTCACTAGCTGCTTTGTGTCTTGTAGTTCTGTCATCAAAATCTTTGGGGAGGATGAAAAACGTAAACTTTTTTTTAACTTACGAATATGCGCGACTCCTGATTCTTCAATATCTTTACTCTCTTTTTTAATACTTAAGCATATTTGGTAATCCTCTGATAGTTTTTGCAGCGTTAAATCTGGTTCATTTTGGAGTTTGGTCAGCATTCGTTTTCGCATAACACTGTCTTTAGCAGCGACTAGTCCTTGGATAAATATGAGCCATTTAAATTTTTCTGGATTTAGCTCAACCAATTTAAAGTCGTCACAATGTTCGTTGACTATGGCTGCGAATGTTGAATAGTCCTCGTTTTTGTCTTTCACAAGATTAAGGCATTTCCATCTTTTGTATATGATAATGGACTCAACTGAGTGTACATATAATCCTGCCATAGAGAGAACAGTGAATCACAGCTGTAGTGGTAGTTTGCAGAAATCCGTTACAGTTATCATCAAAGAGTTCCGACAGATAACGAAGTTACCCAGAGACCAGACTAGCTCTGAATTCCACTCAGCTACAATATTTTACCCGGACATACTATTTCCAATGACTTCACTTCAAGACTTGTATATATTTATTTCTGCTAATAGTATTCCTGAATTGACTAACCTTCGTTCCTGTTTGTATATTATGTTCAATATAACTTCCTTTTCTATAGGTACCTCCAATCAATTCTTAGATACCTAATTTTAAATTGAAAATTTAAAAATAATTAATCTATCTTCAAGCTTTAAAATTAGGTCTATTTGAAAGCCAAGGGATTAAAGTTAGTAATTCCAATAATCAAAATACACTGGTGTATTTTAAACTGAAATTATATCGATTGGAATCCGAAATTTTTCGAAAAAAAAAACGAACTTTAAATTTTCCGCCATTTTTTGATTTATTGACAGGTTACGTCAACATTAGCCAACTTTCTGTTTAAAAAATCTTGAAAAAAAATATATACATCAAAGACACTTTTTTAAAGTCAATTGTTTAAATTGAACCTTACCTTAATCTGATTTCACACAATAGTAATTCCTTACTTTATGAAATTTAAGACAGAAACTTATCTTAATTACAGTAGTCCTGTCATCAACGTAATTCGAGCTGTGATTGATTGAATATGTCAGCACCCCAAGTATGGCGTCCGGAAGTGCCAAATTTTTATGTATCTAAAAAAACCGGTTTCTGTTTTGTAACTGCATAGCTAACCATAACATAATATTTTCATCAATTACATAATATTTTATACAATGTTCGTTTAGAATTATAGCTGGATGATTGAATATGCTTACTAAATAAATAAAAATTGAAATTGCTTTTAAAATAATTTTACAATTTAATAACAAAGAATGAAATGAAAATAACTCAGTAAAGTTATGAAATATTATGCTAATTATTAATATTTTTATTATGCCTTATTCATATTAATTAGTAAGATAACTAGGTAAAAATATCTAATTTATTTTTACATAACGGTAGATGTTATAAATAAGTATCTATATTTTTTTTTACATGTCATACTGTATTTATGCAATATCTTGAAGAGAAAGGAATTTCGGGAATATTTTGTGGCCCTGAAAAGGGCCGTAGTGTTTTCTTAATTGGCACTCCAATACTCCTCACTGTTTAGCTGCTTTTCCAGGTACAGATATGTAGGTATCTCCCTTAATTTGATAACTAAGGGTAAAATAATTTTATAACATGTGTTTTGTACAATCATTTACAATTTAAAAAAGAACATGAAAGTAGGAGTTAATCAATAAAAATGCATAAATTCAATAGTAGGATTAGGCTATGAAATAAAATAGAAAAAATGTCTTTTTCATTCAATTGAAAATTAAAAAAATGAAACCTTTTCCAATTTGTTTTAATCTTAGCTAGGCACCATAAAATTGTAGTACATATTTGTTTCTTAAAAACATTCTGCAAACAAAAATTGAAATTAAACATATTTTTTTAAAATTCCAACTTTCCTCTTGATTTTTTCCATTATGAATGTAGGTATCTCCCTTAATTTGATAACTAAGGGTAAAAATAATTTTATAACGTGTTTTGTACATTCATTTACAATTAAAAATAAACTTTAAACTATTAGGATAACATTGAAAATGCATAATTTCATTAGTAAGATTAGGCTATGAAATAAAGAAACTAAAAAATGGCTTTTTCATTCAATTGAAAAGAAAAAATGAAACCTTTTCCAAATTGTTTTAATCTTAGCCTATGCACCATAACATTGTAGTACATATTTATTTCTTAGCCACATTTTGCAAACACACATTGAAAGTAAACATTTTTATCCCTAATAATTTCTTTTATGAATCATTACCACATGCCATTGGAATGAACAGCCCAAAAAAGCAAAACAAATAAAAAAGAAATTTTGATGTTTTTTCTAAATTCTGTCAGGTAGATAGATTCACAATTAATATTAAAAATGATTAAACTAATAAGTTAAAAATATAAAAGTTACTTTGAATATTTAAATTCTGACTAGAAATGACTTCTTTCTTGAGCGATTCAGAGACACGCATGAAAAGAATAGCAGTAAGGACCTTCGGGGTTTATATACGGGAAAATTTTATGTAAGGGCGGACAACCCTTGAGTCACGTGACCTTTTACAGATTTATATCGTTTATGGGCACCCGTACTTACCAAAAACGGGAAATTAACATGCAAAAATAAACAGTTTTAATTAAATTACAAAAAAAAGCTTCTCTTTTAGAGTAACTTTTTAAATTTTTCGATTAATAAATATATTTGCCACACATTAATTAAAAAAACATCTGAGAGACCTATAAGGAGAAAATTGTAAAAGACTTATAAAATAATAAAAAATATGAAAAATAAAAACAATTCTTGTAAAAATTCATTACTAACGGAATTTTTTTTTTTTCAGACGATGATACAATTTTAATTTATGTTTATAAAAGTATTTAAAAGTTTATCCAAATAAAAATTGGCATAGTTTTATTGCATTTTTGTTTTCCTAATTCAGAGCTGATTTTCTAAAAGGTAGCTTGTTTTGAAGAAAAAAAGACAGTTGATTAGCTTTCCTTAATGACTCCTGAATTTAATGAAAATTATCTATATTTCGTGACCGAGTTGCATTTTTCGACATTTCTGGAAATTAAATATGGGGGGGGGGGGGCGTAACAAATTAAAAAAAATATATTTTTTACAAATATTTTTTTAAAATAATTTTTTCAAAAATCATTTCAGTCATTTGTGAATAAGTCCTGACATTTTCATCAAAATCAGACGATTATTTGAGTTTTGCAAGAATTTCCAAATTAATGTGTCTTTCACAGTCAAAAAATGCCTTCGCGTAATATTACGCTGTTGACGTAATAAACTCTAGCGTCAATTTACCCCTTTCACTGACGAGAGAAAAAAAAAAGATTTTCTACCACTAAATGAGCGTTTCAGAACCTATTAGAACAATTTTTAAAATTTGTAAAAATAATTAAAAAATACTTTGATCTATCCTCTTTATGATAGCATAAACATTTTGCCGAGAAAACTTTGTTTTTATTTAGTTTGAGGCCTTTTACTTCAGACTATGCTGATTTTCCCACGGTTTAATTGGAGGTACCTACTTTTCTATCTCCATATCTGTTTTTTGCTGTTTATTATTTTGTGCGGTTCCTCATACGAAATCCACAACAGTTAGCTTTAATAAAACTACTAGTAGTCTATTGCATCTGGGTAAACTGTAAACTACAAAGTCTTCTGGGTAAACAGTAGACTACAAAGGTTTTACAGGTAACACCAAGAAGTTATTTTTTAGCCTTTTCTTTAAAGAAAAAAAAGGGAAATTTATATTTTATCATCTTATGAAAATATATAAAATCAAATTAAAATTAATGGAAATACTAAAATGTTCACTGAAAGCATTTTTGAAAGACTTTTACTTCCAGTTAGATTTATCATATTACAGGAAAACAAAAAATGAGAAATGTAGATAAAGATGCAATTTGAACTTTTATTCTTTAACAAAAACAGAAATGCTCACTTCAACATGCACATCACAATATAATAAAATAGATTGTAATTAGACAAAAATGCAGAGGAAAATAAAGTATATCTTATGTCCTTTTTATGCCATACTCTTTTGGAATTCCAATTCTTTAACCCAAATGGAAGTGCTCACTTCAACATCCACAGATTATATGACAAAAACAGACCATAATTAGACATAGATGCAGAGGAAAACAAAATATCTCTTAAGTCTTTTCCATTCATTTCTTTTTAAAAAAATTATTATCACAAGTGTTTCAAATATAGATATTGTCAAAAGTATTACAAAAGACCCTTCTGCTGTTTTACTGTGATTGTTAATTGAATTAAACTGACTCCTTCACATTTACTTGAAATATAATTTAAAACTTATTGTATTGCTCAATTCCATTTCCAAATTTTAAAAAATTTGAAGCAAATAAGTTATATTGACTGTCCTTCAAAGAACATGATTGTTGCAGGATAAGATAAATGATAGTTTTTAAAACTGAATTATCTGTCCTTATTTTACAGGCTCATGCAACTGAAAATAAATAAGGATGAAATGGACAATACTGACAGAAGTTTAATAGAACAATTCAACATCATAGTAGAAAATTAAAAACACAGACCGTGTCATGGATTCAAAACAAATACTCATAAAATATATTGATAAAACATGTTTACAGAATAAGACGGCATAGTTATGCAAGAAAGAAATATACGTTATCATTTGAAGTTAAGTGTTCACAGACATTCATCAGTTAAAATTTATGAAGTGATAAAGTATTTATAGGCTTCAAATATATTTTAATTAGATATGTGAGGTAAAAAAGGGATGTTTTTGTTCTTGTGGTTGGTGTAAATTGAACCGAGGCTCTCAAAAAGTCTTTTGTCTGTAATTCTGAAGCAGGAGAGATAATCCAACATGACAACTGATTTCAATTTGTCAAACTGAATGAGAATTTTTGGAAGATTTAAAAGTATTTATTAAATGCTATAATTTACATTCAATTTACTAATCAGCTGAAAATATTAACGCAAAAGAATGATTAACTTTTTCAGACACAATCTGATTTCATTATTCAAATCTAAGGAACAAGTTTTTCATATATTCTAAACAATTTCTTTAAATACAGTGATAAATTAAAAGTTAAGTTGATTAATATAATTATGTATATTTTGTACAATTGTGTAATGATTTTAGTAGTTAGTTGAATTTTCAGAAGTTAGCAGTTTTTATTATTTCTCAATAATTTCCTGTATCAAACATTAAATAAGAATTGTATTTTTCCAACAACCAGGATGCTTTACATGATAATAGTTTAGTTCACTGAGAATGAACAATCTGAATGTAGATAAAGAAAGTGTTCACTAAATAAACAAAAATAGAAGGAAACAGGACAGTATGCATAGATGTTAGCAAAATAAACAACCCAAAGTGTGACCAATGTATCGGGGATATTAAAATCAAGCAGGTACACACATTTATCTATATGGGTAGTATAGTAACAATGCAATATCAATTCTCCTTTATGGCAGTGAATGCTGGACAATCTCATCACAGCAGAAGAGACTTGAACCAATTGAGTTGAAGCTCTACTGACAAATAGTAGGATCACCATGGGCAGAACATGTTAAGAATGAGTCAGTTTTAAAGTAAACATGAACAACAAAGAATCTCATCTCTGAAGTATGTTTAGATAATGATGAGGAAACACATTATTTTTAACAAAACAAAATAAGAAATTTATTTACAAATTTACACATTTGGAGTTTCAGTAGCTTGTTTCAGGACAAATAATCAAACATTAAAGGTTAGCAGTTTTGATAAATTGTCAAGAAGAGAAAATGTTCATATTAAGTGATTGGACAAAAAGTGATATTAAAAATGCTTAAAACAAATTGGGAGAATTTGTTTCTCACATAAAAGTTATACAGTTGTATTCAACATGAATAAAAAAAATTATTTTAAGGTACTTAGTTTAGGAGTTGAATAGAGTTCTTTGAAATTTCGCTATTCTCATTAGAGGCTGATAATGTGTCAGCATTGTTAAGGTGCCCTATCTTTAGGAATGGACTCTTCCTCTGTCAATAAATACTAAACTGCATGACTTCCAGGGAGACAGTCGAGAGGCAGTCAAGTGACAGTCAAGAGGTAGTCATGATGCAGCATAACTATACAGTTTGGATGTACACTTCTATTTGCTGACTACTAACACTCGTATTTGTATATATGTTCTGTTATTCTAATACACTGGTTAAACCTACCTTATTGTTTTCTGTGTCTTTCTTCCTGGTCCTAACAGACCACAACAAGCATGTAATTTGACACCAGCATTATTCAGATATGTGGGACTCACTCTCTCTCTCTCTCTCTCTCTCTCTCTCTCTCTCTCTCTCTCTCTGATTCAAGTTTCTCTGCCTATTTATATAAAAAAAATGATTTGACATTGGCTCATTACTTTTTCTCAGTTTGTAAACCACTTTTTTCATTGGTCAAAGTAAATTTTCACATAGTCATTAAACTTTGCCTTCATCTTTTCTTCAGCCTAGAGCCAATCCTTTTTCTATTGGTCAAAATAAATTTTCACACAGGCTCACAAATTTCACTCACAGTGTAGAAAAGAGACTTATTTTTATTTCGTATTCACTACATACCTACAATCAGAAAGAGACATTTGAAATTCCTTGGATAGATAATGAGGAAAGACAGCTTAGAGAACCTAACACTCACAGGATAATTGAAGGCAAGTGAAGTGGAAGCAAATAGTGAGAGAACTATTTAAGAAGTTTTTATCAGTAGATGATAAAAGAACAAAGAGGAATGGTAAAGGGCCAAAAGTGAGAAACAAAAGACAGGAAGTTGTAGAGAGCCACAATCGCTAATGTCCTGAAGAGACATGGCACATAAAAAAGGAAGAAGTTCTGATACACTTTAGCTTTTGCTTCTTTAATTTCCCACAGTTTAAAAGTAGTGACAGACTGCAACTGAAATAGTTAATAGGCTAATAAGAGTAATATGGATATAGTAAATTATTATTTTTAAAATCTACTACAGTTTATTTGTTTTACAATTAACAAAGACTGACATGGATAAGAAGTTTTATAAATTTATATCAATTTTTGGCCTCCAAGCAATTTAGAAAAGTTGAATGCATTTTTCTATTTTTTTGTTTATTAAAAAAATATTCCTTTTTAATTTGTCATTTTAAAATATATTTTTTCTGGAGTGTGTGTTTGTTACTGATTATTTAACTTTTAATATCGAATTTTTAGTTACTGAAATGAAAACTTACTTTTTTATTTCTCTCCTGATACTCTGTGGCAGTGGGATATTTTATTTTTTAAATTGGGTATTGTAATGTACAACCAAACAAGCATTTATTTTACACAACAAATTATTGTTTATTGTTGTGCTTGTTCTTGGAGAGAAAAACCATCTCACAAAACTAGCAATGATAATACAAGAATTAAATAAAATTTTGATCTTTTTGTTCTTGTAATCATAACATTCTTGTCATATTTGAAAAAAAATAAATTTAATATTTTATTATTTTCATTTTCATTCCCAGATTAGTATTTTTTCATTGTTTCAGGAATTTGAGTTTTATTTTTATTGCTTTTATGACAATATTTGACTTGTATAATGACTACTCATCTTCAGATGACATGTTTTATATTCCTCTCTCTGAAATATTTTCAGTTTAGTCACCAATAAAAGAATGAATTTTTTTAAGAAATGTAAGCATCATGTTAAGATGAATTGAAAATAAACCAATCGATGCAATAAACATCAATAAATAGATGAAACAAAAGTATAAATGTATATCGATCAAAATAGATTCTTTGAAATATGTAATATTAAAACAATAATGAGAGAAAAAAGCATATAAAACATTTATTTTAAAACATTGATTCAGAGTTGATACAAAGATTTTGATATCATAAAATAAAGGAAGTAAATGATAGATATCAGTTGCCTGATATGCAAGTTGGGCATAACTTGACATCATTCACTCACTGCCAGTGTAGGGAGATTAGGCCATGCCTGGTACAAGGCCATGCCTGGTACAAGGCCACTTCACAAACATAGTCAAGGTAATCCAAATTTAAAATGATCAGAAGGTTGAACAACATCAAAGAAAAAAATCTCTTCTTTTATAGTAATAGAAATTAGATTGATTAATTGAGATATTACATAAATTTTTGTTATTATTAAGAATTATGTTTAAGAGTGAATTTTTTTTTTTCATTGATTTCAAGAGGAAATGTTTATGAAGAAAAGTCTAGTTGACGTTTTCGTAAATTTTTGATTTAGCACCTGAAGGCCTTTAGTCCTTCAAATTTTTCCAAAACATCCTTATTTCCATGCAAATGTACATGCTGAACTCAAATCGATAATTATTTATTGAAGAAACCTACTGAGGTTAACGACCAGAAAAAAATTGAACTTCTTCTCGCTCTTTATCTCACCCTCAACCACCTTTAAAATATGTCATTCAGTGCTGAATGACTTTAGGTGTAGGAAGCTAATTTTTGGTCAATTTACTTCATTTGTGCAATTACTACGTGATTTGTTTTGTTTTGGAACTCAATTTCCGCTGAAAGTTGCATGTATTTTTTCTCCTTTTTTTTAGGGTGTAGAATTTTTTTTTAAGAAAGTTAACTTTCAAATAGAAATTTAGAGTTAGGGTTATTGCATGTTTTTTATTTTTCCTTTTTTTTTCTTGGTAATGAATTTAAGAAAGTTGCATGTACTTAATTTGAGAAGAAAGTAAACTTTCAAATATATGAAAATAAGTGATAATAGGGTTAGGGGTAGGGTTATGCTGTGTTTTTTTTTTCCTTTTTTTTGGTACTTATATATTTGAAGGTTAATTAAACTACACTCATCACTTATTTTCATATATTTGAAAGTTTACTTTCTTAAAAAAATTCTATATTTTCATATATCTGAAAGTTAACTTTCGTCGGAAAAAATTAAGTAAAACTACAATTATCACTTATTTTCATAAAAAACAAATAAAAAACACACAAATATATTTTCATATATTTGAAGGTTAAGTAAAACTACAGTTATCACTTTTTTCATATATTTGAAAGTTAACTTTCTTCTGAAATAAAAAAAAGGAAAAAGCACGCAAATACATGCAATGCATTTGAAGGTTAATTAAACTACACTTATTTTCATACATTTGAAAGTTAACTTTCTTAAAAAAAATTCTATACTCCAAAAAAAGGAGAAAAAAACAAGAAAAATCACACAAATACCCGCAACTTTCAGCAAAAATTGAGTTCCAAAACAAAACAAATCGCGTAGTAATTGCACAAAGGAAGCAAATTGGACAAAAATTAGCTTCCTACACCTAAAGTCATTCAGCACTGAATTAGATATGAGAATGGTGGTTTGGGGTGAGATAAAGAGCAAGAAGAAGTTCGATTTTTTCTGGTCATTAACATCAATAAAGGTAGGTTTCTTCAATAAATAATTATTGATTTGAGTTCAGCATATACATTTGCACAGAAATAAGGATGTTTTGGAAAAATTTGAAGGGATAAAGGCCTTCAGGTGCTAAATCAAAAATTTACCAACATTCTTATGCATGCATGATAGTACTAAATGTTTGTATGTTGATTCTTTGTTTCTCTCTTTCTTTTGTTGATGGTCAATTGTGAGGAGGAAGGGAGATCAATTAACACAGCTTGAAAGAGGTGAGAAAATGAAGGTCACTCAAACTTATGTCCTGAAGAATGCCCATGACCCTTTGATACATGTGGTCTCTGACTGGTTGACTTGACTGCTGACTCTGCCACCAAAAAAATAACTAATTCACTCATGTGAATGCAAACACCCCCCCCCCCCCGCACCAAGAATCATAAACACAAGTCATTGAAAGTTCTTTTGTTCCAGTTAATTTATTTTGGATCTTCTTAATTTTTAGCATTTTGTACCAAAATTTGTTTTTAGTGATTCTGATCCGATTTGATGTGTGTGCATTTTCTACTTTTTGGAGCATCAGCTATTCACTGTAAAATATAGGATTTTTTATCTTATACCAGAAGTGAGCCAGTTTTTGTTTTTTGTTTTTGTCTTTTTGGGGTTTTTTTTTTTCATATTTTTTATGTACAGTGTTCATAGCTGATTATAGACACATCTGATTCTTTACATATTCCTCCAGAGAACTTTAAAATTTGTGTTTTCACTAAATTTTAATATTTTCTCATCTCAGTTGCAAGGTAATCTTTGTAAGAATTGAGGAGGAAAAAAGGAAAATTCCATTCAACACTTCTTCCTACTTAGAATTAATAGAACTGGTAATTAGAAATATCACTGAAATATTTTATATGAAGAGACAAAAGGACTCCATATTAAATTGGCAATACAATATTTATATACAAATACAAAATTAAGACAGAGTTTTAGTTGGGAGTATTAAAAACTAAATTGTTTATGTTGCCAAGGAAGTTATAATGAGGAATAAGTTTTAAAAATAGCAAAGCTGAGAGGGCATTTAAATGACACAGTGTTTCACTAAAGATAATGATGTGGAGCCATTATCTGGAACGTCTGCTTACTTTATTTTCCCACTCATGTGGGTTTTTTATGACACTTTATATGCAAGGACAGATATTATTGTTACACAATGGCTAAGTGAGAAAAGTTTTCTAAATGCAAAATTTTTAATGTGGAATAAATTGCTTAAAATGTAGAGAGTCAATTAAAAAATTGAGAGGCAATTAAATTGATGAAAATTTTTACTAAAATCTGTTAGAAATGTTTGTATTTTATTTTATTCATCAGCACAATGATATATCTCTTTCTCTGTTTTTTGTTAACTATCAACAATCAGCATGAATACAATGTGTCTGATATTCTCAATTTCTGAAATGTCCTATTTGTACAAACTCATTCTTGAATCATTTTACTCACATAATCGGGGACAGAAATTCTCTAGAGTTTTCTGTTGAGTGTTGCCAAGACTGCACTATACATATAGAGCGGTCTTAGTGGTGCACATTTAGAAATAAGTTCAGTTTTGTTTTGTTCGTTTTGTTTTGTTTTGTTTTCGTTTTTCAGACTGAGTTGTTGCCCTTGATGGAGATGTCATATAAAGGCACATGTGATGAAATAGAAGATCAGCAAGAGAATAGAGGTAAATATTGATATAATATTTGCAATAAGAGTTTGTTTACTTTATATCTATTGATACTCATTAGTTCATAAACAAGATCCTGACTTAATATTGAAACCTGTAAACTTTTATCAACAACCCAATGTTATTTCAATCAATATTGTCTTTTACAATGAGTTTAATGTTATGCCTTAATTAAATTGTATATTTTTTGTCCAGGATCAGTATTGGCAAGTCATGCCATACCTTCAGAGCAGAAAGGTATAAGGTCACCCGACTTGCATCTCTTAGGGGAGATGTTTCTGGGTTATGGTATAGGACATGTTTTTGACGTCGTCATTATTTTTGAAACGTGAGTATGAATATATACAGCAACAGTTGTTGGGATGATAATAAAGAACAGATTTTAATTTTTCAGTTAACTAACATAAGTCCAAGGAGATAAAAGAAAAGTATGTATTCTCTTCAAAACAGCAAAACTTACTTAGATCATTCAAATTTCTCCCCAATATAATTATTCCTTTGCTTTGTTTCAGTCTGGTCTACCACTTCAGCCATATGTGCTTTATTGACAGGGGAAAATAAAATTTGAAAAATTCAATATGAATCCTATAGTTTCTCATTTTTTAACATTTTTGTTGAAATATACAGCAAAAAAGATTCTGTTGAATTGATTTTCGTTTACATATCATTCTCATGCAGAAAAGCAATTGACAAATAATTTCAAAACAAGTGAACTAAATTTTGAAAATTTATGAAAAGGACATGTTATCAGCTTAAAATAAAAAGGAAAGTAGTTCATGGAACAACAATGGAAAAATGAAACAGTTAATGGAATAGCAATGCAACTGAAATAAGGATCACTAGTAGATCCTAGTGGCTCATTATGCAAAGAAATGTGGATCTTTATTTAATTTTAATTAAATAAACATTGGTTCTTAGAAGTCATAGGAACAGGGAAATATTTGAAGAATATAGAAACTAAAAGGAAACTGAATATTCATTAAATTAAATCTTTCAGAAATAAAACAAGTCTTGAAATTTATATACCAGCAATGTAGTAGCAAGAAAATTATATTGTAAAATTAATTTTTTCATTCGGCTGCAAATAATTTTCTCTTTTTATCTTTTTAGGGCAATTCTGTTGATTGGTTATTCACTTGCAGGTAGTGGAGCCTACAGCAAAATGCTTGGAATCAAGTACTAAAATTTCATTTTATATTTTTTATCTTTCTTTTTATAAATCAATATTTCCATATTCAAAAATAATTGTATTTAGATTAAACTGTAAGAATACAGATAATGAAACATTGTAAATATTAAAGAATGACACAATAAACATTCAAATTCTTTGTAGCTATATATTGATATTTTTATTCTATTCAGAATATAAAATATGAATATAAAATGTAATTTACAATAAACATTTGTTCTGAGTTTAAATAATAAATACACTGTAGGTTACAATATTAGTTTTGTTTTTTCTGATGGTTTCTGCTGCAAATTATTAAATATTAATTTTATATAAAGTTTCTATTATTGGTATCAGAAGTTCATGACATATACCTGTAAGTAATATTAACTCTTTTCTTTAATGGCATTTCAAAATTTACCCAAGAGCCAATCATCTTTTTAGGACCAAACAAAATTGAGGAGATTCCTGAACTTACCATTATCACCAGTTTAGTTTACATGACAACCAAAAATGTTTCCTGTGACTAGAAAAATTCTATAATTATTGAATAATTTACAAAACAGTACCATATCTTAATTCACTATTCATTATCACTTATTTGTTGTTCCATTTTTCTCTTTTAAACTTCAGGTATATATATGTGATTCCTGTATTCAGTTGGAGTCTTACTTTCTTAATAGTTTTTGCTTTTGACCTCATCCGACCTGTTGTATCTCTACTTACATTTATCACTGCAAGCCTTTTCACTATGGTTGTAAGTATTTTCATTTTAAGCATGAAAAGAGTTATTTTCCCTTCATTTATTTTGTTTGTCACTGTTTAGTTTCGTTAGATATGGCATACCATAATGTTTTGTACATTTCACTAAATGTCATTGACCAAGGGAGATGATTCCAGTATATAGCACCTTTGGTAATTGCCTGAAAGCCCTTTCACAGGTTGATCAAAAACCTTGTGAATGAAATTGGGTGAATGAAACTATTTGGGAGCCTTTGATAGTTGTACTAGCATGAAATCATCATGACTGAGGGTTTGTGTGATAATGCACTCTCTTTTAGAAACTAATTAAATCTGCTCAGTGTAGTTGCAGTATAAACCACAGGTGAGTGTTGAAGAAACACAAATCTGCCTGCGCAGTAGTCTGCAACAGGGATTGGCTAGCTACCTTAGTAGACCAGCATACTTGGATATGAACAACCAGCCATTACCATTATCATTGGTTTGCAATGATTTTTCTCTCGTTCTCTTAAAATGCCTTTTAAGTTGAATAAAACTTCTATTTTGGTGATATGGCACTAAATGTTGTAATGAAGAAGTCTAAGAATGTTAGTTATTATGTCGGATCTATTTGGTATAGTGTGTCTTGAGAAATTTAGACTACAGCCCATTTCCACTGTTTTGAAGGTTTACTTTGGACATGTGCTTATTGATACCATTGGGAAAACTCTACCCTGGTCATTGACTTTAGTCAAAGAAGTCCTCTACCCAGCAACGCTTAGTTTTCACCACTCTGAATATATTACCATTTATTTAGTCTTATATGCACCACACACACACATTGCACTGATGAGGACCCTGGAACCATTACACATGGAGTTACCCACATATTTCAATGCCAACGTCAATGAACTAAGGGGTTATCCCCCCATTGGATGTTGGAGTAAATGGATCATCATCAAATATAACTATTATTGTTGTTGTTGTTGCTATTATTACTACTAAATCATTTTAAATAACGGAAAGTAAATAATAAAAATAGCCATAATACAAAATAATTTAAATATTTATTAGACCAGTAATCATTATTATTATTGCTGCTGCTGCTGCTGCTGTAAAAAAATGGTTTAAATGTTAAATAATCTATATATATAAAAGGCAATCTGTGAGTCTGTGTGTGACTGTTCCCTATCCACGCCTACATTTTTTAAGCTACGCCATTCAAACTTTCTAGGGACACATATCTACAGGGAAGCCAGGTTGACACATACTTTTTGAGTTTAAGTTCAGCAATTTTCCCTTTCACACTTTTTGGCCAATGGAACCGATTGTTTACATTTGCCCTGTAAAACATCTAAGATCTAAGATGGTTGCTGAATTACGTCACAGAAATCAAATCACATATCAAATGCGACTAAAATATTTTTTTATTAAAAAAAACATGAGCCTTTATATTTAATTTTTATTCCAACATTTTAAAAATTCATTTGGTCACCAAAAAAATGTGAATATTTTTCCCTGTAATTTTGAAACAAAAGAAATATTAAAAAAAAAGTTTTTTTCAAACAAGAACAAAATATGTAAAAACAAAGTGCCAATGGTTAATTTCATTATTTAAGTTTTTTTCAGATTTAATATTTCATACTTCAGAAAATAAAATTTAAAAAAGATAAAGCATTAATGTAACTTTTCCTCTAAAATTAAATGTCAACATTTTTAAATACTTTTTGAAAATTTCTGAACTGAGAGTGTAATAGTTTTTATATTTCTAATTTCTGTAAAACAAAATAAATAATTTTTATGTTTATGTTAAATTCATTTAGTCAACAAAAAATGTAAATATTTTCCCCCATAATTTTGAAACAAAAACAAACACAATGTTGTTTACAATGTCACACAAAACATCAAATCACGTTTACACAAAACAAAAGAAAATAAATTTTTAATGAAAGTTTTTAACAATTTTTAAACAGCAATTTTTTATATAATTATTTTTTACATAACTGAGTCCTACTACTAGAATGTTCTGAGTTGCACGGGCAATGCCAGGCTATGGTGCAAGTAGAAAATAGTTGACATTAAAATTAAATATTAGGAATCAAAATCCTTTTCCTATTCGTTTGAATCGACTTCCTAAAAAAATGCTGAAACATAAATAAATAAGTAAATAAATAAATCTCAATCATTCATGTCACTCAATATAATAAGATAGTAAATACATTGTAGTAAATATTTTAATTAAATGAACTCCTTAAATGACACTTCCTTTTTTTTCAAAAGATTAAAGAATACTAGTTTACCTAAAGAGTATATATATGATAATTGGAATACCTTTGGAGACTTACTTTTTATAGGAGTTATATTTTTTCTTTTTGGATTAAGACCCAACACTTCTGTAGACTGTCTCTTTACTAGAGTGTGTGATTTTTGGATCTATCTGGGGCATAGGTACAACAAAAATGTCCCATAGAATCACCATTGGCATTTCATCTTGAATGCTCTGTTCATCCAAATACATTTTCTAATTTGATTTAGATGTCTTTTATGCACCCATGTAACCTCTTTTATCATGTGCAATAACTTTCCAATACATCTCTTGGCTACTCCAACTTCCTGGCATTCTTTTCTATTTTTATAAGTTCAAAAGAATACTTTTTCACCAAGTTTGAAGTATTTATAGGTATCGGAATTTTTTTTAGTATTTATAGGTATCGGATTTTTTTTAGTTTTCAACCTTTTTTTCAGCAACAGATTTTTAAACACCAATCTAGTTTTTCTTGTGAATATTAGTTCTGCCAGGGACATATCTAATACTGTGTTAGGATTAGGTGTCACCTGATACACATGTAAAAATGTTGTAATAACATATCCTTGGTTTCACCTCCATTGGTTTTTAATACCCTTTTGAATGTATCAAGAAAGTGTTCTGCTTGTCCATTTGATCTTGTATAGAAGGGAGGAATTTTGATATGTTGTATTGGAACGGTTTTACAAAAACATTCAAATTCTTTAGCAGTGAATTGCATGGCATTGGCCAAAACAATAGTATCCAGGATACTGTATCTAGAAAATAATTCATGCAAGAATTTTATTATAATTGTAGAAGTTGGACTCTTGCATTTGTAAAATTTCTGCCCATTTGGAAAATCTGTTAACAGTGGTTAAGTAGTAGATACCATTTATCAGCCCCACAAAATCAATGTGCAATTTCATCCACAGTGTGTCTGTCTTTGGTCAAGGGTGAAATTTAACTGGTAGTGAATTTGCTGCCATGGCACAATCTCTGCATGCTTTTACCAATCTCTCAATGTCTTTTTCTATATTGGGCCAGTAGACATAGGTGTGCATAAGGGATTTCATTCTAGAGATACCTGGATGACTTGTATGAAATTCTTTCAACATCCTTTTCTGAAGAGATGCAGGCAGTTACAAAACTTTCACCATACATTAAACATCACCACAGATTGAGAAAATATTGTCATCATTAGTTTTTGATTTAATTTTATTTTTCTCCTTCAATATCAACCTTACTTGCTTCTTTTTTTCTCTATTAAAAGTATCTATCTGAGTTTTAATTTTAATTTTATCCAGCCTCACTGGTAGACCACATAATGTATTACAGAGAATGTTATTAATTTCATTTTCAGCTCTTAGTGCTGCAGTTATCACATATCAGGTTCATATAATTTAGGTATGAGTCTTGACAAACCACCCCCATGAATTAGCATCAAGATACTCTTTTTTGACACAAAAATAGATAACAATACATAAATAACAACAAATAATTTAATATAATACATGTAAATAAATTTTTAAAAATTTATTACATCTAATACACAAAAATTAAATATTATAATATTTCCAAATATCATTTTTATTATTTTTTTTATATTATTTAAATATAATATTTTAATATCCAGGTATAGGGTAGGTATGGTTGGAATAAAATTCTGTATCTAGAAAACACTATTCTTAAAAAATGTCCTCAAAAAAAAGTAGATTGAATAATATTTATTTTAACATAAATATGTTATAATATCACTACAAAAGTAGCTATTTTGTTTCAACATTACTTGTGTCTTATCAAATGGTACTGATTTCGAGTTGAAGAGTTTTATAAGGTTCAAAACTAGCCAAACCCCACCTCAATCAGAGATATATTGTTCCATAGTCTGTGGTGAGAAATCAAAATACAAGTAATTTCTAATTTGAAAAACATAAGAACAGACTCTAAAAACAGTTTATTGGGGTATTAATTTGATTAAAATAGAGAACAGTATTACTAATTGTCTATTAGTTTCCCTTTACAATAAAAATAAAATTTATTTTAAAAAAATATATATATATATTTCTTACAATTTAATTTTAAAGACTATGAATTTTAAATTCTAAGTTTAACAAAGTATTAGATTTAGATTATTGTAAAGTTATTAAAATATGAAACAGGGAAATATATATATATATATTATTAAATATACATATTATCCTACATCTATGACATGACTCAGAGTTTCATGCATTTTGCAATCATCAGCTGCATATTTCAAACTGATGGTTTAATAGATTTGAATTTAAGTTTTGTTTCAACTTATACTAAGTTAAAACTTAGTAAAATTTTTTCTTTTTCTTTTTTTCTTTTTTTAATTGGAGTAGATAGTACCTAATATCACCTGGCCCACACTCCTCCCCCTTCTTTTGAACAGGAGTAGAGGTGAATTCCTAGTTTCTTGTTTAGGAAAGGGGTTCCTGGTTTATCTCACTTCTCTTTCGGCCTTAGTGTTAGTTCAGCTGGAAGCTCTTTGCAGTTATTGAGTATGGTGGCAACGTCTCTTCATTCTGAGGGTTGGCAGTTTCCTGAAAACTAAACCAGCTAGTCAGAAAACGCCCAAACCTGTCTCCGTTTCTTTTGCAAACATACAAGGAATCCGCACTAACTTTTACAGCGTCAGCTCATTCCTTCAAACTAACTCACCTGATATCTTAGCCCTATGTGAAACTAACCTTGACCCTTCTATCCCCTCTTCTGAATTTTACATTCCTGGTTACCTTCCCCTCTTCAGGAAAGACTCCAATGTCCATATGCATGGGCTTGGTGTTTATGTCAGTGAACACCTTCCCCTAGTTAGGGTGACATCTCTTGAATCCCTGGATCATTCTTTCATGTGCTTCCGTCTCTCGCTTCTAAGCACAGTTAGCTATCTCTTCTTTCTCTACCACTCCCCTTCCTCCTCTGACTGTTCGGTACTTGATAGCATCTCTGACAATATCGACAAAGCCATTTCTTTTCATCCATCTGTCCATATATTTCTGTTTGGTGACTTTAACACCCACCACACCAAGTGGCTGGAGAACTCTGTCACCGACCTTGCTGGTGTCCACACCATGAATTTTTCAATCACCACCCAATCCCTTACGCAAGTGGTGGACTTCCTCATGCATTTCTCCAATAACCTTAAAGGAAGGGACTCGCTACTAGACCTCTGCTTCATTTCTATCCCAGACTCTTGCACTACTAGACAGCTCTGCTCTCTCGGAAACTCTGACCACACTGTAGTTTCCATCAACATCTCATTCCACTCCCACCCTACCCAAGAAACCCTGACCAGCAGAATATCCTACTGCTACCAAAGAGCAGACTGGGATTCGTTCCGAGACTTCCTCTGTGACATCCCTTCGAACAACGTTTTTAGTCTTCCCGTTAAAGACTGTGCATCCAATGTCTCCTCCTGGGTTAAAGCTGGCATAATTTATTATTAATTATATTTTTTGTCCAATAATCATTCATGCAATATATGTGATACAATATATTATTATTATTATTAGAAGAAGAAGAAGAAGGAGAAAAAGAAAAAGAAAAAGAAGAAGAAGAAAACAATGATTGATTTTTTTGTTTGTTTGAGTTTTGTTTAATGGCATATCAACCTCTGTGGGTTACTTAATGCCAAAATAGTGGAGTTTAAGGTATTTTTTTAATGTTCGGTTATTGTGAGAAAGTTGATTTAGATAGATTTTAATGAAAATTTTTTGTTTTTATTCTTTTTTTTTATTTTAGAAAACTGAAAATGTCTTCTAGTTTTGTATTCAAAAATGTTTTGCTGAGAATAATTTTCTTTTTTTCCTTAAAAAATGTGTTATGATAATAATTTTTTCTTCAAAAATGTATATTTTTCTAGAAAAGTCTATTTTTATGTATATATTTCTATAAAAGTGTATTTTTATACTTTTGACCTCAGTATGGGGGTTTAACTATTTGCCCATAGATAGGACCCTAATAGGTACTACCACTCTGGGTCAGGTTGGACCTGGGAACAACAGCAATTAAAAGGTGGTTCCATGCTCCTCACAACCTCTCAATGAGAGACCTTGCTGCCAGATGCAGTTTACCGTCATACCCAGGACCGCAATAATTGAACAAATAAAACTAAGGTTAACATGACAAAGAATTATGCAGCAAAATTTGCTTGATTTTGTTGAAGATAGAGAATTGTATGTATTGGAGTGCACATATTTTTACAAGACTTTATGAGTATTAAGTTAATTATCAATGGCTTGCAAGATCAGTTTGGTTACCTTTGTACAGCACCAAGTTCAAAGATAGAAGAAGTATTGATTTAAATTACATGATGTTTAATAGATTGTGGAGGAGTTATCCCATCTTTGCCCCCAGAGTGCTCACTAGTGACTGGTCTATTCAGCACACACACACACACACACACACACACACACACACACACACACACACACACACACACACACACACAAACAAAAAAATGTTTTTTTCTCCTTTGTCTAGCAATATATACTCCTAAATGTAATTTTCTCTTTATATATGTATAAAATTGTTCTACATGTGGAATTCCTTTCTTCTGAAAGTTTCCAGCCTCATCCATTACAAACCGGTAACACCTCTTCATGACAAGATAAAAGACCAATGACTTGGGTATTATCTATAGACCCTTAATAGGGTCTATAGATAATACCCAAGTCATAGAGAAATTAACTGAATATATATATCTGTGTCTGAATTTGACTATGTTTATAAGAAATGTTTTTATGGAATTCCATGATGAAAGCATTTTTGTATATGATCATGTTTCCTTTTTAACTTTCTTTTTAGGTGATTGTGACATTCTTTGTGATTTTGGATGTACATGAAAATATGCAAAATAATTTTAATTATATTCAGGATTCTTTTCTGGTGAGCACAGTTACTTTAGGTAAGAAAATTATTTTAACATTCTGATGAAATTTGTAAAGTTATATTGAGAGTGTAAAAATTAACTTGGAACTTTTGAAAAAATTATCTTAAAATAACAAAAGTATCAACATGTTGGTTGCAAAATAAAGAAATCGCAACCTTTGAGAAAATTTATCAAACCATATTGCTGGATAAAATTTCTACTTTTAATGAATGAAAATTTTTATTTTTTAAATGTAACAAAATATTTTCTTAGTTGACCCCAAAAGATATATAAGAAAAAATGTTTTTTGGTATTGAAGGACACATTAATTTGGAAATTCTTGCAAAAATCAACTAATTATCTGATTTTAATCAAACTTTCAGGACTTATTCACAAATGAATGAACCTATTTATACAATTATCATTTTTTAGTAAATCTTGGTAAAAATATTTTTTAACATCTTTTACCTTTACCCTTCCAATTAATTGCATGAAACTTCTAGAAATTCATTCTCTGTAGCAATCTTTTTGATTAGTTAAATGCAGGACTCCATGGGGAATATAATTTTTTTTTAATGAGACCATTTTTCTGAAAAATAAAATAAATAATGCATTAAAACTATGCTATTTTTAATTTAGATAATTTAGATTTAATTTAAATAAACTTCCAATTGATTTTATAAATAATATAATTTAATGATATATTCTGAAGAAGAAAAACAAATTTTGATGAATAATGAAGTTTTATAAAAATTGTTTTCATTTTTTTCTTTGCTAATTATGACGATTGATAAAGTTTCAAACAATTTTTAAATTTCTTCCAGTTACTTGGTGTCTTGGATTATTAATTTATTAAGTAAATACTTTATTTACAAATTGAAAACTGAAAAGCTTAATACAAATCATTTAAAATTAAGATTTTTAAAATAATTTAACTTTTTTTTTGTTAAACTGCACATTTTCTTTTACTATGGAAAATTATAAGAGACTTATCATTAAAAAGTTATATGTTTCAAGGTTTGTTCCTCTTACAAAATGTTAAATCGGGTTATGTCATTTTTTTGATCACCGTACACCCAGATGTGTGAATTGATTTATGACAGATGTTATCATTGCCTACTTAAAAAGTCAACAAATCAAACCTTCCTGAATAAGAAATACTTTTATTCTAAATTTCATGTCATAAACAAGTAATATTTGCTTTAAATCAGATTAATTTAACTTTAAATTTGCTAATTTTTCCAAAAAATAATGTGTGAGAGATGTATATTTTATTTTTGCAAAATTTTTGAAACTGAGAATTAATTTTTGTTTACAAATGTGCTGATCTCTCAAAAATATCTGAAAAATTGAAAATGTTTTTAAAATCTCAAAATTTTAGATTCATTAAATATAACAAATAAGAAATTATATCTCCAATTTGTTTTCAAAGATGTCTGCACATGGTCAAATTCAGTGAATCAACTGTCTTATGAAAAAAGGATTTTTATTATTGAATGAATAAATGTATATTCTTTTTTATTGGCTCATGTAAATGTGTAGGCAGGTGTAAACTCAGATTTTCTGTGCATTTAGATTTTATTAAAACCAACAATAAATGTTTATGCAATTGAAAGTAAAGGAAAAGATATTAAAAATCTAGAATGTACTTGTTTATGTGCATGATAAAAGCATGTGTGATAGATATATGTGTATGTGTGTGTATGAATTCAATAGTCAGTGGATCAAGAAAAAGAACATACCCAGCAAACATTCTCATCTATGAGCTACTACATCTTAGAGTAAGAAGTAAAGAAAGAAAGAGAAAGGATATGTCTAACTTTTTATAGTAAGCATTTTCAGCAAAGCCAAGTGGAGTAAACAGCACACTCAAGAGATAATTAAGTTATTTTTGGTAAATTTTGGTTGTTTTTTTATAGTATCTATTAAAATTTTTTCCAATTTTTTTGTAGGTGGCAGTTTCTTTGTTATGCCATTTTTATTTAAAAAAATTGAAAATGATGCCTCACAGGTATTTTCTTTAATTTTTTCTTGATAAATCTATGACTATTATTGAATTAATTTTGTATTATGATTTTATGTATGACTATGATTAACTGTGTACAGCATAAAGAATAAGAAGACTGGCTTCTTATTCTTTTATGACTTTCTACAGTTTCCCTATCCCTTAGAAGCATGTCTCCCTTTGCCAAGTCTCCTGTCCCTGTTCTTTCATTCTAATTATTTCAGGTGGAAGTTTCTTAGTATTTTTTATTCAGGAAAATTTAAAATGATGCTTCATAAGTTTAACACTCTTGCCCCTCAGGTCAACTACTGGTTATCATGGCACCATATATTTAACCCTTTTGTCCCTTGGGAATCTTCCTGATCATGAGACCATATCTAGCACTTCCATTATATGGGTCTATTCTGGTCAACGTGCACCAGATCTAACTCTTCTACTCTGGCCTCTCAACCTTCAGCGTCTTCCTCGTTGGGTTGAGGTGTCTATTTGGTCTTAACTGAATTCAAAGGGTTGGCCGTAGATACCTGAGCATCCGCATGTTAGCTAACCAACTCACTGGTTTAAAACTGCTTCCTGCCTACGTTGTGATTATTAGATCCAGACAGCAGACGTGTTGTTCATTCCTGGTTAACTGAAGATGTGGACACTACTGAAGGAGCCGGTGTTAAACATTTAGAATACAACAAAGAGAAATAGAAAGAAAAAAAGTTCGTAGAAAGCCAAACAAACAACTTTTCAATAGTTGCACTGTTAATCTCTTTTATATACAAGAAAAGAATAAAAAAAGAAAAAGTTACAGAAAGTAAAAGTTTTTTTTGCATAACAACTCACACACTGGAGTCTAGACAGTGAGAGAGAGAGAGAGAGTGTATGTGGTCCACTTGTTATTAAATCATCTCAGAAGATAGATATAACCCTTTTCAACAATGTTCTTCAGACTCTTTTGATGAAGTTAATTATTCTCACAAAAATATTGACCAGGTCAATGTTGTTGGCCACCTGCCTGATTGCCAGATCTTGTTACAGATTATTATTAGCATGCCTATCACTGCCTGATTTAATACCATTTAATACCATGAGTTCAACTGGGATATTGTCAATACCTTTCTTCAGGGATTTTAATGCTGCTTCCACTTCTCTAAGTTTGGAGATTCATTTCATTCAAACCTCACCAACAGCTAACTTGCTCCAGACATATTCTCTGATCCCCAATGCTAATCAACCCAAGAAATCAATCAAGTCCCAGATTTACCCATGACTCCCTTACCCTTAATCACTTTCCTTAGTCACATATTGACAATTTGTGCCACCTTTTAAACAACTATATATATATATATAACAAAATTTGATAAATACATGCTGTTGATATCTGAATTTTCATTTCTTTCCTTGTTTGTTATAAAATTTACCTGTGTGATATTTTAGATATTTACTATGATTAGTGATGCCCAAAGCCTGGTTACCTATGCAATATTTTAGGCTTACCAAGCTGCAATCATACTTTAAATAGCAAATGTTTTCAGATAAAGGGAATAAATAACTTTTATTGTTCAATTATTGTTTTATTTATTTTTTCAAAGCATTTTTTCTGTTCTATTCTTTAGTCAATATCAGATAAATATAGTAATTTGCATGAATTATTTACATTGTTATTTAACTTTTTTTGTATTTACAATTATTGTATAATTCTTTTTTCTGGTCTTTTTTTTTTTTCAGATGAATATACAATGTTTTGTGTGGATTATGTTAGATTGTCATAACATTTGTTGTTCATACAAACATTTTCTCTCTATATTTTCTGTAATGTGGAAAATGTCTGATTTGACAGTAGGAAGAACATTTGCAGTAAAAATTACTATAGTCAAACTATTTATTTCTCAGATTTTATACTTTCATTTTTTTCAAATGTAAAGCAAGTCAGTCATGACCAATATTCCCATTCTTGACATAAACAGTTTTTTTGTATTTTTCTATCTAATTTACATATGAAGTTGTTTTATTTTCTATATTTGACATCCATTTTCAGATTAAAAAATATCGACTTGCAGTTGTAATGGGTCTTGTCACTAGTACAATTCTGAATATTTTGTGGTAAGTAATTGAATAAAATATAATTAATGGTGTGAAGTGGGTTAAGACTAAAGACAATGATTCCTCACCTTTAACAGGTGTGAGATGCACAACAGGTGTCACCAGAATGTTACCCAGTGACTGTTAGCTAAAATGGTGTAAAGGGGATAAATTACCTCAGAATTTATCCCTCACCCAGAATGGAAGGACACAGTCATAGGATAATAGTCTGGTGATACTTGTGTATCACCAGACTGTTATCCTATGACTGTTTTCAGCAAATAAAAAATAACTTTTTGGATATGGAACATCAGAACCATGAACAACTGGGGACAGCTGGAAAACATGAAGCAGGAGATGAGTAGATGAAACATAAACATTTTAGGCATGTGTGAAACAAGGTGGCTGAACAATGGAGACTTCATCAGTGACAACCGCAGACTTATATTCACAGAAAGTGAAAATAATGAAAAAGGAGTCAGCATGATACTAAATAAAGACACAAGGAAATGCATTATAAGATACTGCCAGATATCTGAAAGAATTCTAGAAGTTAAACTGAAAGGAATCCCTCTCAATATATCAGTTACAGTGGTACATGCACAAAAAGCACAAAGTACAGACAACACTAGACAACGCCAAGGCACAGTGCAAGTCAAAAGAAATCAAAATTATCATGGGAGATCTGGATGCCAAAGTTGGCCAAGAGAGAGAAGGTGAAACAATTGACAATTTCAGATTAGGACACTACAATAGATGCAGTGAGAAATAAGTCTAATGATGCACAGCAAATAACCAGATAATGTCCCAAGAGCACACAAGATGAGAAGTCCAGGAGGAGAAATTGAGAACCAAATTGATTATATTTCTGTCAACAAGAGATTCAGAAATGTGGTCCTTTATTGCAAAACCTACCCAAGTGCTGATTGTGGAAGTGACCATACACCAGTAATATGCAAATCTAAACATATTTATAAATGTAATTTTGTCTGTCTGTGTGCATGTGTCTGTGTGTGTGTGTGTCCATTACCTATAGACTCCAAAACTGGTGAACCGATTTTCTTGAAAATTTACACCGTTGTACTATAAGCGTCTACGAGTGTTCTTAGCTCGGTTTTGTGTCAAGGTACCCCTGATAAATATTGAAAATTGATAATTGAAAAAATTGGGTTATAGAAGGAGTGGTCCGATTTTAATCAAATTTGATACACTCATAGACAAAGACATAAGAAATGATATTCAGATGTTTCAAGGTTGCAGTTCTTACAATAGTGCAGAAAATCGATAATATATATATATATATATATATATATATATATATATATAAAAGGCAAGATGTTTGTGTATGTGTGTCTGTTTATCTGTTTGTATGTCTGTATTTTTTTCAGCCCTTTTATTTTAGTTTTTGCTTCAGGTTTGGCTCTAAGTAGGTATAATTGTAGTTCTTAGTCTCAGCCATGATACCATTTACTCAGGGGACTTATTTAGCCTTCAAAATTCAATTTACAACAAAAAAACTTATTTGATATTGATACCAGGAAATCAAAATTTGACTTACATCCATTCATTTTTTTTTTTTTTTCAGTCTACAGTTTTGTTTTAACTGGAAACAACTATTGCTTTTTAGTCTTTCATGCCAACGTCCAAAGAGTCTGAGCTCCAGGCCTATGGATTCGTTTTAAAGCTTTCATTACACCCGAGCAGTGCCGGGCTATACTGCTAGTTAAGGATAAAACTAAAGAGATTAAAGAAACCTAACACTGCACTAAAACTGCAGCACAATAGATGACCCAAACCTGCAGGAAATGTACTTGGATGGGATGAAAAAGAAATACAAAGGACAAATTGGAAACAAAAGCTCAAAATAGGATACACTAAGAGAAGCTCTGGTGATATCAGAAAATAATTCTGCATTCAGTAGAGCTTCTGCAAATTAACATCACCAATTCATTTTTCATTACACTAAATAAATGCATTTTTTTGGTGATACAGTTGAATGAGGTCAATGTTTGTGTTTTATGTCTTCTTTCAGCATGAATTTTCTATTCATTTATTTCTTCAGTGATTTTATGAAGATAAAAAAGGTAAGAAACGCAAAGATTTTAGATTAACAATCCAAGCAATTACAGATGAAGTGGGAATAATCACAGAATCAGTTTATTTGATTTTAACAGAGGATTTGTGGATGCCTGCTCACTCCACCCAGATAAATCATGTTTTCCCAGTCAAGAACAACACATCACTTGTTTGATAGGTTCCTTTCTCTTCTGGTTTTGCACTGTGTAACTTCTAGCTTTTCCCAAATCTGAAAACTCCACTTAAAGGGAAACAATATAAGCCAGAAGAGGAAATTATGAGAAAAGCAGTTGCAAAACTCCATAACTTTCTAGAGGTGTTCCAGAGCTATTAACAGCAGTGGCAGAATCACTGAGACAAGTGTGTGAACTCCAAAGAGGAGTATAAAATTTGTGAAATGTATAAAATGGATTTGTTCTAACCAAAGTTTGGATAGTTTTTGAAGGCACCATGTATATCTATTCTCAGTCTAGGATGTATTAATTGCAAGTTTTAGCTGTTTGCATTTTTCAGGTGTTGGACTGTGCTTGAAGTTGTACCCCAACACTGTACATCAATTGTTGGAACTAACCAGTCTTCTTCTCATTCTCCAGTTATGTGCAACTCATTGGGAAGGTAAAATATATAAAAAAAAATTTTATTTAAAATTTTAAATCACTGAAAAATCAAATTTCAAATATGGAAATTAAAAGAAACATTGAATTGAGAAGATAAATTATCAATATATAAAAATGCAGTGAAAAAAACATTTAATTTTTGTTTTTCTTTAGTGCAAAAGAAAATGGTGAGATCTCAACAGAACCACTAATACAAGTGAGCTTTTCTTTCTTTTTAATATCTTGGATACTATTGGCAAAACACACACACACTCATATATATATATATATATATATATATATATATATATATAGATGTATGTATATGAACAGTTGTAAACTGAGAGAAAAATTTGTTTCAAATTTTGTTTCAAGGGATTTTAGTGTTTAGCCACTAAGTTCTGTTAAAAATTAAATGAAGTTAATGACTTAACTAAAGATTGTAAATTTATTTGTATTATGAAAGTTAAAAAAAAAAACATGAAAATTAATAAAATCAAAATGGATTTAAAAAGTTGGTCCAAATCACTTTTGACCATTTTTTTTTTTTGCTTAATTTTAATTTGTTTCTTTCTTTCCAGATGATCTTTTATCTTTATGGAAGATTTTCATAAAGACTAATTGACTAGTATATTCTCTCAACCATCATGTCAATATTACTGGTGTTGTTTAAAAATTATTCTATTCCCATCATAGATTTTAATTCTTATACAGGCTCCATTCACTGTTTCTACTCTTAATATTTTTCTTTCTCATTATTGTCCTTATTGTTCATCTTATTAGATTTAATCTTGTTTACCTTCAAAATTTTGGATATTTACTGATGCACTAACATTGTCTCATACAAACCAAACTGTGGATATTATTGGCAAAAATATGTCTGAGTAACCAGTGAAAATTATTTCACTTCATGTTTTCAAGGTTCTTTAGTTTTTAGTAAGTTCTTTGCAACAAAATGAAATTATTAGTTTTAACTCAAATTCTAATTTATTTGTTTTGAAAAAATTTTTAAAAAATGTAAATGAAAATTCATACAAATAATTTAAAAGAATTTGTAAAATTGGCCCAAATCTTTTGTGAATTTTAAATTATTTCTCAATTTCCTAATGACCTTTGATATTTTTGAAGATTTTAATGATGAACAATTGATTTGTATCTTCTGAGCAACCATGATAATATTGATAAAATGCGAGTAAAAATGTTTTGGTATTTTTAAATAACATTAGTAATTATTTTACTCCTGTCAAAGTAGTCATATTAATGTTAAATAAATATACAAGTGAATTTCTAAAAATCCTTATGAGAAATATATTAGTATGACATTCTCTCACATACACAAGCACTTTATACAGACATGTACACACTACCCAATAACATTAGGAAATTAAGAAATGCATGAATTTTTTAAAATGTGAAAACTTGGCCTTTGCAAATTGTTAACTGTTAGTCTCTCAACCACTGAACAGATATTTCTTGATCTCTGACATCCTAATTTTTATCTGAGGGTGAATTATCAGAGTACTGCAATGAATATGTGCATCTGTTACAATTTATCTTGTGAAAAACATTTGTGAAAAGACCTTAATAAAATTCTGGGGATATAAAAAGAATGCATTACTGTGAATGGACGCTCATTGCTTGGTCATTGATGGATTCGATTCAACAGCTGACCTTCAAGTCGACTATTAAAATGGTGTTCTTCCCCACCCACATTGTGAATGTTGATCTCAAGGAAGTCATGCTGAAATCTTGCTATCTGACTCTTCACCAACTTGAACCAGACTGTTTGTGCGCACATTTGAGTTAATGAAAACAATACAAAAAATAAATTGAATGACGCCTGAATAAGTTGCGGAAAAAGTCTTTATATACTAACAAAAAGAAACAAAAAAATAGAATATAACAATCGCCAATTCTACTTAGCCAACAATGAAGCAGAAGTTTCATCCAAGAGAAGCATTTGTCTTCTTAACATTAATTTGAGTTTTTGGTTGATAATGTCAGTTCACTCCAATCGGAGTTTTGAAGTTTGTGATGATTCAAAAGTGTCTTTATTCTCTTTTTACCAAAGCTTTAGGGAAACTGCTGAAGGTTGGTCTTTGTGCAGCGGTAGTTTTTGGTTGATAATGTCAGTTCACTCCAATCGGAGTTTTGAAGTTTGTGATGATTCAAAAGTGTCTTTATTCTCTTTTTACCAAAGCTTTAGGGAAACTGCTGAAGGTTGGTCTTTGGGCAGCAGTAGTGGTGGTGATTTGTCTTGCTTCAGCTTGGCACAACTACCCGTGGCTCCCTTGGGGCCCTGTATTTATGCTTGTCCCAAATTCACTGGTGGGAAGGATGATGAACATGCAAATCTAATCTCTGGCCAATGAAATCACTCGTGCTACTTTTCTCTCTGTTCTTTTTCTCTGGTTCAACCAATGAAGCAGCTTCTTGGTTGGTGACATCATTTCTTTCGGGTTTTTCTTTTAATACCAAAAAAAAAATAATTTAGCCTTTATGTGTATAATTCTTTTTCGACTAAATTTAAATTTTAATTTATTCTCATGGAATTTAACCTTTTGCTCTCATCAAATATTTCCTTTTATTTGGGACAATTCTTTCTGATAATTCAAAACTATGTTTTGTTTTAAAAAATTTCTTTTATTTGCGGTGTAACTCAGGCTTCAATTATATTTCTCATTGTCAAACTATTTCCAATTGTCAACAATAACCTCCTTTGACTCGGCTGTTTATCAAATAACACACCCACAAAATATAATTCCATTCATATCTCCATGCTTTGAGTTTTACGACCCCTTACCTTCCTCTGCCTGTAATAAATTTTATTACTGGTGTTCATATTAGAACAAACAACTTTTTTTAGTAGGTTCTTTTTGATTTATAAAAATTAATAATACAGACCAACACAATTTCTTCTATCTTATTTGCAACAATTAATAATACCACTAATTTAATTACTTTTGTTTGTCCAGGCTAAAATAGTGTTACCTTATTACAAAATTTGGCTATAATTTTATCTTGCAAAAATATTTTTGAAAATAGCCTGAATAAAATTATAAATAATAAAAAGAATGTATTATTACCAAATTTAGTTATAACTGCAAAAATATTTACAAAAATAACCCAAATAAAATTGAGATGTAAAAAAAAAATGTATTATTACCAACTTGATTTGTCTTGATTTATTTTTACAAAAACTAAACTTGTTTTATATGTTATTTTTTTTCTCTGTCAGATTATTCGCCATAAATATCCATCTTTCTTTTGGGTGTCCACAGTTATTGAAGTGTTGATGGTAACAAGCCTTACTGTCTCCTATTTGACAGTTGGTACAGCCTTGCATCATACAAGTAAGTAACCAAGATTCATTGTTAATGTTGACTTTCCACTTTTCTTTCTATATTTTCATTTTTGTTTTTTTGTTTTAATTATTTCACTCCAAGATAGGCAATAATGATACTAAAATGCAAAAGGCTACTGATAGTATAGTAAAAGAGAATTAGAATACTTTCATGAGGGAAAAGGACAATAAAAGAACAGAATTTAGGAAGACAGAAAATGACAATTGACATTACATTTGAATTTTCAGTGATTGTAGGTGGCAGAGAAACAAGAAACTGAAAGAAAGTTCTACAGGTAAGAAGTGCAAAAAAAGAAACTATTAGAATAGAACATGGTTACATCTAGCAATTTAAACACTAAAATGATGAGACCTAGTTGCCACTCTAGTAGTATGCTCTCAAGATTACCAACAGAGAGCTCATTAGAACAACTGCCATGAAAATATTTAAAGAAAAGACAAAAATGCTATAGATCATGACAGTGGGAATGTAATTGAAGTCGAGGTGTCAGGTAAGGACTGATAATATTGTAAACCTTTCTTTGAATTTTGTGAAGAATCTTGACATCTATAGCAAGAACTCAAGACCAGATATGGCAACAATATTTAATACACAAATGAATAGTAGATTTATAAAAGTACAAGATAGATTCTGACAAGAAAGATTTTCTGGCCTGACCCAGTGAACCAACTTTCCTAGCAGCAAACCAATATAATCACTTCACGTTATTTTTTATTAAATATTTTTTTTCATAACTGTATTTCTTTCATTTTCTCATTATTATCCATCATTTTTATTTATTTTGTTCAGTTTGTGGCATTGTCGAATCCAATTTACCAACATGCTCTTTGTCAAAAGATAAAGAAGAATCAAAAAAAATTGTGGATATTGGCATAATGTGAGTTGTTTTTCTTTTGTTGTATTTACTCACATTATAAAATTTATCAAAAAATGTCCAAAGGCCCAAATCTGAGTAAAAAGTATTAAACTAAGTTCTGATCCCATTAAAGAATTATCTGGTATTGTTCACCAACCCTCTTGGACATAGTCTGGCTTATTGAGATTTACTGTTATTGAAATTATAAAACTATGGAATTTTTTGATCTGTTGAATGGTTATTTGCTAATTATATTTTATAGCATAAAAATGTTATCAAAAATCTTGATGCAATAAAAAATCACCAGAACTATTTCAATGTTCACAACATATAACAATAGAATAATAATAATAATAATAATAATACATTACTTTTAGATTTCACTGAGGGTTTATAATGCCATTAAAATATGGCAAATATTTCTTTCAACACTATGGTGCAAGAGCTAAAAATATTTTAGGGTTTTATTTTTAAATAGGATTAATTTTAAAATTTGGAACACTATTTCTTTTGTTGAAAGGTCACCTTTTGTTGATAGATAATTGTACTAAAATATTTATTTATTGTAAATTTTTCATTTATTTTCAGATGTGCTTCAAATTTTCTGTCATTAATACTATTTGGAATAATATTTATAATAGCTATGTTTAACCCAAAGGTAATTGAATTTTACATCATCTTTTGATTTTTGATATCAACAGTGAGAAAACAAAGTCTACAGATTTCTAAGATATTTTTTAAAATTTCTTTGAGTACAAAAAGTTTATTTGACCTGAAATACAAAAAAGTTTATTTGACCTGAAGTATCCATACCTGTTGAAATCCTGGACAAGATTAGAAACATCTTTACCAAAAAAACATTGAACTGGCTGCTTCAGGCATTAATCAAAGATGATCCTAATATTCTCTCATTTAAAAAACAAGACTGCATTATTCATTTTTGCCAGGTTAGTAAAACCGTTTTAATATGGGAACACTGATCCACTTCAGGCATTAATTAAAACAACATTTCTATTTTCATATAGTTAGTGGGTAGATAGACATGCAGCAGCATAAAAATAATATCTGTCAAAGTTTGAATGAATATGTGAATACAAAATGAAAGTAACTCTCTTTTCTTCACTGTTTACAAATTTTGTGAGCCAGTGCAAAGGTTCTTTTCAAGAGAAAATACTATATACTGGAGAAAAAGACGAAGCCAAATTTCATGAAAAATTCACAATCCAGTGTGAATTATTTTCTAACCAATGAAAAAGGAGCAATTTAAAAAACTGAGAAAAATTAACAAGTCAGTGTCAAAAATGTTATTTGATATAAATAGAGAAAAAAATTGAATCAGTCAGATGGGAATAGAGATCAGACAGGACATTGCCGCAATGTAAAAGAGAAATTTCAGTCTGCTGAACCTGACATATGTCTCATCGATACATACATTTGCTCTCCTTCTCCTCTTTCCATGCTATTTACCTTTATCTCTTCTTCTTTTTCATCTTTGCCTATTTGCTGTCAACAAAAAGAAGATGACAACAACACTAAGACGCTTCAAATGACCCCTAAAAATTAACATTGATAAATACAATTTTCCTTCATTGCCTTTTTGTTTTCTTCACTTACTCACTAGAGGCTAAAAGAAAGAAAGGTGCAAAGACCTTACTACTACAACAAACTCTCAATTCATTTAACTTTTAGCTACTATTTCTCTTGAAACATTTCCACAGTTAATAATTTCAGTCCCTACAAATTGATGTTATTCTGTTCTGTAAATAAATTTCCACTTAAACATACTAACAAAACACTTTTATTCTTTCCAATCTTCTGATGATATCTTAGCTTGTGGGGACACAAAGTCAATTTAATAAACATGATCAATCTCCCTATAGATACTTTAGCTGGGTCAACAGCATCTAGTACACAGACATGCATATATGTACATATATGTACACTGTTCTAGTATATATACATGAATGAGGGTTTTAGAAACACCTAGGTTGTTATCTAGGTATGCTGTAAGCCTACTGAGGGTGAGAGATCCCCTGATCATTGTTTATCTAAGAGAAAGAAAATTCATCTATAATATTTTAACTTCATTTGCATCCATTGAAATATATCAGTTCTTCTTTTTGGACAAACGTATTCAGAAAGTGGGATTCACTTCAAAAAGCCCCATGTACAACATGAACCTATGTAAGGATAGGCATTGTTCCATGCAAAGTTTTCCTCATTTCAAAAAGTTTCATGTACAGAATGAATGTGGATAGTTGTAGAATTTAACAGACAAGAATTTGGAATCGAATTTTAATGGTGTCATACACAAGATCCTTCATGCTGGACAATAGATAAGACCTAATTATTCAATATCAAATTAAAACAACAGAAACACACACAACAGCATTTTGTGTCTTCTCATATGCACAACCAAATCCACTATGATGACACATATAAACAAACTTAATCATTCATTTTTAGCACATCTTACAGGAATGCCTCCTCAAATCTAAATGGAAGAGTAGGATCTGATAGCAGAAACAAAGGAATATAATTTTTACATTATAAAAAGTATTTACAAATTAGAACTACCATTGAACAAAAGCAAATGTCTTGACTTGGCAAACAACTTTAACAAATGCAAACTCAATAGTCTTGGAATGATAAATCAGAAAATAGTACACAGAGATGATCTTATCTTAAGTGAAAAACTTGAGAGCTGCACTCTGATAACAAGTGCTTGGAAGAATTACAATTGTGCTGCTGGAGGTAGACTAGGTATAGTAGTGGATAGTAAAGGAGAAAAAACACAGAGAAGTTAAACCAGTCCACAATAGAATACTAACAGCCACTTTCAATGGAAACTCAAGATCCACCTAGTTAAGAAGTAACAATGATGTATTATTTGATGCCAACAAATGTCATCAATGAGATGCCAAGGCACCATGTAAACTAGGAGGGCAGAGATTTCAATGTGGAGATTTCATGTTCCACAAGCAAACAAACAACAACAGCAAACTAATGTTGAAACGCATATCAGAATACTACCTTCACATCACAAACTCAGTATGAGAAAAAGAAGATTAATCAATAGACATACATTTCACATGTCACAAACTGGCTATATTCTCATTAAGCTAAACGTATTTATAAATGGAACTTTGTCTCTCTGTGTGTGTATGTGTGTGTGTCCATTACCTATAGACTCTAAAACGGCTGAACTGATTTTCTTGAAAATTTACACAATTGTACTATAAGCGTCTGCGAGTGTTCTTAGCTATGTTTTGTGTCGAGGTAGCACCGATAAATATCGAAAATCAATAATCAAAAAAATTGGGTTATAGAAGGAGTGGTCCGATTTTAATCAAATTTGATACACACATAGACAAAGACATAAGAAACGATATTCAGATGTTTCAAGGTTGCAGTTCTTACAGTAGTGCAGAAAATCAATATATATATATATATATATATATATATATATATATATATATATATAAAAGGCAAGATGTTTGTGTGTGTGTGTGTGTCTGTTTATCTGTTTGTATGTCTGTATTTTTTTCAGCCCTTTTATTTTAGCTTTTGCTTCAGGTTTGGCTCTAAATAGGTATAATTGTAGTTCTTAGTCTCAGCCATGATACCATTTACTCAGGGGACTTATTTAGCCTTCAAAATTCAATTTACAACAAAAAAAACTTATTTGATATTCATACCAGGAAATCAAAATTTGACTTACATCCATTCATTTTTTTTTTTTTCAGTCTATGGTTTCGTTTTAACTGGAAACAACTATTACTTTTTAGCCTTTCTTGCCAACATCCAAAGAGTCTGAGCTCCAGGAACATGGATTAGTTTTAAAGCTTTCATTACACCCAAACAGCACTGGACTATACTGCTAGTAAGAAATAGAAGAACTATGTACATTGTAGAGATATATAACAACTCCAACAGTCTAGGAAGTGGTTCTAGATTAGCTAAATTAGAAATTTAACTCAATTTAGGGATAAGTAAAATCCCTGTTAAGAAGAATTATGAATAGCCTGTTTTAAGGAATAAAGCGCTATAGGAGCATTAAAAAGTAACTGTGCAAAATAGGCTGGCAAAACTCTCCAATTGTTAAAATGATGAATCTTACTGATATAGTAGATATGTTTAAACCACAGAAAACTTCATATATTGCATATACCATTTAATCTTGATGTAAAACTGATCTGATAAAATTCAAAGAAGTGTCGGTTGTCAACATTAATACTGAGTTCTCATCTTCACTAATATATGAAAGTTTTGTGAAATCCATTAACAATTTTTTACACCATCAAAAGCCATTCAGGTGTCACCTTCAATGGTTATCTTTTCATTTTTTTGTTTTTGAAAATTTGTTAGTGGTGTAAACATTTGGGTGTAACCTGGAATAGCACAAGTTAGTTGTAAATTAGATCAATGAATTTTCAGAGTCGAGGCAACAATGTTGGTTGAGGGAATTATTGTGTTGCTGCGACATTTTCTGGAATGGATGTAATTGCATGTTCATCAATAATGTGACACAAGAAAATTAGTTTTGAAACTGCAAAGTCGCATTTGTTTTTATTAATTTTCAGACCAAAATGTACTAGTCTTTTGAACACTTGTTTTAAATGTTTATAATGTTCTTTGAGATCATGGCTAGCTATGACAACATCGTCTATGTAGGCAAAGGCAAAAGGTAATTCTTTGAGGACTTGGTCTATCAGTCTCTGAAAAGTTCATGCAACGTTATGTATCCCAAATGGCATTCTCTTGAACTCATAAAATCTGAATGAGGTCATAATAGCTGTCCTTTCTATCTTTTTCTGCTACTGGAATTTGCTAATATGCTTTAACCAAATCCAGTTTTGTTCCTTTAAATCCACAGAGAAATTGTGTATGTGAGGGAGTGAGTATTTATCCAGAACTGCTTTTCCATTAAGATTCCAGGAAACTCACCAAGGTCCAGTATTTTGCTTGTGGAATTCATTAAAGTGGGTATAATGCTTAGTTGTAGCATATGTTAAAACTCATCCCTTGCTAATTTATATTTGTCCTGATGCGATCTGTGCTGTAATGCATAAGTCAGACCTTCTTAGCAGCGAATTTGGCTATGGACTCTATATAGACATTCCACTTGAGGTCTGTTGTGAGAGTTAACCCTAGGAGGTGCAGAGTTTTACTTTCAGAGAGACTAGCCTGATCCATGCTAATGGGAGGTATGAGCAATTGTCTGTGATGGTTAATAGATAGCAGCTTCATTTTGGAAGCATTAAAATTCATGAGCCATTTCTTACCCCAGTCCACCACGGATTGGCAGTCCTTTTCAAGCTCAGCAACAAGGTTTGCTTTGTCGGCCTCGGCAGATTTTTGATCAAAGCGAGAGTAAACTGTAGTGTCATCAGTGTATATGCCTACTTGGGATCTTATTACATTGGGAAGATTGTTAATGTAGATAAGGAAAAGTGTAGGACCTAGAATAGAGCCTTGAGGGACACTTGCGTTTGTGTGATAGTATTGGGAGGCATGTCCGTTCAATACAATCTTAATTGTACAATTTGAAAGAAATGACTGCATTAGGTTGAACAATTGTCCAGTTATACTATAGCCCCACAACTTGCACAGAAGGCCAACATGCCAGACTCTGTCAAGCGCTTTGGAAATGTATAGGGCAACAGTTTGGGCTTCGTCGTTCTTGTCAAGAGCCTGGTGTATATACTCAGTGATGGTCATGGGCATATCAGCAGTAGACCTGGTCAAACGGAAACCATACTGTTTGTCAGAGAAGAGTTTGTAGGCTGTGAGGTCCCATACTACCTCAGCATTGATGATGGCTTCAAACACTTTGCCAAAAATCGATAGGAGGCTGATAGGGCAATAATTAGAGGGGTTAGAGGGTTCACCAGTATTTTCATATATTGGAACAACAGAGGAGGACTTCCAGCAGGCAGAAAAGCAAGAAGTAGAGAGGCAGTAGTTATAGAGTTTGGAGAGAACAGAGGAGAGTTCAGGGAAGCATCTCTTCAGGACAATGATTGAGATTCTGTTGTCGCCACTTGCTTTATGGGGGTCAAACATTGAAGTCATTTTAGTGACCATCGAGGGGGTAATGTGCATGTCAGTCAGTTGGGCTTTGGTTTGGGGTGGGAAGTTGGGTACAGGAACTCCAGACAAGTTCAGTGTTGAGTTAATAGAGAATCTGTGAGCGAAGCACTCAGCCTTGTCTGTTGAAGAGGTGAGGACCTCAAATTCATTGATTAGATGGGGGAATTGAGGGTTTGCTATTGTTTAGTATGCTTTTGCAGAGCCTTCAGTAGTCTTTGGAACCAAACTTATGGGATGCTATACACTGCTTCATTTTGGCTGCAAACAGCAACTTGGCTTTTTTAAGTATCCTCTTGCACTCATTTTGAGCAGAGGCAAAGAGACGCCTGTTATGGTTCAACAGGTGACTCCGATGAGTCAGGTCTGTTAGGGTTATTAGAGAAACACATCCAGTTTCCCAGTACTAAAGGTGAGTGAAATTCAAACATGGTGGACAAATTCCTCTCTTCAATTTTTAGCAATGATTCAAATGGGCTGCTGCCTGCTGACCATATCTAAGAAAAGTATCCTTAAATCAAGTGCTAAGAGGCAGCATTTTAATGTCTGGGAGAAGCCTTCTAAGCCAATCAATATAATTTCTATTTAAAATACACCAGAGTATTTTGCTTACTGGAAATAGTAAATTTAGCCATTTAGCTTTCAATTACAGTTAAAAGGAAAGTGTCAGGAAAACTGTTTTTATTTTTAAAAATTCAGTTTAAAAATTAGGTATCAAAAATAAGTGGAGGTATCTACTATAATCTATTTTGTTTATTATTTTGCAGGCATTTCTTGATGTGATTGAGAAGTTTACATCAAGTGTTAAAAACAGTGAGAATCTTTTAGTTACTATGATGTTTATTGCTACGAAAAAGAAGGAAATCAAGTAAGTATAAAAACAATTCATTGCTTTGAGAGTCTTTCTCTTAATTATTGAAGAATGAGAGGTTACACTTTTTTCTTTAGTTCATCTCTGCTTCTTTCTTAATGGCAATTTCATCCACTACAAAGACTTTTCTGTCATGTAAAATACATTTTTGACATACAATTTTCCATTTTGTTTTAGAGCCATGAAAAATAATAATTATATATTTATAATTTTTATATTGTAAATACGTCACCTTCTACTCCTAAGAAATTATGTAACTTATTGAAAACTAATGTAACAAATACAAAATTTTTATTAATAATTTATTTGTTTGCAAATAAAATTCATTATTAAGCTTTTCTGTTTTCAAACATGCCTAGATATACATAGGACAATATCTAGATAAAAAACAGCACATTTAGAAAATAAATAATGCTTTTCTACAAGTTCCTTGTAGAGAAAATGATGTGTTTGAGTAATAATTGCAATGAATTGTGAAAATTGTTACTAGAGTAATTATATTTATGAACATTGCTCTGTCAAGTGTCTTAAAATTTAAAAAAGTTAAACAAAAATACTTATAATAAAACAATCTAAGTAACAATTTATAAACTAATAGGGAGATACTCTCAATACAAGTATTAATTTCGTATGTGTTTGGCCTCTGTGTGTTCATTAAAATCTCAAATGTTTCTATAACATTTCTCCAGTATATGTTATAAATAAAATAAATTTTTACAAAATGTTGCTCTATATGATAATTATTAAAAGTTATATGTTTTTATTTTGGAAAAAAAAATTGATTGTATTTATTATTCCCAAATTATAATCCACCATTCTTTGAGATTTGATTCTCATCAAATAATTGAAATTTTTTGTATACGAAAAAGTCTCACTAAAGTTTTTTAATCATTTCACCCCAAAGCAAGGTAATAAAGTCACTAAGATGCAAGAGTGTTAGAGTATATGATAAAAATGCTATTAAAGGAGGGAAAAAAAGTTTAAAAAAATACAAGAATTAAGATGACAGTAGATAATGATTGATATAGCATTTGAATTTTTTAAGATCAAGGTTAACTGAGAAGCAAGAAGCCAGAAGTGAGAAATGCAATAGAAGAAATTGTTAACATACAAAAGAAATTGCTAGCATTATGGTTACATCTAGACATTTCATCTATAAAATGATGTGATCTTGGCACCAATCTAGTACTGCACTTAAATTCATAAAGTCTAGGTACCATAGAGAAAAGTTCATCAGCTCAATTACCATAAAATTATTTATAAAAAAGGCACAGGGAAGCTACATTATGGCAGTGAGGAAAAGGTTAAAGTCAAGACACCAGAACAGGACCAATAACAATGCAGATACTTCTTTGGATATTATCAAGAATTTCTAAATATAAAGCAGAAAAACCAGACTTTATTTGGCAGCAATATTCAAAGCAAGCATTTGATTCAATATACTCTTTCCAGTATTTGTCTATACTTCTGAGATGAAGTAGTATTTACATTATTTACATTGTTCAAACTGTTGTCCTCATTTTTATTACTATGTTTATGATGTTTTGACATTGTATGCACTAATCTTCTTCAGGTGCTAGGGATTTCGAACCAAAGACTTTATTTTGACCACTGGGGTATATCTTTCTCATTCCATGTCTGATGCTACTTCCATATGCAATGTAGTTACCTCTCTTTAACTCAACTTTTTAAGTTATTTGTAGCTAGATATTGAACTCACAACTCTTTGGGTCAAGTCACTGGAACTAAAAAATGCTTTTATCCACTGGGCCATGTGTCCTTGAGGACATCAGTGTATAAGTGTTTTTGGAATTTATAAATCTAATGTCTCAGTAACCATGCTCCCATCCAATGAAACCAGATTATGAGCTTGGATGTGGTAAGTCTGTTTATACAAACAACACATTCGAAATGAGATCAGACATATATCAACAGGATTAATGCTTAGCAATGGCCTTGCCATTATTACCATTACTGGCCAACATATACATGGAATACTTTAAAGAAATAGCATTAAAATCCATAGCACTAAGGCTAACTCTGTAGCTGAGATACATTGATGACACCTTCATACTCTGGATGCATCAGGAAGAGGTCCAGACACTACTTGACTATGGGAACCTAATAAGATTATCCATACAGTTTACAATAGAAAAAGAGAACAACAACAAACTAGTATTTCTGGATGTACTAATATTTTGAACATAGAATAAGTTCAAGACATTCATATATTGCAAGCCAACATTCACCGAACAATACCTCAACTTTAACTCTCACCACGCATACAATTTAAAGAAAGGGATCATCTGTTGCTTGCAACATTGAGCAAAAGTCATAAGCAACATTGAGCTAAAGTCATAACCAGAGATATATAAACAAGAAATGGTAGGTATAAGCAGTACCTTACAATATGACAACTATTCAGGGTACATGACAACAGCACCAAAGAAGGAAGGGTGCATGAAGATAACAACACCCAGAAAACAGCCTCAGTCTGCTTACTCTATGTATAAGGATTATCAGAGAAAATATGAAAGATCTGTGGTCCATGCAACATCAGGCTGACCTTCAAAAGTAGTTCTGCATTTCACAGAAATCTCTCCTGAGTAAGACTGCCAATCGAGGAGAGTATGACTAAGGACATAACTGTGTGCACATCATTCCATGTAGCCGTGGAAATAAATGAACATTGCAAGGCTGTAACACAAGGGGAAATAGAAAAATCAGGTGTAGCTGACCAGATATGGATGGAGAAAGAAGATCACTGTTCCCTACAGGATGAAGTTGAAATAATTGAAAGAGAACACCATTAGAAACTACATAAACTTAAGGAATTAGCACATATGCTAGGTTGTAAAAGTTTCCTAAGCTGGCCAAGCATAGAAATGAGTACAATATGAGAACCAGTAATACAGAGTGCTACAGAAAGTCATTAGTGTCAAAATTTGCAATATGAACTCTGGTAAAAAATGGTTACTGAGACATTAGGTTTATAAATTCCAAAAACTTATACACTGATATCTTCACGGACACATGGCCCAGTGGATAAAAGTGTTGGTTAGTTACAGCGACTTGACCCAAAGAGTTCTAAGTTCAATACTTATCTACAGCACTGGAAAACAAATAATTTAGAGAGTTGAGTTAAAGAGAGATAACTACATGGCATGAGAATGATATACCCAGTGATTGAAATAAAGGGTTCAGTTCAAAATTTCTAGCACCCAAAGAATGCAGGAGCATACAATGACCAAAACATTACAAACATGTCAATAAAGATCAGGACAACAATGTAAATAATGAGGTATACTTTTTCCACTTCTTTCAGCTGAAAATACAAGAAGGTGCAATGAATCATTCTTCTGGGGGTTAGCATCAGCCATATTGATGGAAGTTAAAAAAAATGTTCTCTAAGATGATTAAAAGAGATGTATTAAAATTAGCAAATCATTCTTTACCCCAGTTAACAACAAAAAGGTAAATAATTTCTTATTGAACGGATCAGTCTTACATTTAAGACAGGAGTAAATAGTTGCATCATCAGTGTAGATACCTAATTGAGAACTGATAACATCAGGAAAATCATTGATGAAAATTAAGAACAATGTAGGTTCAAAGATAGTGTTCTGGGGGATACTTGCATTAATGCAAAAAGATCTAGAAAAGTGACTATTCAGAATAATTTTGTGATTCGATAAGAAAGACTGAATCTGTTCAAAAGTTTGTTCAAATATCATAGCATTTCAACTTGTGAAAAAGACCAGTATGACAATCCCTCAATATATCCAAAATGCAGGCCAAGCTTCACTATTATTATCTAAAGTTTGACATTAATATATCAGCAGTTGTCCTAGAGAAATCCATATTACTTATCTAAAAACAGACCTTGGGATGTTTAAGCAATTCAGAGTTAATAAGAGCTTCTAGTACTTTGCTAAAATGAGGTGAAATACTAATAGGCCAATAGGTAAAAGTATCAGCCAGTTCACCTGCATTCTTAAAAACAGGAACTACAGAAGATGATTTCCAACAAGCAGGAAAGCAAGAAGCAGCAAGACATTTATTGTAGAATTTACAAATGACAGCAGCATATTCCTAAAAACTATTGCAGGAATACTATCAAGTTCACATGCTTTGTGTTTAGTGATGATAACAGACACCATAGACAGAGTTATATGCACACGACTCAATAGAAACTCAGTTCTAAGCAAATATATTCCAGATGAGTCAAGAGTAGAATTTGAAGAGAATTTATGAGCAAAACATTCTGTTTTATTAGCAAGAGATGTAAGCACCTCAGACTGAGTGAAGAAAAGAAGAATAGAAGAGTTAATCATATTTAATGCATAATTACAGAACCACCAATAGCCACATGAACCAAACATGTTAGAGGCTATACAGTGTCTCAACCTATCAGCAAACAAATCTTAGCCCCCTTTCAGCACATGTTTATAATTATTGCAAGCAGACACAAATAGACTTTTGTTGCAACTGGAATATTCATACTGGTACATTTTGAAAAGTGATTCCTATGGGCTATAGTGGCTGAATAGACCAGTGTGAACCATAGAGAAGATTGTAATTGAATCTGGTATTTGTGAGAAGGTACAAAAGCATTAACCCAAGAAGAAACCTCTGTGGTACAATTCCCAATATGAAGGTTATGCATATCAATCCAAGAGGCTTCTCAAATAAAGTCACAAAATGAATCTCAGTCAGTTTATTGGTAACAGAAAGATGTCTTGTGAATAGGCGGTTCTTGTCTAATCAGTAAGTTAAGTGTCATATGTGGTACATGCTTGGGCAATCATGTCTAGAAAAAGACATGATTGATTTGCAGATTTTCCTACAGTAAGTTGCCATTACTTTCTGTGATAGTTTTATTGCCAACCAAGGCTATAGAACTCAATCTGTTCTGCCATTTAACTCATAATTTGAGATAAAAGAGACAGATTAATAACTTTTCCATGAGTAATTGCACATAAGTGAATGTCTCAAATTGAACTGGAATTCGAACTCAGCTCTCCGATTTCTCATTCCAAGCCAATCAATATTCAATTCACTACAACACACATTCCTGTCTAATAGATGACCCAAAAGAAATATCAGTGATACTATAGTTTGTTTTGAATTGACAAAATGGCAGTGTTATAATGACTAACAAGAACTAGAATAAGAGGTTAATGAGTTTGAGTTTTGTTTAACGGATTATCAACCTCTATGGGTAATTTAATGCCAAAAAAGTAGGGTCTGAAGGTGTTTCTTTTTAATGTTCGGTTATAGTAAGAAGGTTGATTTAGTCAGATTTTGATGAAATTTTTTTCTTTTAGAAACTGATAATGTCTTGTAGTTTTGTATTCAAAAATGTATTGCTGGTAATAATTTCTTTTCCTTCAAAAATGTGTTATGGTTATATTTTTTTTCTTCAAAACTGTTTTGTTGATAATATTTTTCATGCAAAAATGTATATTTTTCTATAAAAGTCTATTTTTATAGTTTCATAGTGTTTTGAGCCCAGTTTGGGGGTTAACTATTTGTCCATAGCTGGGACCCTAACAGGTTCCCAGCTACCACCCCAGGTCAGGGTGGACCTGAGAACAACGGCAACTAATAGGTTGTTCCTCATAACCTCTCAATCAAAGGCCTTGCTGCTGGATGCATTTTACATTCATACCCAGGACCAGATAAGAGGTAAAGAACAAATCAAATAAATAAAAATGCTGATCAGATTTATTAGTGAAACTAGTAAAAAAATCCACTATTTGACAGAAAACTGATCAATGAAAAATTGAAAGACTAAGCATCAGTAGCATTAGAATGCTTAAGCCACTTGATGAGCATGAAAATCATCAAACACAGAAATATTCACAGATGAATGTAGAGAGAAAATGTTAATGCTAAGTTAATGCTAATCTATATAATAAAATGTTTATCATCTTTTCTAGTTCTCACTTATGTTTTTACAAATTGTTTTTTTTGCAGCAAATTGAAGATTCCTCTTCCCTTACCCAACATGGTGATGCCTTTCATCTTTCTTCTTCCTTTATTTTTTGGATTTGCCATTGTCTATGATATTTATTTCTCACTTATGTCTTATTTGTATCATAAAACAGACAAGTCTCAACTACCTGAACTTCAAGAACATTTGCATCACAATTCATCTCTTTTGAATGTTACTTCACCTCTTAATGTTAATGCAGCATCCTAATAAACATGACTTAAAAGAAAAGGAAAACAGAGACGTTTTTTGTTATTATACATGGAAGTGTAATTGACTTGCTGAGAACATTGCTTTTTGCTTCTTTATTGAAATATTTATCTCTTTCTGGAATGGGAAAATAAAGACCTTTTGCTAATCTCAAGTGCTGGAAATAGAATCTATTGTTTATTGAAAAAGATTTTTTCAAAACATTAAATTGTTGAGGAAATTAAGGCTCCTGTAAAAACTCTCCCCTGCCAAAACAAAACATTTCTTTCCTGTCTATTTTGAACTTGCAATGATCAACATTGTATATATGTGTGGAATAGCTCAGTTAAGAGTTGTTGATCAACTTTAAATTTATTTTTTTAATGATTTGATGATTAAATTTGTTTTTACAGTCCAGTTAATTTTCAAAATCTCTTTCTGATGAACTATCATAAAAAATGTTAATGTAAAGAATATTAATCTTGAGTGGTATGACTTTCTGGAGAAAATTTTGCTCTTGATACATGACTTTGTTATTTTTATTTTAGAAGAAAATCACCAGATTAATATTAGATATATGGCAAGAGCAAAGCATTATTGATAAGAATTCTCATTGAACAAATAATGTTAAAGTTTCATCTGTTTAAAAATTAAATTCTAATACTATAGCGTTGTAGTATACACTAACTCCTTTCAGTAGCCCCAGGGTGATGGCTTTTTCATGTTCTCAGAATTAATCTTCAAGTATTTAATCAGTTTCTGTCATGAAGAAATGTATGTTTTAGCTTCATGAGAAAATTGCCAAGTAGTCACATGTTTCTTTCTCTGGCTACCCACATAGTACCCACATAGAACTATGACTGCATTGAAAATCCTGTCTTTTTTTATTCAACACTCATTACGTCATATCTACTCCTTGATATACTTCTAATTTCCAACCAAACTCTGGTGAAAGACTTCTTCTGTTCCAATCTACCACTGAAGAATAAATAATTTGTTCTTAAGTTTTAAATTCTTCTTACCAATTCTTGCATCAGTTCTGTATCTGGACACCAAAATTCTTTCAAGTTTTCTAATTCTCTGTAAACACCAGACTAAAACTGAGAGAGTGTGAGTGGGGGAGCAATAAATATGGTCAAAACAAACTTTATAAAAGTTGTGTGTCAATAAAATATTTAAAAAAGTATTTCAAATGTATTTACAAAAAGGAAAGATCAAATTTAACCAGGTAAGTCAGATATACTTACAGTGATTAAAACTGAGACAAACACAACTCCTGTGACAAGATGGTATAAAATAAATATCTACAGAAAAAAAGAAACAAAATTATTTCTGAAGAATTAAAGACAAAATGTACAGAAAGGAATTAAAATAAAAATGAAATAAAAAATAGTTTTCATTTATGCCTTTTAAAAAAAGCTCATAAACAAAAAGTTTGGTAAATGAATGAATTGTTAGTGGATTCAGTATTTTACTTCATACAAATAATGTGATTAAATGCTTTTTGTTTAGAAAATTTCTAAAAACTGAATAAATAGTAAGTTGATTTACTTTTTAGCTTTGTTCACATTCACACATGGAAAACAAAGAAATGGTATTGTGTTTTGTATCATGAAAAACATTTCATTTCATCAAATAGACCATTTACAATACAAATGGCAAAAACTAATTCACAAAATTATTTACCTCAAGTCACATGAATAATAAACACAATTACTCTATGAATTAGAAAATATTTTTAGTCAAAAGAATGTAAAATAAAACTGTAACTGAGGAAATGCATTTTGTAAAAAATCATACATGTATAAACATCTATACATTAAACACAATCTGTTCCACTAGACTTAAAGTAGAAAGTTAAAATTATATGAGACTCGCTGAAAGTAGGAATCAAGATAAAGATAACATGAGATATAGTAAACTCAGAAACTGTATTCCAACTCCTGCTGGATTTTATTTCCAGCACTCTCTAGTTAGTCCAGAATCAACATTATTAATATTGTTATAAACAACCCCCTTCCTGAGATAATTCATTTTCTTTATTAATTAATTTCTAACTTTTCCAAATTACAAATCAAATTTTGTTTAGGTTATCATCCTAGGATGATAACTTCCTCACTCTGAAATCAAACAATCTTTTCTATTCTGTTTTTTGCCTTTTGTCTCTCTCCTTAGTTCATGTGAATTTCCTCTCAGCCCTGTCAAGTGTGCATGAAGCAAATGCTATTATTTTAAAATTGCCATCTGTTTCTTGAAATAGAGCTGCTCCAACACCATAACTGCAAGCATCAGCACTAAATACTGTATTTCTATTTGGATTATGGTAAGATAGAATTGGTACTTGAGTTATAATACCTTCACTCCTTTAAAAGAATTCTCTTTGTTTCTTAACACAAATACACTGCAGTATCCTTTTAAAATAATTCCATCGTTAGTTGTATTGTTTCAGACAATTTCGGTAAGAATTTGCCTAAATATCTGACCATGCTGATTAGATGACATAGTTCACTTAAATTTGTAGGTGTAGGTAACACCTGAATGAAAGATCTTTTTTAGTCTTTCCTTACTGGATTGAATTCCATCTCCAGAAATCATGTAGGTACCATCACTCATTTTTGATACTTAAGTTTTAAATTGAATTTTTAAGAATAAAAAAAGTTTTCTTGAAACTTTAATTTTAATTTTAATTGAAAGATAAATTATTAAATTTACTATTTCCAGTTAGTAAAACAGTCTGATGTATTTTGAAAGGAAATTATATTGATTGGAATCTAAAGTATTGAGATTTAAAATTTTTTCAATTTTTCATCCATTTTTGAGCGATCAACACATTTGTAAACAAAAGTTAATTCTCAGTTTTAAAAATCTTGCAAAAATAAAATATATATATCTGTGACACGTTATTTTTGGAAAATTAGCAAATTTAAAGTTAAATTAATTTGATTTATACAAGTTAAAGTTAAATTAATTTGATTTATAGCATAAAATTTAAAATAAAACTATTTCTTAATCATGGAGATGACAAAGTGATTGATGTGGGAAATGAATGCTGACAGTCAAATGACATGTGAAATGATTGATGACAGCTCAGTATAGCTGACTAGAATAGACATGATTGTGCAAATCTGTTAGGGGAAGAAACTGTGAAACATGTGACTTTTTTATGTAAGGCAGAAAATACCATATTTAAAAAAACATTAAATACACAAAAAATAAAATTATTTAATAAAAAATGTGATGGATTTGTATTAAACTTTTCAATTATCAAATAGTAAATATTGTTTTCACTTAATAACTTAATAATCTAATCCCAACAAGGCTTTGTAGAATTTTTTAAAAAATTTGAAATTCTATAAACGATTATAATTAAAAAAGAAAAAATTAAAAAAATTCTTTTAAAATTTCATTATTTATAGAAAATAAATTTTTTCTTCATTTTCGGCAAAAAGGGCAACTGTTTGAAAAAAATAATTTATATTCCCCAATGAGTCCTGCGTTTAACTAATAAAATAAATTTTTGCTACAAATTTAATTTCTTGCAATTTCATGAATTTACGTGAAGGTGGGGGATAACACATGTAAAAAATATTTTTGCTAAGTTTTTCTAAATATAATAATTTCATTCATTTGTTAATAAGCCCTGAAAATTTCATTAAAAATCTGACAAGTACTTGAATTTGATTTTTGCCAGAATTTCCAAATTAATGTATTTTTCACTGGAAAAAAAACTAAGTTACATTGTGGAGGATTTTTAGGTTCTTTACGATTTATATTATGATTCGTCCAACATACGATTCAAGAAAAATAAAGACAACAACTCCAATTTGTAACCAATAAATAAAAAAATATATATTCAATGAAATACAGCATTAAACAAACAAAGCATGCAATAGTAGTATACATAAAGTAAGAGGAAAGAGTTGTTCCCTTCTAACTGTTTGCTGACCAAAGTAAAATCAATTAAATGAAGAAAGTTTTTTTCTTGCACTGAAAAGGTTTGTTATAATTGTTAGAAAGATTTTCATTTAAGAATAAATAACATGAAGAATACAATTATTTTGAATGTAATTGTAAGTAACACAAATTTTGGTCAAGAGTTCAAAGTTCAAAAGTTCTTGGTGAAAATGTTCAGACAGAAGACAAAGTTCTGTGTTTGTGTGTGCATTAAGGAAGGTTTGAATAGAGAGACTTATGTGGAGTCGTTTAGCTGCCTGGTTGTCTACTGACATGCTTGCTGAAAGTCACCGTTTATAATGAAAGAGGGTAGCTCAAAAAACAAATGTGGGAAAAACTGGGTTTACATAAAAAAAGCATGATAATACTATTATATTATTACATAAAACTTATTAGTAGTAATAATAACAGGATAATAAAGAAACTAATATTTAAAAACCTTAAAGTAATAATAATAATAATAATAAAAATAATAATAATAATACAGATACTAATAATAAAGACAAAATATAACAATAAATGATAAAAAATACAAAAATACAAAACAATAATTCATAAAACCAATTAAAAAATATATACTTTTACATTAAATAAATATTATTATATTAAACTATAAGTAAGAATAAAAATAATAATAAAAACAATAATAGTGCACATGATAACAATAATGATAAAAAATGATAAATATATATATATATACTTTTAAATTAAAATAATACTATTATATAAAAAATATAAATAAAAGTAAAAATAATAATAATAACAATAAAAGCAATAATAGTAAAGTACACATGATAAGTGTATAAAGTCTTTAATAGAAAATTCTAAATTTTTTTCAAAATCAAACTTTTAATTTTAATTTCTATCTTGTTATGAAATCCTATACCTGTTTTTATGCCTACATTTAAAAATTAGTTCATTCCTCTGGTTTAAAAGTTCATTGAGATTTTTATATTTGATTATAGCTATTTTTTCCTCCAAGCATTGATTGCATCTGTCCCTGAAGTTTGAGCATGTTGGATGATCCTCCATTTAACTTATGGGGTGAGTCCTCCATCCTTTAATTTCCAGTAGTGTTTTGATAGGGCTGTTTGATGTTTTAAGGAGGCATTGGAAAATGAGTGTTGGTGATTATAAAATCTTTGTTTCCAACTTCCTGCAAATATCCCTATGTATGTTTTTATCATTATTGTTATTATGTGTACTATTATTGTTTTATTATTATTATTTATATTCTTACTTATAGTTTTATATAATGATATTATTTTAATGTAAGAGTATATATTTTTAATTGGCTTTATAAATTATTATTTTGTATTTTCATAATTTTTATCATTTATTGTTGTATTTTGTCTTTATTATTAGTATCTGTATTATTATTATGTAAGGTTTTAAATATTAGTTTCTTTATTATCATGTTATTATTACTACCAATAAGTTTTATGTAATAATATAATAGTATTATTATTACAGTTAGAATTAAAAAGAAAAACTAACAAGTCATTTTTCTAGCAAAAATTCAACCCCTACTTTTTAATGTCACGCATCTTAAAATAGACAACTAAAAATTCAAGTAAAAATTTATTTAGTATGAGTATGATCTATAAGAGAGCTGCAAAATATTACATTACGAATGGGTTTATAATAACATCCAACTTATGATCTTTATTATTATACTCTGTTAAATCTTAACAGTCAGTTTTCATTGGATTTAATCTCCTGTGGCATTTACCTTACCAAGTACCAAGGATTTTACTTCATATATATATATATATATATATATATATATATATATATATATATATATATAACAGGACTCAATTTTCAAGAAATTAACCTTTAACTTAATACTTTTTAATTAACACTTTTTTATATAGTTTATTTAACATTACAATTGAACAGAAATTTTTAGAACATCAGTTTTATAAACAAATACTTCACAAAACTCAAATGTCTGTATTTTATAAAAATTCATTCAACAAATGAAAATGTCTACATTTTAAGAATCCTACATGCTAATGTAAATAATGTTAAACATTCCTTTATTTTCAAAATCTCTTTCTGATAAACTCTAGTTATAAATGCTAATGTAAATAATATTAATCTTGAACCGTGTGACTTTCTGGAGACAGTTGTGCTCTTGACACAAATGTATAAAAAATCTGGTCATTTTCCTTTAAAATTACCCATCTTGCCTGTGACAAAAGAAAATGTTAAAACAATATTCTATACATTATAAGAGACATCAGTATCATTCTACATAAAATTTATTTTCTAGCATTTACCGAATATCATAAATGAGCTTATTTTGAACCAAGTCCTGACAATCTTTCTACTTTGTTGAAATTTGGAAAATGAAGATATAAAGCACTTCTTGAAATGGTGTTTTGCAAAATATTTCTTCATCCACATCATTTTTAATTTTAGAAATTAAGAACATTATAACTTTAGGTAAATACAGAAAGAAAAAGAGAAGAAAATTGTTTTATATTCGTTTAATTTCTATTGTCAATTGGCTTCTCTCCATAATTTGAAAATGAATTTATTAATAAATATAATGATCATCACTGATATTTTAAAACCCATATATAGAACAAATCATACTTAATTTATTTTCATTCTAAATACATCCTCTAATTAAAAGTATTTCTTTATTAAGTAATATTTTTATTGTTATGAGCTAGGCCTTTTTTTTTTAAACACACAAAATTTTAAATCTACTATTTGATATACTTCTGATTCTCAGCCAGACACTAGTAGCAGGTAACTTTTGAAAATAAATAATGAATTCTTCTGGTCTATAGCTGGAAAGAAATGTTCCAACCTTTCATTGTATAACATGAAAAACTTTGAAGAAATTGTTAAAGCACTAAATAATCACACAAAATTGAAGATAGTGAATTTTTGAATTTCATGAAAAGTTAGCCAATCTATTTTGCTTAAATTGAAGGTGTTTATGTTAATAGTGAGAATAGTTGGTGCCTGACCACCCTTCCTAACAACTACATGCTACCACTGAAGACAAATGTAGCTGACATATTGTTTCTGGAAACAAAAGAAAACAGGAGAATTTTACAAAATCTCTTTGTTAAAAAGTTCCTTATCTGATCTTTCTTTCAGCCACTTAAAATGACTCATAAACTTAAAATTGTTCATAAATGAAAACAGAAACAATTATAAAAATGATAAAATTCTTTTAAATCTTCTCTTTCACTGCAGACATCAGGTAAAAACTACAAGAGAAAAAGCAATAAATATAGCCAAAATAAATCTGTCTATAAGTAATGTCTCATTTATAGAAAACAGATGAAAGCCCATAGTGCAAAAAGCAAAAATGAATTTTATTCAGGTAAGTTAAAGATAATTACTGTGAATGATCTTATTGTAGTGCATATTATGATAGTTTTCATCAAATCCCGTTCAGCACAAATTGTAAAATTTTGAAAGAATAAAACATTTAAAAAATTAAAAAAATATAAACATGTACTTGCATATTACTATTATTACCTGTATATATACTTTTGTAGATATGCTTCAGCATATCAATGTACAAATACTTTTATTAACCATGATATTTAGAGATATGTATGTACATTATAGATTTTGAATTCCAGTTGAGTTTTTTGCATTCACTTACATGCAAATACCTTGGGAAAGGTATTAATCCATCTCTTCCCTCCAGCTATGGATTAAATAGCAGGACAGATTGGGTTCTATAGCTTTGGTTGGCAACCAGTCTACCACAGAAAGTAATGACAACCTACTGTGAGAAAATCTTCTATCCAGTCAGTCATGTCTTTTTGAGATAAATCGCCCAAGTGTATATCACATATGGCACTTAACTGACTGACTGATGTACATTATAGATCTTTATTTGTAAAAACTTTTGCAAGTGTATATCTGTAAAAGAAAAATATAGATAAGTTTCCTTTTCTCTTTATTCTGAAATGTTTTTCATTTTCATTGTATCAATTGTTTTAGACTAGATATATTTCACTTCATATGGAATCATACCTATACTTATAGAATATAATCTAGATGTAAGTAAAGAAATAGTTACATACAATTGTATATATATATATATATATATATATATATATATGAAAAAATTTGGAAAAATGTTTGCCATGTTTAAATGATAGGATCTCAGCTATATATATATATATATATATATATGTTTCAGTTCAGTGGTTAAAAACTGTCATAATTTTTCAAGAATACATCTCTAGTTTATGGAAAATTGTTTTTCTTATATACTGACCAGTGATAGAAATGGCCTTCAGCCCTAGTAAGAATTCAAATATGGGGAGCAGAGTTGAAGTATCGCAATAATGCTACTACTACAGTTACTCGACTTAGTCCTCTGCCAAGTACTGTATGCTGGCTTAAATAGAATATGGATGGGTTCACTCTGATATGTGGGTAATGCTCCCCCCCCACCCCCACGAAAGAGTTTTCCCCATGGAAAATTATCAGTATTTTTTCTCTTCAGGTCTATGCACAGAGGGTCTGTAATTTTTCTTTTCTGATTAGATCTCCTCTTCTCTGGTGCAACCTGAGGGGGTTCTAAATAAAAGTTATCATAGATTATATCAATTGGTTCTTCACTTATGGGTGGCAGTTCTTCCGTGTCATTAAATCGACATTTTTTTCAATTGATTCAGGTGTCGCTTGTACACCTTTTTTGAACCCTGTATTATATATATAAGGTTCCCGATTCTCTGCTTCATTGATCCTACCTCCCAGAATGTCATGTTATTTTTATATGACTTGAATAATACTTTCTCGCTGCATCTGTAATGCTTCTTAAGAGGCATGATAGTCCTTTAGAACCTTGCCTGTCTGGGTATCAACTTGTCAAAGACTGATTTAATATCTTTGAGAATATCACCTCAGCCAGTGACTGACCTGTCGGTGTGTTTGGGTTGGGAGTGATGCGGTAAACTTGTAATAATTGTTGTAAAGCTTGATTGGTTGGGGTGCCTTGTGCCTTCTTCAGAGCCCTTTTCAGTATGTCCACAAACCTTTCTGCTAAGCCATTAGACCTAGGGTGATACTGTGGAGCTGTTCAATGTTCTACCTGAAAAAGTTTGCAAAAATTCTTGAAATCACTGGACGTAAACTGTTTTCTGTTATCAGAGACAATTGTATCCACCATGCCAAACCTTGCGAAAAGTTCATGTATAAAAGATATGGTGCAATTCGCCGTAGGCCTTTTACACCTTAGAACTTTAGGCCACTTGGAATGACTGTCTACTACTATTAAGTAGTAGTGATCTTCTATCGGGCCCACAAAATCTATGTGAATGCGTTCCCATGAGTGTTGATGCATAGCAGTTTTGAGCATTCATTATCTACCTCGATTTGAAGGTATGCATCTGACAAATTGATCTTTGAGAATATTTTACCTCTGTTTAATCGGTTAGAAACTTCTTCAGGGCTAGGGAAAGGATAATGGTGGTCTTTGAGAGCTGTGGTTAAACCAGTCGAGAAGTCTGCACAGACTTTAATTTGATTAGTTTTCTTCTTGACAACTTTTGTTAATATTTGTGAGTCAACTAACCTGTCAAATTCTTTGTCAATCTGTTCTGTGGCAGCGAATGGCACATTTCTTTTCTTTCTGAAGACTGGTTTTACGCTATCTTTCAGTTGGAATTTTGCTTTTATCTTGGAACACTTTCCCAGGTCTCCTGAGAAGACGTCCGCAAATTCGTTTTTTAGTTCATTTTTTTAATTCTTCACTTTTTGAGGCAGTAGACTGAATGTTTTTACAAAATGTGTTTAGAGAACAGTTCCAGAGGTTACATTTTTCAATCCAGTCAGTGCCAAATAAGTTCGTAGTATTTTTCATGACGTACACCTTAAGCTTTTTTGTTGTTCCGTTTAACGTAACGGTAAGGCTTACTTCGCCTAAGATATTCAGTTTCTCTTCCGTTATAGACCTTGCTGATTTTTTCGTTTTTAGTAATGTTGGTCTTTTTAATCTACACCACGTATGGACATTAATAATTGTTAGATCAGATCCACTGTCTAATTGCAGTTTAAATTTCTTATTTGCTATTTACGCAAACTGTTTTCTTCATTGTCGCTGGACTGCGTTTGTCTGACCCGATTTCTTGATCTTAGTCATATTTCATACCAGCCTAATGATCAGTTTTGCCACAGTTTCGACATACGATTTTTTTTCCTAGCAGGACAGAATTTCCTCCAGTACATTTTATTACATATATCGCACGGCTCAGGGAGGTGGGGGTTCTGTTTATTAGTATATTTGTCGAATTGTTTTGTATTGCGTCTAGCAGGGGAGTAATATTTTGGTCTGGTATAAATTTGATAAAACTCTTTTCCCGCGTTCCGTTCTGGGGAGTAGCGCTTTTGATTAATTTTTTTAATATGGCTGACTGCAGCCTCTTCGATATTTTTAGAGTTGCTTTGTGTTGAAATGACTGCCAACTTTTGCAACGTAATTTCGGGTTCATTGTTAAACTTAGTCAAAACACAACGCCTTATTTCCGCGTCTTTTACAGGCCTTGCACGAATACGAGACACTTAAACTTATTGGCTGATAATTCGGAATAGTCTAAAATCATTACAATGCTTATTGAAAGTAGCAGCAAAATTTAAAAAATCTTGCTGTTTGTCTTTCGTCAGATTCAAGCATTTCCACCTTTTGTGGAATAAAGATGTATTTGGCCCGAACAGTTCTGATAAAAGTTTCACTGCCTCCGAGAACTCTAGATTGGTTATCTTTTTTGGTAATATGAAGTCAACAAATTTACTGTGCTCTGTAGTGCCTAATTTTTGAAGTAGCAATCGTATTTTCTGTGTATTCGACCAACTGCTGCAGTCGACTTGGAAGACATCTTCGTATCGTTTGTAATAAGCATGGAAGGTCTTCTCATTGCTTGGCACATATTAAAATATTTCCATCGAGTTCCTAATGTTACTATGTAGAAATGCAGAGTCATTCCCGGTTTTTTTCTCTTGCAGTAATTTTATGAGTAATTTTTGTTGTTTCTGTAATTGTTGGTCAGTTTTTTTGCTGGTATTGTTGTTGCATTCCAATTGGATTTTTATGAGTTTGTCTGTTTCCTACTTCTGTTCAACAATCGTTCCTCATTTTTCTGCTGCTGCTCCAGCAGTCGTTCATCCGTTCTCCGTTGATGTTCATCAACTTTCTGTTGCTATTTGAACTGATTCTTCATAAGTTGAAGCATCGCCTTTGAAAGTTCTTCCATTTTACATGGAAAAAATATGCATAAAAAATATCGGATGAATTACTTACAGTTTTTTCCGTAATGTCGCCAATTCAGTTGGTTATTATTTCCCAGATACTTGATTGTATTGTCGCGGCCACTAATAGCCGCTCCCTAGAAAGAAACGACCCTTGTCGCGACCACTAATAGCTGCTTCCAGAAAGAAACGACCATAACAGCAGCAGCAGCAGCTATTAGCCGCTCCCTAGAATTAAACGAACCTGACTCTCTACAAACGATGGCGGATTTTAAGACCCTCCGTAAAGAAAATCCAGCTGCACATGCGACACAAAATAATTTAACGAACACGTCCGAGCCTAAAACTATCATAATATGCATCGGATTAGGCTGCGCTCCCCAAAACACCAAACGAGATGGGGAGTAATTATTATTTACCGTTTTTTCTACTTCCACCAATCTGGAAGTAGTTGACCGAACCTTTTCGTTAATCATCAGCCTCGTTTCGCCCCGAAAAATTCGGAGTTGTCCTATCACAACACCCCGCGCTTCTGGCATTGATCCTGCCTCCCGGCAGTCGATTCGGCCATCGAAGCCGCAATACCCGCTTCTGGCATTGGTCCTGCTTCCCGGCAGTCGAATCCGCCATTGAAGTCGCAAACACCAGCTTCTGGCATTGATCCTGCGTCAGCAGTCGAATCGGCCACTCGGAGTCGCATCTGCGACGACCCTACTTCGACTTGGCCCTGTTTAGGGATTCCACCGCCGTAACACTACATCTCTGTACGGTCCCGCACCCGCGACGACCTTATCTCGACTCGGCCCTGTTTAGGGATTCCGCCGCTCGACAAATGCCATCCACCGGTACGAGCTCGCTTCCATCCTCGCCATATCAACTTGAACCCGAAGACGGACACGTCCCAACCAGCCAGGCGATTCTTCCAGCATCTTCAGTTTACCAGCTACCGCTACGAACGACCCTTTGAACTCAACACTGGACGAAACCAAACACTCGCAGCACCAACCCCATAGAAGCAGCTACCCTCCGGACCAAAAGCCTATCCGAACGAAACCTGTACCAAACCTTATAAAAATAAACACCAAAGTTGTTATTGCTCATACCTCTGCCCTTGTCTCTTCATTGTCTTGGCTGTTCACACTTTTCTAAATTTAACCTTGTGGGGGTCGACTTCCTTCAACGCCCTCGCAACAGTATGACCGACTTGTCAGTGTGAGGAGGGTCACTTGAATTCTGGTAATTTTCTGTTGAGTAGTCCGAAACCTTGGTAAGTTTCGTTTTTCCTGTGTGATGTTCGAAGACCAATTGATGTGCTACGAGTCTGTGTGATTTTTTTTCCGTGAGAATTACGAACCTTCGATGCCAATTGATGTACGACGATTCTGTGTTTTTTTTTCTTCGTGTGAGTTACGAGTCTTTGTCGCGAATTGATGTGGCCTTGGTTTTAAGACCACTAAAAGAAAACACGAACGCAACGGATTGAGTTAAATAAATATATTGACAACAATACAAAGTACAATACAACATATAATAAATTCAGATAGTCAATCAAATATATGCGCTTGGCAGAGTTTTGAAGTATTGCAATAATGCTACTACTACAGTTACTCGACTTAGTCCCTCGCCAAGTACTGTCTCCTGGCTTAAATAGAATCTGGATGAGTTCACTCAGATATGTGGGTAATGCTCTCACAACATATAGTTCCCTGTTAACAGTTATTGATAGGCTAACAAGATGACCACCTGCTTATTTTTAAGATAAAATATCAGCAACTATGGTAGCAGACACAATTTTATGGAAATTGATCTTGATTTTTTGCATCCAAATAATAATTATGAATGATCATTTCAGTCAATTCTATTTTTTGAATTCACACAATATATGGGGTTAGATCATATTGAAACAACACTATAAACGTGGATTTGTAGTCATGAGATATGTATGTCACAGTGAGAGGACTTTGACGTTACCAACAGCTAGAAATGAAGTCCTATTAAAAGCAAATGCACCCGCCGAGATTGTGTTGACTTGTGTCTATATTGACTTTAAGAGACTGAAAACTTAGAAATTTTCAGCACCACATTAGAATGATTTGTTTGGTCTATTATTTTTAAACCCAGCCTAAATAAAATAAATTTCGACACCTCTACTAACATACTTCAATGCCTATAATCGACGGGAGAGGTCATAGTTATTATACTTACCCCCTACACCATAGTAGAAGCAGTTCCCAGACCAATCCCTCATGCCACTATACACTCAATTGAACAAAAAACTCAATACCACCATTCCTTCTCGGCCTACAGCCATGTGCGACACAAAAAATGGACCTGTCTAATTTTCTCTGTATAACTCCACTCTGTTAATAATAATTTAAATGTTCTATGTTCACTGAACATTAAATGTTCATCCTTTGATAATGGCTTATGCAAGCCGAAAGCTCAAACCCGATAAAAAAATCAACAATTATTGCGATTTCTTGTCGTCTTTCCATGACAACACTATCAAGCTAATCAGATCATATGAACGGATCTTACATAAAATAAATAGACAGAACTTGTCTATATTATTCAATGAAACCTGTATATATATATATATATATATATTTAAATCCAAAACAAAAATGGCCTGTAGGTAAAAAATCCCAGAACAGAATATATTAATATTAATCTTATTAATATTAAAAATGATTCTGGTAGAGGGCTCAGTGTAAATAATAATATCTATTTATAGAGCCAAATATGTATATTTTCAAATAAAACTCCAAAAATTACATATGCCATATGGCCATTTCAGCAAGGAAAAGTCACGCTTCTTCAGCAACAAAATTCACTTATTATGCAAATGCAGTACAAAATTCAAATCCCTGAAGTTTACTCAAAGAAATTCATACACCAAAAATTTACATGAGAGAAGGAAAAATAAGATAAAATAAGAAAGAATAATGGGAAAGTTGTTAAAAGAGAGTAGATTATGTTAGAAGGTTATTGTCTAGACATTGATACAGAGGTTAGGGAAGAATATTACATCATATTATCTTTTTTCTCTATTTTGCCTTTTTCTTTTTCTTTTATTTTATGTATTTACTATTTTCTTTCCATTCTTCTGGCATTTCTTATGGCAGCTGTCTGGCGTGATTTGTTTCTTCTTTCTCCCCCCATCTCTCCTTTATCTCTTTCCCTGTCTATCCCACTGTTCTCACTTTCCCTCACTTACTTTCCTGTAGTACACTTAATTTTGATTTCTTAATACAGATATAATCTAAAAGTTGTTTTCAATAATCGAATCTTGAACCCTTTTCACTGTCTATCCTTTCCTTTCCCCTTCTTCCCTACCCTCTGTATCAATGTCGAGACAATAACCTTCTGACATAATCTACTCTCTTTTTAAACACCCCTCCCATCATTCTTTCTTATTTTATCTAATTTTTTCCTTGTATCATGTAAATTTCCAGTGTATGAATTTCTTTGAGCAAACTTCCAGTATATGACTTTTGTACTGTATTTGCAAATAAATGAATTTTGTCACTGAAGAAGTGAAGTTTTCCTTGCTGAAATGACCATACAGCACATGTAATTTTTGAAGTTTCATTTGAAAATATATATAGAACAGTCATTGCTATCAGACAGTTTCTGCGACCACATCACTTCTTACTTCTTTCTGTTTATATACGTCCCCAGACTGCAATTTCCTTGATTGCTATGTTTTTTCTTGTTTTTTTAAAATCATTTCACCCCAAGCAAAGCAGTACTGGCACTGGTGTATAGGGGGTTACAGTGAGATGAGAGGGGAAAAAGAAAAAGAGATAGCCCAGGAGATGTCAAAGAAAGGATAAGAGAAAGATGGGAATCAAAGAGATAAAAAATAGCAATTGACATTACACTTGAACTTTTGGAGATTGTAGCTATCAGAGAAACAAGTACATGGAAGGAAGTTCCACATGTGGAAAGTGCAAGAAAAGAAACTGACAAAGTAGAAGTGCCAGTTATATTTGACTGTTTTAACTGTAAAAGGATAGGATCTAGTAAGAAAAGTAACTTTGTGTGGACACCAGGGAAAGAAGCCTGTCAAAGCAGAAGATGTTAAAATATTTGTAGAAAAGACAGAGGGAAGCTACATCTTATCAGTGAGAAAGTGACTGAAGTCAAGTTGCCAAATTGGGATCAATTACATTGCAGATCCTCCTTTGGATTTTGTCAAGAACGCTAAGATAAATAGTAGGAGCACTCAACCAGATATGACAACAGTATTCTGTGCATAGACAAATGGTAGATTTATAAATTTGTAAGATGGATTCAGATGAGAAAGACTTCCTTGAGTAAATGGTGGTATCATCAGTATAGATGCCTACTTGGAAACTGTTTACATCAGAAAGATCATTGATCAGGAAAAGCAAAGGACCTAGGCTTGAACCTTGAAGGGCACCTATGTTTGTATGAAATGATCTGGAAGCATGCTCATTCAAAACAACCTTCATTTCACAATTTGATAGGAACATTTGGATTAAATCAATCATCCAGTTATATCATAGCCTTGTAGCTTGCACTCAGTTGAACCTCAGTTCTAGGTGAAAAATTGGGTGTGAGTACTCTAGATGAGTCAAGTGTAGAGTTAGAAGAGAGTTTGAGAGCAAAGCACTCAACCATGTCCACTGTGGCTGTGATTACCTCAAATTTATTGAATAAAGAAGAGATTAAGGGTTTGCTGTTGTTTAACATACTTTTGCAGTGCTGCCAGTAGTCTATGGAGTCAAATTTGTGGGATGCTATACACGGTTTCATTATATCAGCAAACAACAGCTTAGCATAATCAAGGATAGGGGTCAGCAACCTTTTGCTAACTATGTGCTGACTAAAGGTTTTAAAATTATTCAGTGTACTATCAGTATATGTATTTTTATACAAGTCAAGATCAATATACCTGTTCTACAATGTATACTACATAGTAATATATACAATAATATGTAAGCCAAATTAATAGAAATTAAGTGTTTTTTTAAGATTTTTATTATTAATGGGAGCTCTGCTCTTGCATGGTTTTAGCCAGTTGCCCAATATCAGCAATATACATTGTTACTTTGAGTAAGGGATATACAAAGGAAAAAGACAAAGTGAAAACCAAGTGGTAAAAAGAGTCTTTGCATAAGTAAAAAGTTGTGATAGCTTGCTCAAATATTTCCTTGAGCACCTAAACAGTTCTTCAAGCAAATAGTTATGAAATTAATAAAAGACTCATGTTCATAGAAAGGTTTCCTTGTTTATTGTTGCTTTATTAGCAGTGCTCTTATAAGGTTTAACAAGCAAGAAGTCCAACAAGTGAGCACGTTTGAAACAGCTAAATATCTTCTGTGCATTGTAGTAGTTGTTGATTCAGACTTCATGATGTCATTTGAGGCTGCATGCCATTCGAAATTGCTTGGCATGCCGTGTGTGGCACACGTGTCGTAGGTTGTCAACCCCTGATCTAGAATACATTTACATTCATTATGAGCAAAGACAAAAAAGCACGTATTGTAGTCAGTTGCATTACACTGGTAAAGCCGAAAGAAGTGATTCCTGTGAGCAATGGCAACCAAGCAAACAGCAGAGAATAAAGGGAATGGATGAGGTTTAAATTGGAACTTCCTGGCTAAAATGAACGCATCAGTGTTGGCTTTCATCCCAGGAGGAGGCATCAGGGAGACTAAAAACTTTGTTCTAAATCATCAGACGCAAATATTTTAGCAAACAGATGAGAGAAAATGGTTTTGTCTATATAACCTGAAAGACTGTCTAGCGTGGAACAGTCAGGAGAGAAAGCGGGTTGTAGAGAAAGAAATGATAGCTAACTGAGTTTAGTAGAGAGAAACAGGGACTCGTGTAAACATGGTCTGGAAACTCAAGAGAAATCACCCTAACCAGAGGAAGATATTCACTGACATAAACACCCAGATCATGTGTAGTTGGAAAGGAAACATTGTCGCATACGGCGGTGCGACACCTGATCAAAAGAACACCTTCTCAAACCTGACCAAATGAATGCCTTCTCGAACATGACTGAATGAATGCCTTTTCAAATCTGACTAAACAAACATCTTCTCAAAGAAACAATCTGGAAGCATGCCCATTCAAACAAACACCTTCTTGAACGCAAATGAACAAACAGCAACCATGGTGGTTGCCACCCCACTCCTAAATGATTCGGGTGTCCTCTTTTCATCACATCATGCATGGGAGCATTGGAATTCTTCTGAAAGAGAAAAGCTAACCAGAAATTGAGAAATCAGAGGAGGAGATTTCACAGAGAGCTAAGATGTTTGGAGACCTTTCGTGGTGGAACTATTCCACACTGCCAAAGTTGGTATGTATACCACAGATGTTTGAGAAAGAAATGTTGAGAGATTTAGGCATTTTTCATTTGGCTGGTTTAACTTTGTATCTTTGCTTCTGAATTTTCATATTTTTGCCTATTTTGGTAAGGGGGGTAGTGGTATCAGATGATCATCAACTGCAATTTGATGGGAAGGGAAATGATGCAAACTGCAGCATAGTGTGACCTCAGGTTTGCCCACTGGAAGTGCTTGCAGGGGATACACATTCATGCACATCATGGTACTACAAGAACTCCAATATTATGCAACTGTTGATCAGAGCAACCTCTCTAGATGCGACACAAGATTTCGGGCTCCTAATTGCCAGTTGAAAGCAGCAACCAGAATACTGCCAACCCGGTACCTTCAGTATGAAGAGATGTTGCTATTGTCCATATATACCACAAAAAATTTGTGAAAGCACCACCATTAAGACTTGAGGAGAGGAAAAGAACCAGAAAATCTCTCCTAAACAGGAAGTAATAGAAGAGCCTCTACTCCTGTTCAAGAAAAGAGGGAGGGATTATGAAGTGGGTGATAGGAGGGCTTATCAACTCCAATGAAGAAAAGAATTAGTAAGTTTTCACTTGTTAAAGTCCCAAGATCTGTTACTGATTCATTAGGGGATTAAAACTGGCAGAGAAGTATCTCTGAGAAAACAAAGAAAAAGAGCAGCTAAAAATTAGTGAGTTACCAAGTAAAGTGAATTTATTCTATTCTAAGGAATAATTCACTTTTTTAGCAATTCAGGTAAGCAAAACCAAATTGAGCAAAATGATAATTTAATCTACTCTCTCTCTCTCTCTCTCTCTCTATATATATATATATATTGTAAAAATATACTCAATTATAATCTGAGATTATAATTGTCTTTATTTTATCTAACCATATATATATATATATATATATACGCACACTCACATATATATATATATATCAAATCAATCAAGCTGACAGACAGGTGGGGGTGATCAATCAACAAACACAAGGTGGAAATAGCAGAAACATTTCAAAAAAGAAAAAATAAGTTTTTACAAGCAAGAAAATTCTTACAAGATTTACATCCATGCGTGGACAGATGTCCATTAAAAAAATACAATATTAAAATAGAGAAATTACAAAACTAAGAGTGTGGGGTGCAGTTGAGCAAAAAATCAACAAAACTTCTTGTAACACCAAAGATGAACTAAAGACAAGGATTATGGCAGCATTCGCCAACTTAAACAAGGAGTCTATCCAGAAGAGATGCAGGAATTCTGATGTCATCTAGAGGCTGCAGTTAAAGCCAATGGCAATTTTATTGAATGAATTTAATCTTTATTATTCAAGATATTTTTGTGTAATTTTGGTAAATATACCTGTTAAATGACAATTTATCCATTGTAAACAGGTAATGATAGTAATATGCAAGTACATGTTTATATTTTTTTAATTATTTAAATCTTTTATTCTTTCAAAATTTTACATTTTGTTCCAAATGGGATTTGACAAAAACTTTATCCTAATACACACTACAATAAGATTCTCCACTGTAAGTATCTTTGACTTACCTGGTTAAAATTAATCTTTGCTTTTACACACTGAACTTTTTTTTCAGTAAATAAGACACTACTTTTATAAAAATCTATTTTGACTATATTTATTGCTTTCTCTTTTGCAGTTTTTACCTGATGTCTGCAGTGAAAGAGAGGATTTAAAAGAATTTTATCATTTTTATAACTGTTAATCTGATGAAGGAAGTTTCTGTTTTAATTTATGAACAATTTTAAATTTATGAGTTATTTTAAGTTGCTGAAGATCAGATAAGGAACTTTCTAACAAAGAGATTTTTTAAAATTCTCCTTAAACATGTCAGATTTTATGCCAAAGAAAGTGTATTTGCAAGGAATTTTACTGCACTACTTTATTCAAATGAAATCCATAGCTAAAGCACACAGAATTCTTGTTGAGATTTACAGCAACCATGCTTTGTTGGAAACAACATGCAGAGATTGGTTTAGACACTGGAAAAATAATGGTTTTGATGTTGAAACTAAAGAATGCTCTGCACATCGAAAAAGTTTCAAAACAAAGAATTGGTTGCATTACTTCATAAAGACTTATATCAGGTGCAAGAATCATTAAGAGTTGATCACACAACAGTTTTGAAACATTTAAAAACATTTAAAAACATTAGGATGATTCAAAAGCAAGGACATTGGGTGTGTGCTAGTTGAAGTTCAGAGACATCAAACAACATTTTGTTACATGTGAACAGCTGCTTCAGCAACAGAAAAGTAAAGGTTTTTTGCAAGACCAGCGATGAAAAGTGGATATACTATTAATAACCTTAAGCATAGAAGATCATGTGGTAAACTCATCCATTCATCAACATCTGCAGCAAAGCTGAATATCCTTGGTTCGAAGCTTCTGCTCTGTATTTTGTGGAATCAGCTGAGTGTAGTTTATTATGAGCTGCTCAAACTGACAGAAACCATCATGAGAGATTACTATCAACTACAATTGATGTATTTGAGCTGATTATTGAAGAAAAAACAGCCACTATATGAGTAGAGACATGACAAAGTGATTTTGCAACATGACAATGGCAAGAAATGTGTTACAAAATGAGGAAAAATCTACTTGGAAATGCTTAAATGGGAAGTCCTACCCCACCCGTTGTATTTACCAGATATGACCCCATTCAGTTATCTCTTGTTCTGATCAATGGCACATGGCCTGGCTGAGCAACACTTTTATTCTTAAGAAGATGCCAAAGAAATGGGTCAACTCATGTTTAGCCTGAAAGACATGTCTTTATAATGTGGAATTCAAATGCTGCCAGAAAGATGGGAAAAAGTAGTGGCTAACAATGGAAAATATTTTCAGTGATATTTTTTTTACTAATTTTTGTAAATAAAACATTACTTTTCATGAAAATTTAGTGAGAACTTATTCAATGTCCTAATACTATGTTGATCGTCATGAATATTTAACCTTCTCATCTACCACATAAGTGATTTCCGAACAGACAGGAAAGTAACCATTTCTTTTTAATGAGATCATTAATTTCCTCCATTTTTTTCAATTTTCTTTTACTATGATTTCAAAAATCCTTTCCATTTACCAACATGTTCTCTTTCTAACACCTGATATTAGCAAATGGACTTCATTTTTTCATTTCAGAATTAGATAAATATTTCAACAAAGAATCAAGAACCAATATTCCCAAATACACATCTATATAAAACAACATAAAAGGTCTTTGTTCTTTTCTCATAAATTTTATTCATTAGGAAGAGGTGAAGTAACATTTAAAAGAGATGAGTTGTGATATAAATGTTGCCGAAGTTCAGGTAGTTGTGACTTGTCTTTTCCATGATGCAAATAAGACATAACTGAGTAATAAATATCATAGCCAATGGCAAATCCAAAATATAAAGGAAGAAGAAAGATGAAAGGCATCACCATGTTGGGTAAAGGAAGAGGAATCTTCACTTGGCTGAAAAAAACAATTTTTAAAAAGCATCAGTAATAATTGGAAAATATGACAAACATTTTATTGTGTAGATTAGCATTTACTTTAATGAGACTTTATTGGGTATAGAAAGTCAATTATTTGATCTGAAACAAATCCCCCCAAAAATGGTGGAAAACAATTTTGGCAAAATAAACAATAAGTTTTATTTAAAAAACAAATCATAAAACTTTCAATAATTATCATATTGAGCAGCATTTTGTACAAATTTATTCTATTAATGACATTTACTAGACAAATTGCTGAGAAACATTTGAGGTTTTAATAAACATTGAGGCCAGACTTGTCCAGAGTTAATGGTTGTGTTTTAGCATCTTCCTATTAGTAAATTTTGTTGTTTGTTTTTTTTTAGGAACTTGATATATGAGTGTGGTTTAATAATCTAATTATTCCAGTTATTTTTCCATAAATTTCAGCATGTTTGAAAACAATGTTTATAGCAATTTTACTTAAAGCCAGTTAATGATTTAACAACTGACCATATACCTTTGATTTGGAGTATTTTTTTAATTTTATGAAGAGGACATGTTCAACTTTTCAATAAAAGTTCCAGGTAAACTTAATCATTTTTGAAAATGCTATAATTTAAATATTTCAGAGAAATGTTAAAAATTTTATTTGTGTATAAATAAGTAAATGTTACTAATTTATGTTTCAACAGTAAAATTGAAGAAAAGAAGACATTTTTCATTATAAAATTATCTTAAAAATCTGTGTCAAATATTCAACTTTGGTAAATTAATGCTTCATGCACCCATGAAAAGTGCTTATCTTACATAGTAAAAATGATACTGCTATCAAGTCAGACATTTTACATTTCATATTTGTTTTGCCATGTTAGTTTTTATTATTACCAACAATTTATGATTTAAAAGAAACTAAAATAAAAGACTGTCAAATGTTTCTATACTTGTTTTCTTTCTTGTAGCCCAAAACATAATAACTATATTTAACATTGGAATTGTTTTTAAGAATCAGTTTTCCTTTCTGAAATATTAGAATAATCCAGCTAAATAATAAATTGTGTGAGATATTAACCATTAGCTGGTTAATGTCTCATGCACTTACCTCAGCACCAGAGAAATTATTAATAATTAATTTTGTTTGCTTACAAATCATCTAACTAGATTTTATTACTATTTTATGTTTTATGTGTGAAGTATTGATCTTTAGTAGTTTAATGTTTCATGCATCCACCCAAGCATTTATCTTGCATAGAAAAAGTGTAATTATTATCAAATCATTAATTTCACATTTCAGTTTTAATATTTCTGCGTTTATTATTTTAATTTTGTTATGACAGCATCAATACTGATGATGATGATGATGATGATGCTTGTAAAGACTTTAACAAAAGACAACAAAGAAGATCTTCTTAAAACATTACAAAAAGCCAGACCTACAAAAAAAAGTGTAAATTAAAAAAAAATGGCTAGAATATTTTAGACACATAATTTCTGTAGGTGGAGTTCAACCCAGCAAGAAAAAACTAAAAGCCTTTCAGAAGTTGTTTGCACCCACAAATTTAACTGAATTGCATTGTATAATTGGCATTGTCAGATATTAATAAAGTTTTTGCCAAACTAGTCTGAAACAATACAACCAATGAACAAATTATTGAAAAAGAACACTGTATTTTACGGGATTACCCACAAGGGAAATGTTTTTAAAGAATAAGGAAATTACTAACTCATGCCACAGGTGACAAGCCCACTGAATTAATTATGGGAAGGAAAATAAGAATCCCATTATCTTTACATTCAAAGAAGTTATTACCAAAATAGCCTAATTTTACACAAATAACTTAGGGAGAGAGGCAAACTGGTAGAAACCAGCATGAAAAAGAATTTTAATAGATTTCATTGTGCCAGATATTTACCAACTCTAAAAAGAGGTGACAGAGTTGTAGTGAACAAAGCAAGATCTAGATTTAAAATTCAAATGCCAAGCACTGACTCATTGATTTAGTTAGAAATTAAAAAGTTTCAAATTAACAAACTTTGCTTAACACACACGAACTCGTGAAATTTCACACATTCATGAAAAATGTCTTTTGGCCAATAGAAAACTAGGAAACATCTAAAAACAAAATTCAAGTAATCTTCAATTCTCAGAAATACATTCTTTAGCAGAACTTTTCGTGAGCCGACGCGAAATTTGTTTGTTGTCCAATTGAAAGGCCGGAATCACATCCAGGAGTGAATCTATACAAAAAATCTATACAGGACACTTAGGAATGGAAAACTGAGTAACAAAAGCAAGAGGAATAGTATAATGGCCGAACATAAACAGCCACATAAAACAAATGATTAACGAATGTCAATATTGCACACAACACAGAAACAAGCTACCAGCTGAAACTCAAGTAAAACATGAAATCCCTGTAACTCCCGGGACAAAAGTTGCAACAGAGATATTTACTCTGAACAACACTCCATATTTAATAACAATTGACTACCCAACAAGATTTTTCGACGTGCAGTCGCTAAAAAAACTGCGAATCGCGATCACAGTAATTAAAAAAATAAAACACACGTTTGCAACATTTAGAGTGTCACAAATAGCAATAAATGATAATGGTCCGGAATATAAATCCGAAAAGTTTAAACAGTTTGCAAAAGATTGAGATTTTAAACACATAACTACAAGTTCAAACTATCATCAAGCAAATGGATTAGCGGAGAGAAACGTGTTGCGGGGAGGGCCGAGAGTGCCAATCGACTGTGCAACTAAGTTTACACAAAGGCAAGGAAAGGAGGCGGCAATAGCAAAGAAGGATGACAAACGCAGAAGGTCAGTTGGAGACAATGCAAATCAGGTCTTTATTTTTTTCATAAGCGAACGGTAAATGGTAAGGCGGTGGAGGTCGTGTATCTGGAGCGGTATCCAGACGTTAGCGGGCGCTGGAATCGGTCGGTGGACGTCAGGGGACACTTGAACAGATCGTCGAACGTCAGTGGGCACTGGAACCGGTAGCGAGACGTCGGTGAAACGCCGCAGTAGGTACCTGGTGACAGCCCGAGTCGCTGGAAGCTACAGGAATTAACTGAGGGCTGCGGGAGTGGGCTGGATGTCAGTGGGCACTCGAACCGGTTTTGAACGTCAGTGAAACGCCGCAGTAGGAAGCTGATGGCTGCCGGAGTTGCTGGAAACTGCAGGAGTGAGCTGGATGCCCACGGAAAATGCAGGAGAGAGCTGTGTGCCGCTGGAAACTGCAGAAGTGAGCTGGAAGCCGCTGGAAGCTGCAGGAGTAAGCTGGAGGTCGTTGGAGACTTCTAGAGTGAGCTGAAAGCCACGAGACTGCAGAAGTAAGCTAAAATCCACTGAAAACTGCAGGAATGTGCTGGAGGCTGCTGGAGACTGCAGGAATGAGCTGGATGCTTCTGGAGACTGCAGCAGTTAGCTGGATGCCGCTGGATATCGCAGGAGTGAGCTGGATGCCGCTGGAAACTACAGGAGTGAGCTGGATACCGCTGGAAACTGCAGGAGTGAGCTGGATGCCGCTGGAGACTGCAAGTGTGGGCTGGATGCCACTGGAAAACCGCAGAAGTGAGCTTAGTGCCGATGGAGACAGCAGGAGTGAGCTGGATGCTGCTGGAGACTGCAATAGTGAGCTGGATACCGCTAGAGACTGCAGGATTATGCTGGATGTCGCTGGAAAACTGCAGGGGTGAGCTGGGTGCCGCTGGAGACTGCAGGAGTTAGCTGGATGCCGCTGGATATCGCAGAAGTGAGCTGGAAGCCACTGGAAGCCGCTGAAAGCCGCTAGAAACTGCAGGAGTGTGCTGAAAGCCGCTGAGAGCTGCAGGAAGTAGCTGGAAACCGCTGGAGACTGCAGGAGGGAGCTGGATGCCAATGGAGACTGCACGAGTGAGCTGGAAGCCGCTTGAAACTAAAGGAATGAGCTGGAAGCCACTGAAGAGTGAAGGAGTGAGCTGAAAGCCGTTGGAAAATGCAGGAGTCTGCTGGGTGCCGCTGGAAACTGCAGAAATGAGCTGGATACCTCTCAAAACTGCAGGAGTGAGAAGGATGCCTCTGGATATCGCAGGAGTGAGCTGGATGTAGCTGGAAACTGCAGGAGAGAACTGAATGCCACTAAATACTACAGGAGTGAGCTGGATACCGCTGAAAATTGCAGGAGTGTGCTGGAAGCCGCTGGAAACTTTAGGAATGTGCTACAATCCGCTGGAGACTAAAGGAGTGAGGTGGAAGCCGCTGCAGACTGCAAGAGTAAGCTGGGTGCCGCTGGAGACTGGAGGAGCGGGTTGGATGACGTTGGAAACGGCAGGAGTGAGCTAGAAGCCGCTGGAAAATGCAGGAGTGAACTGGAAGCCGCTGGAAAATTGCAGGAGGGAACGTAGTGCAGCTGGAGACTGCAGGAGTGAGCTGGATGCCGCTGGAAAACTAAAGGTGTGAGCTGGAAGCCGCTGAAAAACTAAAGGAGTGAGCTGGAAGCCGCTGGAAACTGCTGGAATGAACTGGATGCAGCTGAAAACTGCAGGAGTGAGCTGGATGCCGCTGGAGACTGCAGGAGCGTGCTGGATGCCGATGGACACTGCAGAAATAATCTGGAAGCCGCTGGAGACTACAGGAGTGAGCTTGATGCCGCTAGATACTGCAGGAGTAGCCTGGAAGCCGTTTGAGACTACAGGAGGGAGCTTGATGCCGCTAGATACTGCAGGAGTAGCCTGGAAGCCGTTTGAGACTGAAGGAATGAGCTGAAAGCCGATGGAAACCGAAGGAGTGAGCTGGACGCCACTGGAAACTGCAGGAGTGAGCATTATGCCTCTGGAGACTGCAGGAGTGAGCTGGATGCTGCTGGATATCGCAGGAGTGAGCTGGATGCCGCTGGAACCTGCAAGAATGAGCTGGATACTGCAGGAAACTGCAGGAGAGAACTGAATGCCGCTGAAGACTGCAAGAGTTAGTTGGATGCCGCTGGATACTGCATGAGTGTGCTGGATACCGCTAGAAACTGCTGGAGTAAGCTGGAAGCCACTGAAAACTGAAGGAGTGAGCTGGAAGCCGCTGGAACATGCAGGAGTAAGCTGGGTGCTGCTGGAACTTGGAGTAGTGAGCTGGATGCCTCTGGAAACTGCAGGAGTGAGCTGGATGTCGCTAGAGACTGCATGAGTGAGGTGGATGTCGCTGGAAAACTGCAGGAGTGAGTTGAGTGCCCCTTAAAACTGCAGGAGTGAGGTGTATGCCACTGGAAACTTTAGGAATGTGCTAGAAACCGCTAAATTTAGCCGAGAAGAAGGCGATGAGTTTGCGTTGGTCGCCAATCTTCTGTTCTACCACAGCTCCAACTCCAGTGTCCGATGCAACTGTTGTTCGATATATCTGAGTCCGGGTGTCTTCGTTGGGATGTGCTAACTTCGTAAAGTTAGCTAAATTGGTTTTTGCTGATAGGAATGATTTTTCCGGATCACCCTCCAAGGTGATGGCTTTGTCTTTTTCTCTGGAGGAGATTTGTCTGAGGGGTGAGGAGATTTGAGCATTCGGGGATAAACCTGCGATAAAAATTTACCATCCCCAAGAAGCGTCGCAGTTGATTTATCGATGTGGGCATCGGGAAATTCTGTATGGCTTTCATCTTATTGTGCAGTGGGATGATTCCCTGAGCGTCTGTGTGGTATCTGAGTAATTCTATGTGTTGTGCGCCGAATTCGCACTTGTCTGGGTTGATTCAGAGGCCGAAATGTGTTAGACAGTGGAACACTTCCTCCAGGTGTTGTTCGTGGAGATCAGCGTCCCTGCTAGCCACTAGGATGTCATCGATGAATGCGTAGACGTATGATAGGCCACGCAGAACTTCGTTCATCAGCCTCTGGAATGTCTGGGCTGCGTTGCGCAGTCCGAAGGGCATTTTTATGAATTCAAACAGTCCAAAAGGGGTTGTGACTGCTGTCTTTGGAATGTCCTCCGGAGCGACTGGAACTTGATAATATACTTTGGTCAGGTCAATTTTCGAGAAAATGCGGGCCCCTGCAGACCTGAGGCAAAGTCGTGATGTGAGGCACAGGATACCGGTCGGGCACTGTGGATGCGTTGAGTTTCCGGTAATCCATGCAGATTCTGAAATGCCCGTCGGATTTGGATACTAGATGCATTGGTGAAGCATATGGACTGTCTGAGGGTCAGATGATGTTATCTACCAGCATTTCTTCAAACGTTTTCTTGGCATATGCCAATTTATGTGGAGGGAGTCGTCGTGGCCGTGAATATGCTGGCTGTCCGGTGGTCTTTACGTGGTGTTAAGTTTGATGTTTGCCTGTGTCAGTAGGTTTAATGGGTTGCGTAAGTTCTTTGTACCGGCGCAGGATTGAAGTCGCGCCTGAGGTTGATGTTCAAGGTAAGTTCCTTGTTCCCATAGGTTTCTATGGTGTAGCCGTTTGCTGCTCGATGTTGAAATGGGGTGGGCTTCAAGGCGGATCTGTTTGTGGGTGGTATCACGCTGATGGCTGCACCAGTGTCAACTAAGAATTTGAGGCCATTGTTACACGTAAAAGAGACGACTGTGTCAGCGAGTGCCGACAGGGATCGTCGTCGCTGCCTGTCGGTCTATTCGTTTCCCTGGGTCCTATTGTTTCTGCAGGGAGGGCGGCTCTTGCGGGCCTGGTCACCGAAGGATCGGTGGTACCAACATTCGTCTGGGTTGTTTCTCCGTCCTGAACTTGAGCTGCGGGTACGGCTTCGATTCCGTGTGCGTGGTGCTGGGCTTCGCTGCTTCCGGCTTAGTTAAAGTTTCAGGTTTTTCAACTCTGCACGTATCTGGGCCATCTCATCTTCGAGGCGTTGTGTATGGTTTCTGTAGTTTTCAACCTGGTGGACCTTTTGTTGGGCCTGGGCGTATACTTTGTCAGCTGAATCGGCGAAAACGTCAAGGGGCGTTTCTACTGGTACCAGGGCTAGAACATGAGTTATAGAGACACATTAGAGAATAGGTCTCTGATGTCTTCGTCCGAATGTCTTGTTCGTTTGAGGATGGCTTCCTTGAGGCAGGTGTATGGGAGCTGGTCTGGAGTGTTGAGAAGGATGTCTTCTACTTCTTCGACGATTGATTCTGGTAAGGCTTATACCATTGAGAAGTATTTCGTGTCCTGTCGTGTGACCTTTCGGGTTGAAAAAATCGCCTCGAGTTGAATAAATCAACTCTTGGTGTTGATCAAGTTGTATGGTGGGAGTTATATCGGGCGGGGGGGGGGGTGCTGATGTGTTAATTTCTGGTTCAGTCTTTTCCGCCATCTTCTCTGCTCGCCGTTTGCCTGTGTTCAAAGATCACGGAGGGGTCACCACTTGTTGCGGGGAGGGTCGATTGGCACTCACACCTCTCGGTCCTCTCCGCAACAAACGTACAAACCATAAAAAGAACACTTACAAAAATAAGCGTACGAAAGCAAAGAAGATCCGTACTTAGCTTTATTGTCACTAAGAACTACACCTCTAAAAAATAGATCACCCTCACCAGCTCAGCAGATGATGAAGGGAATAATACGTACAAATCTCCCCAACATAAAACACAATATACACTTAAAGAAACAAATGAAGAATAATAAGAAAAACGGAGAATTGCCGATACTAAAACCAAATGACAAAGTCAGTATAAAATTCCAAGAAAAATGGAAAAGAAAAGGTATAATTCTGAAAAAACTTCAACAACCAAGATCATATCTAGTAAAAACTGACGAAGGACAAATCTTAAAAAGAAACAGACGACACTTACTGAAAACACACACACACACACACAAAATAAAATCAACAATCCAATAACAAACGAACACGATTATGAATATCTTCAATAACACACAAAAAATGAACACTCAGACCCCAATCAATAATACAATGAAAAATACTACTAGAAGTGGTAGATTAATTAAAACACCTTAAAGTATAAAGAATAAACAAAACAAAAACGTGCACACTCACACACATTAAAAAAAAGAAATTATTTTATAGAAAAAACGAGGATGTTATATATCCATACTCTTACTACACTCTAAGATTTCCGGTTACCCTGCAACCTCCTACTCCTTAATATCTGTAAATACTAAGGAGTCCTTAATAAAATGTTAAACTGATAACACGTGTCTATTGCCTGTCCTGCATGTGTTATTTTGGTTTCAGTACACACGGTCTGTCAAACCCGATGTGCAACAATAATTACAAGGCTAATCAAACAAATTATACAAGAGAAAGTACAGAAAAACAAGGTGAGCACGAAATATACAAACTCCAAAATATTTGTTTGATTTAAGAAAGTGGGTAATATATCACTCTTGGACTGTAACCAAAACAAACTCTCATTTAATTATTTATACTGTAATTTGGAAAAGTTAAAAACAAAATAATAAAGAAAATAAATTACCATAGGAATGGGAATGTTATAACAGCATCAATAATGATGATGATGATTGTTAGGACTCTCGGTCCAACTAGGGAATGCTGGAATCAAGACAGATACAACGAGAGTTTTAAATAAATGATTTTACCGTTTTTTGTTTTTTTTTTGTTGTTGTTTTTTTTACTATGTGTCGTGTCGTCTTGATTTGCTTCAACTTTTTAGCAACCAACCTATCTTTTCACTCTAATCCCAGTGGAACAAATTCTTATAATTATTTGTAAGATTTGTAATGTAAAGAATTATAAAAATATAATAATGTTCATTGGTAAAAACACAAGTAAATTGCATGTGTTGAATTTATTTTGCTAAAGAGAGAAAGTTTTCTAATTGACTGTGCGGCCAGAAAGTAAAGAACAGAAAATAGGCATAAAAGCAATGAGTAATCTTCCCTCTTTAACGATCTGTCAGATATTGATGAATTGTTTTTATACTTACTTATTTTCTTTGTTTCTTGTAGCCATGAGCATCGTAAAAACTAAAACCTTCTGAATGTTTGAAACAACTGATGAATATTTCTCCATCACATCAAGAAATCCCTACAAAATAATCATCAATAGACGTTTAATATGACAAAAATATTTCAAATTTGAGTTATAGTCAAAAAGAGATTTTCCTCGGTCTGAATGAAATGGTGCTCCAAAAAGGGTAAATAAAGAGCGCATAAATCTAATTACCGAATTCGCGAATGTAACTGAGCAAGGATATGCAAAAGAAAATCTTTTATATTCATCGATTATACTAAGCAGGTATATGTTTCTGGTTTTCGATTCTAGTGTCGTGTCCACTAAAAGATTGAATACAATATCTAGATAAACATTAAAAAATACCTACAAAATATTTATAAACCCATAACACGCTTTAAAGCGTTTGCATCTTAAAACATACCACTTAAATCGTACAATACAAAACCATAGAATACAAATCAGAAAGGTTGTTTTATTCGTAATCATAATTAAAGTAGATGCCACCAAAATATTGTGTTAACGTAGACATACCACGTGGTATTTTAAAGCCAATTAGGAATAAATAAAATAATATAATTCTAGAGCCGATTTCTTAGAAAAAAATGTATAGACATCACGAAGTCCGACCCAAGAAAGAGACTCACAAATGCCAAGGTTAACGTTACTCTAGCTATCATTATTCAAGGCCCCATTTACGTCTACGTGTTAAAGCAACGCTCAACTCAGCGCTGGCCAAACTACAAAGAGACAGCCTCATACAAAGACATCACTGCCCATAGTATGAACTAAATTCTACTTATCTCATTTATCTACTCTACTACTACTCACACATACACATACTATTTCACACAATTACACGTGTAACTGCATTTCACCGTTCTCATATACGTACACAATACAATTTATATTTTATCCAAAAACTTTCTAAGCAACCAAAAATGATCTTATTCATTCTATACATTCAACCAACTTCAGGTATTCTTGTTGCTATATAAAATTAATGCTATTTGTTTATACTACGTTGTCTTTTCTTACTGAATTTTATTCTATCCATGTAAGTCGTGGGATTATTCTAAACAGCCGAATTACTAGAAGTCTTGAAACAATATTTTATGTTATTGTATTTAATAAAAATCCGAGAAAAAATACTTACTTTAGGTCACTTTTAAAGTCTACAGTTAGCCTTTCGAAGGGTTCAGTGGCTTTTATAAGGACTTCTAGTGATGGCCTATAAAAGCATGGTTTGTACTCAGTGCAGATTCGGTAGGATGTTATAATCGTATTGATCTCCTTGACAGAGAAAAGCAAATTTCAGATTCGTACTACGCGTGTAATTCTAGGTATACCTGGGTAGCATAGTTCATTATGTAGACTTTGGAGATAATTGGAACTTAACATAGAGCTACTAAATCGCAATAATACGAACAACGCGAAACACTTTTTCAAGAGTTGTTAGACCTGAGTGCAACATTAATCAATGCTGGAAAAATTGTTTCATTTGCGAGCAACAGACTTTCCTATGTAGAAGCAAAGTATGCAAACCTGGAAAGAAAATTGCTTGCAGTAGTGTTTGGTTGTGAAAGAATGCACACTCATATTATATGGAAAAGAATTTCAAATTCAATCAGATCACAGACCATTAGAAAATATACAGAAGAAAAATATCACACAAGCGCCCGCAAGATTGCAGAGAATGTTGTTAAGACTACGTTCATATGATGCTCAAATTATAAACAAGCCAGATAACGAAATGTGAATACCATGTAGGTTGCCATTGTTTTCTGCGGTAGACTGGTTGCCGACCAAGGCTATAGAACCCAATCTGCCCTGTTATTTAACCCATAACTGGAAGGAATAGACGGATTAATACCTTTCCCAAGGGTATTTGCGCGTAAGTGAATGCAATGAATTCAGCAGGAATTCGAACTCGGCTCCCCGATTTCTCGTTCCGAGCCGATATCCAATGCACCACAACGCACATCCGAGTAGATTATCAAGATTACAAACAACATAAGACAATAAAACTGCCATAGACATAACAATAAGCACTTAATACACCAGCGCCCAAGTAAATAGACTTACAAGAAGCTACAGAAGATGAAGAGTTGAGAATCCTAAAACAAATGATAATAAATGGATGGTCAAAGAATGTGAAAGATGCACACAAACCTATGATACATTACTGATCATTGAAAGAATGTCTATCAGTGCAAGATGGATTAGTGACTAAAGGTGAATGCATAGTCATACCAAAAAGTATGTAAAACAATGTACTTCAAAGAATTCAAGATGTACACCAACGAATAGAAAAATATCAACTAAAAGCAAGAAATAGTGTTTTTTGGAGACGAATAAACAAAGACATCGAAACAGTAGTAAGGACATGTTAGATCTACAACGAGCACCAGATGACAAATACCAAAGAGGCAACGATCGTTTTACTTGTATAGAATACAACTCCTATATTATTCAACAATTCACTGAAACGCAAAAATAAAATTGTACACCAGCAAAGATGGAACAGAATCTGAAAACATTTTAGAAAAACCCAAACCAAGGCAAAAATTCACAATTAAGTGTGAAATTTAATTTGACAAATAGGAAAAGGATTGACCTCATACTGAAAGAAAAAGATAAAGCCAAGTTTCGAGATTCGATGTTAAATTTAATTTCTAACCAATGAAAGGAAGCAATTTGCAAAACTGACAGAAAAGTTAACAATCCAGTGTGAAAAGGTGAATCAGTATAAAGGAAGAGAGAAAGAAAGTGGAATAAAATAGTCAAATGGAAGCAGAGAGAGACGACACGCTAAAATGTAACCAAGGAAACTTCAAGTCTGACCAGGACGTAAGGTCGTGTCATACTTTCGTTCTCCTTCTTCACTCATGCTAATTACTTTTACCTCTTCTTCTCCATCCTCAACATTCTAGCAAAGAAGACGGCGACAACAACAAGATACTTCAACTGACTTCTAAAAGCTAAAGTCTGATCAGTACAATTTCCTTTATTGCTTCACCTTCCTTTTCACTCTCTCACTGGTCATAAAAAAGGAAAGGAACACAGACCTTATTAGTAACCTGTTAATCTTTCTACATACCCGCATTCTGAAACTATCAACTGTAAGCTCTGGATTCATTTAACTCCTTACTACTATTTCTCTGGAACATTTGACTACGTACATTTTTTTCTTTGAACACTTATCTCTTACAAATTAATTAACTACATATATTTTCTATTTGAACATTTTTACTTCTTACAAATTTGTTATTCTGTTTGATTGATACAATTTTACTTTAACATACAAAACGAAATATTTTATTCTTTCACATTCCAACATCCAACCTTCAAACTTCTGATATTTTAAATTGTGGGGAATTCGGCTGTGTTTGGCACAAGGCCAATTTGATAAACATTATTGAGGCCACTACACTTGTCACTTACCAATACAGCAAAATGCCATTTATCAAGATAACGAAGTTCATCACAAGTGCAAATGACATTGAATACTTCAAAGCAATTTTCACCACTCATAGCACACCAGAATACCTGTACCCCAAAATTGCCATATATTTCATGTCTTATGAGTTCCACAATTTTACCACTGAGTGGGAATTCACACACATTAAATCCAGCCCAAGATAACCGCAATCAAATGGCTTCGTTGAATGAATGGTTCAAACAGTAAAGACACTATGGTAAAAGCAAAACAATCAAAGTTGGACGACTTAATCACTCTTTTATGCCTAAAAGCAACCCCACTTGACAGCCATTTGCCATCACCAACAGAGATCCAATACAATAGGAAAAAAAGATTAAGTATTCCAGCTTTTTTGAACACTGACACTCCAAAAGGCAATCAGGTCTGAGGACAATAGAATGACAAAAGCAGGAAGCAACAACAGTATTACAACAGAAACACAAAAGACTTTCCTGAAATGATTATAGGCAGTGTCTGTCCTTTAAGAAAATGGTACGTGTGTAATCCTAGATGGCTGGTATTAATTTTTTATTGATTTTAAAGATAAGAAGAGATTTCTCTAAAATTGGAAAATACAATTACTTCTACACTATTTTCATTATTCGGACTATTGTCCACATCTTGGTTGCCATTTCTACGACGTTTCGACCTTTGTACGCTCCGGCCTTCTTCAGTTGCTAGGAATTTCGAACCGATCACTAGAGTATATCATTCTCATTCCTTGTGCAAAGCACCTGTTGGTAGTCATGAGTTATCTCCCTCTAAGTTACTAGTTCACCACTACTGTAGGCTGGTATTGAACTCACAACTTGTTTGGTCAAGTCACTGGAACTAACCAACGTCTATATCTATATCCACTGGGCCATGTATCCTTAAGGACAAGAACAATTGAATTTCTGGGACTTATAAACCTATAACCATTTCAGTAACCATTTTTATCAAAGTTCATATTGCAATTTTTGATGTTAATGGTTTTCTCTAGTATTTTTAATGTCAATGGTTTTCTCTATTATTTCTATTATTATTGCAAGTTTAGATGTTCATGGTTTTCTCTAGTATTTTTACCAGAGCTCATATTGCAATTTTTGACACTAATGGCCACATATGGAGAGGGGAAGGAGATCACCACCTATGGAATGAAGTTGAAATAATAGATAGAGAACGCCACTGCAAACTACGTAAACTTAAGAAATCAGCATATATGATAGGCTACAAAAATCTCCTAAGTCGACCAAGCATAGAGATAAATACAATATGGGAACCAGTAATACTGAGTGCCAGAGAAAATCATTCGTATCAAAAATTGCAACATGAACTCTGCTAAAAAATACAATATAATATATGTATATAATCTATATATAAATATATATAAGTCTATACCCGTGGTGTTGCAGTGTTGTACTGATTATACTCCGTTTGCCAGCTATCAGCTACCGGGTATCACGTTATATCTCATCTATATACCAACCTCTCGTGTGTCTGGTCTAAACTAGCCAGGTGATAACAGGTAATCCTATTTTGACTGGTCCAAGATCAAACAAACACAGCGTGAGTGGATTGATCGAGGTTCAGGAAGGATTGACTCGGGTACGCTCGGGGATCGTGTTATACATGGGAACCAGAAACAGTAATGGATAAATGCCCATAACCACGTAGTTACATTGTCAGAATGCATGGCAATAGTAGACTACTCAGACATTTGAGGGAAACTATACAAACCGCTGATGTGCGTTGTGGTTTAATGGCTATCGACTCGGAACGAAAAATTGGTAATCCGAATTCGAATTCCAGTTGAATTCCTGGCATTCACTTACACGTAAATACCACTGAGCCGTTGCTAGGAAAAAACTGACATTTAGGAACTTTATTTTATATATGTTTTATATTAAATACAATTAAAATAATGCTTTTTTTCTTATTATTTCCAAATAACATAAGAACTATTGTATTTTGAAACGCTGTATTTTGCGAACAGTAATTATTTCATTTGATTAGATTAAGGGAGTTATAACAAGAGCTATTGAAAGAGAATTGTGTCCATTTAATTGTATTACCAGTGGAATCCAGAATGGCGTAATTAACAAGTTGCATTGACATGTGTGTCCGAGATAAATGAATAAATTAATACATTCAAATACGAAATATAATAGTAACGTTGTATTTGTTAACAACCGCCATTAACCATTTAAGGTTGCGATCATGGTCTGACTGATTTACTCCACAGACTGTTACATTATGTAGGCAAATGTGTGCTTCAATTTTTCTGTGAAAAGCTTATATTGTCAAATTGTCAATGGTTTTTGAAAAATCCATATGTCAACACACCAAATAGAATCCGTCGAAAATGCTACGAACAGCCATTTGCCTTGAAGCCGTGTATAGGTTTGATCCTTTTACTTGATTTCTACTTGGTGTTACTATAAAGTAACACCAAGTAGAATATATGTTACTTGCTATTAAAAAAATCTAGACATTTGATAATTTCACTCACCATCACGTCGACGTTAAGCTGAGGATATGCATGCAACTGAGTGAACCTAGTAATCATCTGCAAGTAGTAAAACGACGGGTCATATTTGGTCCAGGGTTCTGTGGCCGAGTCATTCTCACTGTTGCGTGGTGTGGAGTAGAGTTGACGGCTGCCGGAGGCGCACATGGCTTGCAGGAAACAACAACCGTAACCCAGGTCTTACATTTTCCCTTGTCCATGGCCTGCCATTCATCCTCCCCTTTCCTTGACACAAGCGCTTCTTAGGCGAAGAACTCCAGCACATTGGTGGCTATTTTCTCTGTTGGTGTTCGTGGTGATCGGAGAGAGGATTTGAGTTGATCAGTGGCAGGTTGCGAGGTCTTTTTTTCGGGCATGAAGTGGGTAGGTGTCCAGTCTTGCAGCACTTCCAGTATGCAGGCTTTTTACCAGCTACGATGACTGGCACTGACTGACCGCCGATTTTCAAAACACTGGAGATGGAGCTGAAGGCTTGCCTGGATAGCATAATATTGGAGCTCCATGCCCCGAGCTTGTAGTTCGAGGATACACTGAGGATCTCACCAAACTGTTTAAAATAAACAGCCAGCGCCTCGTCCTTTACGTGAGCAAGAACTTCGTATGCTAATACTGTGGTCTTTCTCAGGCCCCTGTACTCAGTACTCAGTACAAATCCATGTTGACCATGGCCATCCAATTGTCAGATGTTGGCACCAGCACGTACCACATGAAGGCACCAACACCAGGGATAATCTGCTGGGGCATGAATCCCAGGGAGGTTCTTAAAGGTGTTTTCTTTAGGGGAATAGCAAACTTTTCTTGTCCATGACAATGACTGAGACAGTTCTGATGGCAAACTTATCTAATTCTTCGAGTTCGACTCTCAAACAGCTCTTCTTAATAAGATGAGCATAGTTCTCATATTTCTTTAGGACATCTTGCAGGTTCATTAAGCATGATGTCGGAGACTTCCATACACAGAGAGGCTGTTGGTTAGTGCTGCTGGAATCTTTGAGAGGCTAGTTGTCAGTGTTGCTGATTTCTAGGGAGGATACTGGCATCTTTGGGAGACTGCTGGTCCTGGCTGCTGGCATCCTGGGAAGTCTGATCATCGGGGTTGCTGGCTTACTAGAATGTCAGCTAATCCCCGGGTTTGCTGGCTTCTTGGATCGTCGGTTTCTTCTTGAGGATGCTGGGTCCTGGTGGAGACTGGTCCTCGGGGCTGTTTGCTTCCTGTGGAAGAAAGAAAATTTCAACTAGCGTCCAGTTGGCAGAAGGGCGATTGGGCTGTAACCGAATACAGATCACGTACTTTCTGCTAGCATCATTGGGAGGATGGTCGTCCAGGCTGCTTGGTCTTTTGGAGGACCTGTTGGTCTGGTTGGCTGGCTTTCTGGGTTCTTGTACGTCTCTTCCCGTCTCTTCACGTTTCTTCTATCCATCTCCACATCTTCTAGGTTCAAGAAAGTCCTGGTTTTTAAGGTCTTCTCACGTTAAAGTAACACAAATACTACACCTTGATCATACCTTCCAGGCCAAGAAAGGTCAGTATTTATCTGCATCTCCACTGAGAATCCACTCGGATTCCCCACTATAAAACGGCCTTGTGAATCCGAGCCTTAAAGCCTGAGCAAAAATCTGGGTTCCTCTTCGCCCTAAAGCAAAGAGTCTGACGAGGTTAGAGTTTGCGCTTATGCACAACACAAAACACCAAGAAAGGACAGTTTTTAAGAAAGTGACGATGATCATAAGGTTTCCACTATCAGCAGCATCTTCCTAGCTGCTGATTTTCAGTGGAAAGGAAAAGGCAAGATCAAAAACAAGGTTGCCCCTTTGTTTAAATCATCATAAACAGAAGCAGCAGGCTGAAACAGTTCTCAGAAGAAGTTATAAGTACCTGTGCCCTCCACATAGACTCACTTAAGTCTATAAGTCCCTCCCCAAGCATTTTTGTTACTTTGGTTTAAATAAGTTGTTTGTCATCATGTGAGTACCATCTAGCTAGATTTTACTGCTATGGATTTGCAGTCCAGCATTAGGTTGTTAGAAAATGACATTTACTGAACATTGATTGCTGCTAAGTCCGCATAATTTTAAGGTCCTCCAAAATGGATTATGATTAAACTAGAATGCCAACATAAGCAGTTGTGCCATAGTATTACACTGCATCAAAGGTTATTAATTACTGATAGTTTTGTGCAAAGATGGGAATTACTTTTTAGCTGAAGACTGGACAGGCAGTACCCAATTATTTGAGTGCACAAAGAAACGTTCACCATAGTTATTTTGTTAGAATAAGATCCACCACTTATTAACTTTCACCAATTGAATCTATGCAGCTTGCAGAATTGGTTGAGTCAATAAGGGTGTCCACAAGTAGATTTTTAACTTAAATTTTCAAAATGTTTCTGGCTGGGCATGAAAAGAAAGCCTACAGAATAAGTTTTTTGTTTATACCACTGTGACTAGTTGCTTAGGGTTGCTTAGAGCCTTTTTCATGAGAAGATGTTGAAGGAAAATATAAAGATGAGAAAACTGTGATAATCCTGGAATGCACCAACAAAAGGTAAGAAATAAACAAACTCTCTCTGGGTGACTTCTAAATTGTAGGCTGTCTTGCAAGCAGTTCTTAATGTTGGGATTTTGTTTTTGAAAAGTCTCTGCTTCACTTGAGCATTTCAAAGACCATTTATAAAGGCATCTATAATATGTTGGTCCCAGATTTCATCTGCATTTATAGCTTTAAGATTGCAGTCTTTGTTTAGTGTTCTCAATTCAGTTAAGTAGTGCTCGAGTGATTTACTATCTTCCTGTTTGAAGTGGTGAATAGGTGTTGAGCAAAAACTTCATTTTTAGACTTGACATAATTTGCATGCAGCAGGTTAATATTTTCCTCATAAGAAGGGGAGTTTGAAATTATATTGTAGATATAGGAGGACAGTTTGTTATTAGCCTTGTCTTGTCTATTTGTCAGTGATTGTTCAAGTTTTTGAATGTTAAAATCTAATGGGTCTATTGCTCAACAACTGTAGTTTGGTCAGGGTCAACGTTAAAACAGTGCAGTCTCATGCAATGTTCCAGGATGATTCTAATTCAAATAAATTGTTGTGAAAAAATGACCACAGGTTTAACTTATCTAAAGCTTTTTCAACTTAGAATGGAGTGTGTCCAAGCTGGACTTATTTAAATATAGAGTACATAAATAATCCCTCTTTTTCAAATTTGATTATATGAATGAAAAATAAAAACTTAAATCCCTGTTTTGATTCCCAACACAAGTAGTATTGTTTTAACAACATATTTTCAGAATGTTTTTACAAAATATGTGGAATTATTATCATAGGTAGCATTAAGTACAAAATCAATTGTCATAAAATGAGAAACTCTTTGGAGAAAAAATATCTCATGCACTGCTCTTGGACTGAAAATTGTAAAAATTCTATAAATGTCTTTACAACTTTTTAACCTCACTCATAGAAAATAACCAAACTGTTCAGGAGATAAAAATGAATTTTTGACATTTCCAATTTAGAATTAGTTTGTAGCTGACATTTCACTAGAGACACATGCATTTATAATCCTGTCAACAGTAACAGCAACCACTTTTCAGTTTTTGGGCATGTGTAAAAAACTAGAAAGCATGTGTTGTGTCAATTCCAAGAAGCTTAGCTTTTCCTCTTCCACTTTGGACAGGGTTTGCAATCTTCTTCTTCTATGTGTCCTGTCCCTTCAGGACGTAGGCAATCATGGATCTCCACGTCTCCCTATCCCTTGTGGCTCTTAGTATGTTTGTTCCTGTTGCTCCTGGCAACCCCCGTTCCGTCATCCACCTGATCAGACCCTGCAAATATGTTATCCGCTGCCTTCCTCTGTCTCTCCTTCCATCTATCTGTCCAGTCAGTATCAGGTTCTCCAGGCTCTCCTTCCTCATTGCATGTCCCAGGAACTTTAGTTGTCTCTTCCTGATGCTCAGCATCAATTTCCTTTTTGTTGCCATTCTTTCTAACACTTCGTCGTTGCTTGTATGCTCAGTCCACGATATCCATAGCATCCTTCTGTAGAACCACATTTCGGCCGCTTCCAGTTTTGTCCTCATTTTCGATGATATTGTCCAGCATTCACAGCCGTATTGAAGAACTGACATCACGTAGCAGTCTAGCACTCTTTTCTTCGTTTCTATTGAGATTTGAGTGTTCTGTACAATACAGACACATGGCTTAGACCATACACATCACTCACCAACAGAATAAGTTCAACTTCTTCATTCTTTACAGAGACTATTAAGAACATTAATTGAATTTTCACTTTCTTTCAGAAATATTCCTTGATATTTTCTCTACACAAAATATTCCTGATAGAATAAAAAGTCTATCTCATATCATTTCCCTCTCTTGTTTGTCTATTTTTTCAACCAATTCAGCATTTTTAGTTTTTGTTTGTCAACATTCAAGAAACTTGTCAACTTCAAACTATGACCCCTAACTGTTCAACAAGTTCAAAATTAAATTATTATTTAAAATAAATATAACAAAAATAAGGTAAGACTTCTGTATTAAAAATTTAGGATCCACAAATAACATTTTCTTCATAATTCATATTTTAACAGAAAATGTGTTTTTTTATGTTAACATGATTTTAATCTTGTACAAGAGTTCAGCAAGGGGAAATATGATTCATTATGCTTAATGACCATTTATTAATTTAAATATCACACTCATAAAATGTGATATTTTTTGAAAAAAATAAAATCAATGGTCAATATTTAAAAAAGTCTTTTGGACTTTAATCATTATCAGGAAGAAAAGTGAATTTACAGCAATTTTGAAGTGCAATCTAAAATTAAAGTATTTTTTAAAAAATAAATAAAATTAGAAAACAGATAAAAAGTCTATATCAAATCTTTAGCTTACCTCTGGGTTCAACATAGCAATTATAAATATTATTCCAAACAAGATTAATGACAGAAAACTTGAGGCACATCTGAAAGTGAATTAAAAATTTGTAATAAATGATTAAATATTTTATTACAATCATTTAATGACAAAAGTTACTTTCCCAAAAAAGGAAATGTTCATTATTTGTCCTATTCAAATCATATTAGTAAAATTAAACCCCCAGATATTTTTACCCCTTGGCACAGCTGCTGATGAGATAGAACAAATGTTTCTAATATTTTAATAATCAAACTTAAGTGTAACATATAACAATACAATAATAATTATAATAATTATTATTGTATTGTTATATGTTAAATTCATTCAAATAATTCTGGCAATATTGTATCAAGATTTGATTCCTGATTCACTTTTTATGCTATAAAACATAGTTAACAAATAACCATTCCAAATTTTAAGAAATTTAAACATTTAATAATTTTGTTAATTGCAGTAAAAGTAAATGTCATTAAGCCAGAGGTGGGTGGGCAGAAACATGTGATTCTTTAAACTTTAAACTTAACTTAGTACTGTTTACTTGGATTAGGTTTTTAGAACAATCATGGAAGGCAACCATTGTTTTCTCCACTCAATTATAAAAAAAATGGTTGAACCTCACTCATGAGTAGTAGAAAAATTGAACTGAATAAAACTTCACTACAAGCTTAAACAATCATCTGTTTTTCTTAACAAGAACAATTTCTAAGAGAGATTTTATAATGAGAGTGAATACAACTAAAGAAAAACAACTTACCTTTTGCCAATATTCATCATTTTGGTGGATTCCTTTGTATATTTTGACAAAAAACCACCTGACCAACTAGATTCAACAATGCCACAAACTGAACAAAATGAATAAAATTAAAGAGAATAATAGGAAAAAGAGTTAAATACCATTATAAACTAAAATATTATAATAAAAATTAATAAAAGAAATATAAAAATTAAATTGAAAAATCAACTGTAAAAATGAAGTCATTTAAATATGTATAAAAGTCAAATAAAATTTATCGCTGTTTGACAATGAGGAATAGTGACAATGAATTAAAAGGAAAGTATAGAAGAGAAAATTTTAAGAAGTTTTGTTGGTTACTTACTGATATGAAGCAAGGTTATACCAATTGTCAGGTAGGAAATAGTAACGCTTATCATTATAAACACTTCAATAACTTTGGACACCCAAAAGAAAGATGGATGTTTATGGCGAATGATCTGACAGTGAGGAATAAAGAATAAGTTTAGTTTTTATAAAGAATAATCAAAACAAATCAATTTGATTTGTAATAAAGCAGGATTCAAATTTGGTAATAGTAAATTACTTTTTACAATTCCAGAATTTTATTCTGGTCATTTTCACAAATATTTTTAGAAAGATAAAATAATAGTAAATAGATATCTCTATTGTAGTTTTCTGATAATGCATCTTCAGATATAAAAAAAACTGGTATTCAGAATGTCAGTGAGCAAGAAATATCTGTTCAGTGATTGAAAGGCCAAATGCAAATATTTGCAGAGGTGAAGTTTTCATATCTTAAAAAATCCATGCATTCCTTGGTTTTCTAATTCTGCTATTGAGTAGTGTGGACATCTCTGTATAAAGCGCTTGTGTATGTGAGAGAATGTCATATTAATATATTTTTTATGAGCATATTTTATAAGTTTACTTGTGTGATGAGAATTTTTAATTTTTACTAATTTTGGGTTGTTTTTTAAAAGCCTCATTCAGGAAAAATATTTAGAAAACAAGAATCCAAAAACTTTTTAAAAAGATTTGAAAAAGCTGGCCAAAATCTTTGGTGGTGGTCACAAATGATTTTGTCCAACATTTTAAAATCCTTTTAGACTTTTGAATTCATTGTATTAATTTTCATGTTTATTATTTTTATTTTTCAAAAACAGTTTTAGTTAAGTTTCATTATTAAATTTCAGTTATGGCAAAGAATTTACTTATAAACTTTAAAATAACACTTACTCTTTCTTTCATATATGTGTAATATGTGTAAAATATATATCTCTCTTGTTATTAAACAAGAGAAATGTATTGATAATAACATGTAGATATAAAAAACTATTTAAATATATTGATCCCAGTTTTAAGATTAATTTTTAATATAGATTAATTTTTAGTATAAATTGTTTTTTAAAAGAACAAGTAATCTTCCTTTATACTTAAAAATAATATACAAATTAATATTCACAACTATAAAATATTTTTTTTACTTTTAGACAAACCCTATTTAATTTAAATACCAAATATATCTTTTAAAATTAAAAACAATGTAATCCCAGTATAATGGATAACTACACTAATATTAAGATAAATGTAATGGTCAATCAATACTCAGTAGCAGAAGTTTGCAATGTGCATGAGTTGTGCTTTCAGCAAGGGTATATTTATTATATATATATTAAAAACAAATTTTTTATTTATTATATATATTTATTATTTATTATATATATATTAAAAACAGAAATAGGGGTTGTTCCAATGAGAAAAATTAGTATAGAAGAAAAAAGTGCAAGAAGCCATGAACATTTCGTTTAAAGTGTAGATTTATTGTTGTTATTATTATTATTAATATTACTTGCTTTTTTGTATGATATATTAAGTGTTCATAATGGTATTTGTGTCGATACATGTATTTTGATTCTAAAGTTGACTCTCTTCAGGTGAATAAACTCATGACTTTACATATCAAGATCCATTTGTTTTTTTTATGGCTAAAATATCATGTATATATAGATAAGTGGTAAGTAGGTCAGTTTTTTTCACACTCGCATGTTAAATTTCTTCTGTTTTGGAATTCAGTCACCTTTTGTTGGTCATAAAATTTTTTACACTGACTTACAAAATTTGATTTTGTCTTTATGCTTCAAAATTGTTTTCTGCAATTTTGATTCAGTTCTACTCTACAGGTCATCTATTATTTTCTTTTTTTTTGTTGTTTTTTGAGTCCTATTTTTTGCAGTGGTTTGCATTTTTTTTTAACGCATTTGAATTTAGTTTGTCTGCATGTGTATATTAGGTTTTTCATGTGATTTTATTGAGGGAAAACATGTATTTTTTTTATAAATATTTCTTAATATATTTTTTAATAATATTTCTTAACAATAATATTTCTTAATAATATTAATATTAATAATAACAATAATCTACACTTTAAACAAAATATTCATGCCTTCTTGCATGTTTTTTCCATATATATATATATATATATATATATATATATATATATATATATATATATATTTAAGAGTGGTATAAACTAATGAATATATTTTTCACAGTTTGGTAATTTCTACCAAAAATACAGATGTAGAACATTTATAGAGATATAGTTATTATTAGTGATATAATAATAACATACTGGACTGCAACTCAAAAGCTTTCAGGTTTCAGTACCAAGTGCAGTGTGTGTGTGTGTGTGTGTGTGTGTGTGTGTGTGTGTGTGTGTGTGTGTGTGTGTGTTTATGTTTGCCAATAATATCCAAGATGTTAAAAAGAAAGAAAAACTCACTTTTGTTAGTGACGCTGTTGCAATTTCTCCATTTTTTTTTGCACTAAAGAAAAAGATAAAAATTGAAAATGTTGAAAGATAAACAAATTGGAAATGTTATACCTTTGCAGTTGAAAGATTCTTTTTATTGTCATCTTTGAAAATTAATTTTTAGTCATTTTTAGTCATATATAATTGTAAATATGAAAAATCTCAGAAAATTGGACAAAAGAAAATGTATTTTTGTTTTACCTTTCCAGTGAGTTGCATGGTACTAGAGAATGAGAAAAAGACTGGTTAATTCCAACCATGGATGTACAGTGTTGGGGTACAATTTCAATCACAGCCCAACACCTGAAAAAAGCAAACAATCTAGAGATAAACAACTACAACTTGCAGGTATAGCTTTTAGATTGAAAACAAGTATATAAAACCAGATGCTATATTAAGTGAAAAATTAGAGATATTTATTCTTTAATTTACAAAAAAGAAGAGAAAATCCAATTGATTTTCAATCAAATAACAATCTATCTACTTCTAAGATCTGTGATTCTTATGGAATATACAGTTTTCTTAATACAGTATCTCAAATAAAAATGGTAGAAAGAAAGTTTGAAATCCTGAAATTTTAGAATTTTCTCTCAGGCAATAAAAGTGAATAATCTAGAAAATAAATCCTGCATTCAGTAGAGCCTCTGCTAATGAACATCACCAATTCATTTTTCATTACACTAAAGAAACATATTTTTTAGTCTTACAAATGAATGGAGGTTGACATGTGTGTTTAATGTTTCCTTGTGCCATGCATTTTCTATTCATTTATTTTGTCTGTGAATTTATGAGGATAAAATGAAGCAAAGACCTCAAGGATTTCACAGTGAAGCATCAAAATTAAAAAACGTGAAGCTAACAATAAATTTATTTTGCCAAATATTATAAAGATATTTACCTGATAATATCACTTGTATTCTTAACACACACACACACACACACACACACACACACACATTTATATATCTTTATGTAATATAGACATTTTGAACTTATTTGAAAACTCTTTTGCACATTAATCTGACAAAACCAGATCCTAAAATTTGATTTAAAATCTCTAGAATATAACTCTGCCTTGATTTAATGAACACATGTGTATCTTTCTGATTTTCAATTCGGATAACATAATGACCTCCTCTCCTACTAAAAACTGATAATGTTAGCCATTTACTGGATTTCATTTGTACATTTTTTTAACAAAATAAACAATTTCTCATTTCAATTATAATTAGAAAATATTTAGACTACTCAGCTTAAAGGAAAATGTGTCTCTGGAATAATGGTTTCTCACTATTCCAGAGGCACCGGATGCAGTGATTACAAGGACAATCTCCTTGCTGACAATAGACATAAAAATCCCAAATTAATTAGTGTCAGCAGAGGAACTATGAATGAGGTACTGAAATGGCTCTAAATCATAGCAAAAATATTGATAAAAAATCAAATGCCATGTGAGACTTCCTACTTGAAACTGAGGAAGAGGCCAAGTAGCTGGCTGGCTGGCAGCATTCTCACCACCAAAACTGTCTCCAGATGTAATACATAGGTAGCCACAAGACAACTTTACATGGGTGACCCTGTTTATAGCACCACAGTACCAACTGTGGGGTCAGCAGCCTCTATGATTAAAAAGATTAAAAAGCCATGACAAATCCAATGTGTTAGGGATGTCCAAAAAGCTTTTGTGGGTCATTGTCACTTAGAGGACAAAATCCTGGATGACAATGCCCACTTTGCTTTTAATGAACAAAACGTCCATGATATATCCATATTTGGAGAAAAAAAGGCCACTTACTGCTCCTCAGATGCCTGAGATTGAGTCTGCAGTATTAAAAAGTTATCCAAGCTCTGTTCAAGCCCTCACTATAAAGGGCTCTTAAACTAACATTTGTGATGGATGTTGATGAGATTCTCAATGATGAATGGATTATATCCAGTTTGCACTCTAGAAGCCTTGGGAATAATCCACTGTGGCTCTGACCTAAACAAATTTTCATCCAGTCTGTGTCTAAGATCGAAAAAATGAAGTTGGCATGTTAATTCACTTTTTTGTATTGTTGGTACTTGTCTTGTTGAAGTTGGATTTATTACCTAATATCTTTATTTAGCCTATCAGAGGCCCATGGTAAAGGTGTTTAATATTGTTAAGAAAACTCTGCCACATTGGTCAGGGCCACCACATAATAGGCACAATAAAAAAGTTCAACTGAGTAATGAACAGTAAAGAAAAGTAACAATAGGGACAAGCAGGTAACAACAGACATTAAACAAAAATGAACTTCAGTAAAGAAGACCATGTCTTGATTCAGTTTTGCTTTTATACTAATGTATCACATGACAACTGTTGTGGCAGGTGACTATATATCTAAGGGGAAACAACATCCCATATTTGCAACTCATGTTCTATGTCTTTATCTACTTGTGTATATGAATGTTACAGTATTTTATTCTTAAAATTCCTTCAAAGTAAACAAATCACATAAATTCTTGGATATATCACAGAAAGCAAACAATATTACAAAGCTATATTTTATTTATATATATATATATATATATATATATATATATATATGGATATTTTATTCAATTACTTACCATAAAATATCCATAATTGCACAAGTGGTAAGACCCATTACAACTGCTAGTCGATATTTTTTAATCTGAAAATGAATGTCAAACATAGAAGCTAAAAAAAATTGATATGGGATATATATCAATACAAGGTTGTTAAGTGGTTAAGGCAAATATAATCAGGTAGAACAATCTAGTCCATAATTGTAATCATCATATTGGTTGTATGCAGGGTCTTGAAATGTAGGCGTAGTTAACAGTAGACCAATAGATCTCTAGTGGAAAGACTGGTAGATCTCTTGCACTCACTCTCTTGACATCCTTGCCTTCATCTCTATATATGGCTAATACCAGCCAATCACATTCCAGTGAGGGGGAAACAAGGTGTATCCATATTCATTACATCAAAAATTTACTTCAAATTGAACTTAGATAGGAATATAAAAAACAAATACAGATTATGTCAAGAATGGGAATATTAGTCATGACTTATTTGTAACTCTCTTGTGACTTCTTTCTTTCTGGTTAACTTTGATTTTCAAAAATTTAAATGCAATGCCTATTGTTATCTTCTGTTTTCTTAATTCCTGTTCTTTTATTGTTTTCTCTCTTTATTAATGGTTTTTCTCAGCTTATTTCACTCTCAGTGTTTCTCATATGTCGTAATGGCTTTATTAAGATAGCTTTGCTTGGGGTGAAATGATTTTTAAAAAATTTAATTGAATGCATCAACAATAGATAAAACCTTTTTAAATTAAATTTTTCCTGTAATTTGACAAAGTAAAAGTTTTGGTCCATTTAAACATTTTATCATTATGTCCAGTATTGTTTTTGCTAATCCTTCTCATTATGATGTTAACTTTATAATACAAAATACTTTATATTGACATTTTGTGGTGAGTTTCATAGTTTAAAACAGTTCTAGTAAACTGCAGAAATGCAAGAGAAAAGAATATAATATTCTGTTCTCTTTTACATTTTTTTAATATATTTTAAAGAAAAGTTGGAAAATATTAAATTAAATTTACTGAACTTTATTGTGACATTAAATTTATATCATAAATTTCTTAATCTTTCATTAATTTTGCAGTGTGAAAAGTTTTATTTTTTACAGGAAAATTCAAATTCAAATAATTTTAAAATACCTTAAAAAGAAAAACAAATTATTCATTAAAAATTAATTTTATAATCAATATGTTCATTGTTATAAAGATAATATCACAGAGAAAAATATTAAATGATCTTTTGTAATAAATACTTAATAATAAAACATTCTATAATTATTAGTTACTGAAAATTTTGTTTTTACAATAAACATAAAATTAAAATAATATATGTTAAGAAAAAATAAGTAAACCATATATTTACTTCAGAATAAAAGATAAATATTTATTTTTAAAAAGGCTAAATTAACTACACTGATTTCAGCAACAAAATATGAGTGGATAGAAATGAAAAGGAAATTAATACTTATCATCAGGAAAAGACAGCTGAAGTTCCTGGGACAGATAATGAGGAATAATGAGGGCTTGGGGAATCTGATACTCACAGGTTAGATAGAGGAAAAGAGAGACATAGAAATGCAATGCCTAACATAGTCGATGAGCTTGAGTAAATAGATGGCAGAGCATGGTTTGGAAAGTAACAGGAGAAAGTATGTTAAAAGCTACAAGGAATAGGGAGATGTGGAAGGCCATGATCACCTATGTCCTGAAAGAAGACGGCAATTAGAAGAAGATTAAGACAATAATCAGTGACTCTCCCACCCAGTCAGGAAAGATCTCTGTAGGTTTGTTGAGCCTCTCTTTGGATTTGCCTTGATAGACATGAAAATTTTATTCCTCAATAGAATGATTTACAAGTGGTGAATTAAACATTCACAATTAATGAAAAATAAACTAAAAATTACAGATATGAGAGTAGACAAACAAGAGATTGACACAAGATCCAAGAAAATTAAGTTTTTTGTGGGGACTAATGTGGGTAAAATTAAATAAATTTTTCCAAAGTTAAACTTTTTTTTTAATAACGAACAATAATTATTATACTTGCATATAATGATTTTGCTACATTTATTATATGCACCAAATATGGGAACAATGACAAAAATCTAAAGACAATGGAAACAAAAAGAACACTTATAGTTAACATCAGGAAGTGGGTTGAAATTTCTAGGGTACATAATAAGGAAAGAGGGCTTGGAATATTTGATACTCACATAAAAAATTGAAGCCAAGGGGGACAAAAGAAAACACATAATCTACATGGTAAGCTTGAGTGAATAGATGGTGAAGCAATGTTTGGAAAAGATGGCAAAAGACAACATTTATTAAGAGCTACAATAGACAGGAAAATGTGGAGAGACATGATAGCCAATATCCTGAAGGAACTTAGCATATAGAAGAAGACATTTTCCATCCTACAAAGAATGTAGATAGAGAAATATTTGTATAAACAACAAATGTTATGACAATGTAACATAATCCACAAAATATAATAATTGAGCAATACAAGTTATTCATTACATTTAACTGAAAACCTTTGCTATATAAAGTATGATAGTAGTTTGGTAAGCATAAAACATTGCATAAGTAGCCAGACTTTGTGCAAAACTAAGCATAATAAATATCTAAAATCTCACATAGGTAAATAAGACACTAATTCAATTAAGAAAATACCTGTGAGGCATCATTTTAAGCTTTCATAAATAAAAAAGACATTACTAAAACTCTGCCACTTGTGTCAGATTTTCAGACTCTAGTTGTTCAGAAAAACCTATTTGTTGCACAGACCCAAAACCATTCAAATATTTTCTTACATATTTAAATTAACCAATAACAAAACTTTTTTTAACAAACATTAAGCTAACATTAATGCAGACGTCCTAGGAAACCAAAAGGATACAACATTCAATTTTTAGACCAATCAAAAGACAAGTAAATTGATAGCCTTTTTTTTATCCAATGCTTGGATGAGCTAATTTTAACTTCTGAGGGGAGATAAAGTCAAGAAGAGGAGAGAAAAAGAAATCAAGTCAGGACACTTTGTTCTTTCCTACTTATGATTTTTCTCACTTTCATCATTTCCTTCACCACTGAACAGAAATAAGAAATGGACATCAACAGTCAGCAGCACACTGAAACTTTGCAAGTCAGTCAATTTACTTTTTTCTATCATTATTTTCTTCCTTTTCCCTTTGCCTATACAACTTGCTAAGCATTAGTATTTAGAAAAAATGATACAAAGACTATGTACTAAAACTATTACAACTATCTTCCAAACCATCTGTTGATTTGAACTATGCTTATACAAACTTTAATGAGAAGACTTTAATTGCATGCATTACTTTCACCAAAAAATCATTATTGTAGTTGCGGAATATGAAATTCCAACTGTTTATTCTTATATATATATATATCTGTCAGAAAACTTGCTATTGTTCATTTGTTTAGTTATTCAATTTTCTGTTGGTTTTTAATTTTTATAAAATATGGGTTTTTTTGACGATGTGTGGTATAAGGCCAATACTGATATTTATGGTGGGGACCACAATACCTGAAATAATTAAAATGAAAGAAAAGGGACAGGAGGCTTGTCACAGGAGACATGTTACTAAGGGGTAGGGAAGCTGTAGGAAGTTATAAAAGAAAAAGTAAGTCTATGCACAGTAATTAATCACAGTAAATATCTAAATAAAAGACTAATTCAGTAATAGTTATAGATTTATCAAGTAAAAATAAAAATACCTGTGAGGCATCATTTTCAATTTTTCTAAATAAAAATGGCATAACAAAGATACTGCCACCTACAAAAAGAAAAATGGCAAAAATTCAATGAATTCTGCTATAAAAACTAAAAATCAATATTTAACTGAAACAATATATTCTCTTTATAAGGCATGTACACAAGCATCCACAATAACAATATACGGAAAACCATTTCTACATCTGAAATTTGCTTGCAGTAAATCTTTGAAAATTAATTTTGTTTCTTACTTAGGAAGGTATAGCAGGTATCTCTTCTCTTATTTCATTTGTAGTGAGGGGTAGTAGGATTCCGTAGTAGGTTAATGGAATTTGGCCTTGTGGGAAGATAACCCACTATAATTCATAAAATTATTATAAATTCAAGAAAGGCAATTTTGAGTGTAAAATAACATTTATACATATATATATAGAATTTATGTTTTACAATTAAAACAATACTTGGAATAAAAGTTAGAGAGAGTTCATGGCAGATAATAATGAGCTGAAGAAGATAAAAGAATGTTCAAGGAAGATTTAACTCTGAAAGGTAAAAAGCTTGGTAGTATGATTAATGTTCATTATCAAGTTGCAGTTTTTAAGGTCAGTAGGTCAGCAAGTTGGTTTGTGGAATGTCTTAGAAAAGGTCAGTTAGTACTTCAAGGGGAGGAAGAAAGAGGCAAACATAGTAGCCACTCGACATAGGTCAAGGGAGAATCTAATTACACTCTTCTCCTCTGTCTGTGCCTGTCTGTCTGGGTGCCTTTTGTCACGGCTTTTATATTTTCCTTCTGGCTCAAAACGCTGGTCATTTTGAATTTCATCCTTGTATTTGGTTCTGGGTTTCTCATTGGTTGGTAAATAAAAATTGTAATTTGATATTTGATTAACAACGACTTTTTATTCGTTAGCTTTCTGGTCGTCATAGAGCCAACATCCGGTTTGCTTGCTTTTGCTCGGTTGGTGGTATCACCACAAAGGAAATCAGACAAATATCATTAATGGAAACTTTTTTTCTATTAGAAACTTTCATGTTATAAAAATTTTTTAACAAAAAATAATTTCTTCATGTATGTTCTTTTTATAAATAAAATTATTTATTTTATAAAGGATCTAAACAAAAGAGACAATTCAATTTCCAGCTGACTAGAAAGGAATCAAGAATCAATGCATAATTATTTCCTCTTTAACTGTACACATTTTATCAGCTATTAAGTTTGCACCAGTACAAACAGCCACAATAGTGGGAAAACTAAAGAAGTTTGAACTCAATATTTCTCACTACTACTACACAAAAAAGACCTATATGGCTATAGGTCTATATATATCATATGTAGTCTGTAGGGCTATATATGATTTATACCTATATCAGTAGATTAAGGTAGATACTGGGAATGAAATTGTTACCCCTGAGGGGACTCATTTACATAAGAAGTCACTAAGAGTATAAATAGCTACAGATATTACCTACAAGGCAGTTAAGTAGTTCTGTTAGTTAGTGATGGTATATTACAATGGTGTCGCTAATATCTAAAGAACCAAATGAACAATTATCACTTCAGAATTGTTCATTCAATGACACACAAGATTGGCTTAGAAGTCTAGCAGCTAAAGTTAGAGTAAAAAAGCTGAAGCATTTGAAATCAGTTGGAGGAGAAAACCAGATAGCTGATCTCTTCAATGATCTCTTCTCTTGGTTGTGAAGAAATTTTAAAAGATATCAACAGTTGCACACCCAAGACAGTTGGAGGAAATGATGTTTGATGACATAAGTCAGCTAACAATAAAATATACAGCACCTAAGAAAATGTGCATTAATGCAGAGAGAGCTAAGTTCAAAAGCAGTTCTCAAAAAGTGAATGAACTAGTTATTGAATATGGTCTTTGTTTGAAACAGGCTGCCAAATATTGTGAATTTGATAAACTAGAATCAGAAAACCAGTTGATTAAAGAGGATTGGATTCAAATGAAATTGAAAGCAACCTTGAAAATGAGTAGTATAGACAAATGACTTTAATGCATTTACAACTAGAAAAGTTGTCACTAGAACAGTCTACTGAACTTTTTAAGCAACAAGAATTGATTCAAAGTTTAATTCTACAAAAGTTACAGATATGGTAGAGGAAATGGATACATACGTGATAGAGAAAAAAGACAGGCTAATGTGAACTTAGTGTGGTTATAGGCTTCAAAGAAAAAACAAAAATGTCAAAATGAGGTTGAAGTGGAATGTTGCTGACTCACAACAAGTAGTAGGCAACTGTCTCATGTATAATAGCTGTAGCTATTTATAAACTTAGTGACTTTCTGTGTAAATGAGTCATATCAGAATCATTATAAACGTATATGCAAATCCAAAAAGAGAAATGTAGAGGAAGTATTTAGATGATATTTTTATAATTGTAGCATGGCTAGTCACTCATTTGCTGACAAGTCTTAGCTGAAGAATGAACCATACAATTATGTAATAAACAAAGACACTGGAGGAAGCCAACTTTGGGACAGGAACAAAATGATGAAACAGAATCGCAATAGCACATGAGACTTGAATGCTAACAACAGTTCTATAACAGTTTATCTGCTGTAGAGTCTTGTTGATCAGCTATCTGACCAAGATATTTGGTGAAGCCAACTTTGATACAAGATCAAATTGATGAAGCACTAAGTAAGAATCAAACACAACAGCAATAACACATGAGACTTGAATGCTAACAGCAGTTCCATAGCAGATTACCTGGTGTGATAAAGTAAAATATAAATAAAACTATGAAACAAAAAGACCAAAATCACACCATCTCTAAAAATTGAGGGATAATCAGAATCATCAGTCCACAAAGCTATATTTCAACTAACCAATCAGGAAGCTTTCGTAAGCAACATATAAGGTTGGGAACCAATCCAAATAAAAGTAGTTATTGTACATACTCAGAGAAAAAATAGTGCTTGCATGAAAAGTTGGCAACTGTTCCCCACCTTTTTAAGCAATCCACTGATACATTTGAAAAGAAATACCTTCTTTCGCCCACAATGTCAAGCAAGTAGGGACTACATTTAGATACATACATAAAATTATACATATGTTCTGCCCCACTAAGAGTACATGTCTGTGTCATATGCATGTGTAGTCTCAATGACAGCCAGATGAAATGCCTTTAAGAACCAAAGGCATTAAACAATGATGGAGGTGAAATCAGGAGGAAAAAACTGCTGACCACATACTTGGTATCATGCCTTAACTGTGAGACGTTCCTCATGCTATGCTAAGGGCTAACCAGAAGTTGTCATAATGGTGACCAATCTAAAAAGTCAGTCAGTTAAGTGCCATACATGATGCACGCTTGGCTGATCATGTCTCGAAAGAGACATGACTGACTGGGCAGAAGATTATCCAGCAGTAGGTTGCCATTGCTTTCTGGTTAATGACCATGGCTATAGAACCCAATCTGTCCTGCTATTTAACCCATAACTGGAAGGAATAGTAGGATTAATACCTTTCCCAAGGGTATTTGTGCATAAGTGAATGCAATGATTTCAGCTGGAATTCGAACTCGGCTCCCCGATTTCTCGTTCTGAGCCGATATCCAATGCACCACAACGCACATATCTAAACTAAAAAAAGGACAAATAAACAGTATGGATTCAGAACAATAGATATTTACTTTCTCTTTCTCTCTCTATGCACAAGACTATTACACTTGATCTCTTGAGAAATTCACCTTTCATCTTATCCTTCTGTATTATATTGTGTATAAAAAAGATTTATACTATTTACATTATTCAGACTATTGTCCTCATTTTGGTCACCATTTGTATGACGTTTCAGTCGTTGTACACTCTGGCCTTCTTCAGGTGCTAGGAATTTCATACCAGACCCTTATTACGATCACTGAGGTATATCATTCTCATTCCTTGTGCAAAGCCTCTTTTAGTAGTCATGAGTTATCTTCCTCTAACCAAACTCTCTAAGTTACTTGTTCACCACTACCGTAGATTGGTATTGAACTCACAACTCTTTGGATCAAGTCACTGGAACTAACCGACATCTATATCCACTGGGTCATGTGCCCTTAAGGACTTTCCATAAGGAAAGAGAATGATATACCCCAGTGATCGTAATAAAGAGTCCAGTTCGAAATGCCTAGCACTTGAAGAAGACTGGAGTGTACAACAGCTGAAACATCATACAAATGGCAACCAAGATGAGAACAAGAGTCTGAATAATGTAAATAGTGTAAATACAACCTCATCTCAGAAATATAGACAAATACAAAAAGATTTATTTTTTAATCATCAACATTTCTTTTAATCATTGCACATGGCCAATATACATCCAAATCAATTTTATCAATATATAATGTGAAAAGACTTGTCATAAGACAAACAACTCATCCATAACTGATAAATTCCCTCTACAACCACATAACAACTAGATTAGCTGATTAGATTTTAGAGTATAAATCTAAATACCTTTTGGAAAACTCAACTTTTGTTATGATTTCTAATTTAAGTTTCCTTCCAGTTCATCCTCTCTCATCTTCTATAATTCATATTTACAAATAAAATATTTTCTTTTCTAACAAATCATTTTGTAGCCAACTCAAAAAAATATTTTGTTACATTTAAAAAATAAAAATTACATAAAAGTGGGAATTTGATCTAGTAATATGGTTTGATAATAACTTTTACTTTTCAAGCAAATCTTTAACTCTTTAAGATTGCAGTTTCTTTATTTTGCAACCAGATAGTATACTTTTGATATTTGAGTTCTTACATTAATAATCTTGTTTCAACCTAATCTTAACATTGACAATGTAACTTTACAAAAGTAGAAAGCCTGTATCTTTCACAAATTTCATCAGAATTTTAAAATATCTTTCTTACCTACAGCAAAAGTGCTCATCAGAAAAGAATCTTGAATATAATTAAAATTACTTTGAGAATTTTCTTGCACTTCTGAAGCTACAAAGAATGTCACAATCATCTAAAAAGAAAAGAAAATGAAAAATGAAAAGTACATCATAATGGTAATAAAATGATTTCATGTTTCATAAACAATCTCAAATTTGTAGACAGGGAAATGGATTCTGTTATCAGAAGACTGAACAGTTAATTTCTGTTACAATAGAGGCCGGTATTGGTAATAGTGGGATTTGCCATTTCTTTATAAGGAAATATTCTGCATTCATTAATCAAATAATTCAAATTATTGTTGATTGAAATTTAGAAAATCTTTTTCTTATACAATTTTTCAGAAAAATTGTTTCTTGGTTTATTGTTCTTTCTATTATTGATGGAGATTTCTTTCCTAGCTTTTTGTTACATGCGGTGTGGAAAGTCGATATGTCCTTATTTTCTTTTCAAGTTACATGTGTCATTCATTTTAGTTGTTACTGCTGTTGAAAGTCTTTAAGTGATGGGGCTTCTATTGTTTGGCAAAGTTCTTAGTGATTTCATAGCACCGGTCCATGGCATTCAAAGAAGGAGGGTCTTCACTAAGACCTACAGGCTTCATTTACTGATATCATTTGACTACTGCAGAAAAATACATATTTTCTATTTCATTTCAAAATTAAAAAGTCTTAAAACCAGGAGAAATACACTAAAAATGTATTTTAAAATGAAATAAAAGTTGTTTTTTTTTTTTAATCATATCACCCCAAGCAAGGCGGTAATGCCACTGAAGTGCAGGGGGCTACGTAAGAATGAAAAGATTGGAAAAGAGAAAGCTGGAAACAACATCCTAAACAGGGAACAAGGGATGAGCCTCTACACCTGGTCAATAGACGTGGGTGGAGTGTGAACCGGGCGATAGTTTAGTCTATCTACTCCAATTGAGGAAAAAAAAAATGAAAGAAATGAGTGAAAAGATGGGAAAAGAGAAAGCCAGAAATCACATCCTAAACAGGGAACAAGGGATGAGCCTCTACACCTGTTCAATATGATGTGGGTGGAGTGTGAACCGGGTGATACTTTATCTACTCCAATTGAGGAAGAAAAAAAAATGTAAGAAACAAGTGAAAAGATGGGAAAAGAGAAAGCCGGAAACCACATCTTAATGGCCAGTAGAGGAATGGATTTGTGGGTAGGTTAGTAATTCAACTAGCTAAAAAAAATAAAAAAATAAAAAATACACAGGAACAAGGAATTTAACAGGACTTAAGTCCAATCAAAGAAATAGAAAAAAGGATAGCAAAATAAAAAACTTGCATAAATAAATACAAAATCATGACTTACTAAAATTTTAAAAAGTCTAACCAACACCTACACACATGCTTGCTTACAGCCAGTTGACAAAAGAAAGAAAAAGTTATTTTATCTAATGGCCAGCAGAGGAATGGATTTGTGAGCTACAAACTTAAAATATTCTTGTTTTTCATTATTTTATCCATTTGTCTTTTTTTTAATTCCAAGTTAATTTGCTTTGTTAAACACATAAAATGAAAATACTTACAACTATAGAGAAAAGGCTTGCAGTGAAGAAGGTAAGTATAGAAACAACAGGTTGGATGAGGTTGAAAGCAAAAACTAGAATGAAGGCAAAACTCCAAATGAATACAGGAATCACATTTGTGTACCTGAGATTAGAAAGAAAAGATTAAGCAACAAATAAGTGATAATGTAGTGAATTAACATATGGTATTGTTTTGTAAATTCTTCAATAATTAAATTCAATTTTCTGGTCACGTGATGCATTTGTGGTTGCTATGTAATATTAGACTGGTGGTCATGGTATGTTCAATTTTATTTTATCTAAAAAAAGGGAGATTGGAAAACAGGTAAGTTATGAAATATTAATGGAAATATATAATATTAGCTTGGTGGTAATAGTAAGTTCAGGAATATCCTCAATTTTGTCTGATCTAAAATAGCTCTGAAACATTCCTCATCTAACAGTTTAGTAGAAATGTATATACGCATCCTCAAGGAGGGAATGCAGACCATGAGCCAAAAGAGAGTTCATTGAATTTAAAATTGAGTTGACTTCTCTTGTTCAATCCATCACCACAAATGATTCCAGGAATGGCACCAGCTAAAGTACTGATAAGAAGAAGGATAAAAACTATTTTGGATGCGGTGGTTCCTCACAAAACCTCAATACAGGAACACATGAAGAGACAGGAGAGAATCCATAACAAAGGCGATTCTGTGTAAACAAAAAACTTTTAGACCAGGCTATGTGGGACAGTAACGATTAAAATGAGTCCTTTATCATATGTAAGTTGGACTCACAAAGTAGTGTAGCATCATATTGGTCATCTGAAAAAAGAGTCAGATGAAATCTGTACTAAACAAACCAAGACAAAATTGAAACTCATGATACAGAGATAAATTTGGATAATGAATTAAACTAAAGTCACTCCACAGGTTCACCAAGATAAATCATATTAGCCTGTAAGTCAGGGAGGCTTCATGTCTGAAAGTGAAATTTACCAAGTAATCAATGGAATTAGACCCAATAAAAGAGTTAAAAACCACCTCAATATCTAAATGACTATATTACACAAACTCTGTATGTGGCCCAGTAAAATAAAAACTAAAATGGGAGACATGTAATATAATATCAAAATGTACTCTAACATAGAGTTGTTTTCCCCTATTTTACCTAAGCTCTTGTATTTAACTCAGTTAATATATATATTGCTTCAAATGTGCTATGATGTTTATTCTAAAATGTTTTTAAATTCATATTTAACACAATGATATATTCTGGATACAATAAAAATGATCAATATAATATTAGAAAACTGTTAAACATTTGTTGAATGACCTTCTTTAATATTTACAATATTTCCCAAGTTAAATTCTTAAAGTTTAGGGTTTTAATCCAAATGCAACAAAGTCTGAATATCATTGTGAATATCAAGTGAAAACTTTAGAAGAAAAAGTTGCAATGACAGAAAGTATAAAAACAAAATAAAATTTTAAATGTTTTATTACTTGATTTGAAGTATTTCACCATAGGCTTCACTGCCTGCAAGTGAATAAGCAATCAACAGAATTACCCTAAAAATATAAAGAGAAAATTATTTTGAAATGACATTTTAAAAAGTAATTTTGATACACAATTTTCATACACCTGCTAGACTGGTATTTAAATTTCTGGTCTTGTTCAGTGCATGTGTTCTTCTTATATGTGTCCTGAACATTCAGGACATAGGCAATCATTGCTCTCCACGACTTTCTATCCTATTATGGCTAGTATACTACTACCTAAATTTCCAGTCATGTTTTATTTGTCAAAAATTTAATTCAAGACATATTAAATTTCTTTTAAGATGCTTTGTTCTTTCAACATTTCACTGCTTATGTGACTCTGAAGAACCAATAGGCTTGTTTATTTAAGTAAAATCAAATAAAAATATCCACATTGTTTTGTATAACTGGCCACTTGGATCTACTAGTGATCATTATTTTCAGTTACATTGCTAATCCATCAAATAAGAATTAATCTGTTTTCCTTTTTTTCTTTTTGTTCAAAGCTAGTAACATTTTTTTATGCGTATTAAATTTCTTTTGAGTTTCTCTGTTCTTTAAACATTTCATTGCTTCTCCAAAGTCACATCTTTGGAGAACCAATAGGCTTGTTTATTTAAGTAAAATCAAATAAAAATATCCACATTGTTTTGTATAATGGGCAACTAGGATCAACTAGTGGTCCTTATTTTCAGTTACATTGCTAATCCATCAACTGGGGATCCGGCTCACATTCTTTTTTATCTTCGGATCTGGTAATGATTAGTTTTGATAAATTTTCAAAATTTCCTGGGAAATTATATGTCAATTTCTTTACCCCACAAGAATGAGATATAAATGAGGATCAATTCAACATGATCTTTCTTGTTGCAGATTTGAATAAAAATGTTAATAAATTAAAAAATAAAGATTTCTCTTTAAATGTCATTTTCACGTGTTAATAAGCACCTGGGTAGTAGGGGATCCAGGCTGTTAATAACAAGAGAAATTTGAATGGCTCTAGTGAATTTTGTTGTTTTGAAGAGAAGATATATTTTTCTTTTATCTCCTTGAACTTAAGTTAGTTAACTGACTGAAGAATTAAAATCTGTTCTTTAATATCATCACAACTATTCCTGCACAGATTGTTTGATACTTACACATTAAAAATAATTCATTGATATTTATATATCAAAAATAATTAATTGATACTTACATATTAAAAATAAGGACGAAGTCAAAGACATGTCTAATGCCATAACACAGGAACATCTCCCCTAAGAAATGCAGGTCAGGTGACCTTATAATTTTCTGTTTTGAAGGAATTTCATAACCTGTTAATACTGGATTAAAACAAAAGAAATGTATAATTCTTTAAGGCATGATATTACACTTATCATAAAAGACAATACTGATTAAAAATAGCAGTAAATTGTTAATAAATTCATAAGTACTAATAGCACAAAAAAAAAACAGATAAAATCTCTTCCTGCATTTTTGTTTACCTTCTTTCTCTGTTTGATTTTCCAGTTCATCACACATATCTTCACCTGCCATCTCATTCAAGGGTAACAACTCTGCCTGAAAAAAAACACTAATGACTTTATTCCTAAATAGGTGTGCATCACTCAACAAAATGACCTCTGAGAATTTCAATCTAAGATTTTGAGAGTAATTTAAATTGATTTAAGAAACTGTTGTGAAATAAATAATACAACCTCAGTGACACAAATGGATTAGTCTAGATGCTTAGATAAAGAACTCTAGGTAGTCTATAGAATAAAAATCCTATATCATCCAACAGTTAACTGAAATGCAATAATAAGTAAAATTGAACACCCGCAAAAATGGATCAGAATAACTGAAAACATTTTGGAAAAACCCAAACCAAGCCAAATTTCACAAGTTGGTGGAAAAATTAAGATTCTAGATTCTGATTGGATAGGAAATAGCAAATTGATCTATGACCCAAGTCAATTTTTCTTAACACCTAGAAAATGGGTATACTGTTCAAGCCAATCACAAGACTAGATTCCACTATTTAACCATCTCTCTTGACCAATCAAATCAGTTAGATGAGAGTGGTAATCTGATAAGGACCTCATCGCAATTTAAGGAAGAAATTTCAATTTCAAGTCAAGAGAGAAGTTTTATTACCAGTTGGTTACCTTGATAATGAGTAGCAGTTATGACACAGCTACTTAAAGGGTTTAAAAATTTGTCTCTGTTTAAGTTTAAAATTTATAAAAAAATTTTGGAAAATAAAGTAATTTTTAGTTTAATATTTGAGTTTCTTTGCATTTCTGTTATTGTTTCTTATTTTTGTATTTTTCCCCTCTAATCATTCTCCATGTAAATTATGAGATACACAAAATCTATTTTCTTACATGATGGTAAGCATCAACCAATTCAACACTCAAAACTGTCACACCGTTGCTTTATTTATTGCTTTAATTATTCATTAAACCTATTTTCAAATTTATTATGACTTGAGTAATTCAGGAATAGATTCCAACAAAATGATAAACATTGTTGAAATCTTTCTTTTAAATTTATTTCTCATCATACATTAGTTTATATGCAATATGTCAATCTCTTCATTCAAGTTCTACAATGAAAAGATGATTATTTCTTATAGCAATTGAAAATGTTCAGTTTTATCAGCAGAAAAGAAACATCTAGAAATAGTGAATGTGAGACCAACCTCATCAAATTTGATTTGAATCGCATGAGCTTTCTGTAGGATCTCAACACCAATCAATATTATTAGAGCCTGAAAGGAAAAATAGATAGTTAATTTTCCTTGAGAAATCAGAAATAAAGCAATATTTGAAATGTCACTAAACTTCTTGGAGTAAATGAGAAAAAGGCTCCAAAAGAATGATCAACGATCAATGCAAGAGGATTTAGTTAATAATTTAATTTTGCCCTAATGTGTTTTTAAACTTTCAAATTTTTAATGAATTAATTCATCTTCAAAAGGCAGAAGCTGTAAGTTGAAATTATTGGCACAATGTTATATCAATTTATGAATAAGAATTAAAATACTTGACTCTAGAATCTGAAAGAATCAAAATTGTGATATCAATTATTCTAAAACCCACTCATAGATAAGCAGCTTACACAAAGCTGTTGTCAATATATTCATATTAATAATTTTTAAGGCCAATTTTAATTTATTACAATTGTAGTAAAAAAATCCTTTATTTACAAGCAAATTGTGTGGTACTTTAGAACAAGTTAAAAAATTAACAAATTTTTTCATCTTTCCGCTTCACAGGAAAATAGAAAAATAACCAAATAGATAAATAAATAAATAATAGAAGGGGTTAAACAGCTGAAGAAGACTGTTTTTAGGAGCAATAGAAGTGAACATGTTTGGTGATAGATTATTTGAGCCATTTGTAAATGAGGTGATATCATGGTTATCTATACTACAGTCTTACTCATAATACAACTAAGGGCCAGAACTGGAGCCCCCTTTTCAAAAGATATTCATCCTGCTGGGAGTGGTACATTTTAGTTTCAGTTTGGTTTTGCAGTAGTTTACTGCTGTCATTATTTTAAGAAATTCAAATAAATTTTTGTTTAACACTTTAGCTTATTTAATTGAGGTTAGTAGAAGATTTATTTATTCCTTCTGATTTGTTATTTTATGCTGATAGCAAGAACACACTTTTTTGTGAAAAATTCATAAAAAATAAAATTTAGTTATCTTAATCAAGCCACTTGAAAGTTTATTTAACCTTTTTCATTTAAAGTCAGTCTTTCTTCTTACAAATGTTATAAATATCACTAAAAAGAGTTAATTTTAATGATCCTTTGTTTAATTTTAACAGTGAGTTTTTTCTTAAGACTTTGTCATTGCTTCTGTTTTTACATCACAAAATTTATTTTAAAATGCGATAATGTCACAAAGTTAATTTAATATATTTTTCTATGATTATGTTACGCATAACAACAAATATAGTGATGATAAAAAAATTTCATGAGTAATTTGCATTTCTCTTTGTAAAAGGCATTTAAAAAACCATGTTGGATTATAATTTAGCTTACCATTAAAAAAACAAAGCTAGACACATGTAATATTTTTATATTACAAAGAATGCTATTAAGAAGATTTTAAACTTAAATTTACTCCCAAAATTTTTGAAATTCCAACACTTTGAAATAGGCCTACAATTCTGATCCTTTGTTGCATCATGACTAGGCCTGTAGTATAGAATGGCATTAATGATACGATTGAGGATCAGAAGTCAGGCCCTAACAATCTTAATTCAAAAGGAAATTTAAGAATTAAAATTTTAGCCAAAAGGATTCACAAAAGTTATGTCTTTTTCTGAAAAGGTTAATAGAATAATCTTTGCTTAGGGTTTGTAGCCATTATTAACTATGTGGTTATGGGATTGTTTAATTCCATCATTTTGACTATATCAGATGTTGAGATGTAAAGATAATCTATCCAACTATTGTCACTTTCCTTGCCTATTCTAATCACTGCCTTGAATACCAGTGTGAAAGAAAAGCAAATTACTTTTGTACAAAACTGAATAAAGGCCAATTAATACCAGTTGATATTATTTCTCACAGTATAGTTTTCCAGGATTAAAAAATAAACAATTTTAATAATACTTGAAGGCTAATTTTCATTCATTACAATTTATATCTTTGTTTGAAAAATCTAAAAAAAGGATGTTTGCTTGGGGCTCCAAGTAGTTGTTAACTATGTGCTCAATTGTTTTGTTCTGTCACTACGACTCTGTCTCAGGTGTTGCAGATGACAAAAAAAGATATTTGCAACAAGGAATGAGCCAAGTATTAATCTGGTTTTAAATTATCTGAATAATATGAATATTGGAAAGCAATCTGTTTATTTTTAAGCATAATGGTGAAAGTAAAATGGCTTTTGTTTCTTGCATTGATAAAATATCAACACAATCAACTCACTGTCTTATTTATCAAGCAAGTGCAGATAAACTAGTTTTTGTTTTTTTAGAATTACCATCACTCTTCATTTTAAAATGATTTGATTGGCACAATATGAAAATGTATTTAACATAAGTTCATGAAACATCTACTCATTTATACAATAGATAGAAATGTAAACAAAGAAATACTTACCTCCATAACAAAAGCAACTATAAAGACCACAAGAAATGGGTAAAAACCAGAATTGTATAAAGTTACTGGCAATCCTAGAATTAAATAAAAATCAAAAACATTTTTCAAATAATTTTTTTAATCATATAACCTCATGCAATAAAGCCACTAAAACACAATAAATGAATAAGAAAAAACAGAAACATTAATTATTAAGAACCAAGAACAATAGAAGAAGAGTAATCAAGAAGATAGTAGATAACAACTGACAATTGCTTTATAGATTTTTAAAGATCAAAGTTAGCTGGAAAGCTTGTTTCATAAGTGATAAGTGCAAGAAAAGAAACTGTTAACATAGAATTTATGGTTAATTCTAAACCAATTCAACCATAAATGAATGTGACCTTGTCACCAATCTGGTACTGTGATTAAATTTATAGAGTCTAGATACCATAACAAATAATTCATCCAAACAATTACCATAAAGATATTTATAGAAAATGCATAGGAATATTACAATGTTGGAAAATGGCTGAAGCCAAGATGCCAGGTCAGGACAAGTAATAACACTGACTCTTCTTTGGATTTTATCAAGAATTGCTGGATTATATGTGGCAACAATATTCAAAACATGAACAAATAATAGACTTGTAAATATATAAGATAGATTCAATAAAGGAAAGATTGTCTAGCACAGCACAGTGAACCAACGTTTTAGTAGCAGATCTATCAATGGATTCAATATAATTTTTCCACTTTATGTCGGCAGAGAATGTTAGCCCGTGATGGTACAATGAGTCACTCTCATGAAGTTTAGTATCAACTACGCTGATAAGTGGTAAGAAGGTTCTTTCAGGTGATTAATAGAGAGAGGTTTCATTTTAGAGGCAGCCTGGAAAAGAGCCATCAATAAAACCTTGTCCAACCCATGCTAGCATGGAAATGGACATTAAACAATGTTTATATATATATATATATATGCACAATATAAATTAATACTTATCAGTAAGTGATAACAGAGGAAAAGTTTTTTTTTTTAGTTCTAGAGACTTATAAATAGCAGAAATTCAAATTCATTATCACTGGAGATCAATATAGAATTTCCAACTGTGAAAGAATTTGTTATATTTACTTATATGCAAATACCTGTCAAAAAGGTACAAATGCATCATCTTCCAAGTAAGATTTATTAAGAATTATTCTTACAATTCAAAATACCCTTTGGCATTAAGTAATCCACAAAGGGGTTGATAAGCCATAAAAAAACAAACCAGTCAATCAATCCAACAGTGAAAAATTATTGCATCAATTCCATGCTTGGAATTTCACTGCCTATTCATGGAAATTCATTCTAATAATTGAAATATTTCATTTTACTTACCCAAAATACTTGTTCCAAGGATGGATGATATTGTTAGAAAATCTACAAAAGAAAAAGAAATTTTAAGAAAATAATAAATTAATGGAGAGATTCATACATTTATGTACAAGGAAAACTAAAAACCTCTTGGTTCAACCAAGAAGCCCTTCCAATAAAATATCAGATGCCTGATCAGATTTTTTGGAAGTGTACCATGCCAAGAACTTTACAGCACCTCCCCATAAACAAGGTGTGTTTGTATTGACATTAAAATTTACTTAATAAAATTTATTTTTCTTCATTTTAATTTTCTCTTCTTCATCATTTCCAATTTGTTCTACTTAGAACCATTTGTTTATTTGTCTTTTAGATTATTTGCACAAAAAGGAAGCTTGTTAACAATACAAATTGAAAAATCATTTCAATGAGCAGCTATGTATGATAGTGAAATATACATATTACTCCTTGCAATAACCTATATACATAAATTGAACAAAACTTTCAGTGACTTCAAAATATATATAAATTTAATATTATGTGACAATAAAATAAAATAGAATGGTTAAATTGATTAACTATTTTACTGACTCCATAATTTATCAAATGTGATGGTTGAATTTTGATGTTTAAGGACACAAAGTAATTCCAATGTTTCAAGATTAATTTACTAACCATTCTAAAATAAATTTTAGAAATTTGAGGACAAGTGTATCAAGGAATATAATCTAAGTTTAATCATCTATACTGGTAAATCTGGTTGATATGGACTTCAGATATGTATAACAAACAGTATTGGGAGAATGTCTCTGTGTTTTGAAGGAGTATAAATCTGTAAAGAATTCTCTGCCTTCTAATATGAATATCTGATGAACCATTTTGGGGATAGATAATGTTGTAATGAAATAAGATTAGAACAGTCAAACAAATTATTTGAATAAATTAAAACAATATACTTACAATGCCCAGTTATGTATTTTAGAAGCATTAAACTGACTCCAAAGTAAATGAATTCTTAACTTTAATTTGGATTTCTTTCTTAATATTTATATGATAATGAATCTCCACAATAAAACACTGTTCAAACTTCTTGTCTGATATTTTTCAAATATGACTGATATTTCTTGATACATGAAAAGTTCATGAAAACTATTTTTGTTGAAAATTCACCAACTGACAATACCAACATATTTTGATATCTCTTAATACTGATTTTTCCTTGGTGTCTCTTGAGATAATTTGTATTGCATTCTTTTACAGCTTATATTTTGTAATCAGTTTCAATTGATATGCTTTTAAAGTTTGATTTAATATTTGTTCAATATCTGTCTTCATTTTTATAGCATATAATGATAATTAGCAGTAACACAAAAGTTATAATGAAAGACTGTAGTTGACTAAACAAATCTACAATTAGAATTTAGAAGAATTTTTAGAAATAGAAAAATTAATTTTAATCAGAAATTATTGCTAATGTTATCAACACATGTATGGTAGTATGAGAGAACAAATGAAACAAAAAGTACTGTTGGTGAGTTGAAAGAAAGAGAAGAAAAAACAAGACTTGGCAATATAAAACTCATTGTATTACCAATACAGAGTGTTATGATCTAACTGCCACATCATAAAATATAAAAGAAAAGTAAAAAACAAACAGTTATACTTGTTGCCAAGAAGTATGGCCAAAGTTTCTACTCTGGTAATGGATGGTTCTCTCGCAGGTTCAGATATACAGATAACAAAAATAACCAACAGAGATGAACAACAAAAGTTGGGATTATAATTTAACAATATTTAATATAAAGTAAAAATGATACAGAGAAACATGTCTGTGTGAAAAAGTGTGTGCAATGTATATGATATTATGATAAAAAAAACACTTAACTTTTGTCCATAGTCTGAAATCAAAAATATACATTTTTTCTATTTTTTCTTTCTCTTTTTATATTTTATTTTACTTTTCTTTTCATTTCATTTAATTCTTTACTTTCTTTTCAAGATTGCAAGCTTCTGTTGCCAAATGATGTTCATTTTCAATTTGCTGTCTCAACAGCATAAAGTTTTCTTTCAGTTGTAAAGATTTAATATAGAGTTGACCAAAGCATTCTCAGTTTTTCTTAACTTGAAGAATCACACAGGCCCTTATGTTTGGTGCTTAACATTTACCTTAGTAATTCATCATTGCTTTTTGGTCTGTGACTATTTAGTCAATCAAATAAATATCCATATGCGGCATGGAATCAATGTTGGTGTGTTGGGTGAAATGTTTGGTTCAGTCTCTTCATTAATCAATCTCCTCATATCTTTTTCATATGCAATCTTTCATGCTGGGTTATGTGACTTTGCATGTGTGTGATGTGCTATTTTTCGCCATCAGCTGATCATGTTTCTAAGGATCATTGTCTGGCTTATCAGATAGTTTCTTTGTGGGTAAGGGAAGTGACTAGGAAGGAAGAGTAGAGTTGGTAGGGTCTGGAGCTGATGCATATGTCAAGTTAGTAGACCAAGGCCACTGGTGTTGATTTTGAAAGTTTTCAGGTGGTGGATTAGCTGAGCTTGCTCATTCTCTGTGATTTCAACCCAGTCATTATGAGTGTTGTTGTAAAAAGCAAATGTGATACCTCATAAACTCATCTTTTTCATGTTTTTTTTTCTTTAGCAGGAATGTTCATGATTGACTTTTTTATTGTGTTTTATATTTTTTGAAGAGATTTGTTTTGTGGACTGGTTGTGATGTTTAGAGTCCTTGCACAGTAGATGACTTTTTATTTTGGTTTTCTTTTCTTAGTGTTCACATCCGGCCAACATGTAGAGCTAATCAAAGAGATCTAATTTCAAGCAGAGTAGAACATTTAATAAACAATATTAAAAATCCATATTGTATACAATTTTTGTTGAAAGAATAATTGAAATTATTAATTACTTTGAATTATGAAATAATTACATTTATGAGGCTTTCAGAATGAACCATATGGTAAAGCATGTGTTTTATGCAAACAAAAAAAAATGCTCAGTGATATATTTGATAACATGACAAAGAAAGAATAAAGTACTTCTATTGATGTTTAATTATAAGCCATTTTTACTTATATTTTTGTTCTTTCTTCCTAATCATTCCATCAATAAAAGCATTCATTAACCTGAAAAAAGTAAAGGAAACAGATGTGACATTTTTTCACTTTGTTACCTACCTGTGTTTTAATATTGTCATACCTTTTACATTTTCTACACAAACTGGATATTGACTAAGTGATGACACAAAAAAGATTGCATAAATTCGTTTTGGGCATCAACTCACACATACATCCACTTTAATGTTCTGCTACATTTTGATTCATTTCTATCTCTCTGTTCTCTGCAATTCAATTTTATCTATTTATATCAAAAAGCGATTTGACATCAGTTTGCTACATTTTCTCAGTTTCTAAGTCGCTCCCTTTTTCAATTGCTTAGAATAAATTTCACTCATGCTTGCAAAACTTCGCCTTGTTTTTTTTTGTTTTTTTGCTAAACCTTTTTTCTATTGAGCAAAAATAAATCTTTGCACTAGCTTGTTAATTTGAAAGCAGTAAATAAAGAAAATAGTATTATTTTTTTTTTCATAGTTACAACAGGTGTCAAGTCAGATTTTTAATTTTCTAAATACAGTAATGCTGAAACAGTATATTTTATTTCAGTTTGAGTGTTAGAATCAATAAATAAAAATATAACCAATGTTGACATTTTTTAATGTACTTGTGGAGTGTTAAAGAGGTGATTCAACTCCAGGATGATCTTTTTATGGCTTATTAACCCTTTCTGAGTAATTTATAGCCGAGTCATATTTCATAAAGAATAATTCTTTATTTGTGAGTGAATGTTTCATTATAATTTTTTGAAAAGAGTAATGATTTTTCCAGATACAAGTTGTCTTATTTAATCCATAACTAGGGAGAGTTGTCAGCACAAAGAAAAAGAAAAGAAAAGAAGAAAGCAGGTAAAGTGTAAAATCCAAGATTTTGATATTCTAGAAATTGTTAAGGTGTTTTACAAAAAATTGTTTCTTTTTTTTAGTCCAGTTTCTTCTTAGGAAATAGTTTTTGTATGAGAGGAAATGAATTGTAATTCAATACAGTGTATATGTAGATACCAACCCAGTGTGGTCACAAGGTTCTACTTAGGAATGATAGTCCTCAATGTCTAGATCTCTTCAGGTAGTATGTGTATACAGATATTTTTCCCTTTTTCTGTGATATTATTCTGATCTGGTCTTTGGAAATTAGCATATTTTGCAAATAGTGGAATTCAAAGATTTCAGAATTGTTTACATCCTTTTGTTTGAAATGTAAAATGAAATCTTTTAAAATCTAAATAGTCGGTGGTAAATTCACCAAGCATAACAAAATCAAATCCACTATTTAGTAAATATCTACAAGCATCAATTAAACAATTGCATATATGTTCAATATCTAACCTAGTGTCCCTTGTAAATGATTTAACTTTTTTTCCTTACTTTGCCTCCATTACTTCTGCCATTTGTCCAAAATGAGAAAGACCTTTTAAATGTTCATCATTTAATTCTGATATCACTGTTTTCAATGGATCATTTTTTCCATATCACCATGTACTTCTTTGATACTTAGAATTTTCCAAAATTGTAACACTTTCAAAGATACCTGTTCTGAAACATTACATATTTGATTTTCTGAAAGAGAAAAAAATGTAGCCTATAGTAACATTCAAATAAAAAAGTTGGAATAATACTAGTGAAAAAAACTCAACAGATTGTTTAAATAGCTGATTGTTCAATTTATAGCATGTAATCTACAGCATGTAATTTACAGCATGTAATTTACAGCTTGTAACAGCCGACACAAAAGCCTGCTGATCAATATTGTGACAAAGCATTTAAAAACTGATAATTTAGTCTTTTTCTAAAAATTGTACCAATTGTCTTGCACATTTCAACAAAGAAGTAGAAATTTTTACTGGTAGTTTTTAGTTTTGGTTGAAGACAAGGTGATAAGTATTTATTCCTACTATTTTTTTTTTCACTATTGTTCATAGCCAAACAAAAAATGCCTTTTACAACCAATAGTGTTTATCTTGAGGTAATCCACCATTTTGCTCTTAGGGAAAGGAAAAATACTTGAATCTTATTCGTTTATTATAGTTACCATGTCAACAGCGCGTGTTCAGTATTTGGAGAAAAATTGTAGATAACGAAATTAAAGAATATTAACTAAACTGTTATTTCATAAAAAATTAAAGTTGATTCTAAAAATCGTATGAACCTTAGATTTGAAGCTCTGAACGATCTGAACTTAAGAATTTATTATTCAAAAACAAGAATTTTAAGGTTTGGATAGAGTAATTTTATTATTAAAAAATTATTTCATTTTTTTTAAAATTATCTTTGTTTAAATGCACAATCATCTAGTTTTTTTTATGAAAGATTCTTTTAAAAGATATGTATTTTTTATGTAGGTTTGCATAAAATTTTGTAAATTACAAATGTATATATTTTTCACCTCAGCGCTTATAAGCCGCCGAAATTTGTGAAAGATCCATTTCCAGTATATTGAAATAATTATTTCGTATATATTGATCAATCAGAGACGTGGTCTCAAACTCTAATAACATCTCGTATAGTGAGGGAGAGGTATGCCTTTTTTTTTTTTATAAATCAGGCCCATGTCAGTAGATACAAGAACAAGAAGAAGACTTTTTAACAGCAAAGAGAGAAGATCTTTCAAGAAGGTAAGGGAAGAAGGCAGGTTAACATCAAAGAAGACATTGACAACAAGAGAACATAAACAAAGCTCTGTTACCAGCCAGCCACAGAGAGACGATAGAAATTTGAAGTTCCAGTGAAAATTCTTCTACCGTTGATTCTTCACAAAATATTAATATTTGTTAATTCAGTATTTTCACTGAAAAATTTGTATTAACTGCGTGTTAACGTTAAACTAACTAAGCTCTATGGGTAATTTCAATCATTCATTTATAAAATTATTTCAAATATAAATTCAGTAATGACTGAAATAACAAAAATTATGTTATCAGAGAATTTCAAAAATAAAATTCTGCCAATGATATTTTTAAAAAAAGTATTAATGATATTTATTCAGTATTGTGAATGAACACAAGTAAATGTATTAACCGTGCGTTGATTTGAAAACTAAATAGAATTTATGCGTAAATTGTGTTTTATTTTCTTGAAAAATTATTTTAAATGAAAATTCAGTTTTCATAAAAAATAATATCTATCAAGTATTTAAGACTAGAGTTACCATTAGAGAATTTTAAGCTTAAAATTTGTCCATTAATTTTCAAATTAATTTTAAATGGAAATTCAGTGTTAAGACTGAAGAAAAAAATATCCTGTTGAAAATTAAATAGATACCAAGAGAAAACCTTTTGATAGCAAGGAAAGAAGACAGGTCAACATCAAAGAAGGCATTGGCATCAAGAGAACATCAAGAAGGCTCTGTTACCAGTCCTCCACAGAAGGGCGAAAGAAATTGAGAGTTCCAGTAAAATTATCCTGAGGCTGAACAGCCTAAAACAAAAGGATTTGAGAACGAACTGTGTAAAAAGTGGCTTAAAAGAAATACTATATCCCAGAAACGCTCGTAGGGCAATTTGCAAGTAGGTTATTTCGTTTTTTATCAACAAAGGTTATTGCACCTTTGTTTTTATTGCGTTATTGTTTTCTCATTTTAAAACCCTTCTCTTTTCCCGAGTTGTAATTTCTTACCTATATTTTGCTGGTGATCCTTTAATAGTAAATTATCCTGCCTTAATAGGCACACAAAAAGAAATTTTGTGCAAATTTGGTTTGTACCTTTTTTCGTAATTGTAAACTGTAAAGAAATGTGTTTTCCTTTTACGATTTTACACAGTGGTTGTTTAGTTTTTATAATTTTGCGTCTATTAATATGTCTTATTTCTACTAAGTTCATATGTCTAGCACAGGAGCACGGATTTGGTAGAAATAAACATCTTATAGGTACTGTATTGTAACCAGAAATAATCATTTAAAATTATCCTTTGATGTTTCTGCAAATAAAGTACTCTAGACTACGAATAATAATGAAAAAAATATTAAATTTTATAAACTTAATAGTTTGCAACGTAGATCGATTGTGAATAGATTTTCTTAGATGAGGCGAAAGAAAATATGCTCATACCACTTAATTACGAAAAAAATTGTAATTTGGAGTGGCTTTTTCATATATTACTATCGGTTAAGCATTCCAGAATACGGTATTCCAAAAAAGAAATCACGTGATATGAGCATATTTTTCACTTCTCTAGAAGGATCAATTCACAATGAATTTGAATAACAAACTGTCCCCCATGATGCAAATTACTTGTTTGAAATTTATTTTTAATGGATACTCATATTAAAAACAAAAAATATCTACACGAATATGAGTATCCATTAAAAATAAAGTTTAACCACACAGATCAGAAATATGTCGGATCTAACCCATTTCCTAATATATATTTACTGAACATAATTATTAGGCCACACCAGATTTTTAAAAGTGTGCTGTTTCTTATTTTATTTTCCACACACACACACGCAATAAAAATTAATCCACACACGTGTATCCCCAAAGAATACAATTGCGCGGAAATTCACCCCTTACCATACCCTGTGGGGTCAAAAACAAGGACGGCGCACCCAAAAGTCCGGACGTAGTGGAAAGCACACCACGTGGTCAAAAATATGATTTATTGACCAATCAGGGCTCGACATAAGAAACCTATTTTTTTAATCCCCCGGAGCCTCACCATTCAGATATAAGGAAGGGAGAAACTCTCATCAAATCAGAGGAGACCAGCGACAAGCTGACATCAAAGGGCACGCGGACAGATTCGAGCATACACACAGAGAGAATCCAGCAGTTCACACAACAGGCAGAATCCGTATCAGTGAACCTTCTTTCACCCTCTCTTTCTCTCATCTCGCTCGCTACACATCGTCCTACCTTTCCCTCTCACATTCCCAGTTCCTTTCTTTCTCTTTTTTTTACAGCTGTACGGACAATCTCATATTTTGTACAAAAAAAAAAATAATTCTTTTATTTTTTTTTTACGAAAATAAACAAAAGTTTATTTTACTTTATTTGTAGTGCATTTTTCTTTTTATTATTTGTTTGAGGGACTTCTTAGCCCCTCTACAAAAGAAATGATGTATTTCATACTATTTTTCAGTGGATAATTCTAAATGAAAATAGAATTGTTCTTTTATTATTATTACTTTGCAAAATTTTACAAGGCAAGGAAGCAAAGATGAACTCGTCCGAATCACCCTAAATTCTTTTCATTCCTTCAGTAATGAAACTGCAATATAGGTAATTATTAAATATTTATAAATTTATTTGACGCACATGTTATTGTGCAATATTAACAAAATGACCATTCTATTTTCATTTGCAATTATTCACTTAGCATTAAATACTAAGTAGAAAATAGTAGGAAATACATCATTTTTAAGACACTGGGTGGCCTATGGCCGGTAGTAAAAATCAGTTAAGTGATAAACCTTTTACTGATCACTTAACTGATTTTCTCCAGAGTTTCGTAGATAAACCTTCTGAGAATTACTCCATCCACTCGCCAGTTGGTATCAGCAAATGACTTCTAAAACTTCTTGATTTTTCTGTTTTATATGCACTTTTCATTGGTGCAAGTGCTTTTTTTATGATATGGGATGCTTAATCTATCGTTATACGAAAATGTTTAATTTCCGGCTTTCATGCCTGATGTACAACTCTAAAAAGATTTGTATGAATGTGAAAATTTATCATCTTCTAGAGACTAATGTGTGGATTCGGAAACAACTCCAGGACGTAAAAGTTTATGGATCAGGTTTGGAAATTTTGTGACCGGAAAATTAAATAGGGATGGGAAGTAGGTAGAATTTTAAGATTAATACCAATACAGTCGCATTAAATGCAGGTGCATCTAAATATTCGCTAAAAAATGAGTATACCATCATGAAAAAATACCTCAACTTTAATAAAAACTAAGTTTTATCGGCAAAATCTTTGTAATTATTAAGAGGAAATACCAAAGAATTTTTTATTATTAAAATACATTTTTTATCCTTTTTAAAATGTTCGAAATTTTAGGTAATTTTTATTTTTTGCGTCAACAGGTGACCTTAAATCAGCATACAAAAATTTAGCATCTTTTTTGTGGTGTAAAAAACTTTGATTTGGAAATATTGAAAAATACTGTACGATTTTAATGGAATTGGATAAACTAACCACATACATATATATGAGTTTAGTTTTACCAATTCTTCAGTTGATAACTTTAAGAAATCACATGTGAAAAACAGATTTAATTTGGAACATTTAAAAAAAATCATCTCTAGCGCACCACCAGAAATTCGAATTATATTCTCTTTAATGCTGCGTAGTTTGATGTGGTGCGTACTTTAGGCTTATAATAAAATGTGCAAGCGGGAGAAAATTTCAGGAAAAATTTCACTGCTTTTCTTCCACGTAGAAAATAAGTGGCGAGAAGAAACTATTTTAGCTTTGAAAAAACGTCAGTGTTAAATTTACAAAGTCAAATTCAAGTATTCTGTTTATAAGCAATACAATTTACAAAAAACAAACAAACAAAAACATATATTCGTTGTATAATGATCAATGTATAAAATATGTATGTAAGGAAGTTCAGAAAAGAAAGACTAACCTTTTTTTATTAAAGTGTTTGTTCGTTTACCAAAAAATGTTTATCCTTTTGTGAAATAAAGTTTTATAAAAACAGCCATTTTAAGCTGTGAAGGAAAAGTTCAACCAACAATGAATAAATAGTAACAAAAACAAAAATCTAACTTACATGTTTGAAGATAAACAGTATTCATAATGGTGAAGAATTTTGTGTATTGATGTTCTAAAAATTCTTGTTCAGTTGTAATTTTAAAGGGACGACATAAAAGAAGTGTTAATTCAAAAAGTATTTAAATTAAATGTTAGTTTCTTGAAAGTTGCGGATATTGAGTGAAAAGCCAACTTATCAAGACTAGAATAGCAGGAAGTGTAATGTTGTTCTCTGTGGATGGAAAAACGTCGTTTTAGTGTTATTTTATTTGTGTGCATTTGATCTTTTGACGGTTTAGAATTGAAAGGAAAAGAAACAAGCAAAAGCTGTTGCCCATGGAAAATGATTCTTTTAATTTTCATGTGGCTGCGAACAGAAATAATTATATATTAATTAATTATTAATTATAATGTATGTGTGTGTGTTTCCGTAGCAAGACGAGCATGTTATTCTTTAGTCCAAATTATTAGATCGGAATAAAAATGTTAATAAAAAAATTTACTCAATCAAAGTTAATTTCTTGAAAGGATGAAATATTTAAGTCGTTAAGACTAAAATGACAAGAATTCCGACAGTCGGAAATGTTTTAATGTGAAATGTGTTCCTCTGTGTCCATCTCCTCCTTTTTATATTGGGAGTTGAAATGGAGAAAAGAAAGAAACAAAATAGATGTGGTAAAATAAATACTCTACACTTTTAGTTTTTCAAATAAGATTTTATCATTAATTGTGTGTATGTGCGTATGTGTGTTTTCGTTGCTTGATTATGTTGTTCCTAAGTCCAAATGATTTGATTGAAACAAATGTATGTCGAATACAAATGCCTTTGTTAAAAATGTCAGTTTTTAATTCAAACGAGCTGTTTCACCCTGGTGACAGGTTCTTCAATTATTTTGCACAAAAAATTTTGAGCTCATGTGTCATATTTTAATTAAACTTTCAGGACTTATTCACAAATGAGTGGAATTATTTTAGAAATGTTTTCTTTAGAAAACCTTGGTCAAAATATTGTTTGAATGTGTTTCATTTCATTTACTTAAATTTATGAAAACTCAAGAAATCCAGCATGATAATTTTAGTGACTATATTAGTTAAAAGCAGAACTCCTTGGAGAATTTAAATCATCAATTTTTTGTTGTAACATCGGAACTGTCTTACCGAAAATCTGTTTATATGGACTTGTGTAAGGTGCTTCCAAAGATTTCCGAATTCAATCCTAAGTCATACAAACTTACAACTGTTGAGGTCCTTTCGTATATAAGGTTTTGGTGATGAATGTAAATGTCTAGAGGGATGATTCTCCATGTCAAACTTTCACATTTCCTTCACCAGGTCTTTTATTGCCAGGTTTGATAGCTCATCGTTATCCTTGTCACATGAGTCAATTAACAGTCTTGGAACTTGCTCAAGACACCCCGTTACTGTTGTATATGACAAGTAAGTTGGTTCACTGGATGTGATTCTGATACCTAAATGTACAATAGGTACATTTAGGTATCAGAATCCTTTCCTTGCAATAATTGCTGTCTTTAACGTCCTGTGTGCACATTCAATTAACCCGTTCGCCTGAGGATAGTATGAAGTTATTCTCAGTCTGTGAAATCCTATGATATTTGAGAGCTCTGAAAACAATTCTGACTCAAACTGACTACTTCTATCAGTTTATGATATATAAAGGTACTCCGAATCCAACTACCCGTGTGTTAATGAAAGCAGTACCGACATTTTGTGAAGTTATTTCAGTTAGAGGAACTGTCTCCACCCATCTCGTAGTTATATGAATCATGGTTAATAGATACTAATATGGCGAAAAATAGAAGTTGATTTGGTTTCTTGCTGGCGGTAATGAACCCCCCCCCCCTATGTCTAAATGCACTGTTGAAATCGCTCAGAAAGTAGTTCAGATTGTTGTACTTTACTCTCGGTATGTTTAATAATTCTTGCTTGCTGGCAATTTTAGCAGAACTCTTTGCAGAACTCTTTGACTGACTTGTCCATCCATGGCCAGTAATACCTTGATTTTAATAAACGTAATGTGGTTGATATTCCTAGGTGTGACAATGCGTGCAGACTATCAAATATAGATTTCCTAAGTTCTTGCAGTACAAAAGGTCTTGGAAACGGTAACGATATGTCGCACATTATAATTTGGTATTTAGCTGTATGGTAAGGTTTCAACCTGCCTTTTAATTGTTTAAGCTCTTCCTCCGATGCTGATGATAAATAATTTCCTGTAAATCACACATATCTATAGTTACTGTATTAGCCAACGATATTTTCCTGCCCTCCATTACGGTATCGTATTAGTAAGCTACAACTGTCCTCTGCCCCAACCTGTTGACATTAAAGAGTAGGGGGGATATGTTTTACTAAACTGCTACTCTGTATTCCAATAAATCGTCGCAAGGTTTTGGAATTCTTGGGAGAAGAATAATTATTCAGGTCCTGAAGCTTATTAGCGTTGGATTTGATTTCTTCCTTCGAAAGGAAGGACTCAAGAAGTCGATTTCCGTAGCATAGGAAATACATTTTGAAAAAGAAATTTTAAAATCGTACTTCCTTAGCTTTCGACATATTTGATCCAGATGTTCAGAATAAGGATCCTCGTCATTGGAGTATTTCAAAATATCATCGATATAAATATCATCGATATAAATATCATCGATATATACAAATGTACACTCCATGTCCCGGTTGCGGCGTTCCGTAGCCCTAAAGGCATGCAGTAATATTCAAATAAACCGTGTTCTATTAAGATAGCAGGTTTACGTACATCATCAGGATGTAACGGTATCTGGTGGTATGCCGAGGACAGATCAATCTTTGAAAATATCTTTTTTCGATGCAATTTCGTACCTAGTGAGTTGATATTGGGAATTGAGTAGAGGTCTGGCTTCGTAATGCTATTCAGTTGTCTGTAGTCGCCCACTATCACTAGTCGCCAAACTTAGTACATGCCATCCGATTTTGTAAAGTGCCGAACTCTACTCTGATTTGGAAGGGGAAATTATGCCAATTCTTCCTTGGCTATCTCAGACTTCTACTTCGACAGTTGACACACTTTTGTATATACAGGAGAATTGCTCCTTGTGTCAATTCTGTGAAATAATTTTGATTAGGATCCCGATGAGGGAATATTAGTTTAAGGTAACTCCCCATAATTTAAAGTTCCCTTAGCATTTTCGTCATCATGTATTAAAACGTGTAACACACAAGTTGATAGTTTGGCGTCATTTTACCTATTGGTAATTATGTCGATCAACTTATTATTTTTGCAATCTACTATTAGTTCATAGTGACTTAGGAAGTTTATCCTAAAAGTGGTTTCACGGTGTTAACAACAATAAATGTCCACTTGAAATTCCTGCTTTTTTATTGTCACGATTTGTACAGTCTGTGCAGAGCACTCTATTTTTACATTGTTCGCAGAAACCAGCGCAATATTTGTAGGATATAGGACTGTGTTTGTCAGGTATTCCTTTGAAATAATTGATACGGCTGCCATAGTATACACAATGAACATTATTTTCTGTGCAGTTAATTCCAAAAGTTGCGGGAAAGTGGAAGCTATCATCTCCCACCTCACTAATTTTCCGGTCCTCCCCCACCTATTATCCCATCAGATTCATAGATGCGACTGTGATACACGCGTCGGAATGATGGGTATCTCATTCTCGTGTTCCATCCATTCGAGAGCCCAGACACTTTCTTTCACCGCAGGGACTAACTGCTTTAGGGAGATAATCCCGCTCAGTTTTCAGGTCGTTCCATGAACATCGATTTTTCCGATGTGTCTTCTCAATGGCCCCGCTTCATCTGTAACACGTGTCCTAGAAAAAAACAAACAAACGTTTTTCCTCCTTTTTTCCTGATAGTGGTCTAGGAGGAAAGTTTTCCGTTTAAAATATTTTATCGCCATATATGAATAGAAAGGTTTTAAAAAGCAACAATATAAGCTCTCCGATAGGTCTCTCTTAAGGTGGAAAAGAATGTCATATAGAATAAAGACCGCAAGCACCACATTTCAAAAGACTATTGAACAAGTCTTTGGGAACGGCATAAAAATCACAACAAAATTAAAACTGGATAAAAAGAAGAAAAAGCAAGCAATGATATGGCTTAAGTATAAAAAAAGTATTATTCCCTACCAAATTTAAGTCCTTGTACTAGATACAAAAAAAAAAAAAAACTCAGCAAGAACAGCAAGTTATAATAACAGGCGCAAATTTACAAAACAGAGAAGATGCAACTATAATAATTGACTCCGTAAAGTATTAAATGGAAAGACACATTTATTTACACAATTACGACAAAAAAGGTACAAATACAAAGTTTGCACAAAATTTTCCTTTAGGGCACCTATTAAGGCAGGTTAACAATTTCAGATAAAAAGGTTTATCATCGAAAAATGGAAAAATGATTTTGAAAATGACAAAAGAGAGGACAATAGAAGAAGGCGATAAAAAAACAAAAAACAAAAAAGTGCAACAACCTTTGAAAAAAAACAAGAAAAGCGAAAAGTTTTACTTTCACTTGCCCACAATCATCTCTGGGATATAGTAATAATGATAAAAAAGTCCCTTTTAAATTTAAACTGTTGTATGTTAATTATCCTTGTGTACAAAACACGTGTCACGTGGTATATTTTTCTCGCAACAATATTGAGGACTCGAATGCGAATCCGAGTAATAAATGAATAACACAAAACAGTATACAAAACAAAATGACAATGAATGTATAAAAGTATTTATGTTGAGGGTGACAAAAAACAATGGCTGTAAAACAAAGCAACATTGTATATATATTAGCAAAAGCATAAAATGGCAATAGAAGAAAACATTGAAACTAGAGAATGTGTTTGCGTGTATGAAGTTTGTGCAGGAGAAGTCCGAGATGAAAGTAATGCATTAAAAGTGAAGTGAACGTGCCCCATTGGGGTACACTTTTTTTCCACGTGCATCTACATCTTGTGCGGCTACATATTGTAGCCGGGGTTATAAAAAGATGAAAGAGAATGAGTGAGCTATCATTGCCTATTTATAGACTTAAGCAGCGTCATCAAGTGCCTTCAAATGGGATAACCCACACTGTTCGTGCTTGAAAACATTTCTTAAAATTCTGTTTTTTTGTTTTGTTTTTTTGTTTTTTTTGGGGTTTTTTTTTTGGGGGGGGGCGGTTCGACCCTAGGATAATTTTCACTTAAACTTCAACATTTTTTAGTCTCTCTTTAGTTGGCCAGTAACTGATGCCTTCATATCAAATTCCTTCTTTGATGTTGGCCTACCTTGTTCCCTTGCTATCAAAAAGTCTTCTTCTCACACCTACTGAAACAGTTTGGCCTTAAAAATACACTTCTCTAAAAAAAAAATTTGCATACACGTTCTTTTGAACTTGTATAAAAATGCAACCTAGACATTTAAACATCTATACAGGCTAACATTTTTAAAATAGTAAAAATATTTTTCTGTAAGGTGTGTAGTAATAGAAAAATAAAATGTTCATTATTTGAAAAAAAGAATAAAAAACAAAAAAGTTCGCAAACCATTTTGATTTGCCGTAAAGAAATAAAAACATAACAAAGAAAAAGAGATTTTCAAATGGGTCACACCTGTGAACGAATCAGAAATCAAGAAACAATTCTGAAATAAATTCCTTTGTCTCGAAAAAGTGATAAACACAGAGACGACCAAGCAAAGGAACAATAGAATCGATGAAATAAGTTCTCCCATGCCAAACATTATCAGAACACCTAAAAATTCTACAGACAGTCACAAGGATTACTTACTACTATCAACGAGTTTTGCATACGTGCATAAATACACATTTACAATTCTCTGTCTCTCTCTCTCTCTCTCTCTCTCTCTCTCTGCTAAAGGACTTAAACGATCAATATGAGAACTTTCTGTTATGAACTTTTGAACTCTTTGAATATTTTAGTTTAAGGCATATACTTTTTTAACAGTACATGCAAAATATATCTTTGTACAGATGGTCTTAAGATGCATTTTAAAGGGTCAAAAATTGGTGTACATTGAGTGTGAAAGAGAGAGAGAGAGAGAGAGAGAGAGAGAGAGAGAGAGAGTCAAACACATACGCACGTTTAAAGAGTTCAAAATTCCTGGCACCTGACGAAGGCCGAGTCGTACAATGGCCGAAACGTCGTCATTCGATTTTTTTTTCTTTTTAATTTTTATTAAGAATTTTTAAACATACTTTCTATTTTCAGTAAACGTGGTAATATTAATTTTTTATTAAATTTTGAGTAAATTGAACAGTGAAATTAAACCAGCACGTTTGTTTACTAGTGGTAAAATCTGATCTAGGCATAAGAGGTGCCCGTTGAATGTGGGTCATCAGAAGACAAGGGAAATGAACAAAATAATTTTTTTGATAAAAAAAATAAATTGGAGTAAATTGGAATAGCGAAATAAATTCCGCGTATTTTTTTTTTACTTGTGGTGAAATCTGATCTAGGCATAAGATGTGCCGTTGCATTTGGGTCATCAGAAGACAACGGAAATGGACGAAATAATTTTTTATCAACTAAAAATTTGAAATAGAGCTTAGTAAGCAAGAGGAACTCTTGAGTTTACATGATTTTTGGCTGAGGCAACCGGAACTCTGTGATAACCGCGCGATGTCCTGACTTATAACCCTCCGGGTTTCCTATATAAACACGTAGTAATACTGAAAAAAAAACTTTGTTGCAGATTGTATTTGTTGTTGCTGCCGGTGACGTCGAAAGGACAAGGAAGAAGAAGAAGATTATGAAATGATTACGTGAAACTGATGTTTTGTGAAGAAGTTGGTTGGAGTGGTTCCCGACAAAGTGATTTGTGATTTGAAAAGTTTAATCGTCGCCCCGAATTTGTTGTGGATTTTGAAATGTGATAGTCGCCCAAGGACTTTTGAGGAGTATCGTCGTCGTAGCGGTCGCATTTAGATATATGAAACTTAACGTTTGTCACCAGACCGACAACAATCGGAATTTCATCATCCGTCCAGCACCATTGAAAGGCACTGTGGTCCCACCGTTTTATTTGAGAAGAATTGACTCCGTCAAAGGAGTCTGAAGAACATTTTTTGAGAAGAGTTATATATCTTCTGAGACTATTTAACAAGTTAACCATACTCTCTCTCTCTCTCTCTCTCTCTCTCTCTCTCTCTCTCTCTTATTTATATATAAAGGACATTAACAGTGCAACCATTGAACAGTTATTTTTGCGACTATCTGCGGATATTACTTTTTTCTTTTTATTTCTTTTTGCTGTGTTCTAAAATGTTTAACACAGGCTCCCCAGCCGTGTTTACATCTTCAGTCGACCGTGAACGAACGCTTCTGCTTTCTGGATCAAATAATCACAACGTGGGCAGGAAACAGATTTAAACCAGTAGGCCGGTCGATTAACCTACAGATGCTCAGGGACAACCCCTTGAGTTCGATTAAGACCGAGTAGACACTTCAACCCAGAGAGGAAGACGTCGGAGGTTGAGGGGCCAAGATGGAAGATCTGGTGCACGTTGACCAGGACAGACCCGTGGAGTGGAAGTGTTAAATATATGGTCTCGCGACAAGGATACCCCTTCCGGAGGGAGCCAAATGGGATTAAGGACGTTATCCGAAGATAACCACCTGTAAAACCACATAAACTCCACAAGACTACAAACCGAATTTTAAAAGTAAACCACTGTAGGTTAAACAACCCTACGAAGCCAAATAGTAAATGTTATTAAGATAATCTTGGAATAAATGTGAGATGAGCTTGCAAAAATGTTCGAAGTTTACTAATGGATTAATACTGAAGTAACAATTAATTTGCTTGATGATATAGAGAACAAATGAGGAATTGCATATTCTTACAATTCGATATTAGGGAGTTTTACCCATCTAATCCCGAAAGTTTACTAAACAAGACAATGTCTTTGGCTCAAGAGTCAAGTAAGAATATTATAACCCGTTGTCAAAAACTCTGCTCTCCCACCAAAACGAAATATGGAAAAAAAATTCAAACGTGTTTGAGGTGGATATTAAAAGTTACGACGACGCAGAGTAACAATGGAATTATCCTGCTGTGGATCAAGAGCTAAATATTCTTCATTCCTGTTAAAACCACCTCCCTTAATCTAACCATAAGTTTAACAATTATTCTATTTGTAGCTAATGGACAGGTATCATGCGTCTGTCTCTGTAGATTTGTGTTCGTGTGAAGACATTATAAAACTGTGAATTTTTATAATTTAATTTTCTCTTTATGCTTTATAATTATATGTATATACTATGTGTATAAATAAAACAAGTTGGGATCATTTCTTGTCATTAATATTTGAATGGTCATTTGCTTTTAGCGTTATCTATTCTAAAAATAACTGTGAATTTATAGATTTATTGATCACATAACCTGGCCTTCCTTACATACTAATGGAGTGTTTCACCATTTTTGTAACACAAACCACATTAAGTTACCGTAACAACAAAACTTAAATGCTATTACGTTGAGTGTATTTATTTGTTTTGTAAGTTTCCCTTGTATATTTCCCTTGTATATTTTTTCGAACAAAATATACAAGGGTTCTGTGGATTTAAAATTTTGTTATTTGCCGAAAATACTTACTTTTGGAAAAAAACTACTTTTGTCTGAATTCCTTCAAGCTTCTCATGATTTGTTGCATTAAAATAGAATTGTGGCACGAAGCCGAGCTGGGGACGGGGGAGACAGACTGAGGCTGGTCATTACTATTTTATACATAGCTAATCGGAATCACAACCCAGTCACTCATTACAATTTTTAACATTCACCACAAAAACTCCTCTACTGTCAATCAATTGACCATATACCAAAATACCGCATACTTTCAGAGAGCCTAAAATAATTACCCCATGCATATATATATATATATATATATATATATATATATATATATATATATGAAAAATGAATATATATATGAAAATGGTAAAATGGTATATGCAATGAAGTGGGGTACATGGAACTCCAGAAAACTAAAATATTAAAATAATACACAAAATAAATTAACATAAGTTAGTTGGACCCGTCACACCCACCAGAAGGATAAGAGAGGCCGCTGTATTCTGTTTTTAGACAAAATCAAGAGGTTCTCTCGCTAAGGCAGAGGAAAAGGATAAAATAAATACGGCCGTGGGAAAAGAAAGATTCTGACCCAGTCAAGATGAAAAAAAGCAAGATTCAACAAACTGGAGAGGTTGGGAATCTCGACATGAATCATAAAAAATTCGGCTGTCGAAACCAATCACTTTCTATCAGTTCTAATCTTTATTTTGATCTGATGCTCAAAAATCGAATTAGATCCTGATGAGAAAGACACTGACCTCGCAAGACTTCCTCCGTTCGCGTTGTTCAAGTCACCATTCGGACCTTGGCTAGCATCGATAGAAACACGATCAATGAGCACGAGCCTTTCAGGAGAAATACGAGTCGTCAAGCCGCCGACATGGTCCCATAGTGGGCGAACCCGAGGACAATGACAGAAGGCGTGTGAATCCGTTTCCTCTAAGCCAAGGTAACAGTCTGGCAAATCCGCCAAGCCTCATATAAAGGCCATGTCATTAAGAGGCAGCCTATTCCGAACCAATCGCCAGGTAAGCGAAAACTCAGGGTGGCTGAGATAATTCGCTGAGATAGCGCATGACCAAAATGAGCAAAGCACGTCACGTAATGGATCCTTTGCGATCCTCTTCACTATTCTATGATGAAAGACTCTCTTAGGTCGAGAAAGATCACTGGATTGAGGAATGACCCTCAATGCCGACCGACACTCAAGGAAAAAACTCGATTGATTCCGAGGCTTACGACAGCTCTCAATTCTCGAGTGGAGGGGGTGAGATAGTAAGGCTAGGCCGAGTCCCCTGTCAATGCGCTAGCCTTCGAGGCGAAGCTTGTGACTCACCAAGTGCGGCATTCCCAGCCCACCATGACACGAATGTTGGGCACAGACATCTCTGTCGACGTTATGCTTGGGTCCTATCTACAAAAGGGAGGAGAGCAAACGATTGATCGCCTTCTTACGCTTCTTACAGAGAGCAAGTAAAGACAAGAAATAAAGGACAAGAGGAAAAACTTAAGCGGCACACGCCTCTGCGCTGCACTTTAAAGACAACCTCTTTCGATGCCAAGTCCGGACCGTCGCGCTGACCTTTGTCTTTACTTCTTTTTATCCATTCCAAGAATGCTAACAGAGCCGGCCATCCAACCAAAGGGCCCCGAAAGATTGACCTTCTTCCAGGCACATAACCACAAGCCAGAAGACTTGTTGCAGTTAATCTTGATCAATTCGTACCGTTCAAGCACCTTCAATACCAACCCCATATCGCTGCGGCATACAACACGAAAGTAGATACGTCATCGACGTACGTAGAACCAGGGAAAGCGATTCCACGTAGGGCCGGACTGCTCCAACGCCAAAGCATAAAACAGGGACAACAGTGAACAACCCTGACGAACCGATTGAGACACAGCTTCCCGTTCATCTGTATCACAGTACTGGGGGAGCGAGTCAGGAGGCTAATTCAGCGGCAGAAGTTGGGTGCGAATTCGGCAGCCTGCAGAACAGCAGCCAGGTAGCGATGGTCAACCCTATCAAATGCCTTGAACTGATCCAAATTGATCGACACAGCCTCTTCGTCGTCTTTGACACCCTCTAGGATCGTTCGGATCAGCTGCAGGTAGCTTTCAATTGTTCGGCCATTTACAGCACAAGCTGCTCGGGTCCCAACAAAATCTCGGCAACTGACTGCAAACGCTTCGACAGGATTTTAGCCATAATCTTTAAATCTGTTTTTAGCAGAGTTATGGCCTGTAACCGTCTAAATCCCTCTCAACATTTTTGCCCTTTCTCAACAGCGTGGCCAAATCCCTGGAGATCAGTTAAACACGACAGTCAAAAAATCAGAACAAAGATGTGCGATAGACTCAAGTACAATTCATAGAGCAAATCATCCAGGCCAGGAGACTTGCCTTTGCCAACCTTCTTCAAAGCTTCGTAGATTTCACCCACTGTAACTAGCCGCTTCAGTCGGCGAAAGCCTTGGAATGTTAGCCAAATAACTGCGAAACTCTTCCTCACAGAGACCAGGCTCCTTGGTAAACTAGTTTTTGAAATGCCGCCGAAACGCCTCACACATGTCGTCGGTCGACCTCAGAGTACACTTCTCCGAGATCTTGACCTCTCGAACGCTTCGATCGCCACCTCACCGGATCTCTTCCTTGCACAATTCTGTGCCCATGTTCACAGACATCTTGCTTAACTTCCAGTAGCCAGCCATTGTAATCCTAGTGTCTAAACCCACCTTTGCACAGACGAGTTTGTGGTCCGAGAAGCCTAACCAGTGAGACGTAAGACAATATAATAGATCTATGTCAGCTCATCTGACTAACATGCTATTCAGGTAGCTAGACACCCGGGTAGACTGTCAGCTAAGAGTCCACGTCTTCCCTTCGAATTCGTCATTCAGATTAACCAGGTTGCGATCGCACGACCTCCCGCTAATTCCTCGTCCCATGCCTAGCTTAGGGTCTAGGACGGCATTCCAGTCCCCCACTAAGACTAGACGCGTTAAATCCACCAGGAACGTCCTTAACGTATTTTACTTACTGAAATTAGTAAACTTAATCTCTTGGCTTCCAATGAAAGCTAAAATTAAAGCTTCAAGAAGACTTTTTATTTTTAAAAAAATTCAATTTAGATATCGAAAATACCTATTCTTAATTCTTATTCTTTTTTTTTTTTTGTTCTCTCTCCTTATTCTTTCACACACAGTAACCTCTTGTGTCTTAGTGGCGTTAAAAGTTTATTGTCTTGTTTGGTGTTAGGGTGTAGCGACTCCGACTGACACCAAATCAGCCGAGTTTCGATCCCGCCCAGAAGTAGGTAGATGTCTAGCCACACTGATAAGCTGTGATACAGCGAAACAGGCTTGTATGTGGATGACAAATATATATATATATATATATATATATATATATATATAGTCATCCGCAGACAGATCTGTTTCGCTGTATCACAGCTCATCAGTACGGTTAGATATCCGATTGCTTTTTACCCAGGATTGAAACCCTACGGACCGAATTGGCGTCAGTCGGCGATTCTACCTCTGAGCTATGGGCGCTCGGTAGAAGGAGGCAAACTTTTTAGCGTGTACATATATATATAAAGCACTGGTTCCCATTCAATCACCGAAATTAAGTAGCCTTGAGCCTGATCAGTAATTAGATTTCGCTTGGGTACACTGTGTACTATAAACAGCTTCCCACAATACAAACGTTTTGGCTTTATATAAATAACAAAGTGTCGATAATCCTTAAAAAACAAACCATTAATCAATCAATTACAAGAGTGAACCAGCTGATGAGAATCAAAATTATATTACTATCAATTGCATTTATCTTCGACATGGATTTTATTCCAACTTAAGAACAACATATTGATCGATCTACGAAAATACACACCCACATTCCCAACAGACATGCACACCACAGACGCACACACACCACCACACACACACCTCCCACACATACTTCCACACTATTACAAAATCTTATTCGTTAACATAAAAAGTGTAGTGCATCTTCAGAGCGTGACAGATTTGCTTCTGTTTTTCTCATCTTTCATCTCGCATAATAGAAATAAGCAGAAAATAGTAAAGATAACTTTGTTTTTCACTCAATAGTCGCAACTTTTCGAGGAACTAACATTAAATTTTATACTTTCTAAATTAAAACTTTCTTTGTTATTCATTTAACATTAAAACTGAACAAGAATTTTTACATCAGTCATAAACAAATCTAAAATACTAACTTCACAAAACTTTTCACCATCATGAATACTGTTTATCTTCAAGCATGTAAGTTAGATTTTATTTTTTCTTTTGCTTTTGTTACTATTTCTTCATTTTTACTAGAAATTTTTCTTTTCAGTTACATTTTATACAAGTTTATTCTCCAAAATACTGTTAACTTTTTTTAGTAAATCAAGAACTTAAAAAAACAGTTAATCTTTTTTACCTTCCTCACAGTTACAAAAACAAATATTTTTAAACTGTATGTCGAGAAAATATGTTCATTAATCTTTTGAAAGTTTATCACTTATAATAAAGCATGGGACTTGAATCTAACTTTATAAATTTAATTTAATTGTTTCAGTATTAAAATTATTATCTTCACAGTCCACTCCAGTGGTTTCCAAACTTATAAAACTTAAGACTTTTTTTTTACTGGAGTAAGAATAAGATATTTTGTTATCTGTTCCAATATTCTTCAATGGCAAAATTTAGATCACATTTTCTAAACTATCCAAGCCATAATTTTTACATTTTTATGTGTGTGTGTTTGCACGTTTGACAATGTGGTAAAGATAGTAAGGTCGACAGCTAGTCATGCAAATGTTGTATTTCGCCTGTAGCATCGGATAATGGACAAAGGCACAAAATTTATCGACTGTGATTTTGGTTAATTTTCGATTTGGTTATGTACACATCTATAGATCTGCTTTGAAAAGACCGCTTACTTCTCACTAGTTTGCACCCTTATGTCCCGGTTGAGAAAACTTTCTCACTTGTTAGTCGAACTATTTATTTTTAGGTCCATTAAAAATCGCTGAGAAAACAGCATAGTATGAATAAAAAATGCCCGAAACCTAATAAAAACGAACTTTTTCCATCAAAGTATTTATGTTGTTTTAGTGTTAAAAAGGGAAAGATCAAAGTATTTTAAATTATTTTTTAGGTAATCTTAATCCCTTCTAATACGTTCGAAAGTTTATCAAAATTTTGTTTTAAGTTAGTTAATGGGTAAACTAAATCGTTACAAGAGTTTACAATGGAAAACCGGAAAACGTAATATTACATAAAAGCTTATTTTTACGGTGACAAACACATTAATTTGGAAATTCTTGGAAAAATCAAATAATTATCGGGCTTTAATTAAACTTTCAGGACATATTCACAAATGCATGAAATTATTTTTTAAATTATTATTTTTAAAAAAACTTAGCAATTTTTTTTTTACATCTGTTGTGTAAAACAGTTTTACCCTCCACGTAAGTTCATGAAATTTTAGGAAATTAAATTTAGTTGGAAAAATTGGTTTTAGTTAAACGCAGGACTCATTAGGAAATGTAAACATCCATTTTTTAAAAACATTTCGCCTTTCTTTCCGAAAATCTGCTTGCAATAGTAAAATAAAAAATGCAATAAAACTATGACATTATTTGATTTAATAAGCTTTTAATTGCTTTTATAAATAATATATATTAATGACATTATAGTCTGAAGAAAAAACATTTTCGATTAATAATAAAATTTTAAAAGAATAACTTTCATTTTTTCTTAATTATGATAATTTATAAATTTTTCAAAAGTATTTTTGAAATATAAGATTTGTTTTGGTTAGTTTATGTTATGGTGCCCTCCTACGAGTAATAGACTCTTCCTCTTCTTATATGTAATGACCTGCGTAGCTTCCAGAGAGCAGTTGACGACAATTACTAGTCAGGCACTAAACAGCGTAATAATATCTTCGGACTTACTTATTTCTATATTACTTATTATTAACACTTCTTTTGAATATCTTGTTATACTAGTACACAGTTTTGAACCTACCTTCTTATTCCGTGTCTTACATTCAGCACCAACCGGTCACTACAACTTTGAGACGAACTTTCGCCACAACTTCACAAAAAAATGGCTAAGATTTGCGACAAATATTTGCGAGGACCACTGGGATTAAAAAGAAACCTTGTGAAAACGCGAGTTTTTCGTAAAATATTACGTGAAAAGGAAAAACTCACAAAATGGAGGACTTCAAGAACGTTTTATTATAATTGGTAAAGTTCCAGACTGAACAACAACAAAAAAAAATGGAAAAATTATTCTTTCAAGCGCAGAAGGAAAATCAAGAAAAACAGATCGAATTTCAGAAGCAAGTGTTGGAACTAGTAAGTCGAACGAAAACCAGTGAAAATGAAAATTCGTCTTTTTCACAAGACTCAATTTGTAGTGCCACAGAAAATTTTACGTACGCTTCCGAAGAGGACATAACCTTTGCGACTTACTTTAAGAGGTATGAGGATATTTATAACTGGAGCAACGCTAAAAAATTACGTCTCTTTTTAAGAAAACTGGGCACACTAAGTTCGTTAATTACATTTTGCCACGGAAGACTAGTGAACTGACATTTACCAATTACTTACTGGGCTTTTCAGCGCAAAGACCTTTTTTTTTTCCTAAAAGATAGAAATGTCTTAATCTAAATAAGAATGAATCGGACAACAATATCCCTTTCGCGTAAAAAGTGGAGCTAAGTGCAAACAACTTCAAATGTTTGATATTCGTGCAAAGACTAGTTTCAGCAAAAGATGTAGAAATTAGACAAAGAATACTTAACAATTGGAAAATGAACCAAATCTAACTCTTCAGCAAATTGCCGAAGAATGCCAAATGTATAAAGCAGGATTCTAAAAATATTGAGGAATCGGGTAGTGCTCAGATCAAAAAAGTACGCTGCGAACAGAAACAAACGAATTCTCTGAAAACTAACGAAGTAAAGGAAAAGCAAAATAAATTGCCCCTGAACCCATGTTACGGATGTGGAGCCATACATTGGTACAAAGATTGTTTATTCAGAGACAAAATGCTATCCATGTAACCGAGTCGGACACAAAAGTTCGCATTACCGAAATAAAACCAAAACATAAAATCTAGTAAGATATGTCACTGGAGAAAAAATGAAATTCGAGGGAGAATTAATTGTCAATGCAACTTTCAACGTTAAAATTGTATGTCATGAAAAATACAAACAACCTATTTGGTACTGATTGGATGACACAATTTCTGCTTTGGGACTTACTTTTTAATTCGTACTGCCAAAAAATTGAAAGTTGGAATGCCGAAACTAATAAACTAAAAAAAGAATTAAAGGAAGCTTATCCAGGAATATTTTCTGGTGGTTTAGGTAGATGTACCAAAATGAAGGCTAAAATTGAACTTAAAGAAAACGTACAGCCAGTACTCGAAAAGAAGAACTCTGTACCTTTTGCCTCGTTGGAACAAATTAACGAGGAACTTGATAGATTAGAAAAAACTGGTGTCCTATAGAAATTAGAGTACAGGGAATTGGGTGCACCTGCAGTCTATATAAAAATGAAATCCAAGGATATACGCTTTTGAGCTGATTTTTGAACAGGACTGAATGCTGTTCTGAAGGACTATCACTACCCTCTTCTTAGTTCCGAAGACATTTTTGCGAAGATTAACAGGGGTCAATTTTGGAGAAAAATTGACCATAGCGGCCTTTATTTACAAACCCCTGTTAAAGCGGTCAGTTCGAAATTATTGTGTACTAGTAGTATAGCCCGGCGTTGCTCGGGTGTAATGAAAGCTTTAAAACTAATCCATGGTCCTGGAGCTCAGACTCAGCCTAAAGAATATTTGTGTGAAGTTTGGTGAGAATCGGATAAAAATTGTTGATTTGTATAAAGGACATACAGACAGATAAACAGACACACACACACAAACAACTTGCTTTTTTTATATATATTATCAATTTTTTGCACTATTGTAAGAACTGCAACCTTGAAACTTCTGAATATCGTTTCTTATGTCTTTGTCTATGAGTGTATCAAATTTGATTAAAATCGGACCACTCCTTCTATAACCCGATTTTTTCGATTATCGATTTTCAATATTTATCGGGGGTACCTGGACACAAAACCTAGCTAAGAACACTCGCAGACGCTTATAGTACAACTGTGTAAATTTTCCAGAAAATCGGTTCAGCCGTTTCGGAGTCTATAGGTAACGGACACACACACACACACACACACACACACACACACACACACACACACACACACACGCACACATATACACACACACACACACACACACACACAGACAAAGTTCCATTTATAAATAAGTTTAGATAAATAATAAATACGCATCGTGAATTATATAAATTCGAACGTTTACCGTTTGGAGTCAAGGTAGCGCCAGCAACATTTCAACAAGTCATGAATACCATGCTAGACTTTGCTGTCGCTTATTTAGATGATATTCTAATGAAAAACCAAAGCATAAGCGAACATAAGGATCATGTATATAAAGTTTTTGCTAAAATCCAAGAGTACGGTTTAAAAATTAAAGAGACCAAATGAGATTTTTTTCATGGAAAATAAATCAAATACCTAGGATGGTAGAAGACCGAATCCTGAACGGACTAACGCGATCAAAGACATGCCGGCGCATCGTTTCCTTACAGAGCTTCCTAGGTCTAGCAAATTATTTTCAGGCATTTATATAAAATATGCATAATTTGCGTGCTCCCCTGAATGGATTATTAAAAGACAAGCCCTAGATTTGGGCAACAGAATACCAGCAGGCATTTGAAAAAATAAAGAAAACTTTAAAGTCAGACTTGTTTCTGACGCATTACGACCCGAATTTGGACATCATTGTGGCTAGCGATGCGAGTTCCTATAGGGCATGCATTCTTCACAAAATGACTGATGGAACTGTAAAACCGATAGCACACGCTTCGAGGGATTTGCTTCCTGCGGAAAAAAATTGTTCGCAGATTGAAAGCATTGGGGATTATATACGCAGTCGTAAAGTTTCACCGCTATATTTATGGTCGACAATTCATTGCTCACTATTTTTGGTTCAGAGAAAGATCTGCCTACGCACACAGCCAACAGTCTTCAGAGATGGGGTACAATACTGTTGAATTACAATTTTAAAATGAAGTACGTGTCAACGAAAAAATTCGGCTATGCGGATGGATTGTCAAGACTAATTCCCAAGTACAAAGAACCATTGGAAGATACAATGCTCGCCTCCCTACAATCTGAAGGAGAATTAAAAATTACCCTTTGTAATACGGTAAGGGAACTTCCAGGGCGCTTGAACAAATAAAACAAGAGACTCGCCATGACGACTATGTTAACGAAATAAAAGTGAAAATTATTGAAAAGGACCAGCGAACTACGGACGTTTTTTCTATAAGCGATGAGGTGTTATTATACAGGGAACGCGTTTTGATTCCGTTAACACTACAGAAATGCATTTTGAAAAACTTTCACGCTGGTCATCTAGGGAGTACTAACATGAAAAGTTTGATGCGTAGCTATGTCTATTGGAAAAGTATGGACAAATATATAGAAAACGCTGGCAAATCATGTAAAATCTGTGCTTTAGTGGCCAAGGCACTTCCTATTAAATTTAACCTCTGGCCAAAAACGGACCTACATTGGTTTAGAATTCACGTTGATTTCGCGGGACCTCTAGAAGGATATTACTACCTCATTGTAGTCGACAGTTTCTCAAAGTGGCCCGAAGTATACAGATGTAAAGACCAACTACAGAAATTTATAAAATTGTTATAAAATTTCTTCACGAGCTGATTCGGAGTATGAGACACCTTAGTAGCTGATAACGGAACTCAATTTACGTCTACAAAATTTAAAGAATTCTGTAAAATTTATCAGATGATTCACATCACCACAGCTTCGTATTATCCTAGGTCAAACGGACTAGCTGAGCGATTCGTAGATACCTTGAAAAGAGCTTTGAAAAAAGCTAGAGCTACACCAACTGGAAAAGCTCTTTAAAAATTCCTGCAAGTATACAGGTTAACACCGAATGACCAGACACCAGCTTCACAATCTCCAACCGAAGTGATGTTCGCACGTTGTATACGATCTGTTTCTGACAAACTACTGCCGAATCAAACTAAGCCAAAAAGAACGAACATCGTACCTGTAACATGGTATAACCCAGGAAAAAAAAGTCTTTTTCAAAATGTTTAAAGGCAACAAATCTTCTTAGGAGATGGATAATATAGAAAAAAGAATTGAGAATATGATTTACATAGTAAAGGGTCCACAATTCATACATAAAAGACCCATAAACAGTTAACAAGAGCAGCTGACGACAGCTACTAGTCAGGCAATAAGCAGCGTAATAATACCTTCGGACTTACTTATTTCTATATTACTTATTATTAATACTTACTTTGAATATTTTGTTTCTTGTTATACTAATACACTGTTTTAAATCTACCTTCTTGTTCCGTGTTTTACTTCCAGCACAAACCGGTTACTACAACTTTACGGTGAAGTTTCACCACAACTCCACAAAAAATTGGCGACGAAGATCCACAACAGTTTATAAATTTAAGTGAAGATTATATTTAATAATCAAAAATTGAAAAGTTTAATACCAATCGTCTTGCCTTCGTATTTTAAAATAATTTTTAATTTTTTGTGTTTGGATTTTTTTTTTTTTTGTAAGTATTGTGGGGAATTACTTACACACTAAAAAGGTCAGGTTACTTCTGCGAAAGCTTGATACTACCGAACATGGTAAATTTGTGGATTACATTCTACCTAAGAAAACCACGGAACTAGAATTTACAGAAGCCGTAAGATTGTTATCAGAACGTTTTAGCCCTAACAGGTCTCTTTTTCATAAGAGATGGAAATACTTTAATTTAGCAAAGCAAGACGACCAAGACTACTTAGCTTTCGCTACAATTGTAAACAAATACTGCAACGATTTCAGGCTGGCGGATCTGACGGCAGACAATTTCAAATGCCTCATTATCGCCCAGGGATTAAACAAAAAACGCCGAAATTAGGCGTAGGGTACTCGCGAAGTTATAGAGTGAACCAAATTTAACATTTCAGAAATTGGCAGAAAACTGTCAGAGAATGATAAGCGTAAAGAACGACTCGAGAAATATAGAGGAATCGGGTATAGCCCACATCAACAAAGTAAAATATAACCAAATATATTACGCCTCGAATAAAAAGAACGGAGACCACTCGCAAAACGGAAAAATGACAAGTAAATTAAGAAAATTAACGTGCTATCGCTGCGGTGAATTGCATTAGGCAAAATTCCGTCCCTTCCTAAATCAAAAAATGCAAAAAGTGCTGCAAAGTTGGTCATAAAGATTCCGATTGTAGAAATATAAAAACGATCAAATATCGAGTCAGACACGCTGGGTCAAGCGAGAAACCAGATGGAAGCTTGCGAAAATACGTCACCGTCAAGATATTGAATAAGACGGTTAAGCTCCAGTTAAATTTTGGACCAGACCTCTCTATTATAAACTTGGAGGAAGCTAAACAAGCCAACGTTACAAAAAAGTAGTAAATCAGTCCGCACGGTGACTGGAAGTAGGATTAATTTCATTGGTGATTTGTACCTGTCAGTTAAATTAAACGGTACGACTAAAAAAGTAACGGCGTTCGTACTAAAACAAACTGGTTGGACCACTTTAATTTGTGAGACCGCCCTATCAACACATTTTGCCAAAGAATTGAGAATATTACATCAGAAGCCGAGGAACTTAAAGCGGAACTCAAACAGATCTTTCTTGAAGTCTTCTCGGTTAGCTTAGGCAAGTGTACTAAGATACAAGCAAAATTCGAAGTAAAGGAAAATATACAACCTATTTTTAAGAAGAAAAAAAGAAGTGTGCCATTTGCTGCACTGAACAAGATCGATAGACTAGTTAACACTGGTATTCTATCTAAAATCGAGTTCAACGAATGGGCAGCTCCTACCGTATATGTTAAGAAGAAGTCGAATGAAATACGGGTTTGCGCAGATTTTTCTACCGGGTTGAACGCATCACTAAAATACCACCACTACCCTCTACCTAGCCCGGAGGAGGTATTCACTAAGCTCAATGGCGGGAAGACGTTCTCTAAAATCGACTTAAGTGACGCCTACCTCCAGATCCAAGTGGAAGAGGAAAGCTCAAGACTCCTGTGTATTAATACCCATAGGGGACTGTACAAGTTCAACAGATTACCCTTTGGGATCAAGGTCACGCCTGCGATTTTCCAGCAGGTCATGGATACCATGCTGGGCAGCCTTGACTTTGCAATGACGTATCTGGACGATATAATAATTACCAGTCAGTCTATAGAACAGCATAGGGAGCATATACATAGGGTTTTGAGAAAATTCGTGAGTATGGGTTCAAAATTAAAGAATCCAAATAGGATTTTTGTTTAAACGTGATAAAATATCTCGGACACATCATCAACGAAAGCGGCAAACGTCCTGATCTCGAAAGGGCTACAGCGATCAAAGACATGCCAGCTCCTAACAACATACAAGCTCTGCAAAGTTTTTTGGGATTGGCTAATTACCACCAAGTCTTTATCAGAAATATGCATGATCTGCGCGCCCCACTGAACGAACTACTGAAGAAAGACAAAGCCTGAGAATGGACACCCCAATGTCAGGCGGCGTTTGAAAAAATTAAAAACACACTTACATCTGATCTCTTCTTAACCCATTACGATCCGAAACTGGAGATTATCGTAGCAAGTGATGCCAGTTCATACGGCGTTGGAGCCTGCATCTTACACAGAATGCCTGACAGCAGACAAAAACCAATCGCACACGCTTCTAGGACATTGTTACCCGCAGAAAAGCAGTACTCACAGATAGAAAAAGAGGCTCTAGCCATAATATTTGCAGTGACTAAGTTCCATAGGTATTTGCATGGTAAACCTTTCACTCTTCAGACGTACTACAAACCTCTAATCTCAATCTTTGGGTCAAAAAAGGGTTTACCGCTCCATACGGCACATAAACTACTCAGATGGGGCACCATCTTGCTGAATTACAATTTTAAATTGGTATACTTAACGTCGAAGCAAATTTGTCATGCAGACAGCCTATCGAGGCTGATACTAAAGAAAAACCATTCCTTCGACGACACAATAATCGCGGCACTTCGCCCAAATTGCGAGATCAAAACAATGATCGTGAATACGACCAGAGAACTCCCGGTAACGCTAGCTGAAATAAAGAGGGGGGCCGTAAAAGACGACTTCATTCAAGATATTAAAAACAATTTAGCTACTGACAAAACGCGTCAGATGTGTTCTCGCTGTGCGATGAAGTATTGCTATACAGCGAAATAGTTGTAATACCGAAGAACTTACAAAAAAGGATTCTACGAAATTTTCATTCGGAACATCCAGAAAAAAATCGGATAAAGAGTCAACTTTTTGCACGAACTGTTTGCACGGTTCAGCGTGGTGGATTACATCGTGAGCGACAATGGGGCGCAATTTACATCAACCTAGTTTAGGGAGTTCTGTGATGTGTTTCAAATAAAACACATCATCACTCCCTAGTACCATCCCAGATCTAACGGGCAGGCGTATAGGATTACACCAAACCCTAACACTCCGGCAGCTGTCTCTCCAGCTGAAACCATGTTCGCGCAAAAGATCAGATCGGCATTCGATAAACTCCTGCCAAAACAAACTAAACTACGAAAAACTGTGTGTGCGCCCAGGAGACGTTTCAGTCCCGAAAAAAAAGTGTTCTTTAAAAACTACAAAAATAATATGTCGTTCTGGGAAATGGGCACTATTGACAAGCAAATAGGCGACATGGTATACATCGTTAAGGGCCCACGACACACACATAAGCGCCACCAGAACCAACTAAAGAGACGTCCCCAGATGATACGCGCAGTACGCCCCCGGTAGAAGAAGAACTAACTGACGTTATCTTTGAGACTTTTGACTTGGATCCACCCCAACCAGCATCCGAACAACGTCGGTCGGGCAGAGAACGAAAGTTTACCGACCCATTGATTATTAACCAAAAATGTAAGAGGTACTAACAGCTTTTTACGGACAAAAAAAGCTAGGGGAAGGGTGTTGTGGGGAATTACCTACACACTAATGTGAATTATACCGGACTACATAAATACCAAGAGTTATCTACTCTCAGGGGTAGTAGTTTGCAACAGCAGCTACGATACTCATTTGTTAGTACGCCGTTCCGGCGCTAAGTAATATTATACTCTATTTCCTCTGTACAGTGTTCTCTTTTGTAATATAATATTGATTCCAACCGTATACCGTGTCCGAGTCTTTCTTGGGGTCACATCAGTAAGGCAATTTCTATGTGTACATTAAAAGGTCATGTTTTTCAGGGTTTTTCCCCTTACAAGAAAGAAATTGTACAATATGTCACTTGTGATCCCCCTAAATTTATCTTATCTCTCATCTGTCAATCTGACAACACATTTCAAATGCGATGGAAGATTCAACTCTGTGTTTAAGAAATAGCTTTATTGTAAATTTTATGCTATAAGTAAGTAATAATTGTGTAAGTAAGAGTAATTTAGCATTATTTTTGGAAAATCAAATTTAATGTGTCACAGATGTATATTTTATTTTGCAAGATTTTTAAAACCAAGAATTAACTTTTGTTTACAAATGTGTCGATTGCTCAAAAATGGCCGAAAAGTTGAAAGATTAAAAAAATCTCAATTTTAGTTTCGAAGCAATATAATTTGTTTGAAATACATCAGAGTATTTTGCTTACTAGAAATATTAAATGTAATCATTTAGCTTTGAATTAAAACTAAAATAAAAGTTTCAAGAAAACTTTTTTTTATTTTAAAAAATTCAATTTGAAAGTTAGTTATCAAAAATGTGTGGAGGTACCTTATTTTAGAAGTGTTATTTAATTATTTCTTTATCACCACATACTTCTCGCTCTATAGAACGAAGTTTTACAAACTTATTTCTATTGTGTGTGGACGGGGTGTTTAAGCATAATTTTTGATAGTAAAAATACTTACTTTTTCCCCCATTTTAACCTCCTTCCAGGTTCAGATTCGGCTGTTGTACTTTTGTCTATATTAAAGTTCTCTGAAATTTGATGGAGAGTTGTTTGATTCTGGTTGAGATTCGACAAAATCTCTAGCAGTCTTAGTTTCTAAAATTAATGCAGTTATCAGTCCGTCAATTAAGAGGGTATTGTTCACCTCGTCAGAAATTTTTATAGTAAAGTATTTCTGATTACGGTGTAATACCTCAAATAAATGGATATCTTTCCTGCAGTAAGTTACAGTTACTTTTTGCGGAAGAGTGGTTGCCAACCAAGTTATAAAACCAAATGTTTCCTGCCATTTAGCCCATAGCTGGAGGTAGAATCGATGGATTAATACCTGTCCCTAGGATGCTTCCGAGGGTTTCTGAAATCTGCCTGTTCGTAACCAAATATTTACAAGTATTTAAATATTTTCGGACATAAGAATTGGGTAAAGAATGCAAACGTCCGTTGCCTTTGTTTGGGTTAATTGATATTCGGGGAACTTACGTGTTGCCTCTTGTTACAGCAGTAAATGGGGAGTAATTCGACTTATTATTATACTGACCCCGGGAAGGACAATGCGTAGAATTGATAACCACGATTATTTTCTGTTTAATGCTGTTTTTAGAGTTAGAAGTGCCCGTTTAATTAATCGATTTGTTTGTGGATGCTAAGATGTCTGCATAATCAATCACGTTCTGAAATATAAACTTCGATAGAAGTGATAAGATCGAGGTACTACTGATCGAAAATGAGCAAATTAATTAAAATATGATAGAAGGAATGTCTGCATTGCTAGAAAGCAAAAATGACCAAACATACAAAAAGTGAAATTCGGCCATTTCATTTACCTTCTAATCGTTTCCAAACAGCGTATCTGGATATAGTTGGTCCCTTAACACCAGTGAAAAACATACTAACTCCTATTTCTCACCTTATCTATATTTATTAACGTGCATCAATATAAGTATTCTATGGGTAGAAGCGTGTCCCTTGAGAGAGATTTTAGCACAATCAATTTCTACGGCGTTTGTCGATATGTAGAGATCCAGATTTGGATTTTCTCTTCCATGTCATTATAGACAAGGTTAGTCAGTTAGAATTAGAATTGTTTCCAGAGCTATCAAAAAAGGTTTGGGAAAAGTAATGACATCGCATAGAGCAGTTTTGTTTTCATTTATATAATATGGCTTTAACTGGTCATGAAAGTGTTTAATTTCTTCATCTGTAGCTTGATATTTCATTTCCTACATTTCTATAGTAACACACAAATACCCTTGGGAAAGGTATTACTCCGTCTCTTCTCCCTCCAGCTATGGGCTAAATAGCAGAAAATATTGAGTTCTATAGCCTTCGTTGGCAACCAGTCTACTGCAAAAGGTAATGGCAACTTACTGCGAGAAGATCTTCTACCTAGTCAGTCATGTCTTGAAAGAAATATGATCGCCCAAGTGTGTATCACGTATGGCAATCAACTGACTGACTGATAGTAAGTGAATTAGGTAGTCGAGATAAGCAACCGGATATTATATTCTTACTGAATCACTAACATGCTGACTTATAAAACAACGGTGAGGTTGCTGTCAGATTTCAGTGAAATTGACTTTTGAAAGCATTACAAAGAGGTTTGTGGTCAGTTAATAACAGCACATTCCTACTGTAAGGATACAAAAGAGGCTTACCTTCCTTTGATCGAGATAGTCACATGATCACATGACAACCGCTCATGACGTCACTCCTGATTGTGACCCAAGCACTAGCTCTACTCTTTCAGCTAACAGCAACTGAGGAAGACGGTTGTTCTCTTCTACCCTGGCAGAATCCGCCTACCGCCATGTTCCGCTGGAACATAAAACTCATACCGTCCCATTGGGATATAGATGAAACCTGTCATATCCCTCTGGGATTCAAATGATTTTTGCCCCTCCATTGTATATTTTAATATTGTTAAATGTAACATATTTTTCAACATCGTCGTCTTTCTCAACTTCCAAGCTGAGTTTGAATTTGGCGCGTTTCGTTGGAAGCCATGCTTCCTATCACTGATAGCTGATCTACTCCTTCTACCATGACGTATATCACGTAGTAGTAAGCTCCTTCTCTTGAACCCAATTGAGATCATTGCTTTACTTAACTACATAGCAGCACAGGACGTAAATTTGGATTATATTTAACCCAAATATTTTTAAATGTATTTATCTGGCCTTTTTCCAATATTGTGTTCACTCATGCTATTTTTTCCAGTTATTTTTTCCTGCATTACAAAATATTTAATTAAATCACCATGTGTATGAAGAATTTTATTATGACACCATTTTACAGAATTAAATGATTATTGTCCCATGTGGTTGAATTGTATCGTTATTTCAAGCAAGCATAGTTGACATCTCTACTACTGAAGGAGCAAATTCCCTTGCAGTCAAGACCCTAAAAAATTTTGCTGAGAGCAAGTCTCGTGGAATTGATGAAGACACATACACGGTCTATATGCAATTATCCAGATTCTGAACAGTGACTTTTAATGCTACCCAACCAAAACAAGTGCATGGCAGTCATATACGAAGGATCATTCCATTTAAAGAAACATTTTCAGATCTTAATTTTTTCTCTTTTTACAGGAAATATTTTTCTTATGAACTTTTACAATATTGTAACACTAGAAAATTTTACTTTTATTTTGTGCTATTCAGTAGACATTGTTCAGTCTTTTAGTGATTTTTAATATTGCATGTGTAATTGTTTATATTGTAACTTGTATAAGATGTTCCCACATTTCCATTATGTCAGCAAAAAGCAAAAGTACTCCTCATAACAGGTAACAACCTGTTTAGAAAGGGTGATGTAAGGATACAAAAGGGGCTTATCTCCCTTTGGTCGAGATAGTTACGTTGTCACATGACAACCGCTCATGACATCACTCCTGATAGTGACCCAAGCGCTAGTCCCAGTCATTTCAGCTAACAGCAACCGAGGAAGAAGAACTAATTATAACCATTTTAAACAGTTTGAAAATAATCAATGTGATAAAAACAGACATAGTAAAAAGAAGAAAAGAGGGAACTAGAAAAGATAGAAAAAAGGAAAGAGCAATCAAGGTAAAATAGTAATAGTTGTACTTTAACTACTGTTTCCTTGTATCTCTCTCTCTCTCTCTCTCTCTCTCTCTCTCTCTCTCTCTCTCTCTCTCTGTGTGTGTCTCTCTCTCTCTGTGTCTCTCTCTCTCTTTGCTCGTTTATTTTTGTCCTTTTTTTAAACGTCTACATTATTGTATTGATTAAATTTTGTTCCACTTAGGTCTAACAATACTTTATCTGTTTATTTACAGCACTTGAATCAAACCATAGCCTATGCAGCAAACTAAATATATATTAGCAGATATGGAAAAGAGAAGTGAATTAAGGTCTTTATTAGCAGATGGATTGGTCATATACTGCGTCAAAGATGTGGCTATTGAATATGGTCATTTAAATATAAATATGGCTCAAAATTTGTTTCCTCTTATCATTAAAATTGAGCGTGAATGTTAATCAGTTAAGACAGATCTATATGCAGATTTATTATGTTCCATCTTTGAAAATGTCTTCTTGAAGAAAAATATTGGGCAATATGCTAATCTAAATACTGATAAAGAGATTTTAAAAAGCATTTCTAAAAAGTAAACTTTCTCTCTATGCATTTTTGTCTATCAGCATGTCAGTAATTTGTTAACTGTAAATCTGACAGCAGAGTCTCAGTGATATATAACAGAGACAGGTCATTTTGTTTTATGCATTATAAAGGAAAATAATATAATTAGTTAAGAATAATAGCTTATTCTATATTGTTTGCAGACCAACTGAAATAAAATAAATGTTTGAATTTGGAGCGAGGGTCGCAGTTTGCCAACACCTGGTTTCCATTATTGTTATATTTGATTTTACTTTCTTGTTTAATTTGAAGTGTTTAGTTTTAAATAACTTCAATAAAACTTTTGCTTGATTAAATTTTTACAGGTGTCATCAGTTAAAATTTTATATTTTGGTTTATTGAAATAAACATTTCTAAGAAAGATAAAAATCTGATTCACACACATGAAAAAAATGCTTGGATAGTTTATTGCGAAAACATTGTCTGTCGATGATTAACTGCGTCAAAAGTTTCTATGAGTTGTTTTTGTTTTATTGCGGAATGATGCTCCAACCTTATATAGACTTATTGTGTGTGTGTGTGTGCGTGTGTGTGTGTTTTTCAGCGTGTGTGTGTGTGTGTGTGTGTGTGTGTGTGTGTGTGTGTGTGTGTGTGTGTGCAAATTCATGCCGAAATATCCAAATCAAATCAAATACTAAAATTTATTTGTACCAGTTTGATCATGTTAACTACTGTGAAAAAATAATTGAAAAAATAAACGAAACCATTGAACCATATTTCCTCATAAGACTAAAGAAGCTGACAATGTTTAAAGTTTAAAACAAATTGTGGCAGATGATGAAAAGTGGCTAAATTTACAATATGAAGAGATGGTGGAGTAAGCAAAATAAACCATCAAAGGATAGTTTTAAATACCAAAAAAAGTTATGCTCTGTACATAGTGGACGTGGAATGTAGTCCACAACTGTACTTTTTCCAGAGGGTCAAATGATTGATTTAAACAATTACTGTTCTCAGATCATTTGAAGAAAGCAACTGATGAAAAGTGTTTATTTAGAATTAGGTAAGAGAAGAATGTCAATTAACTTTTAAGATAATATTAACCTGTACATTTTTTTGCTTACCGAACAAATAAAGTTATAATAATTATAATTTGACTGGGTAGTATTCACTCATCTACTCATTAGATATTACATTTACCATTTATTCTGGCTTTAAAAAAAAATTACTGAAAAAAAAAAAAATTCCTTGGATAATGGCACCTCGAGCCATTTTTTGCCAGAAAAACAAAAAATGTTCTGGGTGGACAGAATTATAAAGTTGTCTGTTATATTGTAGAAGATAACGGAAAAAAGATAAAGTTAATGTCAAAAAGACACAAAACACCAAGAATAAAAACTATTAGAATGTGTTTCTAGCTCTTTTTGTATAAACTCCTAATGGAGACAATTCCACTAACAATTAGAAAAATAAATCACTTTCAGTGGAAGAGTTAATTCTTTCCTACAACAATCTATACAATCTTGTTTATGTAATTGAGAAGTTCACCATTAGTATTTGACTAACACATGAAAGCCAGTTTGAATCAATTCATAAGCATCGATATACACCATTTTTTCTCATAGTCAAAGAATAAAAGATTCAGCCACCTGTGACTTTTCAAAAGCTATATAGCCATCTGGGAAAATCTTTCCTTTATATGTAATTTTATCAAAGGCTTCAATAAACGTTTTGTTTGCATAAAACATACTTCAAAAGGGAATTCATCACCCTTTTAAATGTAATTGTCTTGTCAGTCTAATTAATAGTTTCAATTATTCTTTCAACCAAAATTATTTACATGGATTTTAAAATTGTTCATTAAATATTAAGTAATAGATTCTCGAAACTAAATGATTCTGTAGGGACATATGTAAAATAAATAATTTTTCATAAAGTTAAACGAATACAAATACGTCAGTTGGCACAAGAGGGATTACTTCTACGTCACAAGCTGTTAGTTAATATGACCTAAGTTAGAGAACATTGTCGTCTCTTTTTACGTCAATTTAAGTTATTTTAAGAGTAAACCTTACCATTTTGTTACATGTTTTGTTTAATCCGTTTTTATTGAACTTTTTGTTTTACTAATTTGTGCTGCGTGGTGACTTTGACCAAAATGGCGGAGATTCTCCAGCAGGAGCAACATGTCTCACGAAAATCGTCGTCTTGGTTCGAGCAAGGGGGGCAAGAAGAAAGATGCATAACATTTTGATGACATTACCAGGAGTATACCTCCGATAATGAATTCCTAACTGTGCCATTAGCTCTGGAAAGAGTGGTCACAAGGACTATCTCACTGCTAATCACAGAGGCTAAGTTCAGAAAGTTGGTTAATGTTAGCAGGAAATGATAAATCAGGCTCTTTATCAAAACGGAACAGAAATAAGCTGGTAACAGAAGAGTCTGCTAAGAAGTTAGCGGAAAACATCTTCATGACTAAATCGATGAGGATACAGACCAAATATATAGACAACCGTAGCTTGTTAAGCTACCTCTTGTTAAGCTCTCTGCTTCCGCGCACAGACTGACCCACCTGAGACTCCGCCTAAGGGTAGAGTCTCGTTTGGGTTAAAAAAAACAAGTACCTGACCTAGCCTTAACCTAGGTCTACGAGATTTGACTGAACTCAGAATCCTCACATTAATTGACATTGTGTCTCATCCACCTTGGTGGAAAGATGGTAAATACCGTCTTGCTTATTGATTGAGTCACGATCATTCTTGATCAGGATCTCTCTTGTTAAGATTCCCCTTGTTACTCTCTTCTTCCGGGCAGCGAAGGACCCAAAGAGGATCCACCGAAAGGTAATGTCTCATTTAGGGTGAAAAACACAAGCCCGATAGAGCCTTAAGCTGGGTCTACACGATATTTTTGGCAGAGTTAAATATCCACATTAATTGAACTTGCGTCGCATCCGACTTGGTGGGAAGGCGGTAAATACCGACTTGCTTACGGATTAAGTCGCGATCATTCTTGATCAGGCTCTCTCTTGATAAGCTTCTTCTTGTTAAACTCCCTTCTTTCGAACAGGGAGTGACCCAAACAACGCTCCACCAAAGGCTAGAGTCTCGTTTGGGATGAAAAACCAAGAGCCTGACCTAACCTTATGCTGGATCTAGGGATATTTTTGACTTAGTGTAAAGGCTCAGAGTCCTCCCATTAATTGACCTTGTGTCGCATCAGCCTTGGTGAGACTGTAATAAATACCTCCTGCTTACAGATTGAGTGGGAATCATTCTTGATCGAACTCTCACTTGTTAAGTTACCTCTTGTTAAACTCGCTGCTTACAAGAAGAAGGGGGACCCAAACGAGGCTCCCCCCCAAAGAGTAAAGTTTCGTTTGGAGTGAAAAACATAAGCTTGACCCAGTCTTAAGCTGAGTCTACGGGATATTTTTTTCTGAGTTTCAGAGCTTCAGAGCTTCAGAGCTGAGAGGGACCCATACAAGATTCGCCGAAGGAAAGAGTCCTGTTTGGGGTGTAAAAACATGAGCGCTAAGGGATGTTTTTGGCTGGGCTTAAGAGCTCAGAATTTCCATATCAATAGGGGGAAAGGTGGTAAATAACGCCTTGCTTATGAATTAGAACCTGGTAGTCCTATTCTTGTGTGTAATAATTCTCGTGCTGAATAAAGCTTTCATTCTATTACACCTGTCTTGGTAAGTTTTCCTCTGGGACTTACATTTTTTAAATTGTACCTTTATCCAGGATACAAGTTAGAAAAGTAAAAAAAAAGATCTCGTTTTGTCATGTTAATAATTAAGAGCTTCAAGAATATTTCTGTCTAAAATAAGTTCTGTCTGAAATAAGTTAAAAATTATGAAATGTGCACATTAATCATTATGCATAGCAAACTTCACCTAATATATACCGTGAATACTATGTTAAAATGGCTTTTCAAAATGTAACACTTCGAGTGGTTATTATTTTTGTAACAACCTAATGGCTGTTACTTGCTATATTAAAATTATTTTTAGATTTGTATTGCTAGAAAGCCTCTTTTTTGTACAATCAAGAAACAGTGTTAAAGTAGAACAAATTGGAAATGATAAAGAAGTGAAAATTTAAACGAGGGAAAACATATTTATTAAGTAAATTTTACTGTCAATAAAAGCACATTGTTCATGACGTAATACTTAAAATTTCTTGTTATGGACCATTTCCCAAAATCTAGCCAAGCATCAGACTTTTTGATTGGACCAAGATGTTTTCAAACATCTTGTATATGAATGTATGAATTTCTCGGTTAATTTTCTATTTTATCAATCACTTTTCTTTTTTCTTTTGTAGATTTTCTAACACTAGCATCCATCCTTGGAATAAGTATTTTGGGTAAGGAAAAATGAAATATTTTAATTATCCTGTTTTTTAAAAGAGGTTTTGAGATTTTTTTTTAATGATTTAATAAGAAATAATTCTTATTCTTATTTAGGATTTAAGTCAGATTTCTCTCTTCCTGACAACTTCTATTAATAAAAAAGGAATGAACATCATGTGTCCGAAATACCAGCAACTAATAACACTAGACTAGAGCATAGTAAAACAATATTATGACTAAAGGCCAGAAAAATATTAAATTTCCGGCTCCAAATCCTAGATTCACGATTCTCCTACGGAACAATGATCTGGAGTATCACAGCACAAGTTAGCAATTTTGGTAACGTAATAAGTGTGAGTTCAACACCAGGACAGATATAATCAAACTTAGTAGAAATCTGACAAACAATTACTGAACAATTAACTGAAATAGGATATTCCAACATATGGAAAACAAACTACCATCGTATATTGAATAAATTTTTCAGTTTGGAATTCACTGATTATTACCCAGATTGGCCCTGGTTATTATCCTGAAGAAGGTTTGTGGTATAATAGTTAAAAGGATAACCTATAATTAGTCGAGATATAAAACAATCTGAGAAGAAAATGTATAAAGTTTTGAAAAATCATATGTTGATTTAAATTTTCTTGTTGCATATTTCACAGATATTTTTATAAATTTATGAATAAAAGATGTTTACATAATTATTTCTTTATAATATTGGAAATAATAAATGCTCAGTTGTAATTGGTTTACATATTTTTATAATTTGAAAAATATAAAATTAATCTAATACCTAAATAGTGCGTAACCTTTTTGTTGTTAAAATTCTTAACTTAGAGTTTAAAAAAAAACATTATACAATAATAGCGGTGTCAAGGGAAAACCCGTCCTTTTGACACACCTTTTGGTTTGAAGGTACATGGATTAAACTTTCTCACAAATCCTTAGTAAATAAGCGCGGGTGAAAAAAATTCCTGGCCCGACACAGTGAACCTAACTTCCCAGCAGTAGAAGCAGCAATGGATTCAATGTAGTCATTCCATCTGAGGTCATTTCAGGGAGTGAGGCCAAATAGGCGCAGTACGTTGCTCTCTAGGAAACTGGTGTTATCCATTCTGATGGTAGGCAAGAATGTTTTTCTATGGTGGTTGAAAGAGAGCAGCTTCGTTTGAGAGGCATTAAAATTTACGAGCCATTTGCTACCCCATTCAATCACAGTTGGAAGGCCTTTTGAAGTGCAGCAGCCAAGTTTACTTTGTCAGCCTTAGCAGATTTCTTATTGAGACGAGTGTAAATAGTAGTGTCATCTGCATAGAGGCCTACTTGGAAACTGATTACATTGATGAACACCAGAAAAAACGTAGGATCTAGGATAGAGCCCGCGTTTGTATGAAAGTATATGGAAATTTTCTCATTCAAAACAACTTTCTTTTCACGATTTGATAGGAACGATTGTATTAAATCAAACAACCATCCAGAAATACCGTAGCTCTGGAGCTCGCACAGATGGCCATCATGTCAAACCCTGTCAAACGCTTTCGATATATCAAGAGCAACTGCTCGAGCTTCGCCGTTCTTATCAAGAGCCTGGTATATATATTCAGTGGTGGTCGTCAGTACATCAGCGGTAGACCTGGTAAAATGGAAGTCATATTGTTTGTCAGAGGGAATATTGTGAGATGCCTAATTATTTCAGTATTAGTAATAGCATAGAATACCTTGCCAAAAAGAGATAAGAGACTGCTAGGACGATAATTAGAGTTTGCTTTCTCCCTCGGTGTTAAATATTGTGTGCAATTTTTCTTTATTTTTAAATTTTAAAGCACTGAGCATATTTTTGATTGCAAATAAATGTTTTTGTTTTTGTTTTAATTCAAATAAATATTTTTCCCATATGTGCATTGTGGTGCAGCGGATATCGTCTCGGAACGAGAAATCGGGGAGCCGAATTCAAATTCCAGTTGAATTCCTTGTTCCAGTTGAATTCCTTGTTTCACTTGAGAAAGACATTAATCGTCTCTTCCCTCTAGTTATGGATGAAATAACGGGACAGATTGGGTTCTATAGCCTTGGCTAGCAACCAGTCTACCACAGAAAGTAATGGCAACCTACTGCGGGATAATCTTCTGCCCAGTCAGTCATGTCTCTTTCGGGACATGATCGTCCAAGCGTGTTTTACGTATGGCACTTAACTGACTGATTCTGCCCACTCTTTTTATTTATTTATTTATTTATTTATTTTGCACCTATTTTAACATCGAGACAATCCCAATAAAGCTGGCAAGCAACATTTATTGCTATGACAGCTTATGACAGCTGAATATGTTAGATGCATTCTCTGTCAGCCATTTTACGTTTTCTGCCTTCATGAAAACAAAATGTTCCATAATAATTAGAACCATTAATTTTGACAAATTAAATTTTAACCAGTTTTTAAAATGTCTTTGATGTTATTTAATTCCAGGATATCCAGTAACTCTGTACAATTCTGGTTTTTACCCATTTCTTGTGGTTTTTATAGTTGCTTTTTTTATGGAGGTAAGTATTTCTTTATTTATATTTTATCTCTTGCAAAAAATAGTGGATGCTTTGTGTATATATGTTAGATATATTTGGGGGTCTTTCAAATAATTTGAAAATGAAGACTGATGGCAACGTAAAAAAACAAAACTCTAAGAAGATACTGAATTGATTTTGTCTGTATTTTGCCAATAGAAGATATGTAGGACTTTTTTTTTACCCATTTAATGGAAAAATGCAAAAAATAAAGACCATTTTACTTTCAATCATTTTCATTTAAAAAAAAATTAACAGATCGCTTTCCAATATTCATATTATTCAGATCTTTTGAAAGTATTGATTAATATCGGGTTCATTCCTTAAAGACAATAATCTCTGCTTGTTTTGTTTTTGTATTTTTCTTTTGTTTTTGTTTTTTGTTTTTTGTTTTGTTTTGTTTTGTTTTTTGTAGTTTTCTACACAAGACGATAAGTTTGTTTCAGTGCTGTTGTAGCGGATACTAAGTCCATTACAATACTTATATTTAGGATTCGACACGACGCACGATCGATCAGACACATGACACAGAAAAAAAGAAACAACGATGACGCCAATGTAACCACAGTAAACATTTATTAACAATAATAGAATTTGATTGAAGCAAAGTGAATAGAAGGAAAAAGAGTGTTCTCCTTTAGACTGTTACGGAAAGTCAAATGTACAATGAAAGATTGATTGGAATAAAGTTCTGAAAAGAAGAATAATGTACATACAGTTCTTGAGTTCCCATTGAAGTTTGTGTTGGGAAATGTGTGTGCACATGCATGTTTATTTAAGCAATAAATTCGCGCCACTGGTTGCTACCTGCAACCAGGCAGGTGTGTTGGAGTAAGAATTATACAGATGTTCCTCTACCACCTTGACGATCGTTGGTCCAGGATCGTGTCCTAACTGGCGTGCAACACGTGTATGACTCCTTAAATGGATGCACGGAATGTGCGAGAAAAAAAGGATTTAACACGTAAACACAGGATGACCAGTCAGGATCAACCAATCACTGCCTGCTAACATAGCGTGTCTCACAGAAAACACATATGTTGTTTTAATGCGTAGGTATAAACGTGTAAACATAATAATATTTTACAAATATGTGTTGGTGTGGGTGTGAATGTATGAAGCACACACTGTCATAAAAGCTATTCAGACATGTTTAGAATTGTAGTTGTCTGTTGTAATTATAAAACCTTCTTACAATTACAAAATAATTGTTTGAATCTTACTATCTCGAATTTATCAACCATGTCACTTACTGCCTATGATAATGCACTTAACGACATAACACAGACTGATACTCTTCTTGTCCAATAATGAAACTATCTTCTTATCATGTTCCTTTGACTGATATGGATAGTAATGCTCACATATATTATAACGATTATATTATGTCTCGACTGACTACACTGGTACTTTAATTAACACTCTAGCAGAACTCTGTCAGAACTTTGTCAAACAAAACTGTCCTTGAACTCTCTTTGAGTTCTTTATTTAATGTGTCTTGCATAGTTCATTTGTGTTACGAAAATCATTGTGGAGTAAATAAGACATCCCGTTTTATTTATTCCACAACAATTTCCTTTACGTCTCAACAAATGAAACGAGGGAGCAAAACAAAACAATCGATTTTTCTTAAGAACACAGCAAACAATTATTTTGAAGCCCTAAGCAAGGATCATTATATTAAGTTTTCAAACAAAGGCATAACTTTCGTGTATCCTGATTATAATTTTCATTCTGAAAATATTTTTAAGTTAAAAATTATTTAATTAGTCTAAATTTCTCATGGCCTGACTTTTATTCCTCAGTCATATTAACTAACTCATTTACAGTTGACTCAAACAATCTCTCCTATCACCAAATAACCAAATATAGTCACTTTTATTGTTCCTAAAGACAGCCCCTTTTTCTTATTTGACCATTTCCATATTTAGGAATAAAGTTTTGACAAGTTTGTTAACAAACACTATGATGCATTCCGAATTTTCATTTAACCATGTGTTTCTTTCAGGATTCTCCTACGGGACAATGATCTGGAGTATCACAGCACAAGTTAGCAATTTTGGTAACGTAATAAGTGTGAGTTCAACACCAGGACAAAAATATAGACATCTGTCTATATTTTTCATATTTATATTTTTACCAAATTCCTTAGAAGTGAAAAGATTTTACCAGTTAATTTTTTTCCAAATGTACTGCAGAACCACTACTTGCTTGTAAATTCCTACAAATTAGGATATTTATCTTTCTAGAATTGTTATGAATTTAAATTTTCTTTCAAAATTTATTATTCTTAAGTAATTATTTTAAATCGTGGAAGTCTATTCTTCTATGTACTGTCTCCTTTCAGGACATGGGCGATCACGGCTCTCCACAACATTTTGTCCTTTGTCCCTCTGAATAATATTTGCTTTTCTACTATCCTGTTCACTCAGAACTGTTTCTCACTGTCCCTCTTGCATTCAATATGTCCTGTGAGTGTCACATTCTCCAAGCCTTCTTTCCTAATTATGTGTCCCAAAAAATTTCAACTATTTCTGATTCTAAGCATAAATGTCTTTTTTCTTTCCATTTTCCTTAAAATTCCTTGTTACTCACATGCTTCATTTTTGGTATTCTCAGCATCTTTATTTTGCTTCAAGTCTCATTTTGGATCAAATTGCCCAGTATTCACTATTATAAAGGAGGATTGATATTAACATTGCAGTTCAACACTCTTTTCTTTGTTACTAATGACATTTTTGTGCTTCTTAATACTTTGTTTCAATTTTGAAAGAATTTTTTGCTATTGCTATAAATTTTTGGGGTTCATTATCATATTTCCCATCATCTGTTTAAAAAAGTGTCTATATTAAATTTCTATATTTGTATGATTTTGACATCTCCAACTTGAAAGCTCACATCTTGGGTTGGCTGTCCTTCTTGTTGCCAACCATAAGCTGTTTCTTTATACAATTGATTGTTATTCTTTTCTTCCTACATTTCTTTACTACCTTTTATACAAGTTCGTGTAGTATTCGTTCTGTATCAGACATCTACAAAGAATTATCTGTGTATCCTATATTAAAATTGTGCCCCAAAATAATAAATCCTGTGAGGACTTCTAGTTTTCTTAGGATTGCCTCACTGTATTTAACCTATACAGTGAGGCAATCCTAAGAAAGCCTTCTTTCCTAATTAATGTATACTAATCCAATGTTTTAATGGCGCCACACTGTTCTTGTCCTATTTCCAGTATAATTCTTCTATAAACTCTATTCTTCAGAACCAATATGTTTCACTTAGTTATGTAAATCATCATTTTCGCATTCATTTGTACCTGGCTTCTTTATCAGTGAGCCAAATCTACTAAGGTCTTCTAGGATGTCATAATCTGCATATATTTCATTTATTATTAACATAGTCTTCTCAGTGTTGAAATGTTCTAAGGCTGATAGCATCTCTACTACAACCCCATCTGGTTCTGATGCTTTGCTGCTGTTCATCTTGGTCAGTGCTGGTCTTACTTTAATATTTCTGGTCCATCCATATTTTTGTGCATTGTTGGTTTCTTTCTTTTTCATCATGTCAAAAATTTCATCCATATTTTTTCCTGCTTCACTTTCTTTCAGATGAACTTGTTTACCAATATCACTATAGTTATATAATGGATTCAGTTCTTTGTGTTTCCTCCTGGGCTTCTCCATGTCCACAGTATTTGGACACCTCTTTAAACTAAGAAAACTATACTATCAGAAACTGCTTATCTTGAAGCAGGTTTATCAGTGTAAACTGCTTATCTCTAAATGGGTTTTGCAATAATTGATGTCACAACAGTTTAGTAAAATGTTGGACATTGTTTTATTCCTGAAATTTTTAAAGAAAATTAGCCTTTTATTTATTTTTTTCTTTCAGACACTGATAATATTGATTGTTGTTGAGATCCTGCAGAAAGCTCATGCTATTCAAGTCAAATACAATAAGGTTGGTTTCCCATTCACTTTTTCAAGATGTTTCTTCTTTGCTGATAAAATCTTAATTTTTCAGTTGCCATAAGAAATAATAATTTTTCTATTGTCGGATTTGAATGAAGAGATTGATATATTGCTGATAAACTAATGTGTGATGAGAAATAAATTTAAAAGAATTATTTTAACAATAATTATCATTTTGGTGACATCTATTCATGAATTTTTTTAATCATTTCACCCCTAAGCAAGGCAGAACTGCCACTAGTGCATAGGGGGTTACATAAGAGGAGGGTGATAAGAAAGAGGAAAAAGTTACAGGGGTGTCAGAAAATGGATAAGTGAAGGATGAAAAAACTGGTGTGAGGAGGGTTACATGAGAGTATAGTGGAAAGGAAGAAAAACATGAAACAAGGATTGTCAGGAAAAGGATGTGAGTCAAGAAGATAAGAGATGGCAATTGACATCGCATTTAAATTCTTGGTGATTGTAGCTGTCAGTAAATATTTTATTCCTAACATTTTAAATGCGTCATTTTTCAGTTTTCTTATCTACTACTGCCTACTTTTTCCTTTTTCAGAAGAGAATGTAAATTGTGTTATAAGAAGCAAAAATTATTGAATGAATAAAAATTAACCAATAAACATTTATTTTAATAATTACATTGTTGTTTGAATACAGTTCAAAAACAAAAATATATATCCTATCTAAACAATTTTGTTGAAATGAAATCCTGAACAAATCAAATGAGGATCATGCAGCCATCTTATTTTGAATATAAACAAGATTTTTTATGTTCTCTTAGAACATTTTTTATTTATTGAAATTCAACTTTTCATTATTTATATTTGCTTTCTATAGATTGAGATCTTGAATATTGATGCAAATCAAAGGAATAGTTACTCATGCAACCATATTGTGCTGTATATAAGCAAATTTTTTATATTTGTTCAGGTTATTTCTTGCTTACCAAAATACATCCTATTTGTATTCGTTTTGTATATATTTAAAAGCAAATAATGGATTATAATTAGAAAACATGAAAAATATTTGACAAGCAAAAAGTATTAAAATGAATATTTTCTGATATGGACTCAAGCATGATTAAGTGTGATCCCTGCATGATTTATCCTAATAAAGGATATTCGGATTTATACTAAATTTAACTTAACTGATAATGTCAGTTCCCTGACTAACCCTACTCTAATCTACTCTAAAATAATTCCATACTTAACCATACCAATCTTACTCTGATTCTTAATTTCCTTTTCTGATTAATGAGAGTAAAATATAATTCAGATTAGAAGTAAAATGCACAGAGAACAAACCTGAACCTTCATAAGTGCTCTTAACTGGAAAAAAAAAATATTCCATAACACTATGTATATATGAATTCAATTTTTGGTCATAACAATCCCCTTTTGTATAGCTTTGACTACTTTTTTCTGAATAGGCAATCATCACCCACCCACTATTATTATTTAGCATTCAAACACTTCTAGCAACAATAATCAAAATTATCTTTTATATGTATATGTGTGTCAATCTGATACTATTATGTATATTCTTTCCATATTTATTGATTGATTTCTAATATTCATCATTTAAATCAAAATTATGACAACAGCAAAAATCAGTGATCCATTTGATGACTAACTCTCTACACCAATATCATGTGTAAATTGAATGCATGTATATTTAATGCTTAAATTCTCAATTTTAAGTTAATGAAGTGATCTAATCTATTAAAATTCCTTTGATTTCAACTCATGAGCTAACATTCATTGTATTAATAATTCAGTAATTCCCCACTGACCTGGAAGGAGTCTTGAACCTTATTCCGTAACCTTCCCAATGTCTCAATTCCCAGTGTCTCAATAAAATATCCCAGACTCCTGTGTTGTGAACAGGTTAATAGAAGTAGACAGACTTCACTTCCATAAAGTAGAGTTTTATACCTTGTTTTCTGTTTAGGAAATGGTTTACATGTTTTCTTTCATCTGTGGCCATAATATCTATCTTAACTTTTTGATGATCTGACTGATCAGTGGCTGTGACACTTCATTGTGAGGGTACCATGTTTTCTGATCACTTTATCTGACAATTAGTAAAAAGCCCAGATTCTTTGGTAGCACTTAGAGAAGCTGCTCTGATCAACAGTCACATAATATTGTGGTATTTATAATAACATGATGTGCATGTGTAGAGATCACAACATATATTTTTGGTGAGCAACACTGAGACCATATTATACCTTAGTCTCAGCCAAGTTCTGATCAGTTTGTATTGTTATTGATGACAAATAGTGATAACTATTTTGGCCTTTTTCTTTTTTCTTCTCAAAATATAATTTTCTTATAATAAATACAATAAAAGAAATACTAGAAAACCAGTACACAAAAAAATCACCTGCACCTCTCAACCTTTCTTTCTTCAATATGCATGATATCCATTAAAATTACTGCAGTACAGGATTTTTTCCATGAAACAGTCTCCAGATATATTTGCATTTTGCAAAACTAACTGAAATTCTTCTATTGCTACCAATGAATTCTCTACTCCAGGCTATCTTCCTCTTTGCCAAAAAATGCTAAGATACAATCTGCCAATGGTAAGGGAGTTGTCACTGAAGTTCCCAGATGATTATTTCATGTGCTTTCAACTTTTCTTATTGCACACTGTTAGCTATCTCTTTCTTCTTTACCACTCTTCCACTTCTCAGCACTGCAGTATAGTGGACAAAACTCCTGACAGTTTAGAAAGGCTCTCTATCTACATTCATCTGTGAACATTTTTGCATTTGGTAATTTTAATGCTCATCATGATAAGTGGCTAAACCATTCTCATCTTAATGATGTTGCTGGTATTCAGACTTTCAATTTTTCTGCTGTTCTAATTTCCAAGAATCCAGGGATTCAAGGGACAATTTCCTTGTCATTATGAGATTTTCTTGGATATAAACACCAAAGTTATGCATATGTATCATAGAATCTTTACAGCTTAAAGGAAGATAGCCTGAAACAGAGAATTTATTAGGGAGAATAGAAGAATATAATTTGGTTTCACCAATTTATATTCTTCAAATGCAAAGATATCCTGTGACCTTACAAAAGAAAAATTCTTCACTGCACAAATATGCTATAATGAGCATTTATTTGCAAAGAAAAGGAACAATGATTAAGATTGCAACAATATGTACTGGCCAAAATTCAGAATATGTATATAGTTGTTTGAAAGTCGGTAAAAATTATTCATCTTTAATTCATTAGTTGTTGTTTGGTAAGGAAAGCAATTATGTTTAAGGGTGTTGTTGATAGGGCCAGGATTTGACCAATTTCTTGGGTTGGTTAGCCAAGGTCATATTTGATGTCAGGAGAGATGTCTGGAGCATATTGGTGAAAAAAGTTGGTGTCATTGGTGGAGCTTTTCTTCAAGGTTGAAATTGACACTAGTAATATGTTTGATGCTTTGGTAGTTGTGTCACAAGGCCAAAGTATTGAAGCTGAACTGCTTATCATCTGAAAGTTGTGCCATTTTTATATCTCTGGTTCAACAAGTGCAGGCTCCCATGGAAATCCATTTTTTTGCAGAAATATTTGTAATTCTTCTTCTATATGCCATGTCCCTTCAGGACGTAGATGATCATGGCCCTCCACGTCTCCCTAACCCTGATGGCTCTTAGCACACTTTCTCCTGTTACCCCACCCAAACTCTGTTCTGTCATCTTTACTCAAACCCATTAAATATGTTACCTGTTGCTTTCCCCTGTCTCACTTTTCCTATATCTGCTATGTGAGTATCAGATTCTCATTACCTTTCTTCCTCATTACATGTCCCTGGAACTTTAGCTGTCTTTTCCTGATGCTGAGTATTAATTTCCTTTTCGTTTCCATCCTTTCCAAATCCTCATCATTGCTAACCTGCTTGATCCATGATATTCACAGTATCCTTCTTTAGAACCACATTTCAGTTGCTTCAAGTTTTTCCTTCATCTTTGATGAGATTGTCCAGCATTCACTGTCATACTGAAGAACAGATATCACATAGCAATTCAGTACACTCTTCTTTGTTTCCAGTGAAATTTTCCTGTCTCTGAATACTTTTCTCAGCTTCTGGAATGTGTCCTTCACCAAGCAAATTCACCTTTGGATCTTAGTGTCATACTTTTCGTCTTCTGTTAGAACACTTCCCAGGTAATTAAATTTTTGTACCTGGTTGATTTTAGTATCTCCCACCTATAATTGGCATTTTGGGCTCCTCTGTTTGCTAATGACCATACATTAAGTTTTCTTGTAGTTTATTTGTAGTTTTTTCTTTCAACTTTCTTCAGCTACCTCCTTTAGGAGGTCTTGTAGTTTCCTCTCTGTCTGCTATCAGTACTGTATCATCATATGTTGTTCAGATTGTAGCCGCCAATGATGAATCCTGGTATAACTTCAAGGGTCCTCATAAGAGTCTTGCTGTACAATTTGAATAGATCTAGTGAAAAGACACATCCTTGTCTTATGTCCGCTTCTATCTTTGTATATTCACTGAATTCGTTTCCTGTCTGTATGCAGGCAGTTTACTGCCAGTAGAAGTCCTTGATAACTCTAATGTCTTTTCCAAATATGTCGAGGTTGCTGAGAATTTCTATCAATTCTTTGTATCGTACTTTGTTAAATGCCTTTGCATGATCTATAAAACATAGATACGTGTTCTTTTTCATTTGTATTGCTCTTTCTGATAGCATTCTAAGCATAAATATTGCGTTCATTGTTCCAGTGTCCTTAACAAAGCTGCACTGTTCTTGTCTTGATTTTGCTTTGCTCTCTTTTTAGGCTGCAAATTGTTTTGTGGATCGGATGTGATGCTTTGAAGATGACTTTTTATTTCATTTTGCTTTTTTAGCACTCACATCTGACCAACATGTCTGGTGAAATATATTGGTGAATCAGAAAGAGAACTTGATTAAATAGTTTAACAAACATTGGAAAGGTTGAGGTGGTAGATGATTTTTTTTTTGTACTGGTTTTCTCATATTTCTTTTCATTGTATTTGTCAGAAGGAGATTTTGTTTCGAGGAGAAAAAAAAGAAGAAGTCCAAAATAATTATCACTACCTATTGTTACTCACAATATAAACTGACCAGATCTTGGCTGAGACTAAAGTATAATTTTGCCTCAGGGCTGCCTACCAGAGATATATGCAAAGGCCACCTATCCCTGCACAACATCACTCAACAGATACCTCATTATATGACTGTTGATCACTGAGACTCTCTAAGTTCCACTAAAGAGTCCAGGCTCATTACTACCAGTCAGATGTAGCAACCAGAAAACTGACAACCAGGTACCTACATAATAGAGTGTCACAGCCACTTATCAGTTAGATCACTAAAAAGTTAAGATAGTTAAATCATTATTGCTCTGGAAGAAAGAAATAACCAATTAAAACATATTCTAAACAGTAAAGAAGTGATAGATACTCCCATTCAATAAATATGGAAGTGCAAAATGTTTGTTTTGTTTTATTCATCAGTACAATAATACATCTCTAGAAGGTGTCAGATATTCACAATTTCTAGCAAAAGTTTTGACCAATTTGCACAAACTATTTCTTAGATCATCTAAGTTACTCACAGAATATGGAGCTGAAATTCTCTAAAACCATCTGTTGAAGGATGAACACTTATTTGGGAATAAATTCAGTCTTTTTCCACCTGAATTGCTGTCCTTGTATTTTTCAGACAGAGTTGTTGCCCTTGAATGAGTTGATGGATGAAGATACATGGGATGAACTGGAGGATAAACCAGAGAATCACGGTACACTTTGATACAATAATTGCAGGAAGAGATTTTGCCCTTTCTTTTCTACTCTTTCTTTCTTTCTTTCTTTCTTTCTTTCTTTCTTTCTTTCTTTCTTTTTAACTTCAACTATTAGTACTCATCAGCTTATAATCTGGCTTACAAGATTCTGGCTTGTAATTGAACCCTGAAAACATTTATTAACAAATCAATGCTATTGCTAATCAATATTGTCTTTTAGGATGACTTTGATATTATACCTTAAAGAATGATATATTTTTTTTATCAGGTCCAGTTTTGGCAGATCATGTCATACTTTCAGAAAAGAAAGGTATAAGGTCACCTGACCTGCATCTCTTAGGGGAGATGTTCTTGTGTTATGGCATTAGTCATGTTTTTGACTTACTCTTTATTTTTGATATGTAAGTATCAACTAATTAATTTTTATCAATACCTGCAGAAATAGTTGTTTTAATGATAATAAAGAACAGATTTTAATTCTTCACTAAATTAACTAACATAAGTTAAAACAGATAAAAAGAAAAATATGTATTCTCTTCAAAAAAGGCAAAATTTACTTGAATCATTCATTTTTCTTTTTAATATAAGCATCCCTTTCTTTTGTTACTAACACCTTGGTCCCCCTAAGTCAGCCACATGTGCTTTACTGAGAGGTGAAAATGAGATTTGTAGATAATCTAATTATCCTATATTTTCTCATTTATCAATATTTTTATTCAAATGCACTACAAGAAAGAATCTGTTGAATTGATCTCCATTTATATCTCATCCTTGTAAATAGGAAAAGATTTTAAAAATTTATCAAAACTAATCATTATCAGATCTGAAGATAAAAGAAGATGTGTGACTGATCCTAACTTGATGGAATGGCAATGTAACTGAAAATAAGGATCACTGGCAGATTCTGGTGGCCCATTATACAAAACAATGTGGATATTTTTATTTGATTTTAATTAAATAAACAAGACTAATAGTTCTTTAAAGTCACATAAACAGTGAAATGTTTAAAGAACAGAAAAACATAAAAGGAATTGAATATTCATTTAATTAAATCTTTCAAAAATGAATTTGTCCTGAAATTTAGGTAGTAGTATACTAGCCATAATAGGATAGGAAGTTGTGGAGAGCAATGATCGTCCATGTCCTGAATGGTCAGGACACATATAAGAAGAACTTATACACTGAACAAGACCTGAAATTTACATACCAGTATAGCAAGTGTGCAAAAATTGTATATTAAAATCATTTTTCTAAATGTTACTTCAAACTAATTTTCTCTTTTTATATTTTTAGGGTGGTTTTATTGATTGTGTATTCACTTGCTGGGAGTGAAGCCTGCAGTGAAATATTTGGAATCAAGTAACTAAACTTTTTTAATATTTAATGTTTTTATACTTTCTGTCATTACAATTTGTTTTTCTGAAATTTTCATTTTATATTCACAATGATATTTAGATTTGGTTGTATTTGGATTAAATTTCAAAATGGTAAGAATATCACTGGGGAAACATTGTAAATATTAAAGAATGACACTGAACCCATATTCATCAATTGTGTAGCTTTATATTGATATTATTATTCTACCCAGAATACATTATTCTGCTTAAATATTGATTTAAATGGTTATTTACAGTAAACACCTGATCATTGTTTAAGTAATTTAGTTCTTTCTGGTGTTTTCTACTTAAATCCATATATAAATATTCTTACTTATGAATATAAATACCCAATAATTAGTATCAGTATTGTGCCTGTATGTAATATTATCTTTTTTCTTTAATAACATTTCAAAATTTACCTGAGAACCAATCATCCTTTTTAGATCATACAAATTTGAAGATATTCCTGAACATACCATAATCATCAGTCTAGTTTACATGACAACCACAAATATCTCAAGTGATCAGAAAAGTTCTTTATTTATTGAAGAATTTACAAGATCATACCGTATGTTAATTCACTGCTTATGATCACTTATTGTCTGTTTCATTTCTTTCCTTCTAACTTCAGCTACATACATGTGATTCCTATATTCAGTTGGAGCCTTGCCTTCATTCTTCTTTTTGCTTTTAACCTCATCCAACCTGTTGTCTCTATACTTACCTTATTCACTGCAAGCCTTTTTACTATGGTTGTGAGTATTTTCATTTTAGGTTTTTAACAAAAATAAATAATTTGTAATAATAATGAAAATGTAAAATATTAAAAACAGAGATATTTCTTAAGTTTTTAGCCAGGAATTTTCTTTTATTTAAAATAGATTTGAAGTTTATTTGTCTTGATTTTAAGACATTTTAATTTTGTAATGAAAAAGAAAATATTATATTATTGCAGCAGCTAAATAAAACTATATTTAAACTGACAAGACAAGTTGCTTGGCTGAAAGACCCTTTCTAATGTGACTCAGTACAAATTCTGTAAATTAGGGGCAAGATTTTTAAAAATAGTTGTCTTAACATAAGAAAAAGTTTTAAGATGGCATTTTTATTATATAAATTTTCTGATTGTGTTCAGCACTGCAAGAATCATTTTTTTGGCACATTAATTGTTATTGTATTGATTGATTACATTTTCGAATTTGAAAACATTGAATTATGAAATTGAAATCACAAACTTATTTAATCACATTGTTTTCACATTGATTCCCTTCTGTTTATTATATTGTTTATTTATCAGGAAAATAAAAACTTCGTAATTGGGTTTGAGGCTGACTTTTGAAAAGAATTTGTGATTAAAGCTTCATACATTTAGAAAGTAAATGATTTGACATAAAGTTGGATGAAAAGTAGACATCATCTGTTAACAATGTACACAATTTGGCAAGAGCACTGAAATCTTAAAATTCTATTTTGCTTATATCTGTGATCAACTTTGCTTGAATATAGCAAAAACTTGGCATCATTGAAAAGAATAAATAACCTTCTGAGATGAATAAGTGTTTTGTTTTTATATTTAAAGCAATAACATTAGAATTTAAATATCACCATAACCTTATTAACATAAAGAAATTAACCATTTAGTTTTGTGGTAACAAAATTCATTTAACCTACAAATTTGAGATTGTCTATAAAATGTTTTTAATAAAATTTTATCAAGAAAGTATTTATATATGACTTTGCTGTATTTTTCATTTTTCATTTTGTCTTCTTTTAGGTGATTGTGACATTCTTTGTAACTTCAGAAGTGCAAGAAAAAGCCAAAAATAATTTTACTTACATTCAAGATTCTTTTTTGATGAGCACCGTTGCTTTAGGTAAGAAAATATTTTAAAATTCTGGTAAAATTGAATACAGGCTTTCTGCTTTTGTAATGTTATATAGTGAGTGTTAAGTTTGAAATTTCTTAAAATAAAAGAAAAACTATTTTGAGAACTAAAAATATTAATTGACTGTAAAATAAAAATTTTGCAATCTTGTAAGGGTAGCAATACTAAAATAGTAAAAATATAAGGCTGCTGGAGAATGAATCAATTGAGACATTGTTGATGAGAGGTAATGACTCCCCTCTTAATATCTACTTTAATCTACTGAGTGCCTACATCGTGAGAAAACATCGTGCCTACAATAGTGAGAAACATTGCTTGTGGCTTTGTAATTTGGAAACCAATTAATTATATATACAGTTGTAGGGAAAATAATTATGAATACCTTGATAACTTTTTCTCTTGTCACCCAAAAAGTAAGGGACTTGTCTCCCTTATTTCTTCTTTTTTTTCTTCTATGTGCCTTGTCCTTTCATGGTGTAGGCAATCATGGCCTTCCACATCTCCTAGTGTCTCTTAGCATGCTTTCTCCTGTAATATCTCGCAACCTCTGCTCTGTCATCCACCTGCTCAAGCCCTTCAAATATGTTATCTGTTACTTTTGTCCATCTCTTTTTCTCTCTATTTGGCCTGTTAGTATCAGGTTCTCCAAGCCCTCCTTTCTCATTGCATGTTCAAGGAACTTCAGTTGTCTGTTCCTAATGATCAATATTAATTTCTTTTTTATTTCCATTCTTTCCAACACTTCATCATTGCTTGCATGCTCCGTCCATGATATCCACAGCATCCTTCTGTAGAACCACATTTCAGTTGCTTCAAGCTTTTCCTTCATCATTGATAATATTGTCCAACATTCAGTGCCACATTGAAGAACTGACATCACATAGCAATCTAGTACTCTCTTTTTGGTTTCTTAATACTTTACTCAGCTTCTAGAATGTGTCTTTCACCATGCCAATTCACCTTTGGATCTCAGTGTTGCACTTTCTATCTCCTGGTATCTTCTCAGGTATGTAAATTTTTGTACCTGCTAGATTTTAGTATCCCCACCTGCATTTTGGGTTGCTCTTTTTGCTTATGATCATGTATCCAGTTTTCTTGCAGTTTATTTGTAGTCCATTTTGTCACTCTCTTCAGCTACCTTCTGTAGGAAGTCTTGTAGTTTCCTTTCCTTGTCTGCAATCAGCACTGTATCATCTGCATATCTTATGTTGTTCAAATTGTGGCCTCCAATGACAAATCCTGACATAGCATCTAGGGTCATCAAAATATTCTCACTGTACAAGTTGAATAGATCCGATGAAAAGACACATCTTTGTCTTAAGCCCCTTTCTATCTTTGCAAATCTGCTGAATTCATTACCTGTTGGATGAGCAAAAAAAAAAGAATAGATTTCATTTTTAAAAAGAACATGGGGAAAAAAATAATTCCTAATAAAATCATTATTTAAAATATTAAATACTCATCAAAAATAAAATAATTTTGTATTGTAGTGAACAAAACAAGATCTAGATTTAAAATTCAAATGCTAAGCACTGACTCATTGATTTTGTTAGAAATAAAAGACTCGAATTTACAAACTTTGCTTAACACACACAAAACTCTCAAAATTTCACACCTTGATGTGAAATGTTTATTCAACCAATAGAAAACTAGGAAACATCTAAAAACAAAATTCAGTAATCTACAATTATCAGAAACAAATTCTTTTACGGACTTTTTTGCAAACCGACGTGAAGTTTGTTTGTCATCCAATGGAGAGGCCAGAATCACATCCAGGAGTGAATTCTCAAATTAACTTTTTCAGCCCCACAAATGATATAAAAGATGGGCCAAGTTCGACTGTTGCCAGAGAGAAGAAGATGAGTGTAATTAACATGTACCCTTGACAAAAGTCAAGTAATCATTATTACTATTATCTCTTTCTTTCTCTCTTACCTCCTTCCTCTTCATTGTTTACCCATCTACCTTTTCTTATATTTGATAACCAAACAAAACCCTTTAAGACTGAGCAATAACTTCAAAGACATTTCTACCTAACGATAACACTCATACATACATACACACAAGATACTACTACAAACTCTTGATGCCATTAACTACTTACTACAATTTCTTTTGGAACGTTTAACTTCTAACAATTCATGTTATTCATTTCTAATAATAAAATTCTATTTAAACATACAAAAAGTTTATTCTTCCACAAATCCACCTTCTGATAATTCCGATGATATCTGATAAAACCTTAAGTTGTGTGGATTGTCGTCTATGTTGGTGAATTGGCCTTGTACCAGACATGGTTGACTGTCCCTACAGCTTTTAAGTGTATGCAAGTTCCCAAATATTCTTAATGGTTTTCTACTGTGTATTCAGTTAGTTGGTTTTTATTTTTAAAAAAAGTGGTTAGTGGGTACTGTAATGACAAAAGTACGCAGGTGTCGGCTTTAAAAAAGATTATCCAACTGAAAATACATGGTTCGCACATAGTGTCTTTTTATTGTCTTAGTCACAGAAATAGCACTTTCAAAGAGAAGAGTGCTAAAGCAAGGGGTGTCTACTCTTGATTATTCATAATAGGTACATTTGTACATGTCTAATAAGTTAAATTCTGATTTCATGTTTTTATTGCATATCTATAAAAACTTTTTTTTTTTTGCAGGAGGCAGTTTCTTTGTTATGCCATTTTTATTTCAAAAAATCAAAAATGATGCATCCCAGGTATTTTCTTTTAATGAAAGATCTATGGCTATTATTGAAATATTGAATTATTTACCTATGTGATATTTTAGATATTTACTATGCTTAGTTGTGCACAAAGACTGTCTGCCTATGCAAGATTTTAGGCTTACCAGACTGCAATCATACTTTAAACAGTAAAGAAGTGGTTGTGTTATAAATAAACCCATCAGATACAGAAAAGCAATTTAATAATGGCCAGAATAATGCCAATTCTAGGTGCATAGGGGTCGTCTATTCCTATGACTGCTCGTATCTTAGTGATATAGACTATGTAAATATTTTGTTTGTCAATAATAACCATTGCAATTCTAATATCTTGAGATGGGAGATATGATGTATTACTTACTACACAGTTAATTTCATTGTAACTAGCTATAGTGATCAATCATATTCAATAAAGTATAAAACCTAGCAGTGAAAGCTAGTGCCACCATTGATTGTTTCAGATAAGTGCACAATACATTTTGTCTCATTGTTCACTTTTGTCCTGCATAGCACAACATTAAGCATTATACATGAAAGCACTGGAAACAAATCTAATTTATCTTTACTTTAGTTACATCAGTCCTCCAAAAAAGCACAATTTTCATTGATCTTGTGCCAGTCTTTTGTTTTGCATCTACTATTTCTACTTCATTTTTCTTAGCTGACCTAAAATTTTATCTGATAATCATGAATGTGTAATTCACTATTTGAACAATATTATCAGTCTGGAGAATAAAGTTTGCTTGTTTATTGAATTATAATGAGAGATACCTGCACACAACACTTACCCTTATTTAATTTCAAACATTGTCATAAGCTGACAAAGCACAGGGAGGATTCAGTTCATGTCTGCTGCAAGAGTATTAGAATGCCAGAAACTTAATTTGCTTTGACTAAAATTTAAACTCACTTTTGTTCAGTTAAGCGCCATATGTAATACACGCTTGGGCAATCCTATCTCAAAAAGACATGACTGACTGGGTAGAAGATTTCCCCACAGTAATTTGTCATTACTTTCTGCAATAGTCTGGTTGCCAATCTGTCCTGCTATTTAACCCATAGTTGCAGAGAGAAGACATGGATTAATATCTATCCAAAGGGTATTTGCATGTAAGTGAATGCAATAAATTCAACTGGAACTCATTTCATTCATACCATTTATCAAGTTGCTAGAAAACATATCCATTCATTCTTCTAATCTAATTTTTGAGTCAAGCAAGTTAGTCTAATATTCTCATTCTTTACATTATCAGTATTTTTAATATTCCTATCTAAGTTACATTTGTATTAAGTTATTACTAAATAGTGAACACTAAAATAGATTTGCTGCCTCTCACCTATATACACACAATTCCTTTTTAGTCATGGTACGATATATTATGTAAATAATGCCCTTGTATTTTACTTAAACTTTGTGTTTCAACTCACTTTATTACAACATTTAAAGTAGTTGCTTTTGCTTCTTTGTTTAACATTCATTTTCAGATTAAAAAATTTCGACTTGCTGTTGTAATGGCCCTTGTCACTTGTGTAATTCTGAATATTTTGTGGTAAGTAACACAGAAAAATATGCAGGCATAGTTATTCTTTTTTAAGTTTATTTTTATCTACATAAAAATAATGCTCTGTATTTTTGTCTGTTTTCTGTTCTATAGCCACAAATTCGTGTAACTTTTTATTTTGAAGAAAAATTAATAGTAAAAAATATTTCATGATTATAGTTGAAATTATGTATTTTGTTAACAATGGTAATAATGAAATCCAACAAATGGCTAATATTGCCAGTTGTAATAGTAAAGGAGTTCATTATTTGCTGTTCTAATTAAAGGCCAGAAAGATACATGTGTGGTGAATAAATCAATGCAGAATCATATTACAAATATTTTGAATCAAATTTTAGAATCTGCTTAATGAACAATACAGTTTTTAGCAGACTCTATTACATGTAGATATGTAAGTATGTGCACTTGGACACCCCTACAACTACATGTCATATATATATATATATATATATATATATATATAATATTGGAATTATTTGTTTGAATATTATTTTTTAATTGATACTCATATTTGAGTAGATAATCTGTTTTTAATCTAACAGTATATTTGTTTCTATCAGTATATTTGTTACAAAAATACGTGTCATTCGGCAGGATTTGAATCTGCGACCCCTATCAACATAGGGGAAACCACTAATTGATCTAGCACGTCTTAGACCACTTGACCACAAATGATACCATAGTCAAAATGAAGTCAAATCAAGCCTATATAATTTTTGATTCTATGCAAATAACCATCTCTGCTCTGAAATGTATCATAATGTTAACAAATGTAAACAATGTTATGAAAAATCCCAAAAATTAATGAAATGGTTTAACAACCAACATATTGAAATATATTAATATATATATATTGATATATTAATGTATATTTTGACAGCAACCATTCTTTCAAACATCTTTCATTAAATATGCCTGACAGAAAGAAAGATTTAATTAATTTTTATTTTATAAATATATATATATATATATATATATATATATATATATATATATATATTATTGGCAGTAAGTTTGTTGTTGTAATAGACATCTTGAGGACAAGCTTCTGTGACGAGATCATCATGACCATAACTGATACCATTTCGACATCACTGCAGCAGGCTCTGTTCCTGAACCAGCGAGCCAACCAGCCGGGCAAACGTGCTACACATTAATATATATATATATATATATATATATATATATATATGGCAAAAGGAAACATAAAACACAAAACTCATTGGTAACACATAACACAAAAATTTAGTGTAATGAAAAATTAAATAAAAATCCTAAAATGTCAGGATTTCAAACTTTATTGTTGGGTACTATATTAAGAATAACTGTACATGCTATAAGAATTGAAAATATTTGAAATATTTTTGAAGTAGATGAATTATATTTTTTCAGGTGCTGGGCTGTGCTTGAAATTGTACCACAACACTGTACACCTATGGTTGGAACTAATGATTCTTCTCATTCTCCAGTTACATGCAACTCACTGGAAAGGTAAAGCATAAAAACCTTTCTTTTCTTAAATTTTCTGAGATTTTTTCTATTTAAAATAAAAAAATATAAATTCAAATTCAAAACTTAATAATTAAAAGAAACTTTGAGTTGCAAAAATAAATTTTCAAAATATAAAATTACCATTAAAAAACATTTTCTATTTTTATCTTTTTCTTTAGTGCAAATGAAAATGGAGAAATCGTAACAGAGCCACTAACAAGAGTGAGTTTTTTCTTTCTTTTTAATATCTTGGATATTATTGACAGATTATATATATATATATATATATATATATATATATATATATATTGCGTATTTAGGCAGCAATTTTTTTTAGACATGTCAGATTAAATAAATTGCAAACATTGTGTCTGCTTATTTTTAATAAAATCAGTTCATACTCACAGATAATTTTTCACATATTATAATTGAAAGATGTCAGAAGTGAGCTGTAACATTGACAGATGTTATTATCATTCATTTCTCAATGTTCCCAAGTACTTTCAATCTCCTTTCGAGATCATCTTCAGGAATGTGAGTTATGGTAACAAAAAATAACCACAAAACTGTGTTGCTAAAACTTACTGTAAATTTTTTTTTTCTTGCATCAAATATAACGGTTGACAAATTGCTTAGCATTCATTAGAATGTGAAAATTATCCTAAACGGAATTTTTTTATATGTTGTAATGTCATGGTCATGCACATGTTAAAACATGAAAAAACTGTTCTTTTTACAAACATTTCAGAATATTACTAAATGATAGATAGATAGATAGATAGATAGATAGATAGATAGATAGATAGATGTAAGCAGTTGTAAATTGAGGGAAAATTTTGCTTCAGGTTTTGTTTCAAGATTTTTGAGCTTTTAGTAATTTCTTTGCTACAACTGAAAAAATTTAAATCTATTTGCTTAATAATTTTTTAATTAAATAAATAAACGTGAAAATCAATATAAAGTACAAAATAAGATTCTCTGGTCTCACAAATGAATGCATTATTACCAAATTTAGCTATAATTTTATCTTGCAAAAATTATTTATGAAAATGACCTGAATAATATTATATTGCAAAAAATATAATATAACTAACTAAACTGATTTATTTTAATTTTTCTTTACAAAAACTAAACTCATTCCATTTGTTTTTCCATGTCAGATCATTCGCTATAAACATCCATCTTTTTTTTGGGTGGCTACAGTTGTTGAAGTGTTTATAACAATAAGCATTACTGTCTCCTATCTGACAATTGGTATTGGCATGCATCATATCAGTAAGTTATCAACATTGCTTGCTAAATTTTAGCATCTATACATTCCTCTTCATTCATTGTTACATTATCAAATATTATTTGATTTTTATACACATTAAAATAACGTCATTTTTTACTATTGACATTTCATTCCAAGGTAATGAAAATATAAAAAAGATTCATTTTTTTTTATTAATAAAAATATAATAATAAAAATTTAATTCCTTTTTAATAATTTTTCTTTGAAGTCTTTTTTTCTTTTGGAATTGCATTTTATTCTTATTCTTTTACCCATTATTCACCTTCATTTTTATTTATTTTTATTCAGTTTGTGGTTTTGTTGAATCTAATTTGTCAGCCTGTTTTTCACTAAAATATACAGCTAAATCCACTAAAAATGTGAATATTGGAAAAAAGTAAGTTGCTTTTCTTTTGTTTTATTCATTTCCATAATAAAATCTCATATAGAAATTACCCCAAAGACTGAAATCCAAGCAAACAGCATATAACAAAATATAAATTTCTGACCACATTAAAAAATTATCTATTTCTGTTCCCACTACTCTAATCCTCTGGGACTTGATTTGGCTTAAGTAGACTTACTTTTATTGAAATTAATATTAAACTTCTAAATTGCTATTAAACCTATGAAATGTTTAAAAATTCTTAATATTTTGGAATGTTTATTTTGTATCAGAAATCAAATCTTGATACAACAGAAAATTACCAGAAATATTTTCATGTATTTAACTTAATATAACAATTGTTGAGTAGCAATAGTCATATCATGTCTCTGCATGTAGCAATAGTTGTGACATATCTCCCCATGTCAAGTATACCACAATGGATTGCTGCACAGCCTCTTAACTTCTTATTACTTAAATAGTGCTAGGCTAATTTGCATGGGATACTATATCCTCCCTGAACTGGAGTGATCATACACCCTTATTTTTCCTGTCACACCTTCTAATTACTTTTGTCTTGTACTACCCTTCTGTTTGCTCTTCTTGTCGTCTCTTCAGTGGTGACCTTGGTCTTTTTTCACCCTCCTCCTCATAATCATCATCTGTTTTTTTACTTTCACTTAATTCCATATCCTACTCAATCTCACTTCTGCAACTCTCTGTCTCTTCCTGCTCCTGTATTTCCATTTCCTGCTCTGCACCTTCCTTTCTCTTCACATTCTTTATCTTTCATCTCCATATTCTCCAACACGTTCCTAATTCTAAACTGGTCAGCATGCACCAAAATACACTGCCCTTTTTTTATTTATTGCTTTGTTGTTTCCTTTCTGTAACAGAAAATTTGCCTCTTCCAAATTCACCACTTTGTTTTTCTTATATCACACCTATTCCTCATAGCCAAAAGACATTTTTATAGAGGTGCTGATCTGCCTTCCCATTAGTGCTGCATGTGAGACAGACCTATAGCTAAGAACCATTTTTTATAAGAACACCTTAATACTCTCATTAATAGGTGAAAACACCTTTAAGTCATTTTCACAGTTTGCACCATTCTTTCGGCTATTCCATTAGATTGTGGATGGTATGGCAGTGTCTTATATCAGACACATCTAATCTGTCTTAACCAGACACACAAACCCTTATCCCAAAATTCTGGTAAATTGTCTGTAACTACTGTTTGAAGGACTCCATTTATTAAAAACACAGTTTTTAAAACCTGTTTTACTGTGGCTGTGCTTCTATCCTTTACTTTGATCACCTCTGGCCAACCTGAATACATGTCCACTTGTATTAAAAATGACCACATATCCCTGATATGCACATGGTCCATGTGCACTCTAACCCAGGGCTGTGCCACAATGAATTTCTTTCTGTTTCAGGCTTCTTATCTCATTACACTTTGGACACTTCTTAATATACTCCTCAAATCCTTTAAATACCCCACATCACTTACAATTTTAACCTTCTCTGTGTTACTGTTATGCCACAATGCATATTATCATGCACTCCTCTCAATAAGTCTTTTCTCAACACCTGTGGAGATACTATTATCTCTCCATTACATATCATACCATTCTCTATGGTCAACTTGTGTCTTGCCTCCTTGAATGGTCAGTCTACGAAGCAACTGTTCCGTCTATTATTGTTTCCATCACTGCGTAATACTGGATCCTGCTTGGTTTCACATTTAAATCTATTACAGGAAGCTTGTTTGTCTCCATCCTGTGTATTATTCTATCTTCACCAGCTTTGTGCTCCTCTTCTGTTCCATTCACAAACTGTAAACTTGACAAGGCATCCACATTAGGAATAGTGTTTTCTTTCATATGTATTGTGTCAAAATCAAATGCCATGATTTTTTATCACCCAACAGAGTATCCTTGAAGACGTAACCTTTGGTAACTCTTTCCTTGGGCTTAAACTAAATTCCAACGGCTTGTGGTCTGACATCATCAAAAATCTTTTACCTAACAAAAAATTCCATGTCCTCATCATGCTCTATACAATCACTAACACCTCTTTCTCAATATTTTAATAGTTAATCTCTGCTAATGTTAACCTCCTTGACAAATACAGAATTGAATGTTCCTCTTGTGATAAAATGGCAGTGATCACTTTTTTACTTGCATCAGTGGTTATGTTTAGTTCTTTTTTAGGATCAAACACTTTAATTATTGGTTTTCACCTCATGATTGTCTTTAGTGATTCAAAAACACTATTTTATCTTTGCCTCCACTCAAACTCATTGCTCTTCTTGCATAACTCTGCAAATGGCTCAATTATTTCACTGTAACTTGGAATATACTTGCTGTAGAAGCTTATCAGCCCCCCAAAAGGACTCTAATTCTTTCTTATTCATTGGAATTGCTATATCTGTAAACTTCTTCATCAACTTTTCATCAATTGCCATGCCATTTTTTTATATCTGATATCCCAAATATGACAAATTCTTACAATCCAAATTGCATTTGTCTCTGTTTACTGTTAATTCTGCCTTTTTTAATCTTGTTAATATTTATTCAGTTTTATGCTTTAATTCATCTTTGGTTTTTTCTCCTACCCCTATATCATCCTGGTATATAATTATGTTGCTTATTTTTTCTAATAATACTCCCTCAATTGCTTTCTGAAAAATGTGACTTAAGGTCTTAATCCTAAACGATAGACGAGTTCATCTTAGCAGACCTATAGGGCTGTTGATTGTAATAACTTCTTAAAACTTCTCATCAATCTCAATTTGATTGTACACAGACTTAAGATCAGTTTCAACAAAGTATTCCATATTTGCTAGCTTGTGGCTCAAAATTTCAATATTCAGCAACAGAAATGAATATTTGATAATTCACTCTTACCTTGTAATCACTACATATCCATAAGTTTCCATCAGCTTTTTTTATCGCAGCAATAGGTGATGCCCAGTTACTTCCAACCTTAACTCACCTTTTCTAGAATGCCTTGTTGAATCATTCTGTTTAACTTTGCTACCATCAAAGGAAGTATGTAAACTGGAACTTTTCTCGCCTCTATATATTTAGGATGATAATTCTTTTTCAACCAAATGCTCACTTTATACTCAACAATCCTATTCCACTTTCTCATGTCTCTATGGAATTAATCAGCTTTGCTATATCCACCTTTAATATGTCAATCCGTAACAACCCATGATCTTTATGGCATACTACCACTATGATTGGAATTACTTCAAATCACATACCAGTTTCATAGGTGCCTTGAAAGAAACTCATTGTCTTTATGGTTAATTCATAAAACTGGCTTAATTTCATATAGCTTTTTTTAGTTTGGGTCTTCCCAACTTAATCCAAAAATTCTTTGATAATAAAGTTATTTTGCTACCAGTATCCACCTGCATACTAAATACATGACCATTTATTCTTATAATCTATCAACTTTTCTTTTGTGCATTTTCTGTAAATAATCCAGCTTCTTCTTCTTCAGAGGAGGAGGAGGAGGAGGGGGATGTTTTTCACTGTTCACATTTTCTCTACTTTCTTCTTATATCTACATACACTCTGAAAATGATTCCTTCTTCCACAATTCAAGCATAGTTTTCCTGGTGCTGGACATTTGTATTTATTTCCTTCATATCTTCCACAATATTTGCATTTCATTCTCAATTTGGTCATATTCATCCTGTACACTTCAAGCTCTTCATTCGCTTGACTGAATTCTCTGATTAACTCTAATTGTTGTAAAAATTCTACATTTGTTTCCAAATTCATTCGACTGCTTTGCATGTACTCCAATGTTTTTTGCTTATGACTTTGATTTTGTAATCCTCAATCAACATTAGAAGAATCAATTCATCTTCCACAGACATTTCTTGTGTTCCTAACTTTACAAACTCACAATACTTACTTTGCTTCTTATGTCTATCCAAGATGCATCACAGCTTTTTCTGACCACTACCTTGCTTCCAGAAACTTGGTCCTTTTGGCAATAACCAATTTTTTCTTGGGTTTAATGTTCTTTTTAATGACTCTGACAATTTCCTCAAAAGTCATTTGTTCCAACTCCTTTGGATAAGATTTGATAGAAATTCTCATTAAAGCCTCACATCCTGCAGTAGCTAAAAACAAATCTGTTATCTGATTCTATCTTCCTTCTATCCTTGAGTCCTTCAATTTTTTAACTTTTGCCAATGCCACAAAAGCTTTCATCCACTCTTCAACATGCTCTGTCAAATGTCAAATGAACCCAAGGATCCTATCAGCAATGCCATTGTTGAGTTTTATATATCTCTGTGTGTAGCAATAGCCATGACATGTCTCTTTATGTAGCAATAGTCACAACATAGCTCTCCATGTCAAGTGTGATGCAATGGATTGCTCTAAACTACTTACTACTTATAAAGTACCAGGCTAATTTGCATGAGATACTACAAACAATAAAATAATATATTACCTTCATGTTTCACTGAGGATTCATAATATCATTAAAATATTGTAATCATTTTGCTTCACCAACTGCTGTAGTAAAGGGGTTCAAATATTTTGAGGTTTTATTTTTATTAATGTTATTTGCAAAGAACAAATTTTAAAAGCTGAAACGCTGTTCCTTTTTTGGCAAGTAACCTTTAATTGTTAAATAATTGGACTAAAATATTTATTTATTGTAAATGTTTCATTCATTTTCAGATGTGCCTCAATTTTTTTATCATTAATAATCTTTGGAATAATATTTATAATTGCTATGTTGAACCCAAAGGTAAGTGAATATATAAAAAATATTGTACTTGAAACTTTTTATTTTTTATACCAACTCTGAGAAGAATTCTGAGGACATATTTGTGCTATTTTCCATGATAACAAGAACAAGTACCAACAACAAAACTGGTAGATTTCTCTATACCACTTCACTTTAATAGAGATTAAACCTTTCCAGATCCACATGTCTGGTTAATGCCAATCATCAGTAGTTGGAACCAATCAATGAAATCAATCTCTTTACAGTCGAATGTTGATGTTCAGTTTGTAAACTTAATAGAATTTAATGTAAAAGGAAAAAAGAGTAAGTCTACAGAATTTAACTTCTGCAAAATAACAATAACCAATTTAATGCTCATAGTTACAGTTTTATTAACTCCATATTCCCTTAAATTAACTAGGTGGCTTTCTTACTGATGAAGAATGTCTCACCGGAAATTAAAAAAAATGATAATTATAAAAATTGCAGACGATTGTTCTTAGCTTCAAATTTTACCCTTGCCAGTTTTCAAACCTTGTACTCCTAGGTACCTTCACTCATTTAAAATAGCTAGACTGAATTTTTAAAAATAAAAAAGTTTTCTTGAAGCTTTTATTTTAGTTTTAGATGAAAGTTAAATGATTAAATTTACTATTTCCAGTAAGCAAAATACTCTGGTGTATTTCAAACAGATATTATATTGATTGGAATCTAAAATTTTGAGATTCTTTTTTCATTTTTCAATCTTTCGGTCATTTTTGTTGAGCGATTGACACATTTGTAAACAAAAGTTAATACTCAGTTTTAAAAACTTTGCAAAAATAAAATATACATCTGTGACACATTATTTTAATGTTAGATTAATCTGATTTACATAAGTATTACTTATTTACATCATGAAATTTAGAATAAAACTATTTCTTAAACACTATGTTGAACTTTCTGACTTTTCCCCTGTATTTGAAATGTGATGACAATTCAACAGATGCGAGATAAGAATATGGTGACCAGAATTGATAAAAATAAAATTGTCCATTTTTTTTTCATGTAAGGAGAACAAACCGTGAAACACATGACTTTTTAATGTAAACACAGAAATTACTAAACAAAAAAAGACTTTAAAAACATTAAAAAAATTACGATGACTCGATGATGTTTAACCTTTCCAATTTAGTAAATAATCTTCACTTAATAACCTTCAACCTAACGTCTACTAGTCTTTGAAATATTTTTGTAATTTTATAAATTATTATAATTAAAAATTTCATTATTAATCAAAAAAAGTTTTTCTTCAGACTATAATGTCATTAATTTACCTTATTTATCAATGCAATTAAAAGATTTTCGATAAAAGGAGCTAAATAATTGAAAAAAAAAATGCTTTACATTCCCCAATGAGTCCTAACTAATAATAAAGCCAAACCTGCAGCTTTTAATTTCAAGAGGTGGAGTAAGACATGTGAAAAAATGTTTCAAAAATAATTTCATTTAATTGTGAATAAGTCCTGAAAAATTATTTGATTTTTGCAAGAATTTCCAAATTAATGTGTTTGTCAATGAATTATGTAATATTACGTTTTTTATTTTAAACTTTCACTCTGGTATCTGCAATTAAAAATAATTAATTTTACTTTATCAGCGATCAACATAACTTCTCATTTCGTTCTTCAAATTTCTGGTCCAGGTTTTTTGTTTCCTCTTGAAGCCAGAGTTGCATTTGATTTGCCAAATCATGTTTTAATTTTCCGTTTATATAAAATAACTTAAATTTTTCTTTTTCTTTCAAATAATCAAATCAGTAAAAAAAAATTAAAGAAATGTAGGAAATAAATTTTGAAATTCGTTTGTAACCATTTAAAAGGCAAGAAAAAAGTGAAATTTAGGACATAAATTCTTAATTCTGATGACTATCTATATTATCATTCCAATAAATATCATAGAACAATTACTAAATGGCAGCTTGTCGGCAATTTGCCGATCGATTTATTTTTAACAGTTAAATTTTGTGCACTTTTCTTGAAAGCAGGCTCCAGCTAGCTTTCTTAATTTTTATAAAACTTGCAATCTATTTGGCTAATTTATTTCTAAAAAAAATATTTCCGCATGAGACGTAATTTTCCCGTCGAAGTGTTTTGAGCCACTTCTGCTACTATTTAAAAAAAAGAAACCCCAGCAAGAAAGTCAGTCAGCGCCAGAAAGATGAGAGAGAAAGAAAGCAAAAACTACGCTTCACTGATGTCACATTTCATGCTAATACATTTATGACAACTGCTGATAGTAAAGACTCTTTCTACTGCTGAAGCTAGTACACAAAAATGCATCTTTTATGTTGAATTCCACTGTAATGTGAAGAATGAACTCCTTCAATTTGTTTTAATAATTTTGGAAACCTTGTTTATATGGAATTCAACTTAATACTCTTTCTTGTGTAAAAATGAATTTTGGAAATGTACTTAGTGTCTGATATTTTAAACATTTTTCTGTTTATCAAATCTACAAACTTTTAATGTGATGACTTATCTTGAAGTAATCTACTAACAATTGTGTAAATTTGTAAATAAATTCCTTATTTTGTGTTAAATATACATACGTGTTTCATCGTCATTATATGATACTAAGCCCCCTTCCTTCAAAAAGAAAATGTAGAATTGCACACACGCAAAATTGGATCAGCAGAATCATTATAATCATTTTGAAAAGCAAAACAGACCAAGACAAATTTCGCAAACCAGTGTGAACATTAGGATTCTGGATTCCGATTGGACAGGAAATAACAAATGGAACGATGTTTCCCGTCATGTTTCTTAACACCTAAAGAAATACGTTTGCAATTGGAGCCAACCACATGATCTAAATTGACTACTTATTCACGTTTCTCCATCAGCCAATTCAGTCAGATGGAAGCAAAGATCAGACCGAACACCACCGTAATGTAAAAGAGAAATTTCAATCCGCCAAACCGGACATATGTCCCAGCGACACACATTCGCTCTCCCTTTCCTTCTTGTTTGCAATTTTCCTTTATCTCTTCTTCGTCATCGCTCACACGCCGTCAACAAAAAAGAAAACAAGACATTTCAACTTACTCCAAAAATTAATGCCAATAAGTACATTTTCCCTCTGATCTTTTATTTTTCACTCACTCACTTTTTATTACCGTAAAATTGATCGCTTTTCTTTCCTTTTCATTTTCTTGCTATCTGTAAAAAGAAAGAAACAAACAAAGACATTACTATTACTTTGTTGATAGACAGCCAACACATAGCCTTTTTATTTTTTTATTTTTTATTGTACACACATTTCGCTACAACTACGAACTCTGGATTCGTTTAACTCTTTACTTCACTTTCTCGTAGAACATTTTAACAGTTAATTATTTCACTTTCTAAAAAATTGATGTTATTCTCTGTAAATAAATTTCCACTTATTTATACAAGCGAAACAGCTTTTCCATTTGTTCCATTTTCTGATACTTTAAATTGTGGGGAATTCAGTTGTGTTTGGTACAAGGCCAATTTGAGAAACATAACCAAGGCTCCTAAAAAATAAGTATTTATTTAAAAAATTCCAAGCAGAATGTGGTAGGGAGATAGTCAGGTTTCGCATCTGTTTCTAACATTAATTAATTTATATTTATTATTACTTTGCAGGAATTTCTTGATGTGATTGAGAAATTTACATCAATTATTTCAAACATTGAGAACATTTTAATTTTTATAATGTTCATTTTAACAAGAAAGAAAGAAAACAAGTAAGTAAAAAACAATTCAATGTCTGATATTATTTTTCTTTTTTTTCTGATCTATGAAATATTGAAAAAGGGGGGGTTACCCATATATTTTTTTTCCAATTGTCTGCTCTTTACTTCATGGCAACTCGCAACAACTTTTTCTAAGATTCATAAAATAAATTTATGTAATGTTCCATTAGCTCAATGAAAAGTGAAAGTGATAATTTTTATTATTCTTTATATTGCAGACTTGTTATCTACTACTTTTTATGAATAAATGTAAATTATAAGAACTGGTGTGACAAAAAGGAATATTAAAAATGAAATGTGAAATGGATGACTTATCTCAGTTGCACTTTTACTATGTAAAAAATGTTAGGATGGGCACATGAGACATTAATCTAATAAAGGTTAACATTTCCCACATAAAACATAAAATAGTAGTAATCTACCAGTTAATTACACTATTTACATTGTTCAAACTGTTGTTCTCATCGTTTATGTCATATTCACAATGTTTTGGTCATTGTAGACTCCAGCCTTCTTTAGGAGATTAGAATATTGGGGTAAATTGTTCTCGTTCCATGAGCCATGCCGATTCCCGATGTCTTAGTTGATATCTCCCTTTAACTTGACACTCTAAGTTCAATACCTGTAGTCAGGTATTGAACTCACAACTGTTTGGGTCAAGTCACTGGAATTAACCAACTGGGTTATGTGTCAAGGAAAATAATATATATTGACCAATGAGAGATGCTAAATAGTAGAGCAGAGGTGAGCCTAAATTTATGTATAAATCAGGCTCAGGTCAGTAAATATAAAGAAAAGACATTTCAGCAGTAAGGATAGAAGACCTTTTGAAAGCGAACAGAAGATCTTTTGATAGCGAAAACTTTTTGAGTGCAAGAAAGAAGGCAGGTCAACGTCAAAGAAGGCATTGACATCTAGAAAACACCAAGAAAGCTCTATTACCAACCAACCACAAAGGATGAGAGAAAGTGGAATTCCAGCAAAAATTCTCATAATGTTGGACACCCTAAAACGAAAAGATTTCTGAGAAATTTGTCAAGAACAAACTGTGAAAAGAGACTTTTGGTAAAAAATGAGTGTGTCCCTAAGATGCCCATTGTTGCAATTAACAAGTAGATCTTTTTGTTTTTATTCAAAGGTGGTTTGCACCTATGTTTTTTATTGCCTTATTTATTTTCTCTTTTCATCATTTAAAAAAAAATTGTCTCCTCTTGAGGTGTAAATTTTTACCTATTTTTCACTTGCGATCCTTCATCATAAATTATCCTGCCTTAATAGGTACTCAAAGGAACTCTTGTGCACATTTTTGTTTATATATATTTTTTTTATAGTAAACTGTGAATAAATTTTAAAACTTTATGCAGAGGTTGTCTTGTGTTTTAAAATGTTGCACCTATCAATGTCTTCTTATTTCTCCTAAGAATTTGTGTCTGGCACAAGAGCTTGGATGTAATAGAAATAATTTTTTTATAATATTTCACACAATATATTATTCTTTAATATAATTCTTATATGAAATATACAAGAACTTAAAGAAAATATGAGAAATATCTTCTTTTCTTCATTTTACTCTTGAAAATAATAGCAGACATTTGTAAGCAAATAAAATTAATCATTCAACATTTTTCTGGTGAAACATCTAAGTTACAGTACTTTAAAAAATGAATAATTTACTTGTGGATTTTATAAAAAGTTAAACTTGATTGTTAATGCCTCAGATGTTTTAGGGCAATTTGACCATTTATAAAATATAAACTTGTAGAAAATGTTCTTTATGATAATTATTAAAGGTTATATGTTTGATTTTTTTAAAGTAAAATTTTAAGTGTATTTAGTGTGCCAAAATTATTTTCCACCATCTTTTGAGATTTGCGTCTCATCAAATAATTGACTTTCTCTACCAAAGAAAGTCCCACTAAAGTCAATACTAATCTAGACAGTAAAATGTTTGCCATCTTTTCCTATTCTCACTCATGCTTTTTACAAATTGTTTTTTGCAGCAATGTGAAGATTCCTCTTCCCTTACCCAACATGGTGATGCCTTTCATCTTTCTTCTTCCTTTATATTTTGGATTTGCCATTGGCTATGATATTTATTACTCAGTTATGTCTTATTTGCATCATGAAAAAGACAAGTCGTATTTACCTGAACTTTGATGAGATTTACATCACACCTCATCTCTTTTGAATGTTACTTCACCTTTTCATGTTAATGCAGCATCCTAATGAATAAAATTTAAAAGAAAAGTACAATGTTTTATGTTATTCTATATGAAAGTGTTTTGGACTTTCTGGGTACAATGGTTCTTGCTTCTTTGTTGAAATATTTCTCTATTTCTGGAATGGAAAACTAAAGACCATTTGCTCAAATCAGGTGTGGGTTAGTTTGTTTTTGTACACGTCAGGAGTCACCAAATAGCATGGTTGTTTTTTTTTTGTTTTTTTGTTTTTTGGCGGGGGTTGCACTTTGGGAGTCACTAAATGATGTGGTTGCTTTTTTTTGTTGTTTTTTTATTTTTGTTTTGTACATCAAGAGTAACAAAAATGTGTTGTTGTTTTCTTTTGCATGTTGATTTTTCAAATGGTGTGGTCAATAGGATGCATTTTTTTATACACAACAGTGGTCACCAAATGATGTGGGGGTTACTCACATCATACCTGCAGGAATAGTCTTGTATCCAGTGGGGATTCTACGAGGGAAGGGGCAGAAGCGTCAAGGCTACCCCAGAATTTTTGCTGGCCCCTTGGTTTGTCTTCCCACTTTTATAAGCTTCAAAAATTTATGAAACTGATCAGTCTTTGGTTTTGATTAGATTTGATCTTCATCACTTTTCCCTCTGCATTTTCTTTTTTATTTAGTTTTTTAAAGACATATGCAAAGTCAGGTTTGAAAGAAAAACAAACAAAATAAAACAACCAAACAGATATAAATAGACATGTTGTTAGGAAGGGAAAGAGACTTAATAGTCATATTTTTATATTTGAATGATGATGGTAATTAGAAATAATGTCTCTAATTTTTTTCTTGCATCTTTTGTGTGTCAAAAAAGTTTTGTAGAAGAAAGAAATCAGAGCAGACAACTCACACTTTTCTGCTAGTATTGTCGTGATTTTGTTTTGAAATTAAGCTCTCTTGTGTTCCAACAACTTGAGAGTGGAAAAGAGAGTAAGAATAGATTAGAACTCCACTACTATGAATGAAAAGTTATTCCATTTAATTTAGTGAAGTAACATACTTATACTCAAACTCATTCCTAAGTTGTGTATACGATAGTAGTGTAGTATGAAAATGAAGACACTGCTTGAGTTTGCCTCACTCCTCCTCAGAAAAATCTCGGCCTCTAAGTTGCCCCCGCCACTTTCAGAGTTCTACAATTGCCACTGCTTGTTATTATATTATTCTCAATTTTTTCCATTGATATGAAGTAGGACGATTATATTGAATCAATTGCTAAGTCAGTTCACTATGTCGTGTTAGACAATTTTTCTCGCCATAATAAACCTTGCACCTTTGAGTCCACCATTCGTCCGTACATCAAATATTGCTGCTCCATATTGTCCGGTGCTTCTGGTATATATCTATAGATTCATCACAAAACTTAAAGAAGAATCTGCTACGTTATCGGTCCTGATCTGTGACCTCGACTTCGGTTACATTCCCACCATCGTAATATAGTGCCTTTTCGGTAAATATTTTTCCGGTAATTTTTCGGATGAGTTTCCTCTTTGGTATCATGACTTCAAGAATGTAAGCACAGTACTAGATTAGCAGTAAGGTCCCATAATTTCACTGTATAAATTGATAGTTTCTTCTCCCATAACGCTCTTTCGACTTCTTCCTTTCCTGTTTTCTTCCTGTTTGTCTTCAAAAATTTCAATGCAGCGTCAATCGTAGTCATCTGTCTCCTTGAATCCTATTATTTTATCGTCCATTCTGTTTCTTACACTCACGGTAACCCCTAGCCATTCTAATGACTTTAATCGCTTTCCTTGGGATGAAATGATTTTAAGAAATAGGTAGAAAGAGAAACTAAATATTACTGTCAAGAAAAAAATACTTAGTAATCTTACATTTAATTCCTAAAGAAAATTGTATTTTTTTGTGTGTGTGTGTTTACACATTGGAATATAGTACATCGCATTTAATACACTTACTTTTCAATAAGTTACAAATCCAATACTAATTATTAATACAATATGGTTGTTGTTCAGAGTTAAACTGAAATGCGATAGTAATCATTAATAACTTTATTGATTTTTATTAATTATTTTTCTTATGTTCCCATTTCTGGATTTTACAACACGACACGACAGTAACTTATCAAGAAATCAAGAAATTACCCCTGTCTCTTATTACTTGATTATAGTCATGATTTTGCAGTTTTTTCAGCTTACATTTAATACATATACTTATAATTTCAATTCATAACATGGAAAATTCCACAGCATCGCCCTCAACATCACCATGATAAACATTATCAAGCGAAAGTTATGCTACTAAATGCATAATAATAATGCATACTGTGAGAATCAAATTTATTACATTTACATGAGTTCGGATTTTATCTGAAATTTTCAGTATTTGATCTATGCGATCGATGAAGAAACATTGGTGAATTCACAAGGAAGCAGACTGCATAAAAATTAAATATTTTTTCTGAAAAATAGATGAAGAACCTGTCACCAGCCCGTGAGAATTAAACTTCCATTTTTAACAAAGGCATTTGTAGTCGACATACATTTTGCTCTAATGTAATCATTTGGACTTAAGAGCAACATGATCAAGCAACGAAAAGACACATACGCCATCGCGTCCAATTAATGATAAATTTTATTCGCAAATGCATAAAAACTAAAAAGTTGATTTTCCGCGCGTAACAGCTTTCACTTTCTTTCCCTCTTTACAATTCCAAATGTAAAATAAACCTTTTTCTATCAACAGAGTACGATGTAGCACTTTATTTTGTGTTATTTTAGTCTTGATAACTTTGCATTTCACTCAATAATCCCAAATTTCAAGAAATCAACCGTTAATTTAATAATTTCTATAATTATCACTTTTTATTCCTTTCTTTTAACTGAACAGAAATTTTCAGGTCATCGATAATAAAAAAAATAGGTACTCATTTTTGATACCTAACTTTTAAATTGAATTTTTAAAATTACAAAACGTTTTTAAAACTTTTATTTTAGTTTTAATTGAAAGCTATATGGTTAAATTTACTCTTTCCAATGAGCAAAATACTCTGGTGTATTTTAAAATTGATTGGAATCTAAACTTTTGATATTTTCAAAATGTTACAATTTTTCGGTCATTTTTGAGCGATCAACACTTTTGTAAGTAAAAGTTAATTCTCAGGTTTAAAAATGTTGCAAAAATAAAATATACATCAGGGACACGTTATTTTTTAAAAGTTAGTAAATTTTAAATAAAGCTGAATTAATCTTATTTACACAAGTATTACTTATTTATAGCATGAAATTTAAAATAATACTATTACTTAATTTCAAAGCGTTGATCTTTATGGTCTTTACCGAATGTAATTGACGTGTAATGACAGCCAGATGTTGAGATGAGTTAAATATAGTTGACCAGAATTGGCATAATTGTACAATTTTTTTCCTGTAAGGAAAAGAAATCGTGAACTACATAACCTTTTAATGCAACACAGAAAATACTATACTAAAAAAATGCTTAAAAAATTATTTAAAAATAACAGTGACTCGACGATTTGTATTAAAATTTTCAATTTTCGATTAATAAATATAATCTTTACTTAATAACTTAATAACCACAGCATTGTATAACTCTTTTGTTGTGGATTCCAGGTGAGGAACCGCACAAAATAATGAACAGCAAAAACAGATATTGAGATAGAAAAGTAGGTTACATTGAACGTAATATACAAACTTAAACGCAGGTTAGTAAAATCCAGGAATACTATTAGTAAGAAATAAATATATACAAGTCTTGAAGTGAAGTCGTTGGAAATAGTATATCCGTGTATTTTATTCTAGCTGAGTGGAGTTCAGCTATTCTGACTTCTGATGCGGTAATCTCTGGGTAACTTCGGTATCTCTCGGTAACTTACGTATCAGTTCCGGTACTCTCCGATAACTCTAACGGATCTATACGATTACTCTCAACCTCTGTTCTCTCTATGGCAGGAGTATATGTATACTCAGTCGAGTCCATTATCATATACAAAGGGGAGATCCCACAACACTTTTTAATTTTTTAATTTTATAACTATAAATGTTTATAAATAAAAACATTTCTTTTAAAATTTTATTATTCATCGAAAACTTTTTTTCAGTCTATAATGATTTTAATATATATTATTTCTAAAAGCAATCAAAAGCTTATCTAATTAAATGTCATAGTTTTATCGCATTTTTTATTTTACTATTCGGAGCTGATTTTTTGAAAAAAGGCTAAATGTTTGAAAAATCTAACAGATGATTTACATTCCCCAATGAGTCCAGTGTTTAATTAATAAAACAAATTTTTGCTATAAAATTTAATTTCTTGAAATTCCATGAATTTACGTCAAGGGGAGAATCAGATATAAATATATATATTATTTTACAAAGAGTTTCTAAAAATAATGATTTCAAAAATAATTTAATTTATTTATGAATAAGTCCTGAAAGTTTAATTAAAATCCGACAATTATTTGATTGAATTTCCAAATTAATGTGTTTTTCCCCGGAAAAAAAAATGAGTTACGCAATATTACATTACCCATTGTAAACTCTGGTAACGGTTTGGTTACCCGCTGACGAAAGTCAAAACATTTTTACCTAAATTTCGAACGTATTAGAAAGGATTAAAACAAATTAAAAATTGATCTTTCTTCTTAATAATAACACAAATATTTTGATGGAAAAAGTCTTCTGTCTTTATTAACTTTGGGGCCTTTTTTTATATTATGATCATTTTCAGCGAATTAGTGGAGGTAACGAATAAAAAAAATCTAAAATACTGACTTCACAAAACTTGAATATTGTTTATCTTATTCAATTTTCTTTTTCTTTCTGTTACCATTTCTTCATTTTTTAGTTGAACTTTTCTTTTCAGAGTTCAAAATAACAATTTTATTTTAAGTGAATGTTTATAAAAGTTTATTTCACAAAAAGTTAAACGTTTTGGTAAACCAACAAAAATTTTAAGAAAGAAGGTTAATCTTTCTTTTCTGAAATTCTTGTCATTTTAGTCTTGGGTTTTTACTTAATATTTCAAGCTTTCAAAAATTAAGTTAGATTGAATAATTTTTTATTAATATTTTTGTTCCAATATAATAATTTGGACTAAGAAACAACATGTTCATCTTGCTACGGAAACACACATACACATATTAATATATAATTAATTTTATTCGCAGATACGTGAAAACTATCAGAGTAATTTCCCGCTCGCAACAGCTTTTGCTTCTTTTGTTTCTTTTCAGCCTAAACCGTAAAAAAACCAGATGCACACAAACAGAATAGGGCAAAAACTTATTTCTCACCAACAGAGCACAATGTTACATTTTCTGCTATTCTAAGTCTTGATAAGTTGGCTTTTCACTCAATATCCGCAACTTTCAAGAAACTAACATTTAATTTAAATACTTTTTGAATTAACACTTCTTTTATGTCGTCCCTTTAAAATTACAACTGAACAAGAATTTTTAGAACATCAACCATCAACAAACTTCACAAAATTCTTCATCATTATGAATACTGTCTATCTTCAAACATGTAAGTTAGATTTTCCTTTTTTTACTATTTATTCGTTATTGGTTGAACTTTTCCTTTTCAGCTTGAAAATGGCTGTTTTTGTAAAGGTTTATTTCACAAAAGGGTAAATGTTTTGGTAAACTAACAAACATTTTAAGAAAAAAGGTTAATCTTTCTTTTCTGAACTTCTTACATTTAGTTACAAACATTTTTTACACATTATACAAGGAAAATTTGTTCATTGGTTTTCTTTTTCTTTTTGCTTTTATTTGTTTTTTGTTTTTTATTTATTGCTTATAAACAGAATACTTGAATTTGACTTTGTAAATTTAACACTGACGTTTTTTCAAAGCTAAAATAGTTTCTTCTCGCCACTTATTTTCTACGCGGAAGAAAAGCAGTGAAATTTTTCCTGAAATTTTCTCCCGCTTGCACATTTTATTATAAGCCTAAAGTACGCACCACATCAAACTACGCAGCATATTGAAATCAATAAAAAGAATATGATTCCAATTTCTGGTGGTTCAAGCCTCCCAGATATGACGTCATCAAGATTGCTGCAAGTTTCTCCTGCCTGGCCGAAATAATTTAAGCATAATTCCTCATATATTTGCGCTAGAGATGATTTTTGTTAAATGTTCCAAATTAAACTTCTAATCTGTTTTTCACGTGTGATTTCTTAAAGTTATCAATTAAAGAACTGAAAAAACTAACCACGTACTTAGCCAAAAGTATAAAAATTTAATTTTTCTTAAAATTTCAATTAAACTTAATAAGTCACGAAGTGTCAATTTTACCATTAATCTATACTATTCTTAATTAAAGGATTCAGACAATCTATATGATGCAAGGCAATATCAATAAAAGGTAAAAAAAGCGTGTGCAGATCTTGGCCTATTGGTGGGTGGGGGATACATTATTGTTAAATCGTAAACTGTAAATTCTTCTTTGGATTTTGTCGAGAACCTCAAGATGAATGGCAGGAGCACCCGACTAGTTAAGGCAACAGTATTCAATATACTGGTATATATATATTCAGTGATGGTCATTAGCACATCAGCGGTAGACCTAGTGAAACGGAAGCTATATTGCTTGTCAGAGAGGTTGTGAAATGCGAGATGCCTAACTGTTTAAGCACTGATAATAGCCTCAAATACCTTGCCAAAAAGAAGTAAGATAATAATAGGAAGATCATTAGAGGAGTCTGAGGGTTCCCCAAAGTTCTTAAAAACAGAAACTACAGACAAGACTTCTAACAAGCGGGAAAGCAGGGAAGAAGCGAGGCAATAGTTACAGAGTTTGGCGATAACTGGAGCCAGATCAGGGTCACATTTCTTAAGGACGATAACTAAAATTTCATCACTTCTGCTTGCCTTATGAGAGTCAAGCTTAGAAATTATGTTAGAGACTAGAGATGGGGTTATTAAAATTCGCCTGAAGAAACCAGTCATTGTGGAAACCAAGGTAGTGAAATAACTCATTTATCAATGTATTTATTTATCATATATATATGTGTGTGTGTGTGTGTGTGTGTGTGTGTGTGTGTGTGTGTGTGTGTGTGTGTGTGTGTGTGTGTGTGTGTGTGTGTGTGTGTGTGAGCAAAGTAATCGACCTTGTCTGCTGTTGATGTGAGAACTTCAAATTCATTGAATAGAGGATGGATCGAGGGTTTTCTTTTGTTCAATACACCCTTGTAGAGGCACCAGTATTCTTTAGAACCAGACTTGCGTGATGCTATACGTTGCTTCATTCTATCAGCAAACAACAGCTAAGCTTCATTTAGGACACGCTTGCATTTATTACGAGAAGAGACAAAGAAGCACCTATTGTGATCAGACGTAAAGCCGGAAGAAGTGATTCTTGTGGGCGATGGCAGCCGAGTAAGTAGGGAAAAACCAAGGAGATGAACGAGATTTACGTTAAAACTTTCTCTCTGGGATAAAAACATCAATGCCGATTTCAGAGACGCAGTCTTGAACAGTGAGACTAAAAACTGTTCCAAGGGACATCACAAAAGAAATCACGGAACGAGTCCCAGTCTGCTCGTTGATAGCCGTAAGATATTTTACCGGTAAGAGGTTCCTGGATGGGGTGGCAGTAGAAAGAGACATTTAATGACACCACATCATGATCAGCGTTGCCATGAAGGCAGAGCTGCATAACATGGCAAAAATTTGGGATAGAAGTATGGAAGAGAAACATGTCCATTGTGATTGCGGAGGAAACGCGTGGGGAAATCAGCCACTTGCGTGAGAGACTGAGTGATTGAGAAGTTCAACGTTTAGACTCCGGCAAGTTCACTGACAGAGTTTTCTGGCATGATGGACATTGAAGTTTTACTTGGCATGATGGACATTGAAGTCACCGAATACAAATACATTAGAAAATGGGTGAAAAGAAACAACCTTGTCCACATTGTCAGAAATGCTATCTAGAATGCAGCAGTCAGAAGAGGAAGGAGAGCGGTATAGAAAGAAGAGATAGCTTACTGAGTTTAGCATAGAAAGACGGAGACACATGTAGAAGTGGACAGGAGATTCAAGTGAGATCTCCTTGTCCAGAGGGAGATGTTTATCTTAAATAAACACCCAGGCCATGCATCTAGACATTGGAGTCCTTACTAAAGAGAGAAAGGTATCCAGGAATCGAGAAATCAGGGGAGGAAATTGTAGAGCTGGGGTTAGTTTCGCATAGAACTAAGATGTCTGGGGACCTTTCATAGAAGAACGAAAAAGTTGATACCACGGTCATTAGAGAAAGAGGTATTGAGGGGTTTAAGTGTTTTTTGTTTAACTTGTTTTATTTTTATGCCTTTAGTTATGTGTTGTCATGATTTAAAGTTATTTCGGTAAGGAGAAATCTAGAATAGTAGTAGCAGCCGGTCGTCAAATGCAACATGTGTGAAAAGGGAACTGGTGCAGGCTGCAGTATAATGTGGCCTCAGGGTTGCCCACCGGAAGTACTTGCAGGGACACCCATCCTTTCGCGACATGGCACTACAAGAACCCCGATATTATTCAACTGTTGATCAGCGCAGCCTCTCAAGACGCTACGCAAGAGTTCGGGATCCTAACTACCAATCAGAAGCAGCAACCAGAAAACTGTCAACCCGATGCCCTCAGCATGAAGAGCCGTTGCTACCATCCACACACATCCCAATAATCTCGTGACAGTATCACTATTAAGACCTGAAGAGGGAAAAGAAATCAGGAACCCCTTCCTAAACAGAGAACAAGGGATAAGCCTCTATTCTTGTTCAATTAAAGTGGGTGAAATATGGATCGAGTAATATCTACTATTTTTAAAATAATTATTGAAAAAAAAATACTAAGTTTTAACTTAGTATGAGTCCGAAAAGCTTTGTATAATCTCTTATTTATTCAAAAAAGGATAAAAAAGACAGGTAAAGTGATGCTTATGAAAACTCAAAAAAATAAATAAATAAATAAATATAAACATAAAGAGTAAAGTAAATTAAATTACTTTGCGTTACCATTTAATATATGCTTCCTAATTGACATTAAGGAACGTGAATCTCGCTCCATGATACGTCCCTTTTCTCCATAAACTCTTCTTCATTCACTTTCTTAGGATACCTAAAAATAGGCCGGTCACGTTTCGTGTCGGCTCTCTCAAACCTGACTATGATGTCTTTTCCATGACTTAATTCAACAGGAGGCCACTGATTTTTAACAGCGATACCGAAAATTCGTTGCTAGAATCACTCTAAACAATTTAGGCTTCTTAAAAATAAATATTTATCTTTTACCATTAAATTAATTTACATTTATCTAAGACATTGAAGCATATGATTTGTTTATTCTATTTCCTTTGAACTTGCAGTCGTTTTATCGATGCGAAATTTAACAAAAGTTTCATTATTTAAAAAAGTACCAGTAGAGTTATTTTAATATTCCCTTCTGCAATATTGTTCTTCATAACAGTGAACATATTAATTATAAATTTAATTGCTAATGTATAATTTGTGTTTTTGAATTTTAAATTTTAATTTTACTTTCCTTCATAAATAGAAGACAAAAATGTAACTTTTTCACTACAAAATTAATTTAAAATTTTATTAAAGAATTTATCACATAAATTTAATATCAATTAAATTCACTAAATTGAGTTTGCTATTTTACAACTATTCTTTAAATCTTCTAAGTGCCGTGTTCCTTCAGGATGTAGGTAACCATGGTCCTTCACTAGCCCTTGTAGCTCCTAATAAGCTTCTTGTTATTTCTCTCAAACCCTGTTCTACTATCCATTTACTCAAGCTCATCAAGTATCTTACACACTACTTTCCTCTATCATTCTTTCCCTTAATCTTTCCTGCGAGTATCAGATTTTCCAAGCCCTCCTTCCTCATTACGTGCCCCAGAAACCTCAACTGCCTCTTCCTGATGTTAAGTCAAAGTTTCCTTCTTTTTTTTTTCTTTTTTTTTTCTTTTTTTTTTTTTTTTGTTATTTTCTTCGAAACCCATGTTCGGTTCATGGTATCCTCAGCATCTTTCTGGAGAAACACATTTCTGTCGTTTCGAGTCTCTTCTTCATCTTTGAGGAGATTGTTAAGCAGGGGAACAGATGTCACATAATAGTTCAATACTCTTTTCTTTGTTTCTAACGAAATTTTTCTGTCTCTTAATACTCCGTTTAACTTTTGGAATGCATCTTTCCGGCCCCTGTTAGAACACATCTTGGATTTTTTTTTAAATTTTTGTACTTGATTGAGTTTAGTGTCCCCGATTTGTAATTTGCATTTTGGGCTCATCCTTTTGCTGACAATCGTACATGATGTCTTCTTGTAGTTTATATTTCGTGCTTTCTTCTCCTTTTCTTTCGATACCTTTCCGTGTCAGCTATCAACATTGTGTCCTCTGCATAACTTAAGATTGTGGCCGTCAATAATGAATCCTGAATCGCCTCGCTGTATAGATTGAATAAACGTGTGGAGAAGAAACATCTTTGTCTTATACCCCTTGCCTATACCGAAATCATCTATGGCTGCTAGCATCTCTATTACAATTCTGTTTGGCCCTGCAGCTTTGTTTCTGTTTAATTTGGCCATTGCCGTTTCCACGTCGACATTTCCCGTTGTTCTTTTGCGTCGTGGAAGAGATCTCCTATATATTCGTTTCAACTCTGAAGTATTCTTTCTTTCTTTAATATCAGCATATCTTCCGTGGATTTTATGCAGCCTGTTGATGAGCGTGTCTTTTGTACTGTTAATTGTTTTATTCTTTTATACATATCTCTTTTATTTCTGATACTCATTCTTTCTATTTCTGCACATTTTCCGTTGAGCCATTTCTCTTTAGCCTGTCTGCATTTGTTCTTAATTTCTTTTTGTAGTCTTCTACATTCTGTTTCGTGTCTTGGTATTGTTTTCTGTCTCCTTTTTATCATGTCGAGAATCTCATTTATCATTCATTCGTTTTTATTCTTTGTCCATTTTCCTTTGAGATGGCCTCATTTGGTGATGTCACTATAGCGTCTCTTAATGTGTCTCACTTTGAGTTTTCATTTCCATGTTGCCCCTATCTTCTTTTCACACTGCCCATATATTTTTCCTTCAGGTTCGGATCGTTCCCCTCCAATTTATCTCTCACAGGTGGCATATAGCGAGTCTCTCACTGCTCTATCGCTACTACCAATCCTTGGTTCCACCAGGTCTAATCTTCACGGTTAGGATGCGCTATGCCACTTACATAGTAGCAAACCATCCACATTTCCTCTGTATTTCAGTGGCGAGAAGTAAGTTACGCTTAAACAATTTCTTCTGGCGAAACACTGCCCTGTGGAACAGACTCCCAGGAGGATTTTCCCCGATTACCATAATCTTAATCTGTTGAAGTCTAGAAATAACAGTTAACTTCCCATCCTATCCACATAAACTACCTCTTAAAGTAAACTTCTAGCTTAAGTGGCCCCAGGCATTGTACAGAGTGATCCTTACTGTAAAAAGAAAAAATTTAATTTGATATTTTATTACCACTCTTAAAAATATACAGTAAAATTCCACTCATTTTCGATATGTAAGTTTTTTTGGGTATTTTTTTTAATCATTTCACCCCAAGCAAGGCATTCCCCTGCCACTATTGCGCATGGGGCTACATAGGGGAAGGTAAAGAGAAGGAGTGGTTAGACATAGGGAATGTCAGGAGGAAGGTGACAGATGAGTAAGGATACCGAGGATGAGGGTTGGGCAGATGGGAAGAGTGTTTGATAGAATGGGAGCAGGTTAGTGTGTTAGGAGGTGTCTATTGACCTTACATTTAAACTACTGGAGATTGTAGCCGTCGGGGAAGCAATCGTGTGGAAGGGAATTCCACAGTCGGGAAGTGCGAGGAAAGAAACTGTTGGAGTAAAAGTTGCGGTTGCATTTTATCGGTTTCACTGTAAAAGGGTGGGATCTAGTTGCTAATCTAGTATCTCGTGCAAATTCGTATCTAGGGGGCACCAGTGATCTAAGTTCATCGAAGCAGAAGCCGTGAAAGTATTTATAGAAGAGACACAGGGAAGCCACGTCGCGCCTGTGGGAGAGAGACTGCAGGCGGTCTGCCAAGTCGGTATCTATCACATTAGAGACCCTCCTCTGAACCTTATCGAGAAGCCCGAGGAGAATAGCAGGGGCATCCGACCAGATATGGCAGCAGTATTCAATGCACGGGTGGATGGTAGATTTATATATGTGCAGGATAGATTTAGACGGAAAAAAACTTCCGGGCCCTACACAGAGAACCGACTTTCATAGCAGCGGATTTAGCAATGGATTCGATATAGTCATTCCATTTGAGGTCCGCTGAAAGTGTGAGACCAAGGAGGCGTAGTGTTTTACTCTCTGGGAGGCAAACCTGGTCCATGCTAATGGGAGGTAGGTGAGATTGTCGATGATGGTTAATTGAGAGTAGCTTCGTTTTAGAAGCATTAAAATTTACTAGCCATTTCTTACCCCAGTCCACTATGGATTGGAAGTCTTTCAACCTCGGCTGCGAGGTTAGCTTTGACGCCTACACCAGATTTTTGATCGAGGCGAGAGTAAACTGTGGTGTCATCGGCGTACAAACCTACTTGGGCTCTTATGGAATCAGGGAGATCATTAATGTATATCAGGATGAGTGTAGGACCTAAGATGGAGCCTTGGGGGGCACCTGCGTTTGTATGGTAGTTCTGGGAGGCATGTCCGTTTAATACCACCTTCATTGTGCGGTTAGAGAGGAATGACTGGATTAGTTCAAACAAATGTCCAGTTATACCATAGCTCCGCAGTTTACATAGAAGGCCAGCATGCCAAACTCTGTCGAACGCCTTAGATATATCCAATGCAACGGTTCGGGCTTCGCCATTCCTGTCGAGTGCCTGGTATATGTACTAGGTGATGGTCGTTAGCATATCAGCAGTAGACCTGGTGAAGCGGAAACCATATTGCTTGCCCGAGAGGAGCCTGTGTGCTGTGAGATGCTGAACCACCTCGGGGTTGATAAGATCGGAAGAAGGCTGATAGGGCGGTAATTTGCAGGGTCAGAGGGTTCTCCAGTGTTTTTAAATATAGGAACTACAGAGGAAGATTTCCAACAGGCAGGAAAGCAGGAAGCAGATAGGCAGAGGTTGTAGAGCTTAGAAAGGACAGAGGAGAGTTCAGGGGCACATTTCTTTAAGACTATGGTTGGGATTCCGTCACCACCGCTCGCTTTGTGAGGGTCAAGTTTTAAGATTATCTTAGAGACAAGCGAAGGTGTAATGTGGACATCATTCAGTTGTGCCTCGGTTCTAGGTGAGAAGTCGGGTGTAAAAACTCCAGATGAGTCCAGACTCGAATTGTTCGAGGATCTGCGGGCAAAGCATTCAGCTTTATCTGCTGGGAAGGTGAGGACCTCAAATTTGTTGATTAGCGGGGGTATTGTGGACTTGCTCTTGTTAAGTACTCTTTTACAGCGTCGCCAGTAGTCTTTGGCGCCGAATTTAGAGCATGCTATGCGTTGCTTCATTCTGGCAGCAAACAACATCTTAGCTTCGTTAAGTATCTTTTTACACTTATTACGAGCTGAAGTGAAAAGGCGCCTGTTTTGGTCTGACGCGTAGTTACGGTAGAGTCGGAAGAAATGATTCCGGTGGGCAATGGCAGCGAGCAAGCGAGTGAGAACCATGGAGACGAATGAGATTTAAGCTGGAATTTCCTAGCAGGGATGAAGGCATCGATGCCAACCTTAACCCAGGAGGAGACCTCGGTTGCACATTCTTCGATGGGAAGACTAAAAACGTTGTTCCAAGGGATGTCACAGAGGAAGTCTCGGAACGAATCCCAGTCTGCTCTTTGATAGCAGTAGGATATTCTACTTGTCTGGGTTTCATGGGTCGGGTGGGAGTGGAGCGAAATATTGACGGACACTACAGTGTGGTCAGAGTTTCCGAGTGGGCAGAGTTGTCTGGTAGTGCAAGAGTTTGGGCTGGAAGTGAAGCAGTGGTCTAGAAGTTAGGGTTGTCGGAGAAACGCGTGGGAAAGTCCACTACTTGCGTAAGGGATTGAGTAATTGAAAAGTTCATGGTGTGGACCCCAGCAGGGTCGGTGACAGCGTTCTCCAGCCACTTGGTGTGGTGGGTGTTAAAGTCACCAAACACGAATACGTGGGCAGAGGGATGGGAAGAAATGGCTTTGTCGATATTGTCAGAAATGATGTCAAGTAACGAACAGTCAGGGGAGGAAGGAGAGCGGTAGAGAAAGAAGAGATAGCTAATCGAGCTGAGAAGTGAGAGGCGGAAGCACATGAAAGACTGATCTGGGGATTCAAAAGATGACACCTTAGCTAAGGGAAGGTGTTCGCTGACAGACACCAAGCCCATGCATATGAACATTGGAGTCCTTCCTGAAGAGGGGAAGGTAGCCAGGAACGTAGAACTCAGATGAAGGGATAGAAGGGTTAAGATTAGTTTCACATAGGGCTAATATATCAGGTGAGTTATTGTGGAGGAATGAATCTACGCTGAGGAAGTTGGTGCGGATGCCGCGTATGTTAGTGAAAGAGATGCAGACAGACAGGTTTGGGCGTTTTCAAATGAGCTGGTTTAGTTTTGCTATTATGTTTGCTTTTTTCCATAGTGATTCAGTTAAGGAGAGGTCTTAGAATAGAATCAGTCGGTCAATCGTTTGCAACTTGTGAAGGATGGAGATTGGCGCGGTCTACAACATAATGTGGCCTTGGGGTTGTCCACCGAACATTCATGCAGGGACGCCCGTCCATGCGCTATATGGCACTACAAGAACCCCGGTATTATTCAACTGTTGATCAGAGCAGCCTCTCAAGACGCTACGCAAGAGTTCGGGCTCCTAATTACCAGTCGGAAGCAGCAACCAGGAAACTGCCAACCCGGTACCCTCAGAATGTAAAGACGTTGCCACCAAACTCCGTAACTGCAAAGAGCTTCCAGCTGAACTAACACTAAAACCGGAGAAGGGGGATGAACCGGGAACCCCTTCCTAAACAAGAAACAAGGCGATCACCTCTACACTTATTCAAAAGAAGGAGGTGGAGTGTGAAACCGGGCGATAGTAGGAACTATCTACTCCAATTAAAAAAAAAGAAAAAAACAATCAAAGACGAACAAAAAACGAAAAAAAAGAAAAAAAAATTTCCAAAAATTACAGAAAAACAGACTGAAAAATGGACTGAAAAATAGACTGAATCCCGGTTGACTTACCACAAGCAGCTAACACTGGAAACTTGATTTAATTAAATTTCTGAAGAAATTTAGAATAAAAGTATTTCTTAATCACGGAGGTCATATTTTTCTGACGTGTTAAGTGATTGATGACAGCCTGATGTACTGAAAAGCTAAATATGATTGACCCGGATTGACATAAATTCATTAAACCGAAGTGAATGTTTCTTAAGGGGAACAATTCTTGAAACACGTGATCTTTTAATGATATGTCATTCCATAGTAAAAGAAAAAAGAAAAAAAGAAGATTTCTAGACACTCTAAAATAAAAATATTATTTCAAAATCTTAGTTCATGAAGATGTGTATTCAATTTTCAATTTCCGATTAGTATATATATTCTCCACTTAATAACTTAATGGCCTGATACAGAGAATGATTGGAAGAAATGTTAAAAGACTTTTTAAATTTTATAAATTATTATAATTAAAAAATAAAAATGAAAGCAATTCTTGTAAAAATTTATTATTAATCGAATTAACCAGCCAAACGAAGATGTGCCTTCAATAATATTCCCGAAAAAATATGCAGAAAATCCAAGGAATGAATTCAAGAGTATAATCCACACATATTCAAATACCAGAACATATTAGAACATAGCACAAACAACAACCTGATGCTACATTTCACCGGACACATATGTAGAAACAAATATGCTATATTCACATGAATATACAAAAACACAGAGGAAAACTCTTTATAACCTGACAAAGCAATACATATATAATAATGAATATTCACATTACATGAATACCACTATGACTTATACAAGAAACATATCAAAGACAAAATACAAAAAGGAGAAAAATGATAATCATTCCCATATAATAAAAGGAGTTCATGATTGTGTAGTAGCAGAATGTAAAGTCTTTGTTCCTTCCTCTTTTTGTTAGGTCGGCGACAGGTTGAGAGAGAGAGAAGGCAAAACAAATAAAGAACGCGTCCATTTTGTCGTTGTTGTTGTTCTCTTTGGTGGTGTAGTGTGAAAATGAAGAAAAGGACGTTGGAAGAAGAGGTCGAATGAAACTGTCGCGTGCCTTATGTCCGGGTAGGCGTGGAGTGAAAAAAAAAGAAAAGAAAATTGGTAGCAAAGGCAAGTCAGCTTGAAGTTTCTTCCTTACATGGTGGCGAGATGTTATCAGATACCGCTCCCAGCTGACTGACTGCCGTGTCTGGTCAGGAGCAACTCTTAAATATTGAAATCTAGTCACATGGCAGCCTTCCTGACCGTTTTTTTTTTCTTTAGCTGTAAAAACAAACCGTTTCGCTCACGTTATTTGAATTTTTCGATTTTCCATCCCATCAGGATCCAGAGTTTCGCTTTTCATACTGACTTGTGAAAAAAAAAGCTTTTAGCTGTTTGAATTCTCTTTTGCGGGTGTGCAATTTTACTTTTGGTTTTTCCCAAAAGCTTTTAGTCGTTTGAATCCGATTTTGTAAATGTGCAATTTATTTTGTGTTTTTTTAGTTGGTTGATGGATGCTAGTATTTGTACCCTATAACCCCCACCCCGCAGATTGACAAATATTGAAGATATTTGTCAGTATGTAATATATGTTCATGCATGTTTGGACGTATCCATGTTATTACGATCGTTTAAAGTATGAAATAAAGGGTAAGTTTCTTCTCGTTGCTGAAAATCGGATTGTGTGTTTGTTACGATTTGTCGTTGTCCAGTGAAGAGTTTTTCTGAGTTGAAGCTTGTATGCGGCGTATGTGTTCGTTAACTGCAAATGGTTTGCGAAGTTTTAATTTTTGTTGTCTCTCGTAGGCTGAAAAGAAAAAGAGTCTGAATTGAGATGCGCGTGACTAGAATTTTGCAAAAGTGTAACTTTCTCAGAGTGCTGTTTATTTCAGAATGTAGCATGCTCTGGAAAATTCTCGGTGGATAATATGGCTGTTAAAAATCTAATTCTTTCCAGTGCTCCACGTTGAGTTGATTGCGTTTGTAAGAATCCTTGTGTTTTGATGTGTGTATGGATTTTACTTGGTGTTAGAAGAATTAACAGCTGTGAAAAAAAGAAGCTTTTAGCCGTTTGAATCCTCTTTTGCGGGTGTGCAATTTTACTTTAGGTTTTTCCCAAATGCTTTTAGTCGTTTGAATCCGATTTTGTAAATGTGCAATTTATTTTGTGTTTTTTTAGTTGGTTGATGGATGGTATAGGATTTGTATCCTATAAAATACAATATGTCTAAAGATAATTTAGAGACATCTCATCATTATATATTGTTAAATAAGTCAACAATGTTTCGTGGAAACTTTTAAAATCAATTTGAGATTTAATACATTATAGATACAAATAATCGATTTTGTCGTAGCATATATATGAGCTGTGATACGTAGCATATATATGAGCAGTGATTTTATCGTAGCATATATATGAGCTGTGATACGGCGAAACAGATCTGTCTGCGGATGACAATATTTACGCTCTCACACCCTGATTGAGCACTCTGGAAAAATAGTAGACTTTGATAAACAGTAGCTACTCTGGCGTGTACGCATCGCTCATTCAGCGAAACGAATTAGAGCGCTCTAGCTATTGTCGCGAATAATGATATGCGCTAAAATGTCTGCCTACTTCCACCGAACGCCCATAGCCCAGGGGTAGAGTCGCCAACTGACGCCATTTCGGTCGCGTTTCAATCCTGGGTAAAAAAGCAATTGGAGTCTAACCGTACTGATGAGCTGTGATACGGCGAAACAGATCTGTCTGCGGATGACAATATATATATATATATATATATATATATATATATATATATATATATATATATATTGAGCAAAAGAACTAATTCAAGTTTGAACGAAAAATAAACAGACCCCAAAATAACATCAGTCCTCGAAAATATTTCATCATTTACTAGTCAGTTGTGCTTAGTTTAATTTGTGATGTATATAAATAGGTAGAAAAAAAGCAAATGTCGATAAGGTAGCGAGGGTTACAAAGCACTTCTTTGGGCCACCAATCGGTTCCTCATCGGCGGGTTTGAAGATAATACGCCTGTCTTGCTTATAGTACAACTCCTTTGAATTCTTGTTTTTAAATCATAGATTTCTAAGTTCAAATCGTTCAGAACTTAAAATCTAAGGTTCGTACAAATTATAGAATCAACTTGAATTTTTTATAAAATAACATTGAACAATTTAAATATTCTTTAATTTCAGTATCTCACAATCTTTTTTAAAATACAGAACACGTGCTGTTTACATGGCAATTGTGAGGTAGGTACCTCTACTAAATCGCTGAAAAAAAGCATAGTATGAAGAAAAAAATGCCTCAAACTTTATAAAAATAAATTTTTCCGACAAAATGTTTATGTTAAGAACAAAGAATTTTTTAATTATTATTTTTTTATTTTTTTTTTTTTTGTAATTTTGAATCCTTTCGAAATCCTTTTGAATGTTCGAAATTTTGGTAAAAAATCTTGTTTTGATTTTCGTTAGCGGTTAACCAGATCGTTACGAGAGTTTATAATGAATAATGTAATATTACGTAATTCAGTTTTTTTGTTGTTGTTTTTTTTCGGTAAAAATACATAATTTTGGAAATGCTTGCAAAAATCAAATAATTGTAGGATTTTAATGAAACTTTTAAGACTTATTAAAAAATGAACGAAATTATTGGTGAAATTATTATTTTTTAAAAATCTTGGTAATCTTTTTTTACATCTGTTACCCCACCTTTACGTAAATTCATGAAATTTCAAGAAATTAAATTCTGTAGGCAAAATTGGTTTTATTAGTTAAACTCATCGGGGAATGTAAATCATGTATTAATTTTTCAAACATTTGGTCCTTTTTCTGAAAATTTGTTCGCAATTGTAAAATAAAAATGCAATTATGCTATTATTTAATTAGATAAGCTTTTGATTGCTTTAATAAATAACATAAATTAAGGACATTATAGTCTGAAGAAAAAGTTTTTCAATTAATAATTCAATTTTAAAAGAATTGTTTTTATTATTTTAATTATAATAATTCATAAAGTTTCAAAAATATTTTTTTAAATATTTGAAAGACTTGTAGACATTTGGTTATTAAATTATTAAGTGAAGACTATATTTACTAATCGAAAAGTTTAATCATCGAGCCATAAATTTTGTGCATTTGAATTTTTTTCTGTATGGTAATTTCTATATGTACATTAAAAGGTTACGTGTTTCACGGTTTCTTCTTACAGGAAAAAAATTCTGGACAATTTTGTCAGTTCTGATCACTATAGACATATAGTTATCTCGCATCTGCTCAAAAATGGTCGAAAAAATTTTGAAAGTTTTTCAAAATTTTAGATTCCAATCAATATAATCTCTGTTTGAAATACAACAGAGTATTTTGCTGACTGGAAATAGTAAATTTAATCATTTAGCTTTCAATTAAAACCAAAATAAAAGTTTCAAGAATACTTTTTTATTGTTAAAAATTCAATTTAAAAGTTAGTTATCGAAAATGAGTGGAGGTACCTACTTTTAGGTTGTTACAAAACTATTGGCTACTCGAATTGTTTTATTTTGAAAAGCCATTTTAATATAGTATTCACGGGATATATTAGGTGAATTTTGGTATACAAAATTATTAATATGTGCTTTTTAATAATTTTTAACTTATTTCTAGACAGCAATATCCTTGAATCACAGAAGCCCTTAATTATGAACGTGACAAAACATGGTCTTCGTTTACTTTTCTTGCATGAGTTCAATGTGTCCCAAACTTCTGACAACAGAGCAAGGGAAGATGGGTCCACAAGTGATCAGAGAGTACGGAAGTGATTCCAGAAATTTCGTACTGATGCGAGCCTTGAAGATGAAGGTAGGGGACGGTCATTTAGTCTTGACAACGAACAATTGCAAGTAGATGTTGAGAAAAAACCACGTCAAAGTATCAGAGAAATGTCTATGACACTTGGTGTTAGCACTGCACCGATTTCACGCCATTTTCAGAGCACTGGTATAAAAGCTCCATAAATTGGTTCTTCATTATCTCAATGAAAATCAAAATCTTAGGTGTTTTGATGCTAATTCTGCGTAACACCATTGGTCCTTTTCTTGGCCGAATAATCCCTTGTGATGAAAAGTGGATCCTTTATGATAACTGTAAACGATCAGGTCAATGGCTTGATCGTGATGAGTCTCCCAAACATTTCCCAAAGCCAAAGTTGCATCAGCAAAAGATTATGATGACTGTCTGGTGGTCTGCAATTAGTGTTAACCACTAGAGTTTTCTAGAAGTCAATCAGAGCATTATTGCAGAGCTTTACTGCAACCAGCTTGCTGAAATGCATGCACGCCTGCAAAAAATTAGACCTGCATTGGTGAATCGACGTGGCCCAATTCTGCTCCACGATAATGAGCGGCCACACGTTGCAAAAACTCAATCACTTGAGATACGAGAGTTTACCACATCTTCCATATTCTCTTGATCTTTTACCGACTGATTATTATTTTTAAATGGTAAAACTTTTAGGTCCAAATGAGAGATGGAATCAGCTTTCAAAGACTTTGTTTTATCAATAAATAATCACGTCAATAGATGGCTGAGGTGCATAGATGCTTAAGGTTCGTATTTTGACTAATTTCAACATTTCTACAGTTAATTTTTCAAGGATAAAATTGTGTTTCTGAAATCTGCCACTATTTTTGTAACAACCTAATATAACAAGTAAATAAGATTAAAGTATTTTGCCTTTCCCAAGAGCAGAATGGTGGATAAAGATGATAAAGATGAATGTTGAATAAACCTCAAGATGAACAAATAATGTTGGTTGTGAAAGGGCATTTTCCATCTGGTAAAGCATCAGTAGCAAAAAAGATATTAGGAACAAAAATCTATTACCTAGTTTTCAAACAAAACCAAGAACTGCCAGTAAACTTTCTGCTTCTTTGTGAAATGTGCAAGATGACTTGGCACAATTTTAGAAAAAGACCAAATTATCAGTTTTTAAATTTCTTGTCACAATATTGATCAGATTTTGTGTCAGCTGTTACATGCTATAAATTACATGCTATAAATTGAACAATCAGCTATTTAAACAATCTGTTGTTGTTTTTTTCACTGGTAGTATTCCAAATTTTTTATTAAAACTTTTGAAAACTCGAGGCTTGAATGTTACCATGATAGTAAATAGAAAACAAATGTTTATCTTCCGAAAACTTAAATATTAATGTTTCAGCACTGGTATCATTAGACGTGTTCAATTTTGGGAAATGGTTAGTGTGGATATTTTTAGATGAAACTTGATAACTTGATAAATATTCAATAACACATTTTTTTTAATTTTAAACAATATGACAAAAAATATATTGTAGTAGTTAAAAAATTCCAACTGAATACCATAGTTCGGTGGATGTTTTTCTGTTTTATAATGTTGGATGTTGTTAAATTGAAATATTGCAGAAACTATTTAATAAAATACCTTTCTCAATTTCCGAAATCCATCATTTCGATATAAAAAGAAATCATGGGATTATATTGCAAATATATATTTGTTAATTATTGTTAGATTCTAATAAACACTAAAAATTCTGTATTATCTTCAAATTTTATTTATAAGATAAAAATGTTTATACCCTTGTACAACTAAAATGTTTATATCCTTGTACAATTAAAACTAAATAACCCTTATTAAAAATGCATATTTTTCAGCTAGTAAAAATATGTTCATGAAGTTATTAAAAATGACATACTTATCCATTTAAAGAAACATTTGCCAGGTAATTTTATATTTTATTTTCTAACTTTTTACCTATAAGGAATTGATTAACTCACCAAATGATCCTGTTAATAATGAATTCCTGTTCATATAAATTGATTTTAATCTATATAATACTAAATCTCTAATCTTGTATGTATGCGTGTTCCCGAGTCACAGATTAAATGATAAATATTCCATCCAATATAGACGCATATACACCTTAAACCTCTCCTGAATGCACTGCCAAATTTAATTAGACATGAGTTTTGTGATAGGCACCGAGTATGTTTGCGAATGGCCTTGTACCAAACACAATTAAGCCCACAAACAATGAAAACAAATTCTGTTGAACAAACATGAATAAGAGGATAAAAGTATTTTGTTTGTAATAATAAGAGTAAATTTATATAACGTGAAGAATTGACATCAATTTTGTTGTTTTGAAATAATATCTATGATTGAAAGTTCTGCATAAAGTTTTTTAATGCGTGTTTATAGTTTAGTTTTTTAAAGTCAAACAAAATCATTTGAAATGGATTTGTAAGCGAAAATACATCTCTTCTTCGAGGAAAAGAACGTAGTCTTTTTTATTTTCTTTCCTTCTTTGCCGACAGTACATGAGTAAAAAAAAAAAAAAAAAGAAAGAGAACTAATAACTGTAATAAAACGGAGAAAGTGAGAGAGTCAGATAATGCATGTCTCTTTGGCATAGGTGCCAATAGACTGCTGAAATATCTCTGCCTATCGACGAAATTTCAGGCTATTTATATGTTTGTGAAAGGTAGAATCTGATCAACAATTTTTTTCTCTAACTACTGATTTGTTAATAAATGGGAGATTGTATCCAGTTTATTTTCCAAGACGTCCGCACATGGTACAATTTGGTGAACCAAGTGTCTCATGGAAATTTTTTTTTATTGGTGAATGAATAAATGTATATATTTTTTTTTTTATTGGTGAATGAAAAGGTGTAGGCGTAGGTTCTTTAGCTAGGGCCATCTTTTTAGTTTTCTCGAAATTTCTAATAGGAAATTCAGTTTTTGTTTTATGTCAATCCGCTTATATAAACAAACATTTGCATATTATACTCCAACTATTATATGAGCGAAAAATAATAAACATTAATTAACAACATTATTAAATGAATTTAAATATCTAAAACACAACATATATTTATAAATTCATTATACTATATTAGAACTTTATTTTTATAATTTGAAAGGTGGAAATGTGTTACATGACTTGATGATAAATAAATAGATTCACACTGATTTGCTGCTGCTACGTATTCTAAAATAAATACATTTTTAAATCATTACATACCTCATCTTTATGGTATGTTTACAACGTTTCGGCCATTGTACGCTCAGGCCTTCTTCCGGCCTGCCAGGAATTTCGAACCGAACCATTTATTTCTCATTCTATGCCTCTTCCATATGTTTTATAGTTATCTCCCTTTACCTCTATGTTATTTGTTCACTAGTGCTGTAGCTAGTAGATATTGAACTCAGAACTCTTTATCCACTGGGCCATGTGTCCTTGAGGACAATGTATGACTTTTTGAAACTTATAAACTTAATGTCTCAGTATTTTTTTTTTTTTTTTTTTACCAAAGCTCATATTGCACTCCGTATTACTTCTTCCCATATTGTATTCATTTCTGTGCTTGACCTGCTTAGGAGATTTTTGTGGCCTAGCATATGCACTGATTCCTTAAGTTTACACAGTTTCCAATAGTGTTCTCTATCAATTATTTCGTACCATAGGGGACGGTGATCCCCTGTCTCCCTCCATATATTCATTATTTGCAACAAATGCAAGGAAGAAACAAGCATGCACAATTAAAATATACTTATTACTTTGAAAAGACCAGAGCAGTTTTAAATTATACATTTTCACGCAATATGTTAGCTATGAATCCAGGGGAACAGTAAACCTTCTTATACAGTTTTTAGTATTAATTTTTCATTTAAAGTACATTTCATGGGAGATATTTCTCTTTTAAAGTAAAAAAAAAAACATATATCTATTTATATCTTTTAATTATTAAATAATGGTTAATAAAAAATATACTTATTATTTTGCAAATGACTACGCTTGTTTTATGCAGTTACTTATGGAAGCCCAGCGAAACAATAAGCCTTCTTTTCCTGCCTTCAAATGCAAATCTAAATGCGTAATAATTAAATAATAGAATTGATAATATTGTTACCTCATCATTTTGTATCGACTCATTATTTCTGCAATATCATGTAAAATACTCTTATTTTTAATGAATAAAGTGTTTTTTGTGCATTGACTTAGTAGAGGAAGCTAGTTTTTATTTATTTATTTATTTATTTATTTATTTATTTATTTATTACATTTACTCTAATGAAAATAAGTGATAAGTGGGGAAACCTGCAGCCTTTTAAGCCGCTATGCGTAGCCTTTGGAATGAATCCACATTTTGCAGAACAAATCTTTTATTTTTTATTAATGTTTTTGTTTATATTATTTCTATTTCAAGCTTAAATTGAACATATTTAAAATATCAAAGAGTAAAAGAAATAATCCTCCCCAAATGACCGCCATAATTGAAAGGCTACAGGCTATTTCGACACTTGCTATGCTTATGATTTAGTTCTCATGCGCTTCTAAAATGTGTAGCGAATACGAAATAAAAATAAATCCCTTTTCTTCGCCGTTTTCAAATTCACGAGCCTGTGCGAATTTTTTTTTTTTTTAACCAATAGAAAAAGGTACTGGCTCGGGATGAAGAAAAGACAAAGGTAAAGTTTAGTGAGCCTGTGTAAAAACATACTTTGACCAATGAAAAGGAGCAGCTTACAAACTAAAAAAAAAGTAACAAGCCGATGTCAAATAGCTTTTTATATAAATAGCCAGAAAAGGTTTAATCAAGCAGATAGGACGAGAGAGAGAGAGAGAGAGAGAGAGAGAGAGAGTGAGAGAGAGAGAGAGAGAGAGAGAAACGCCGGTGTTAAATTACACGCTGATACATTATTAACTTCTAATGAGAGCTGGGGAATTTCAAAGAACTCTATTTAGCTCATGCTAAGTACCTTAAAATATATCTTTTTATTCATATTGAATAAAACCGTATAACTTTTATGTGAGAAACGAACGCTTTCGATTTGTTTTAAGCATTTTGGAACATTACTTTATGTTCGATGATTTAATATGAACGTTTTCTTTTCTTGACAATTCATCGAAACTACGAACATTTAATTTGTCCTGAAACAAACTACTGAAACTTCAAATGAGTAAATTTGTAAATAAATTCCTTATCTTGTTTCGTTAAAAAGAAACACGTGTGTTTCCTCGTCATTATCTCTACACACTTCAAATGTACGTTAACTTCCCAATCTCACTTGCGCCACTACCGCCCGAGACTCATTCGCGAGATTCCGCAGCAATCCATTACACCAGTGATTATCTACTTGTGACAATGGTGCACGATGACTTTCCATTTAAAGTATAATTTGAGATGTATGGTTAGGTCTTGAAGGCTGTCACAATGCGTTTAGTAAAATAAAGGAAGGTAAAGAAGTTTTGGGGTATTACCTATCTATTATACATTAATATTTCGGGATCAAAATCTCATCTTCATAATGGCAGAGGAGCGTGTGTCTGTTCGAGTGAGTCCGTGCCTTTCAAGGAATGGTCATTCCTGGCTGCTACTGCTGTCATTAATTGTAGCGAGTGCTCGTGTGTGTGTGTGTGTGTGTGTGTGTGTGTGTGTGTGTGTGTGTGTGTGTGTGTGTGTGTGTGTGTGTGTTAGAGCATGTATGTGTATGTGTGTGTTTATGGTATATATATATATATATATATATATATATATATATATATGTGGGGACCTTTTTCTGGTCTGATGATATCAGTCTGCTTTAATGTGTGGTTTAATGTGTGACCTAACCGTTAGTTGACTTTTGCCTGAGTTGAAGAGGATTTGTTTTATTACTGTTGTTTTATCTATCTGCTTTATCTCGTGGTATGTGCGTGTCAGTGACTGTGTCATGTGTGCGTGTTTATGTGCGTATAGTTCTTGTAACTTATTTTACTTTATTGTGTGTGTGTGTGTGTGTGTGTGTGTGTGTGTGTGTGTGTGTGTGTGTGTTTTCCGGTCTATAGTGTGTTATAGGCACCTCCATTACTTTGCGGGGAAAAACAGCATAGCGTAATGAAAACGGCCACAAACTTAATGAAAACAAAATTCTATTGTTAATGTTATTATTAAGATGAAACACCAAATTATTTTTTTATTTTTTTATTGACTTGTTAATATTATTATTTCGTTTGTTTGTTTTTTAATATTAATTTTTTAAATCCTTTCTAACAAACAGCATAGCGCAATTTTCATTACGCTATGCTGTTTGTTAGAAAGGATTTAAAAAATTAAATTAGATGAGTGCATGTTCAATCTGTAAACAGAGAGATAAAAGCATGCAAAACTCTACTACGAACGTTTATGCGTTTTACGTTGACTAAAGTGAAACAAAGTTCTGTTTGCCTTGCATAAGTCCATTCTCTATCTGGTTCAAAATTTAGGGTAAGTTTAGGTATAAGTAAGTTAAGGTAAGTATAAGTATCGTATTCATGGTCAAATTCAAGTTAAACTCGCACTTTACAATTGAATTTTGCGATGTCCGTTTTCTCTTTTTTGGTTCAGAATAAGTTAAAGTAAGTCAGTACAAGCATCGTTTCTATGACAGCGCTCAAAATCAGCCTGGCTCTGAGTTGGAACAACCAAAGAGAAAGCTTGACTTACTCCAAAGATTGAGGTTTTGAAGAAACGTACAAGCGTCATATGTCAAAATCTTTATAGTCGTTATTATTTCGGATTGGTTTGGATACAAGTGATAAAGGAAAATTCATTATTAGCCTTGGAGTAACCATAGGCGACCGACTGTGTGGTCGATCAAGAAATCGCCTAAAAGCAACCAGAGTGAAACAAGATGATAAAGGAAGAAATACCCTTTTTGTCTGCACATACTAAAAGTTTAAATTTGTCACAAAGGCAGTGTACCAGCCTTTGGAGTGGACTGAAGTTAGATGTTAAGAAAGTGAGAGAAAGAAGAGAGAGATTAGCAAATCTAGATAGCAAATTAACAAATCTAAATCAGTTTCATCATATGCTAAACTTCGACAATGAGATATTCAATGTGGAGTTATCGTATCATTCTAAAGTTCATTGATTATCGCAGGATCAGGTGTTAGTAAAAATGTTATCTTTATGAGAACAGAAAATTAAGTTTTATGAAAAACAGAATCAGCCATGTAAATTATTGAAATGAAATTTCTAAAGAAATGCTGCACTTCTGCATGATATCATGTCAAAGCAAAATTACTTGAATTTTTCTTTGCAAGGTAAAATTAAGTCTATCTGACGAGTTTCTTTCTTCGATGCCCTGCCTACATGAATTTACTCGTGCTACTAGATTGACATTAACGTCCCACCCTTTTACCGTCAAAATAATCAAATGTAACCGCCATTTCTACTCTCTCGGTTTCTTTTCTTGCACTCCCTGCCTGTTAAACTCCCTTCCGTATACTTGCTTCCCTGATAGCTACAATCTCCAAAAGTTTAAATGCAACGTCAATTACCATCTTCTATCTCCCTCAATCCCATCCATCTCTTATACTTTCTTCGGCATCCCCTGTTCTCTATCTCTCTCTCTCTGTCTCTCTCTGTCTCTCTTTTTTTTTCTTTCACCCTGTAGGTGTGTGTGTGTGGCAGTCCTGCATTGCTTGGTGTGAAAGGATTATAAAAAATAATATGTGGGGAAAAAACACGCATTTCGAAAAAAGCTATCTTTTTTCAAAACTCTTCTTCAAAAATAAATTTTGGATGGACATTTTCCCCAGTTAGCAAAGTCATTGGTGAACAGGAGGATTCATGCAAATCATTTTAAGAATATGTAGATGTTATAAACATATTAATTGGCGAATATAATGAACCGACTTTCAAAATCATGACATCACACTCAAATTAGCATTTCAGCCTCACCTAGATGATATCTCTACGGTTCCTAAAGAACTACAGATAGAATTGACTGAATTTTCAGAAGATGTCATTTTTAAGACCTTATTTGACGGTGAGAAAAATACGATTGAAATATGGAAACATGCAATAAAATATGCACAATATGCTTTCATGTTTTTCAACCACATATTCTTCTACATAACCAAAATCAAGTCGCTCTTAAGGTCACAAATGACGGATACCCATTTAGATATTGCAAAGGAAATAACACACAAGGATTAAAACTTCAACAAGCATGCATTCACCAATTTTCAGAATATATACATAATCCTCAAAGCAAACATACGTAGTTTTATAAAAAGGGACTTATTTTGGTATGGATTCACGAGTATAAGATTACAAAGTATATGTCTAACGTGACACCAGCCCGGCCGCTGCTTTCTATGCCCTGTTTCCCCGGTGAGCTGAAAGGACCACCGCCATTCGCCACGTTGTGAATTTTTGATCCGAATATCAGTTTCCGGGTCCCTCAGGACGGTCCGATGATAAAGGATGAAATGGCTGGGGTCTACGCTGGAAGAAAATTCATGCAAAAAAATGGTTCCGGCCACAACCGCAAGGACATAAAAAAAATAAGCAACACTTACAAAGAGTCTTTCAAGACAACTGCTTTTATGTCACTACCAAAGAATTTAATACAAAGTGTTTTAATGAGATTCACTTGTTTGGGTCAGAAGGTAACAGATAGAGAAAGGCGCCTTCAGTCAGATTTAACTTCAACTGGTCTAAGTGGGGTAATTTCGTGGTTCTTCGTCTATCCCTAATACATAACAGTTTCTCTCCTCAGCTTTGTTGACAGAGTTAGACTCGTACGGACTCGTAGTTCGGTTCGGACTTCTGGATGCCTGACAACCACAGAGCTAATTCACCCAACCGTTTTCGCCAAGTTCTGCCGATCTCTGCCCAACTACTCTTCTGCGCCCATCTCCTGGTCTGCAGCGTGCCGACCGCTAGAGGCTAAAAAATTTTTAGGCGCCGCCGACTAATTTTAATATGGAAATCGCCTTGACCACCATGCATGTTCGCTTAATCGCCGAATCTCTGCGGGAGACTATTTCTCAAGTGGTACTAAAAATGAATTTGGAGTTTGGCGGGGTCTTTTCGCAGACAGTTGCCACTTGAGTCCTGCCAAAACAACTTATCTGGTTTGCAGACTTGGTCGGATTTTGGTCTTTCAATTCGCCATTTATCATACTTTTTTCGAAATCACCATTTATTATAAACTTTATTTAACGAACCTGTCCGTCAATCAAACTGGAATTATTCCACCTAATTAATTAATAACGCAACCCCAGAAATAATTATTTTAAAAAAAACTTATTTCTGAGGTTACTCCGGGATCTCTTCTATCCCACTAATCAATACCTACATCTCAGTCCTTTAGAACTGTTAATTAATCAATATTGATTGATTGATATTAAATGTTAGGGTGTCGTTGGTGGGGCTGATCCGTCTGAACTGCTAAGTCAAACTGCAGCTTGTCGGCAAGATGCAAAATTTTTATAGCTGTGATTCAACAGGTGCTGGCTATTTTGTATGTGATTAGAGTTGGTTAGGCCTGGAGTTCGTGTAGTTGGCGGGTCGGTTGACTGAGGCAGTGATGACAAGAGGGATCTGAAGTGAACTAGTGAAACATTATCAAGCGGAAATGTGTATTGGGTCCGTTAACCGAAATCACGGTCAAGAGGCTGCCGGAGTCTGTGTGTGAAAAGTCTGGTGAAAGCAGGAATCTGTTTACTGCTATAATGGATTGACCAAGTTCACGCTGTCGTTAAGAGAGAAGGGCATGTCGGCTGGGTTCTGTCAGTTGCTTATGAGTGGCTTTCTTTTAAGCAAATCTAGTGGCTCCCAGCTTCATCTTTTTTTGAGTTGGGAAGGAAAGGTTCATGATTAGCTATTGTATTTTAGACTTTTGAGAAGAATTGTTTTGTGGACAAGATTTGGGGCTCAAAGCCCCTGCACAGAAAATAACATTTTTATTTTGGTTTTGACTTTCTTAGCACTCACATCCGGCCGACATGTAGAGTGAATCAGAAAGGGAACTAATTTGAAGCGGAGTAAAACATATAGGATCAGCTGAAACTGAAAACCCAACTGCAATCAAATATTCAAATACTTTACTACAAAAAGCAGTCACAACAAAGTCATTAAAAGATTAGTTAATAACTTCCAACATATACAGTTTTCTGACCTATAAATTTTTTCTTCTGTTAGTTTCTCCTCATATTTTGACTGCTCCTATTCAAAACAACACAAAATAAAATACAACTTAAACAGTCAAAACATGAGGAAAAATCTAATAACACCAAAAATCTAATAACACAAAAAAAAACCCTTGAAAATGGCAAAAGAAGTGGCAAAAAGCGCTTGGGACAAGAAAAATTATGGTAAATTTCTGTACTCTTTTACTCCTATAAAACGAAAAAACGTAAGGATGCTGAAAAAAGTATACATATATATTAGGGCTGGTGCAAGGACCTCGTAAATATCTCTAATACATTTCCAGAAATTAGTATCTGTTTTAATAATGTGAGTGAGTGAGTGAGTGAGTGAGTGAGTGAGTGAGGTGATCCCGATCCAAAATACACATAAACTCCAGGCCTTACCAAAACTACTTTTCCAAGTCGCTTATCTTGCCCCCAACGAGATTTCCACTCACATCCTCTGTATCGGCAATAGAAAGAATTTTATATTAACAATTCTAGTCATCTCTTTCTTTTTCCAGACCAGCAGTACTTATTGTTTCTTTTGTTCATATGTGTATTTATAACACAAGAAATAAATTCTCATAACTTATTATTCAATGTGTTATTTTAAAAAAAATTATTCTAAATTTTAAATGTGGATTTCTTTAGTCAACTGCATTCTTTCAGTATAACTTATATAATGCTTTTGAAATAGAGACAGATTTTGGACACTTACAAACAATTACATATTAAATCAAACATTGAAACTAATTATAAAATACAAGCTATAAAAGAACATATTGTAAATTATACCAAGAGGTGCAAAGCAATAATTGGTCTTAAAATATATCAAAATATGTTTAGATAAAGTTCCATGTTGGATTATGAATTAAGCTGTTCACCTCAGTTATGCTGTTGCCTGAATTCATATATTTTGTTTACCTCAGCAGTCACTAATCTACCCCAAAATTAAAAGAAATGTTCATAAGAGTGAAAATAAGTGCTGATAATTAAGTCATCATTAAACAGAGAAAATTATTCATGACACATCTTTCAAGAATGATCTCCAATGTAATTAGTTCTGATTTGGCATCTCGACTTCAGTCACTTTCTCATCGACATAACGTGGCTCCCCTCTGTTGTTTCTATAAATATTTTTATGGCAACTCCTTTGATGGGCTTTTTTCAATGGTGCCTTGTTCACTTGAATTTAAATGCAACATAAATTGCCATCTTGTATCTTCTTGAATTCACATTCATCTTTTATGCTTTCTTCAATACCCCCTCCTGTACCCAGTCTTTTCTATCACTGTAACCCCCAGTATACTAGTGATGCCTTGCTTGAGAAGAAATCGTTATATATATATATAACTCTATGCTCTAAAAAGCATGCATATTTTGGCTTGCTTCTGTAGTATAATCTTTTCTAAACTCATAGATATGGTAAGGTAGAAAAATGTTTTATGTTGGATTTTTACATGAAGCTGGTAGCAGCCATTTATGGTGAAGCTAACCAAGTTACTAACTTATGAGATGAAAGTGATGCATGTGCCCACCAGCCTTCTCCCTACATGGCTACTAATATCAGAGATTTTGGCATTCATTACTTATAGGATGACCTTATATGAAATGCACTGCACTCAATGGACTTATTTAACTGCCAGTTGGTGAATGAAAATCAAATGATAAAAGCTTTTTTTCCAAAACAATTTTATGAAGTATTAAGAAATATTTAAAAAATCATATTTCAAAAATGATAATTAATAAGCTTGAACAGTGTATAATTTTATTTTATTATTACTGAAATATTAAGAAAGAAATTAAATCAAAACTAAAGTAAAGATTTCTTCTGCTTTGGAGTCACTTTAATGCTTGTAAAACATATAACTGCACAATGCAAATATCAAGTTTTAATTTATTTACATAATTTGACTATTCAAACAATATTTTCATTATTTCTTCGTTTGTCTCCTGTCAGTCATATTAGAAGGCCTAGAATTCTATTCAAATATCTCTTTCCTTCAAAACACCAAACATTCTTCCACTCAGTTTGATATACACACATAAAGTATCATAACATGGATGTTAAATAAAGCTTGAAATATACAGGGACTGCTTTAGTAAATTGATAAAATATGGAGTCAATAAAACAGCTGATCAATTTAACCAGTATTGTATTTTATTGGCACAAGCATAATGAATTTATATATATATATTTTGAATTCATTGAATTTTTGAATAAGATGCTCTATTCATTATATAGGTGATTGTATAGATTAGAGCATTTACTATTTTCACTACAATACATAGTTGTTCATTCCTAGATTGAACTGATTTTTAGATTCATATTATTAACAAAAATTCCATTTTGTACAAATTAACAAATGGTTCTAAGTAGAACAAATTGGAAATGATGAGAAAGAGAAAATTAAAATGAAGAAAAACAAATTTTATTAAGTAAATGTTACTGTCAATACAAATGCATTTTGTTTATAGGAAGGTGCTGTAAAATTCTTGGCATGATACACTTTCCAAAATCTCATCAAACATCTAATGTTATTGGAAGGGCTTCTTGGTTGGACCAAGAGATTTCCAGTTTGTATATGAATGTATGAATCTCTCTATTAATTTATTTTCTTAACTTTTTAAATTTTCTTTTTCTTTTGTAGATTTTCTAACAATATCATCCATCCTTGGAACAAGTATTTTGGGTAAGGAAAATAAAATATTTTAATAATCCTGTTTTTTTAAGGAGGTTTTTAGATTTTATTTGAAAACCTGTAATTTTTTTTATTTTTGTATTGTTATATCCTAGGTTGTTGGAATTAACAAAAACAAATGAAAATAAAAGACAAGCATATTTTGACACATAAATAAACAACCATTATTCATTCAATGTCTGAGAACAGCAAGAATTGCATAGATTGAAACAATGAATTCTATGTGCATGCCAAGCTCAATTTAGAGGTGGTGCACTTGTCTTCACAGACAAGAGAAGAAATTCAATTGTATTTTGAGTTATCCTTTAAGGGGGAAGGCAATTAGCTTCTCCTAACACTGCCCTAATTTTGCCTTGTGCTCGAATTACTGACACCTTTTTCACCACCTATAGTCACAGAAAATGTAACTGCATTAGTGGATTTTACTTCCTCTCCATCTCAAAAACAAAAGGTCCTTTTAGACTTATAAATTTTCACAAGATTTTTATCATAAGAACTTAATGGGTAAAAAAATACATTGAAAAACTTCATTGAACTAAAGTTCTCCTGCAACTGTCCATGAACATGAAGAGTTCAACACTGATATACCAAGTGTCTTACAAGATTAGACATTTTACATTAGGTTCTGAAACTGTGGCATCATTACTTTCTATCTAGGGACAGAATGGGAAAAGAGAGCATGTCATTTGAACAAGGTGTAAACAAACAAGACTCAAACCAGTACATGAAATTTAAAAGAACAAACATTTATTACAGTGCATAAAAAAGAACAAATATGATATTTTACAAATAAGAGATGGTACAAAAGTTTCCTTTTGTGCACTTTATTAAAAAATAAGGCTGGATAACAAATCAAACAATATTCTTGATAAAGAAAGATTACAATTTTTGAAAAAAAAACTTTGAGAAAGAAAAGCAAACAATTAAATCAGGCAGAAATTACAAAAGGTGCTCCCACCGAATTTGTAAAATGGAGAAATGTCCTGGTACAAAGGGCACTTTGAAATGGTTGATGCCACAGGAACTTTTTATATTTTCCTTTTAAGAAAAAGTTTAATTTCAGGTTTCAGTTTCTTTAAAAAAAACTTTCTGAAAGCAGCCAAAATGGACTGTCTGCTTTTTTGGTTGAAATTCTAATGTTCACTTGTATCCATAGAATAATTTCTGACTCCCTTCTGCTTTACCTTGAAATCTGCTTACTTACTGCCTTGAAAGTGTTTTCTGATTGTATCTGTTGATCCTATAAGATACAAATCCTATATCACCTAACAATTAGCTCAAATGAAAAAAGTAAAATTGCACACCTCCTAAATCGGATCAAAACGACTAAAAACATTTTGGAAAAAAACAGACCAAGGCAAATTTTACAAGTCAGTGCAAAAGCTAAGATTCTAGATTCTGATTGGATAGAAAATAGCAAATTGATCTATGACCCCAGTCAATTTTTTTTCACGCCTAGAAAAGAGGTATGCTGTTTGGAGCCGATCACATGACTAAAATCCAGTACTTATTCACGTCTCTTGACCGGTCAAGTCAGTCAGACATGGGAGCGAATCTGAAGGACCTCATTGCAATGTCACCCACAAACAGTCAAAGAAAACAACAACAAGATACTTCACCTGACTTTGATCAGTACAATCTCCTTTATTGCCTGACTTTCCTTTTCACTTTTTCTTCAGCCATAAAAAGGAAAAGAACACAAACTTTTATTAGCAACCTTTTTAATCTTTTTACATACACACATTCTGCTACTATCAACTATGAACATTTAAATACTTACATTTCTCTTTGAACAATTAACTACATGCATTTTCTCTATGAACATTTTATTTTTCTTCTTACAATTTTGTTATTCTGTTAATAAAAATTTTACTTTAATGTACAAACGAAATATTTTATCCTTCCACATTTCAACATACAACCTTCAACCTTCTGATATTCAAAATGTGGGGATTGTCGGCTATGTTTTTAAGTGGCCTTGTACCAGACATAACCGACGCCCTACAATCCAGCTCTTTTTACAGGAAAATAGGAGGCTCTCAGAGACCGCAATTTCAAAGTTTACGAGGGTATAAGACCAGGTCTCTGATTGGTCAGTAAATACAATAATATTATAGGGGGTTATCCATTCTTTTCCAGTTTATAGTGGAGAGTCCGTTCTAGTGAAGGGTAGTAGTATATTGTTGCAGGTTAACGGAATTTGGCCTTGCTGTAGATAGCCCACTATAAGTCATAAAATGATTACAAATCAAGAAAAGCAAATTGAGTTGAAAGAAAACATTTTATATATACACATATCAATTAAGGTTTTTACAATTAAAGTAATACTTGAAGTATAGGTCCAATGGACGTAATAAATTTCATAGGCAATAAAATGCTGAAAAGAGAATTAATACTGAGGAATGTTGTTTATTTTGGCAATAGAAGACAGACAAGGAGAATTCGATACTTAAAGTAGTGTGGAGGCATCTTGTATGTAAAGAATGTCTTTAATGTATTCGCTCCTTCGATCAGTAAGTAGTTTTGAGAAAGGGAAGAAGGTAAGGAGAGGTGAAGGGATGCGAAGATAGTAGCTGCCTGACTTGGTCAAGGGAGATACTCATCACGCTCATCTGTCTGGGTTTCTGCGTCGGTCTGTCTGGTTGGGTGCTTTCTGTATCGGGTTTTTATTTCGACTTTTTGAATCACAGGTGATCATTTGGGAATTCACATCCGTATTTGATTCTGGTCTTCCCATTGGCCGATAAGTAAAATTCGCGTAGGCTCGCGAACTGGAAATTTAATATTTAATTAATTTTTAGTTTTCAACCGGAACATCTGCGCGAAGCCAGCTGCGCACGGACGACTTTTGGTCATTTGCTTTTTGTTCGTGAAAGTGCGAACATCCGGTCCCTCGCTTTTGCTCGGTCGGTATCGCCACATAACTTTCGCCCCCAGTAAACGGAGTTGTTTTTTGGTATCTGTTGTCGCTTCTCTTTCTTTTTTTTTCAAATAGTAGTTTTCGTTTTGTTTTCCTGTTTTCTTTTTGTTTGTTTGTTTGTTTGTTTGTTTGTTTTTTCTTTCTTTCTTTTTTTTTTTTTTTTTTTTTTTTTTGTTAGAAATAAAAATATGTGTTTTCTTTCTTCCATTTACCCGTTCACCGGACGTTGTTTTCATTTTTGGTTTGTTATTATTAGTTTCCTCGGTACAAGATGGGGAGTTTTCGAAATCCCGTCTTGATTCGATGGAATCTTTTGATTGTATATTTCCAGAAATGTACGCCGGTTTTAATCTGTCTATTAGACATTACTATGGACGTCGTCTGACCTTTTTATAGTAAAATATTTTTCGTGACGACTTAAAACTTGGAATGGTCCTGTGTATGGAGCCTCCAACGGTTTTCTTACTCTGTCAGTTCTTAGTCAAATACTTTTGCATGTTTGCAAATCTTTTGGAATGTAGGAATTAGGTGTTGAGTGTTGAAATGTAGGTGTCCGCTGGATAATTTGTCCATATCAAATTTCCGCATTTCGTCGGTTAAAATTTTAACATGCGAGTTTGTTATTTCGTTGTTTTTCCGTTTTTGTTTTTTTTGTTTTTTGTTTTGTTTTGTTTTTTTCTTTCTTTCGTTTGTTTCTTTTTTTTTTTTTTTTTTCATTATTAATAGTTTGCGCCGTTTTTTCTTTTGTTTGTTTGTTTTTTTTTTCAAGTTTTTGTCCTCTGTTGTTTCTATATCAACACCGTTTCCATCTTTAATAGCCGGGAAGGTGTTGAATTCGGACGATAAAATGTCAGCAAACATTTTCTTTGATGTGTCTTTCATAGCCGTATACATTAGACTTCCACACGTGATTCTCACTAACTTTTAAAATTCTTCTTGATACGTTTGTGGAGCGAAGACGGAAACAAATACAAAGACATTCAATCATCAAATAACAAAAAAAATTATTTCTGACTCGGAGAATCTGTGCATCCTTCCAGTTAATAAATCAATGCTTTCAAAATAAATATTTAATATTCCTGCTGAACACTAACAGTGTTTCCCAAAATTTTTCTCTAGGCCGCATTTTCAGTATAAAAATTTACTCGCGCCTTTGATGTGATAAAAAGTATATGTAAAAATTTTAAAGAAAAGAAAGAGTGGGGGTTAAAGGGATATGATATAATCATGGATTCGTTCGAAGTCAGAATATTAACATTGGATAACTAACTTTGTTCTCTAATTTGCAGGGCCTAAGTTATAGTCTTAATACTTGATGTTATCACACTGATAAAAATGTTCAATAATTATTTATAGTGATATTTTAATTTTTAAAATCATATTTTTGGCATATAAATTTTTTAAAACTGTTTCTAAATCTTCGATTGTTCTTCAATCATTCCATCTTCTCACCTATTCTCTTCCACCGCACCTATGAGGTACGCCACACCGTTTGGAAATCACTGCCGCCGACAATAACAAAAAACATTTCATGATCCCTTTGAATAATATTTAAAGCCCCTAGACAAAACGAGTAAGAAAGAGCGGTAATAAAGTGCAAATTCAGATCTTGGGGAAGGTATGAATCCGTGCCAAGTCAGTCATGTCTCTTTCAAGACATTGTAGTGAACAAGAAGTTATCTCCTCAATGACTTAAGTTAAAACAGAATGACATAATTAAGGTTTTGCGTAACAGATTCCGTGTAGATCTTACGGTTGAAAAACAGTTTTAAAGAAATATACATTGTTACATATATTAACCAATCAGAGAACAGAAAAATATATTTGAAAGTGATTCCTTTTTGTCTTCCAAAAACGCTTATTATCGCGTGATTTTACCTTTTTTTACCTTCAGAGGATGTGCGTTGCGGTGCAGTGAATATCAACACGAAACGACAAATCGGCGTGCCGAGTTCGAGTTCCAGTTGAATCCTTTGCATTCACTTACGCACAAATACTCTTGGGAAAGGTATTAATCCGTCTCTTCCCTCCAGTTATGGGTTAAATAATAGATTGGATCCTATAGCCTTGGCTGGCAACCAGTCTATCACAGAAAGCAATGGCAACCTACTGCGGGATAATATTCTGCCTAGTCAGTCATGTCTCTTTCGAGACATGATCGCCGAAAGCGTATATCGCGTATGGCACTTAACTGACTGACCTTCAGAGATTGTCTAGCAATCTCCCAACGCATGTCAGGTGACCGCATTGGTTACCCTCTCACTTTCTTTCTCTTACTGCATTCAGTCTTTCTCTTTCTCCTTCAAAGAACATTTCATTAAGACAGACTTAAAGAATACATAGGAAATGAACATTTACAACAGTGAGCGGTCACATCAAAGACATTTCTACTTCAACTATACACCCACTCTTACATACACCCTTATCGTCATTTCTGCTTTCATACATTGTTACTTACTTTCTCTTGTACAGGATTATTATGAACTCGTCTTACCAACCTTGTACCAGACATTTTGTATAATACTGAAATATTTGATATTTATATAAATAATTATTTTAATACACCATCTTGATTGTTCGGCCAACTCACAAAAAGTCCTTCTAGAACTTGATCGTTCAACTATATATTATATATGGCTCTTAACTGACCCCAACTCCACGTAATTTCATGAAATTACAAGAAATTAAATTTTGTATCAAAAGTTTGGTGTATTAGTTAAACGCAGGACTTCTTAAGGAATGTAAATCATCTACATTTTTTTAACCAGTTAGTTTTTTTCCGAAAATCTGCTCCGAATAGTAAAATAAAAATGCAATAATACTATGACATTATTTAGATAAGCTTTTAATTGCTTTTATATATATATATAAAGGACATTATAACCTGAATAGATAATATTTCAATGAATAATGAATTTTTACAAGAATTATTCTAATTCTTTAATTTTTAATTATAATAATTTATAAAATTTCAAAAAGTTTATTTACATTCTTCAAAGCCTTGTGGTGGTTAGCTTAAGTTATTAAGTGAAGACTATATTTCCTAATCGAAAATTGAAAAACTCAATATAAATCTTTGAGTCAAAAGATTTTTAAAATAATTATAATGTTGTTTTGTGTATAGGAATTGTTTTTCAAATATGATATTTCTTATGTTACTTCGAAAGAAAAAGAAAAAAGATTTGGACAATTATGTCAATTCTGGTCAACCATACTTAGTTTATCACCACATCTGGCTATCATCAATCACTTAACACAAGTCAGAAAGCTATGACCTCCATAATTAAGAAATACTTTTATTCTAAATTTCATGCTATAAACAAGTAATATTTGTGTAATTCAGATTAATTTAACTTTAAATTTGCTAATTTTTCAAAAATAATGTGTCACAGATGTATATTTTATTTTTGCAGTATTTTAAAACTGAAAGTTAATTTTTGCTTACAAACTTGTCAAGCTAGCAAATGAATGAAAAAATAATGAATTTTGAAAAATTTTAAATAACTGGGATTCCAACAAATATAATTTCTGTTTGAAATACACCAGAGTATTTTACTTACTGGAAATAGTAAATTTAATCATTTAGCTTTCAATTAAAGCTACAATAAAATTAAGGCTTCAAGAAAAAAATTTTATTTTTAAAAATTCATTTTAAAACTAAGGTATTGAAAATGAGTGGAGGTACCTATATAAGAATATAGAAATAGTAACACATGTTAGCCAAAAGCAATATTTATTCCAAACTAAAACTAAACTACTTTTCAAAACAAGGGATGCAACCATGTATAAGAGAAATATAAAGTTAAACAATTCAAACTTACACAACATTGTCAAGCCAGCCAGTTAAGTGCCATACGTGATACACACTTGGGCGATCATGTCTTTTTAGAGACATGACTGACTGGACAGAAAATTTTCTCGCAGTAGGTTGCCCTTCCTTTCTCCAGTAGACTGGTTGCCAGCCAAGGCTAATAGAACCCAATTTGTGCTGCTATTTAACCCATAACTGGAAGGAATAGATGGATTAATACCTTTCTCAAGAGTATTTTTGCGTAAGTAAATGCAAGGAATTCAACTAGAGTTCAAATTCGGCTCCCTGATTTCTCATTCCGAGCCAATATCCACTGCACCTTTATTATTATGATAGCTTTTTAATTTTGTCTCAGTTCAAATGTTAGTTGAATTCTTTACTTCAACCTTTTATAACTTCAGTTTCTTTTCTCTCTTCATAAACACAAAATGCGCTACACTAAATGTTACTATTAATTTAACCAAGATGAACTTTGAAGCAGTTTTGAAAAATGTTTTTGATTTTATTTAATTCTAGGATTGCCAGTAACTCTGTACAATTCTGGTTTTTACCCATTTCTTGTGGTCTTTATAATTGCTTTTTTTATGGAGGTAAGTGTTTCTTTGTCTATTGCAAAAATGAATAGAAGTTTCATATACTTATGTTATATGCATTTTCATATTGTGTCAATCAAGTAATTTTTAAATGAAGAAAGCGAGTAATGCTAAAAAAAACAACTTATAAATCAGTAGTTGCTTGATAAATAAGACAGTGAGTTAATTTTGTTGATATTTTATCAATACAAGAGATAAAGGCCATTTTTACTTTCATTCATTTTATTTAAAAAATAATCAGATTGCTTTCCAATATACATATTTTCAGATCTTAAGAAACCATTGATAAATACTAGGTTCATTCCCTGTGAATAATAATCTTTTTTTCCTTTGTCATCCTCTACATAAGATAAAAAGTTAGTTTCAGTGTTGTCATAATATCTAGTCACACATGTTTAGAATTGTCATTGTATATTTTAATTATAATACCTTCTTACAATTGCAAAATAACTGTTTGAATCTTCTACTATCACTGATTTATCAACCATCTCACTTACTGCCCATGATAATCCTCTTAGCAACTTTACACAGACTGATATTCTTCTCCAATAGTGAAACTGTCCTATCATGTTCCTTTGAAAGATATATGTAGTAATGCTCACAGATATTGAATTTGATCCTTTTCTTTGACATCATCTGTTCAATCAACTGGTATTCAATCAGTTAAGTGCCATACATGATGCATGCTTGGGCAATCATGTCTCAAAAAAGACATGACTGACTGGGCAGAAGGTTTTCCTGCAGTAGTTTGCCATTACTTTCTATGGTAGACTGGTAGCCAACCAAGGCTATAGAACCAAATCTGCCCTGCTATTTTGCGGGAGAAGTGATGAATTCATAACCTCTCTTCAGAGTATTTGTTTTTATATGAAGGCAATGAATTCAACTGGTATTACTTGGCCTTTATTCAGTTTTGTACAAAAGTAATTTGCTTTTACTTTACACTGATATTCAAGTGATGATTAGAATAAGCAAGGAAAGTGACAATAATTGGATGGATTTTCTTTGCATCGCAACACCTGATATAGTCAAAATGAAACAATCTCCTAAGCACACAGTTAACAATGGCTTCAAACCCCAGGCAAGGATCATTCTATTAGGTTTTTCAAACAAAGACTTAACTTTTGTGAACCCTTTTTTGTTAAAATTTTGATTCTGAAATTTTATTTTGAATTAAGATCATTAGGGTCTGACTTCTGGTTTTCAATCATATCACTCATGGTATACTATACTATACTATAGGCCTACTCAAGGTGCAACAAAGGATCAGAATTATAGGCCTAATGTCAAAATGTGGAATTTTAGAAACTTAGAGACTAAAGTTTAAAAACTTCTTTTAATAGTATTCTTTGTAATATAAAAATATTACAAAATATCTTATTAAAAGATCATTAAAACATCTGTAAGAAGAAAAACTAAATTTAAATGAAAAAGGTTAAATAAACTTTCAAGTGATATGAGCAAGATAACTAAAAACTCCAGTTCTAGCCATGAGTAGGCCTGTAATATAGAACACAATGATATCACAGCATTTACCAATGGATCAATCTCTTCTATCATGAAACATGTTCACTTTTATTGCTCCTAAACACAATCTCCATTCATTTTTTATTATTTTATTTATCTATCTGGCTTTTTTTCCTGTTAATTTTTCAACTTGTTCTAACATACCACACAAATACTACTTGTTTGTAAAATCTTACAATAAAGGATTTGTATCTTCAAGTGTAATAAATCCAAATTAAACTTCATTCCTTAAAACTTTCCTGGATTTGTAACTTCAAGGAAAATGAACTTTTTTCTTTTCAGACTTTAATAATATTGATAAGTATTGAGATCCTGCAGAAAGCCCATGCTGTCCAATTCGAATATGATAAGGTTGGTCTCCCATTTAATTTTTTAAAATGTTTCTTCTTTGCTGATAGATTCAACATTTCAGTTGTCATAAGAAATAATCATCTTTCCATTGTTTGATTTGAATGAAGAAATTGATGTATTACTGATAAAGTGAATGATTTCAACAATAATAATCATTTTTGTTATATATTCAGAAATCAATCAAGCCAAAATAAATTTGAAAATAAGTTTCATGAGTAATTAAAATCCTGAAAAATTGATGCAAAACAAATGAATATTAGTTCATGTATTTTTCTTCTTCATATAAGTATTGACTGTTATAAATCCTGAGAGCTCTTAAATGGAATTTAATAATTATTCCTGATTTTATTTTGTTATTATTTGAGAACAGAAAACTATGAGATCAGTTTTATTAGTTAATTTGTTTTGGACACTGAGTATTATGACACTGTCAGTACAGTGCAACATAATATCTAGGAAAAGTAAAATGTTATTTGTTTCTGTTTTGTAAATTTATTTTATCATACGTTCAACTTTGTTTAGTTTATCTACAAGGTAAAACAGTGTAGTTTTGTAGGGATATATTAAAAGAGCATCATCAATGTATTGGAAATATGTTGATCGCTTAGGCAAAATACTCTGGAAGGACCAGATTCAAGAAATTCTACAGAAATGCATTCTAACATCCTACTCAATGGTGAACTCATTTGTAATGAAAATTTTTGTTTCTAAAATTTATTGTTAAAGGTGAAATATTATTGACTAGTGATAAGTCAGTAGATTTTTATGACTTTAGCTAATGCTAAGGAGAGGTTTATTTTTGATTGTGTGAGAGGCTTTTTTAAAATATTTAAGTATCTGTTACAGAAATTTAACAACTAAACTAGCTTTGAGTTTATTTGTTATATTTGTTCCCCTCAGTTTTCAATCAGGTTGCCTAAATTTTTAAATCATGACAAGTTGTTTTATAGAAACATAGAAAAAATTAATATTTTTGTAAAAGTAATTGCATAATTGTAAAACTGTTGCATTCAACAATTTATAAAAAGATATGAGGTGTGAAAAAATTTTAATTTCCCAAAATCTTATAAAATGATCAAACATCATAATTTTTTATAATGATATTCTTAACTGTTTACTTTAAAAAAATTATGGAGATATATCAATAAATCAATAGCTGCAGAATAAAAAATTATTTAACCCAACAAATATTTTCAAAACAGTTTCTTCCTTGTCAATGAACTTAATTCAGCAGAGAATATTAATTGTACCAACTAAAACTAAGAAAAAAAATTTTCAGATAAAAATAATTCTATTATTCTAATAAACTAATTCACAGTATTTTAATCATGTTGGCTTGATCTAAAATGTATAGAAAGTTCTACATATTTGATTTCTCAAAAGATTATTACCTTTCACACAAGATTATGTGATTTCATTTCCTAGTATTGATTTGAACCATCTGACCCTTCAAAATATTGACTCATTAGCCTTCTACCTTGTTTTGGCAATGTACTAGAGGCCCTTATCAACTCTAAATGGGCTAAGTATCTCACATCTCAGGGCCTTCTTTCAGACAAGCAATATGACTTTCACTTCTCTAGGCCAACTGCTTATGTACAAACAATTATTGCTGAAAGAGTGTATCAAGGTTTAGATAGGATGATGAAGCCTGAACTGCTGCTTTGAACATCTTGAAAGCATTTGACAGGGGTTTAACATATAGGTCTTCTTCATGAGTTGAAAGGTTATAATATTTCTAGCCAAATTTTTTTAAGTCTCTCTTATCAAATCATGAAATGAAAGTTATCCTGAATGGCCACTCTTCTAGATCTTTTTGTACTATTGCAGGTGTCCTTCAGGGCTCTATTTTTGGACCTACTTTCTTCTTAGTTTTTATCAATAACCTTGTTTATAGCATCAGTTCCCAACTTGGTATCTATGCAGATGATAGAACTATTTACTCCTGTTTTAATAGTAAGTCTGAGTTCAATATGGTCAAATTGGCAGATGATCTCAAAAGTGACCTACTATTAACTGTTAACTTAGAGCAAGGAATGGCTTATTAATTTTGACACCTCTAAAAGAAACCTCTTTTTATCTAAAAAGTCCTTTCTGCTTCCCATCAGCCATCAAGAGAGTGGCTCATTGTGTTTTCTTAGGCTAACCTAAATAATAAATAAAAAAATAAAATCTAGTTATGATATTATAGAACTAAAAAAAAGTTAAAATATCATGAAAAATTTCAAGTTATTTAGATTATTCTAACTAGTAATTTACTCTTCTCACCAGTAATTCTTTTATTTTTTGGTTGTTTTGAACGAACCAATTTCTATCTTTTTCTGAATTTTTATATCTTGGTTGTCTGCAGGAAAATAATTATTTCTTCAATGTTCTTTTGTTAAAATAGGAAAATTTTCAGAATATATATGATTTGAATTATGATGTTCTAGATTTCAATGATATTCTTCTTATTAGTATTTATTGTTTTCAGAACATTTTGATTGAGACACAAGTTTTAATATAAGTTTAACAATTAAAATATTGTGTAAATATTCATCATGTGTAGTTTTCTTTATAATTATTTTATCCAAAGTAAGGCAGGACTGCCGCTAGTGTGCAGAGGGTTACAGAGAGAGAAAAACAGGGTACAGGGGATACTGAAGAAAGAATGAGAGGTGGATGGTGTTTAGGGAGATGGATTTAATTTAGGGAGGTGACCGGAATTAAGGAAGATAAAAGATGGCAACTGACATTGCATTTAAACTTTTAGAGATTGTAGCTATCAGGCAAACAAGCATACATGATAGAGTCCCACAAATGGAAAGTACAAGAAAAGAAACTGATAGTGGTGGTTATAGTTGACTATTTTAAAGGTAAAAGGGCATGATGCCAATCTAGTAGCACAAATGAATGCATGTGGCTGGTGCACCAAGAAAAAAAAGCTTTTCAGAGCAGAAGTGGTAAAAATATTTGTAGAACAGACAGAGGGAAGCCACATTCCGTTGGTGAGAAAGTGACTGAAGCCAAGTCAGAATCAACTATGTTGCAGATCCTTTATTGGATTTTGTCGAGAACTTTATAATGAATGGCAGGAGCACTTGACAAGATATAGCAACAGTATTCAATGCACAGACAAATGGTAGATTTATAAATGTGTAAGATAGATTCTGACAAGAAAAACTTTCTGGTCCAACAGAGTGATCCAACCTTCCTAGCAGTAGATGCAGCTATAGATTTGATGTAGTCATTCTACTTGAGTTTAGCTGAGAAAGTGAGGCCAAGGAGGTGTACTGATAGAAAATAGAAAAGTTTCTCTTTGGTGGTTAAAGGAAAACAGCTTTGTTTTAGAAGCATTAGAATTTACAAGCCATTTTCTACCCCATTTCAACACAGATTGGAGGTCCTTTTCAAGAGCAGCAGTGAGGTTTATTTTGTTGGCCTTAGTAGATTTCTTATTGAGACTGGAGTAAATGGTGGTGTCATCTGTATAGATGCCTACTTGGGAATTGATTACATCAGAAAGATCCTTTATGAAGATCAGAAAAAGTGTAGGACCTAGGATAGAGTTTTGAGGGATGTCTACATTCATATGAAAGTATCTGGAAACTTGCCCATTCAAAACAATCTTCATTTTACAACTTAATAGGAATGGTTAGATTAAATCAAACACTTGTCCAGGAATACCATAGCCTTGTAGCTTGTGCAGAAGTCTAGTATGCCAAACCCTATCAAACACTTTCAAGATATATAGAGCAACAGGGTCAGAGAGCTTCTCAGAGTTTTTAAAAACAGGAACTACAGAAGAAGGTCTTCCAACAAGCAGGAAAGCAGAAAGAAGTGAGGCAATACAAGGTTTGGAGAGAAGTACATTTCATTAGGACAAGAACTGGAATTCCATCACCTCTGCTTGACTCATGAGTCAAGCTTTAAAATTAATTTAGAGACAAGAGATCAGGTTATTGAACCTCAGTTCTATGTGGAAAATCAGGTGTGGACACTTCAGATGAGTCAAGTGTGGAGTTGGAAGAGAATTTGCGAGCAATGAACTCAAGCATGTCTACTGTGAATGTGAGAATCTCAAATTAATTGAACAGAGGAGAAAGAGGGGTTTTGCTATTGTTCAGCACACTCTTGCAGAGCCACCAGTAGTCTTTAGAACCAAACTTGCGGGATGCTATATGCTGCTTTATTCTATCATCAAACAACAGCTTAGCATCATTTAGGACATGCTTGCAGAGATAAAAAGACACCTATTGTAGTCAGACGTGTTGCTCTAGTAAAGAAGTAATTTCTGTGGGCAATGGCAATTGAGCAAGTAAGAGAGAACCAAGGAGATGAATGAGGTTTAAGTAGGAATTTCCTGGATGTGATGAAACCTCAGAAGAGCTGTCTTTAACAGGAAGACTAAAACCTTTATTCCAAGGGACATCACAAAGGAAATCACGAAACGAGTTGCAGTCTGCTCTTTGATAGCAGTAAAATATTCTGCTGGCAGTAGATTCCTGGAAGGAGGAAGAGGAGTAGTAAGAAATATTAACAGACACTGCGGCATGACCAGAGTTGCCAAGAAGGCAGAGCTGCATAGCATGGCAAGAGTAAGGCATAGAAGAAATCTAGAAGGGAAGTGTGTCCTTCAGGGTTACTGCAGAAACACATGGAGAAATCCACCCCTTGCACAATAGTCTGGAGTGTACAACATAAATCCTTCATATGAAATTATTCATAATATTGATTTGATTGTTTACTTTTAAGAATTCAGATGTCTCAATAACTTCAGAGCCTAACAGTCAAAAAATATTTATTTTACACAACAAATATTTTTCAAGATAATCATGTTCTTTGTCAATAGTGAATGTTAATTCCATAGATTAAGCATTATATTGTAAAATTTTCAAATTAAAATTCAGGTAATAAAAATGATTCAGATCATATATTTATTAATGCATTCCTTCAGACGAGCAGAAAAGTTTTGTTTCTTTGAGTGACTGAAAATATTTTATGTGTATGATAATAAAAAAGAATAAATGCATGAGTTGATATTTGATTTGATTTGTCTAATGTCCAAGGCATATTATTTTAATTATCTTGGTTGAAATAACATCCTGACTTTATCTAAAATGTATGGAAATTCTCAAATATTTTATCTCTTACACAAATATAAAATATTTGAGAATTTCCATACATTTTAGATAAAGGCAGGATATTATTTCAACCAAGATAATTTTTTTTTATCTCTTACACAAGTATAGGATGTGCATTGTGCTGCAATGGATATTAGCTCTGAACGAGAAATTGGGGAGCAGAGTTCAAATTCCAGTTGAATTCCTTGCATTTACTTACACGCAAATACCCTTTGGAAAGGTATTAATCCGTCTCTTCCTTCCACTTATGGGTTAAATAACAGGACAGATTGGCTTATATATCTTTGGTCGGCAACCAGTCTACTGCAAAAAGTAATGGCAACCTACTGTGGGACAATCTTCTGCTCAGTCATTCATGTCTCTTTCGAGACATGATTGCCCAAGCGTGTATCTCGTATAGCACTTAACTGACTGACACAAGGACATATTTATAATTTATAATTATGTTGCTTATAAATGTAAAAATATTTTAAAATAAAATCCAGTTCTGATAATATAGAACTAAAGTAAAAGTTGAAATATGAAAATACAACAGAAATATTATACAAATAGAAAATAATCTGTTAAAAATGTTTCGTTGATTCATCAGAACATCTCATGCATCTCTTTCTTTTTTATTATTTGTTAAAAGTCAACATGGCTAGAAGGTGTCTGATATTCCCAATTGCTGACAAAAGTTTTGTTCCATTTGCAATCTGTTTCTTAAATCAATTTAAATTACTCTCAAAACTGGATTGCTGAAGGTTATTCAATTTTTTCAGACTGAGTTGTTGCCCTTGAATAAGATTATTGATAAAGACATGTGTAATGGACTGAAAAATCAACCAAAAAATAGAGGTAAACTTTAATTCATTAACTGCAGAAAGAGTTTATCTTTTTGCTTTCTACTTTTTCATTTCTTGAGTTATTAATATTAATCAGTTTATTAAAAAGTCACTGCTATTTCTAATCAATACTGTCTTTTATAATTGAGTTTAATGTTGTGCATTAAAGAATTGTATATTTCTTTTGTTTAGATCTAATTTTGACAGGTAATGACATACCATCAGAAGAAAAGTGTGTAAGGTCACCAGATCTGCATCTCTTAGGAGAGATGTTCCTGTGTTATGGCATTAGACATGTCTTTGACCTCCTCTTTATTTTTAATATGTGAGTATTAATCTATGCATGAATAGTTGTTATGATGATAGTAAAGAACAGATTATGATGACAGTAAAGAACTAACAAATCCAAAGAAATAAAAGATATTTTCCCTATAAAACAACAACATTTAATTGAATCATTAAAATTTCAGCCCACTGTAATTATTTCTTCATTTTATTTCAGTATAGACTCCCTCTTCAGCCACAAGTGCTTTATATTTTAAATGTGCCCATATCTTGAATAGCCATGGCACATATATAAAGAAAGCATATCTCATTATACAAAACAACGTAGATATTTTTATTTGATTTTACTTAAATAAACAAGCCTATTGGTTCTCCAAAGTCGCATAAACAGTGAAATGTTTAAAGAACAAAGAAACTTAAAAGAAATTGAATATGCATTAAATTAAATCCTTCATAAATAAAGCAAGTCCTGAAATTTAAATATGAACAATATTAGTGTTAAAAAATTTGCAATAATTATTTTGGTTTTAATGTCAGCTGAAAATATCTTTTTCTATTTTTAGAGTGATTCTGTTGACTGCTTATTCCCTTGCAGGAAGTGAAGCCTATGGGGAAATGCTTGGAATCAAGTAACAAAACCTTTTTTTTAATTTAATTTACATTATATGCAATTTACTTTTTGTTTTTAATTTACACATTCAAAATTGAACAAATTTAGATTAAAACTCCAAATTGTAAGAATATGAATGGGGAAATCTTGTAAATATTAAAGAATATCCCCCAACAAATGTTCAACAGCTTTGTTGCATTATATTGATAAGGGGCAACATTTTTATTTTAAGATCCGCCTTTTAATAATATTATATTACATGTCTTCCCATTTAGTTTTATCTTACTAGGCTACATATAAAGTTCATGGTATGTAGTCTTTCAGATGATGAGGTGGCTTTCTAACTCTTTTACTGGATCTAATTCTACCACTCATAGAAACAACAAAAGAGGTACTACGACTTGTTTATTTAACTGCAGTTCCTACTATGGAGGCTTCCTGGCTTATAGGCTGATCTGAGTTATCCAGGTGACTATGTCTTGAACCAGTCTTTTGCTTTATTCATTATTCAAATTTAACTTTGTAGCATAAGTTTCAATTTGTCTCAGTTTGCTTAGTACCAATTTCCTCTATTTCTTTTTTCCAATGGCTAATCTGATGCCACACTTCTTTCCTAAGTTAATCAAATATGATAAGGGGACCTATTTTAATCATGAATGTCCCACACAACTATTTTGGTCCTGCATAAAAGTTTTTTTTTCTAGCACAGAATCACTTTGTTGAAATTCACAGAAAGAACCAAATTTGTTGTGATTGTTTTTTTTAATTCTCTACTGTCACCTCATGTCTTCCTGTATTGAGGTTTCATGAGGAATCATCAAGTCTAAAACAGTTTTTATCTTCCCCTTCATCTGGTGACATTCCTGTAACCATTTATGGAGTTGAATTGAATGACAACAGAAATCAACTCAGCTTTAAATTCAATCAATCTCTTTCTTAACTTATTTTCTGCATTCCTTCAGGGGAGGTAGTCACTTGAGGAAGTAGAATACATTTTTGCTAATACATTAGATAAAAGATGATTTGAAGCTGTGGTCACATTTATTATTCAACGTTTAGAAGTAAAAACCTAAAATTTCTCAGACAAATGCAGTAGCATTGTCTGAAAGAATTATCTCTGGAATTTTGATTGTTGATAAATATCTTTTTAGACTTCCAATAGTTAAGGTTGCAGTGGCTTAATTAGTTATGTATGTCCATCTATTTTATCAACAATCACCAGAAATATGAGTCTTTTGAATAGACCAACATAGTTGAGATGCAATCTAGACCTCTCTTAATCTGAAATATCCCTAGGAAATAAAGAAAATGTTGTAGACATCAAACTGGTGGTTCACAACAATTACTCACTTTAAACTCAATGTCCTTGTCAAGATTAGGCCAGCAAAATTAATTTCTACTCAAGTATTTCATTCTAACCAATCCAGTGTGTCCCTCATAGAATGCTTCAAAGAGCTGTTTCCCTCTCTACAGAAGTACAATAATCCTCTAAAACGAAGCTGCTGTCAATTAACCACCACAGACAACCGCACCTCCCTCCCATTAGCATGGAACAGGCTTGCCTCCCAGAGAGTAAATCACTACGCCTGCTTGGCCTGACACTTTCAGCGAACCTCAAGTGGAATGACTACGTCGAATCCATTGCTAAATCAGCAGCTATGAAAGTCAGTTCTCTGTGCAGGGCCCGGAAATTCTTTCCGCCTGAATCTATCCTGCAATTATATAAATCCACCATCCGCCCGTGTATTGAGTACTGCTGCCACATCTGGTCGGGTACCCCTTCTATTCTCTTCAGGGTTCTTGACAAAATACAGCAAAGAATCTGTAATGTGATTGATACCAACTTGGCTGACCGCCTGCAGTATCTCTCTCACCGGCGTGATGTGGCTTCCCTGTGCCTCTTCTATAAATACTTTCATGGCTTCTGCTCTGACGAACTTAAATCACTGGTGCCCCCTAGATGTGAATTTGCATGAGATACTAGATTGGCAACTAGGTCCCACCCTTTTACAGTGAAACCGATGAAATGTAACCGCAATTTCTACTCCAACAGCTTCTTTCCTCGCACTTCCCGCCTGTGGAATTCCCTACCACATGCTTGCTTCCCCGACGGCTACAACCTCCAGGAGTTTAAATGTAAGGTCAATAGACACCTCCTAACACACTAACTCACACCCATTCTCTCCAACTCCCTCCCTATATACATCCTAACTCATCTATCACCCTCCTTCTGACATTTCCTATACCCAATCGCTCTATGTAACCCCCTGCACAGTGGAATGCCTTGTTTGGGGTGACACGATTAAAAAAAAAAAAGACCACAATATACAATTTTCTACCAACACCACTTAATGCCTCCTTTTAAAATAGTGACAAAATAGGGACATCATTCTTCTGAATTAGGACTTTTATCAAGCCATCCATGTGAATGTACATCAACACTTGCTTGAGAAGGGTATACTTCCTTGTTCATCTTTCAATCTCTTGGTAAGTAATCAGAGTTTAATCAAGTTGCATCTGGCATCAGAACATTCATTTTAATTTTACTAGTCAATAGAAAGTGGCTTAGACAGTTGCCATTTTCTTTTTGTTTATCTTCCGGATACCCAGGTTGGTAGGTGTAAGCTGATAATATTACAGCCCATCTTTGAATCCTGCAAGAGCTGATTTCAGGGATTCTTTTATTTTCCTGGAAATTTCCCCAAAAGGGTTTATGGTCAGTTTACAATTTGAAAGACTAACCATATAAATACTGTTAAAACCAAAGTAAACTGGCTCTTGTACTGGCAACTTTGGTTTTAACAGTATTTTTATAGTCGATGGTAGAAAATTGTATATTTGACCATACAATGCCATTTTGTTAAATTTTCTATCACTTTGTTGCCAAATTTGACTATGTCAAATCCAGATCTTAGATATAATACAATATATTTTTTTGATTATTCCAGTTCTTTCTTTCTAATCTCAGGTACACAAATGTGATTCCTGTATTCATTTGGAGTTTTGCCTTCATCCTAGTTTTTGCTTTCCACCTCATCCAACCTGTTGTCTCTATACTTACCTTCTTCACTGCAAGCCTTTTCACTATGGTTGTAAGTATTTTCATTTTATGCATTTAACAAAGTAAATTAACTTGGAACAAAAGAAAGATTAATGGAAAAAATAATGGAAAACTGAAGAACTTTTTAAGTTTGTAGCCAGAAATTTTATTTCATTTTAAAATACAATTGTAGTTTATTTTTCCTGGTTTAAAGACATTTTAATTTTGAAAAGAAATAGAAAATGAGTATTTTTCTGTAGCAGCCAAATAATATTACATTGCAACTGACAAGACAGCATATTAACTGATAGATCTTTCTTAATGCAATCTTCAGTGCAGATTATGTAAATTGGAGATTTGCATATTCATATACATGTTAGGATAAAGAAAAGTTCAAAGATGATTCTTTTTATTATTTTATTTATTATAAAAATGTACTTCAGGGTTTAAAATTATTACTATTATAGAAATTAATTTCTAACATCAATAAATTTTCATATTCATATATTGGATTTTTAATTTAATTGTTATTATCGTTGGATGTGCATTGTGGGTGCAGTGGTTATTGACTCAGAATGATAAATTGGAGAGCCAAGTTCGAATTCCAGTTGAATTTGTTGCATCCACTTACACACAAATACTCTCAAGAAAGGTATAAGTCTGTCTCTTCTCTCTCTAGCTATGGGTTAAATAACAGGATTGGGTTTTATAACCTTGGTTGGCAGCCAGTCTGCCACAGAAATTAATGGCAACCTATGTGGGAAAATTTTCTGCTCAGTTAGTCATGTCTCTTTTGCTTATATTTTTAACAGTAATTTTATACACATATTTGTATATGTATAAAAAAAGGAGGAAAGAAGAGCTCTAGCTTATTTTATCTATCCCTAGACTGTGCTCCATGCATGTGGAAGCACAGATGTGATGAAATGGTCATTGATCATTTAAGCATTCTATTCCACATCCCAAATCACTACAAATTTAAAACATTTAACTTTCAGCATTAAATTACACATAAGGAGTTAATATGCCACTAAACAAACAATGACCATTACATGTACAGAGGCATCTCACTTGGATCTGTTGTGATGAAAGTACTAACATATATTTTACTAAATATACCCTCACCATTCTAAGTAAGTCAACTCCTAATGACCCAGTTTGGCTTTCATTCTCTAAGGGGTGCAATGATGGCATATATGTCATCAAACAACTTGAGGAAACCACTTACCTACTGAATATAAAAGTGTAAATGCTATGTTGATTTCACATCAGCATATAACCACATCAATAGAGACTTCCTTTTCTCATCCATCAGAAAACATCTTCCTAGCTCTAACTCCACTGATTATATTGATTGAATAGAGGAATTTTATTGGTCCACAAAAATGTATATGGCTGATGAAAACCCAAACTGAATCATTTCAAACTTCATTGGAAGCATGACAAGGAGGAAAGAACAGTCCGATTCTATTTCATCTCTTCCTAGATATGTACAAGCACAGATGTGAAGAAATGGACATTGATCATTTAAACTTTCTATTCCACATCCCAAACAACTCTACTAACAAAAACAGCATTCCTATTTTCCTTTCAGAGGTCAGTATACTGATGATAATGGGGACTATGCTGATGACATAGGTATTCATAGTTGGGATAAAAAATTAACATTCTTACCAAGTATTGCAAGAAATAGGCCATAAGATAAACCTTATCAAAACATAAATAATGATCAGGAATTGGACTGAAAGCATCATAAACATTTAGAATGTGGATTTAATAAATATGAAGTATTTCAAAATCTCAATGTATAAATCAATTATTTACACTATTTACATTGTATGAACTTCTATCCTCATCGTCACCATATTCATGATGTTTTAGCCATTGTATGCTCCAGCCTACTTCAGGTAATTGAAATTTCAAACTGTGCCTTTATTTCATTTGCAAGTGTAGAGTGTTTTAGTTCTACAAATTATGCCTCTTCCAGATGTCTCAGTATCAGTTATCTCCCTTTAACTCAACTTTTCAAGTTTTATTCAGCTTTGCTGTAGCCAGGTATTGAACTCACAATTCTTTGGGTCAAGTCACTGGATTCAGCTGACACTTTTATTCATTATTCCATGTGTCCTTGAGAACACATAGCCCTATTACAATATCTCATCTAAAAAATCTAGACAAGTATAAATCAATTGTAACAATTTTAGTATAGGTGATAACTAAATTGAACATAGTGCTTAGGTAAGTTTATCTGTTGTTACAAAACATTAATCTAAGCACTTGAGTCATGTTTTAACTAACCTCATCAGATATTGACTTTCATATGAATATAATGCAATGTTCAACTCAGTCAGAAATGTCTGAACAATCAGGTATTAACAGGCTTTCCTTGATTAGGGTGTGCTTGATTAATGTGTTTTTAAATAAAGCATTAAAATTTTTATATACCAAAATTCGATTAATGCATACATAATACTTGCTTAGAAAGGTCAAACATAGTAATTGAAGACTGATTTTTTTATAGTTACCAATGTACACATTAGCTGCACTAATCAAGTGATTCGTGTATAACTATTTTCTCAGACCAGTGATTCAAAATGGCTTTCAGTGAATGATGCCTGTAGGTCTTAGTGAGGACCCTCCTTCTTTGAAACTCATGGTCTGATGCTACATGATCACTAAGAACTGTACCAAAAAACAGAAATCACATCACATAGACTTTCAACAGCAGTAACAACTAAAATGAATAGCACATGTAACTTGAATAGAAAATAATACCATAATCAAGATGTCCACTTTCCACACTACATTAAGCAAGAAGTTAAGAAGAAAATCCCCATCAATATTAGAAAAAAACAACAACTTGAGAAACCTATTTTCCTGAAAAACTATTTTAAGAATATGATTCTCTAAATTTTAATGAACAATAATTTAATTGTTCAGTCAATGAATGGTAAATATTTACTAAATAGCTAATCTCACTTCTACTAATACCATATAGCCTCTATTGGAACAGAAACTAATTGTTCAGTCTTGTGGTCACAGAATCTATTTCACATTCTACAAATTTGAGATTGTTTATAAAACATCACTTTTATATCATCATGTTGTACTTTTCATTTCCTTTTCTTATCTTTTTTTTTTAGATGATTGTGACATTATTTGTCGCTTCAGAAGGGCACAAAAATGTCAACAATAATTTTAATTATATTCAAGATTCTTTTCTAATGAGCACCGTTGCTTTAGGTAAGAAAAATATTTTAATATTCTGAAGAAATACATGAAAAACACAAGATTTCTGCTTTTGTAAAGTTATTTTGTGAGTGTTAAGATTGGATCTTCTAGAAACAAGAAAATTTTAAGAACTAAAATTTCCCCTTTTAATGTATGTAATTTTCATTTTTAAATGTAAGATTTTTTCTGAGTTGGCAACAAAATAATTCATTGAAAAATAAAATATTTTATTTGTAATTCTGAATGACAGAAAGTGAGGGAGAATGAACTAGAAGAAAATTGACATTAGAAATCATAAAGGTTGAATTTTTTTCAAAAGTTATTTAAATTTAAACTATTAAATCTAACCAGCTAATCTAGTAATCTGCTAAAAAAGTGTTGTTAGCATTCAAATCTTGTGTTATTGCTATTATGTTTACTCCTCACTTAGTGCTTCATCAGTTTGATCCTGTATCAAGGTTGGCTTTCTTTAATATCTTTGTTTATGACATAACTGTATGGTTTATTCTTCAGTAAATAAGTGACCAGCTGTGCTACAATAATAAGAATATTATCTAAATACTTCTGAAGAAAGAATTAAGGAATTATTGGTGATGGATAGTGACTCAATTCCCAGTATCTACCTCAGTCAACTGATAATTGTATAGAGCTGCTTTTGTGTTGTAATAGCAAGAAACATTGCTGGTGTGTTAAACATTCATGATCTGCTTCATTTAATACATGATAAACAATCTATCACAAAATGGCTATATTTAATGCTTATGAAATAAGACAGTATGCTGTTACAGGTTATACTCTGATTGCGATTATAAGATTTGCAAAAAAATATTTATAAAAATCTATAAATACCCTGATTTAGGATTTTATCAAAATTAAACTCAAATAATAGTTATTGTAAAATATGTTGAATGTTATTGAAGAAATAACATTTTAATTTTATTCAATGATAAAAGGACATTGACTTTCACTTTCAAGTTACTTCACTCTAAAAAGTGACATCTCTTGGTTAAATAAACCAACAATAAAAATATTTTTCGAAATAAAAATTGATATAACAACATGTGAGATCTCCATTAGATAAACCAACAATAAAAATCAAATTTTTAAAATAGCTAAAATGTGATGGCCAAATTTTTAAATCAAGAAAATAAAAGATGAAAATCAGCAGAAATAAAGAAAGAAGGCAGATGGCATTATCCGATATGTCAAATCTGGATTACTTGTCCTTTAATGATGAATATAAGCGCTGCCATTTTGAGCAGCTAAAATGGAAAATCACCTTTCTTTTTTACTTATGCTGTGTGAACTCTTCAATTATGTTTTAGAATTTCATTGTTCTGAGGTGAGGTTTATATCATTTTCAGTTGACAACACACTCACAGTTAAAAGCATATTTTAGTAATTTTTTTAATCATCAACACTAATAGTGAAAATCTTAATGAAAAAAATCTAATAATTTTCAACAAAGAAAATGAAAAAAATCAAGAAGGATTTAAAGATTCTGAATAAAAAATGTAAGAATTCTTAATAAAAAATCAAAAAGAAAATTTTAATAAAATAATTAAAAAAGAATTTACAAAAAATAAAACATGTTATTACAAGAGTGTTCAGAATCAAATTGACTAAATTAATCAAAGCAATAACTCAAAGAAATGGTGCTCTCTTTGGAAAAACAAAAGCCTATGTTTATATTGTTAAATGGCAGAAGAGAGGCTGACCATGGCCTTTTTTGATCCTCAGAAGATTGATACAATCATTAGTGCTGATGATCCTATCTTAGATCCCAAACTATATTAGTTCATGGTTCTTGCAGTAGAATGAACCCAGAAGCACCAAGTATGAAAAATGGGCAACATGAGAAAGGTTATCCTAAAACATTTTATTAATGAAATGCAAGTGACAGGATATCCTATCTATAGAAGATCACCTGAAAATGGAGGAAGAACTACTGTCATAGCAAGAAATAGGTAAACTTATACAATTGAAAATATATGGCTTGTTCCTTATCTTCTCATTCTTTCAAAAACCTTTAAGGGACATATTAATGTAGACCTAAGCTGTTCTGTTCAAGTCATCAATATACATAATGAAGTATGTTAATAAAGGATGCGAAGCAGCTGTTAGGAGATACTGAAAGAAATTTTGAAGTTCACAATTTCTCAACAGGAAGATTCATTAATGCAAATGAAGATGCTTACAGGATTTTAACCTAGCTTGCTCATAAAAAAATAATTTCATTTTTAAAAACAACATATGTAAAGAAATTAATTTCTGTTAAAAATGTGGAAGCAACTTGCCTTTAGTGATATTTGCATGATTTTGTTGGTAAGCAACAAATAAAATTAATTTTGAAAGATTTACTACAGATAAATTCTAGGTGTTGAAGTAGTTTTCCATTTTTGTTATCAAAACTGAAGATGGTGGATGCCTGTGTACATGCATGTAAGTGCCTTATAAAGTGATTAAGTCGTTGCTGTTAAATGTTGATTCTGAGTTTTTATGGTAAAATTCATTTAATTTTTTGCCATTGTTTGCAGGTGGCAGTATCTTTGTTATGCCATTTTCATTTAGAAAAATTGAAAACGATGCTTCACAGGTACTTGTTTTTTCTTGATAAAAATCTATGGCTGTTTTTGTGGCGCAGTGGATATCGGCTCGGAACGAGAAATCGGGGAACCGAGTTCGAATTCCAGTTGAATTCATTGCATTCACTTACGCGCAAATACCCTTGGGAAAGGTATTAATCCGTCTCTTCCCTCCAGTTATGGGTTAAATAACAGGACAGATTGGGTTCTATAGCCTTGGTTGGCAACCAGTCTACCGCAGAAAGCAATGGCAACCTACTGCGGGATAATCTTCTGCCCAGTCAGTCATGTCTCTTTCGAGACATGATCGCCCAAGCGTGTATCGCGCATGGCACTTAACTGACTGACTGACTATTAGTTGTCTACAGCCTGGTTTCTTCTTTTATGGCTGTTCACAACTTTCTTTCTTTGCCAAGCCTCCTACCTCCAGTTCTTTTATTCTAAATTTTACAGTTTATTAGTAAAGCCATTTTTATTTAGAAAAATTGAAAATCATGCTTCACAAGTATTTTCTTGTTTTATCTTGAGGAAAAATCTATGGCTACTATTGAATTAGTGTATTCAGATATTTACTGTGCTATTAGTACACAGCCAAACTTTTTTGTGGCTTTCCACAGCTTTCTATCTTTTGCAACCATTAGCAGTATTTCTCCCTCTGCCAAGACCCCGACACCAGTTCTTTCATTTTAATTTTTGTAGATGCAGGTGCATAACAACTTCGTCACACCCTGACGAAGTATCAAGTTATAGACTCTTGCCTCATCCAGTTGTTATGAATCAGTTCCAGCAAAGGAACAAACATGGGTGACTGCCTCAAGTACAATTTGTAAAAAAGACCATCTAAACCTGTGCACTCAGCCACCTCATGGTGAGGAAAGTTAGTTAAATAGGCATCGAACTGAGCTGAGTTCAGACTGGTTTCTATAGTGAACACCACCTGAAAGTAATTCCAAAAGGCTTATACCCATGTCTGTAGTTGTGGCTCATTCATCCAATAATGTGACACTAGCAATATGTTGATCAGTTGCACTTTGAAATCCCTGTTGATGCAATCCACTGATCAAATTCATCACCCTGGAAGATATTCTTTTTAACCTAGCTCTAACAAACAAAGTTTGATCCTTCTTGATATGTGAGAAGGCTAGATCTATCCTAGGATGCCCATTAAGAAAAGACTTGCCAGTAAAGTCAGGAAACAACTTCACATCCAAGTTATTAATATTTGATCTTCCCCCTTTACAATTTAAATTGTGGTCAAGGACAGCATTCCAATTCCTAACTAAAACTGACTTGAAACCCCAGATATTCACACTAGCTAACCAGATTGCTATTGTCAGTGAGTTAGGTTTGATTTTTCTGATTAAACATGTTCAGGGAAGAGACACTAATGGCTTGTCCCATTGGCCCTTAGCCTATTTCAAACTTTATATTGTCTTTGAGGAGAAACCACACACAGAAACCTTAATTTCAAAGCTCTATACATAGAAAGGATGAAATAAAATTGGGGCTCTCTATGAACAATGCTGTTTTGGTTTTCTGGTTGTTTTTGTCTCACTTATTGCCAATGGAGGCAAAATCTTGATACTGTTTTCTGCCTCCTCTGTCATTTGCCATACCTGTGGAATCAGGTAACATGATCCTGCCAAAGACCAGGTTTGCCCTCAACCAGTACAGGAAAGGCTCTATTGCAAGTATATAGAGCAAGGATAAAATGGGGCATCCCTGACAAATAAATCTGAACAAAAAGAAGGGCTTTGATATTGCCCTGTTTCAGTGGTGGCAGGTTTGTTTTTGGGCAGAGTAAGTTGTACAGGAAAGTATTTTTGATAGAGGAAGAGGATTTGGGATTCTGATCTTATCACCATTTCCTTGTTTTATAGGTCATTTTTGGTATATACCATGCCATCACTTGGAGTATGTATTTTTTAACACGGAGGTAGCTGTTTAATGTGTTGACAGGTTGGCAGCTTGGATGACAGCTGGAAATTTATCTGTGGTGCTTGTTACAAGCGTTATTGGTAAAAATTACTGAGGAATATAACATGAGCACATTTTTTATATAATTTTTCACTACCCACTAATATTAAAAATTTAGCTCACTTCTGGGTAAAACAAACACAGACCTGAAAAATTAAAATGAAAAGACAGGTGTTAAAGTATGCACTTCTCACATAGGTGTGAAATTTTGGGCCTCAGACTTTTCTAGTTAGCTCAGAATCCATAAAAATTGGGTTTTATTGCTGTAAAAAGTAAAGTTAAAGGGAGGAATGCAGACTTCAAAGAAGAATTTATTTACCAGCTTTGTTGTTAACCATTTTTAGTTATTTTTTATTGTATATTAATTTTTAGTTTTAATTCTTTTTTTGCAAAATATTTTTATTAGAATTTGTTTTAAATTTTGATGCAACAACTGAAAAAGAAAAATTTATGAAATTTATGAATTTCTGTTAAAAATATTAGTCTTTTTATTAATTGTTTTAAAGGAATATTTGCTTACTGGAAATATTAAATTTAATCTATTAGCTTGAAATTAATATTAAAATAAAACCTTCAAAAAAGATTTTTCATTTTTAAAAATTAATTTTATTTTTACTCCTTAGGTAACATATTTCTGTTGTGGTACCTAGTTTTATTATTTTTACTTATTTAAGATTAATGAACATTTCTTTAAGAAAGTGTAACAGCTGTAATAAAAAGAAAATATTAGTTTTACTTTTATTGTATTTTTTCTTTAATGAATCCTAATTCAAAATGAATAATGTATTTAAGCAATCCTAATTCAAAAGTAAATGAATAAATACTGTACTGCAACCTTTATTCATAATAATATGGATTATTCACAAGATAATGATCATTATTAATTTATATCTTCTATCTATCTAATAATAAAAATATTATTAGATAATTATTATTAATTAAAATTATCATAAAAAATTTTAATAATTAGAGAAAATTTAGATATAAAAATATAATTTTTATAATTTTTTCATTTAATGTATTTTGTTTCTGGTGGGCTTTTGCTCATTTTTCAACATTCAGTAGCAACTTTTTTTTGTAACATTCAAACCAAAAATATTGATAAAAATAAATGATGTAGATTCTATTCTGAAATTCTGCCATAACATGCAAACAGATGATGAGGCACAGAAGACTAATGTTGTGATTAGTCTGCTGAAAAAAAATTTCAGTTGGATGAAAAAAAAACCACCCCAGAATGTTGTCAAAATCTGTGAAAATTTTTCATCCTTTAATAGTCAGTTGTGGTTAGTTTAATTTGTAATATATGTAAATGTAGGTGAAAAAAGCAGATATTGATAAGATAGCGATGGCCATAATGCACTATCCAAGAAACCTAGTCAAGCTTCTCTTGTCAGGGTGATCGGGGTAGTAGGCATCAACCTTGATTAGCATTAACATTATCTATAATAGTCATCTGAAAGGAAGAAGAATATAACACGAAGGTTTATACACTTTTTTTTCAAGCTAATATTGCTTAATTTCTGAATCACAAAATATTTCTTGAAGTAATGAAAAAGTATTGTGCAAAAGGTTGCCATGGTAACTATGCTGAACAAAATGTATTTTGTCTTCCATAACAACAGAAAGGTGGCTAAAAGCAATATCTCAAGACAGCAACACTGACAAATCAAACACTGTTGTTTGTGAAATATATTCTCCATCTTTCAGCATTGTTCACAGATCATTTAAGCATCAACAAGAAACTTACACAACTTAAAATTGATAATGTAAAAAAGGTTTTAAAAAGAACAAACCAATGCTATGTTACCTCAAACTATTGAAACAAAACTTTAAGATGTTTTTATCAGAGCATTTGAATATTTGATTGTATTTTTATCCCCAGTGTATAAAAGACTATGTGATGATTTTAGCTTACAGTTTTATACTTTAATGACTTTAATCATTATGGTCATATATTTAATGAAATCTCTGAAAATTGTTGAAGTTTATGCCAAAATTGCTCTACAGTATCATGGAGGAAATTTATTTGCTCCATGATACCGTAGAAATGCTGAAGATTCTGAAGGATTAACAAAACTAATATTGGACGTAATGGTAAAATGTTTAAATGGTGAACCAACATTTTTAAGATAATCCCAGTTGCCAAATTAGAGGAAAAAGTTTTATAAGAAAAGGTTTCATACATTGTTCATGCAATCAACTAATTAATCTTTTTTTAATCACTTTCTTTTTTGAACTATTAAAATTAACAAGCCAGTTAATAACAGATAGAAGTTCATATTTGAGATAAACTGCTAATTTGACCATTTCAGTTTGTGCCTGTCTCCAATAATAATTGTACTAAAGAGATTTCATTTGCTTTAACTCATATTTCAGCCCACTTCATTGATACCATTTATCAAGTTGCTGGTAAATATATTCTGCCAATTCTATTTCTTTATTTTTTCCATGAGTCAAGCAAGTTAGTCATGATTAATATTCCCATTATATTGACATAATCAGTATTTTTTTATTCTTTAAGTTAAGTTTATTAAGTTAAATTTGAAGCAGTTTTTTTTTTCTTAGCTTCTTTGGCATCTATTTTCAGATTAAAACATATCGACTTGCAGTTATAATGGGTCTTGTCACTTGCACAATTCTAAATATTTTGTGGTAAGTAATTAAGTAAAATATCCATGTATATTTTTAAGTTTATTTTTATCTATATAAAAATATAACTTTCTGATATTGATAGCTTTCTGTGATGTAGCCAAGAATTCATATGACTTGTTTACTTTGAAGGAATTTTAAGATTAAAATACTGTAACATTCACATACACAGGTAGATAAATGCATACAATGAAGGAGTTTATTTTCCCTTAGATATGTAGTCACTTGACACAGCAAGTATAAAAGCAGCACCGAATGCAAAACTCTGTCTTACCCTGAGACCTCCTGACATCGAACATAGCAATGGAACTAATTTCAGCAACTCACATTCCCCCTACTTTTGTTACACATTCACTTAACACACTTTGAAACATTTGGTGTCAGTGATTTGAAAACATTGTCTATTTAGTTGAACTTTGTTTTCTTGTCTTTCCTTTATATTTCAGATTAGTACTTCGTGGAACACACACTGTATTTCTCAACTAAAATACATTTTAATATGCTAACTATATCTGTTATTGTTTGAGAGGTGGTGTTGATGAATTTTATGTCAATGTTAGACAAGTTTTGTTTTAATTTTCTTTAAATTTCAGATTAATTTTTGTACTTCCTTGAACATACAATGTATTTCTCAACTAAAATACATTTTAATATGCTGGCTATATCTGTTATTGTTTTTGAGATGGTGTTGATGAATTTTATGTCAGTGTTGAATAAGTTTTTTTTTTTTTCAATGATGGCTGTTATAACATCTGTTGGTAGACAGGATTATGCATTTAATTTTGTTATGGTTGTTATGATTATTATCATTTATGGATTTCTGTATTTTTTCTATGGAGATTGTAGGCTTTGCATTTGGCATTAAATAGTTTGTTTTTGTTTTTTTTTGCATCTATCCACCCTGACACACAGGTATGTACACATGTTTATGGGGGTGAATAGATAGATAGATAGATAGATAGATAGATAGATAGATAGATAGATAGATATGTATTTCACCATCAGAGTGTTAGCAACTAAAACAGCTAACTCACTCCATGTTCTTGCAAGTGAGGTGGGCTGTTTGCAAGCCAGTAGGATGAAAAATAAAACTTAACGATGGGTGGAAGAACTCTCTACAAGTCAAAAAATGTGAACTCTATCAAACAATCAGCCTAATGAGCCACATAACAAAATTCATCATCCAAATTCTGATAAATAGTGCACCCAGCAGAATCAGGCCAGAGATAAGACAAGAACTGTTCAGGTTTGTCAAAGACACCAGAAGGAGTGCAATGTTTATGCTTGGAATTTTATCAGAAAGAACAGAACAAATGCAAAAGTATGTGTACCTATGTTTTATAGACAATGTAAAGGTGTTCAACAAAGTATGCCACAAAATCTATTGGAGCTGCTCAGCAACCTTGATATATTTAGCAAAGACATTAAAATAATCAAAAATCTATACTGACAGGAAACCACTTTCATACTGACAGGAAATGATATACAAAAATAAAAAGGGACATAAGACAAGACAGACATACAAAAATAAAAAGGGACATAAGACAAGGATGTATCTTCTCACTAGATTTATTCAAACTATACAGTGAGGAAATTCTGAGAGAACTAGAAATCCTGTCAGGATTCATCATTGGTAGCCACACTCTTAACACTATACAATATGCAGATGACACAGTATTAATAGCAGACATGAAAAGGAAACTACAAAAGCTCCTACAGAATGTAATTAAGTCAAGTGAGAAGAAACTACAAAAAAAACAGAATGCATGGTCATCTGCAAAAAGAGGAGCCCAAAATGCTAATTACAGGTTGGGGATACTAAGATCTAACAGGGACATAAATTTAAATACCTTGCAAGTGTTCTAACAGAGGATGAAAAGTGTGACACTGAGCTCCAAAGGCGTATTAGAATGGCCAATGATGCATTCCAAAAGCTAAACAAAGTATTAAGAGAAAGGAAAATTTTATTGGAAACAAAAAAAAGAGTACTGAACTGTTACATGGTAGCTATCCTATTGCATGGCAGTGAATGCTGTACAATCTCCTCAAAGATGAAAAATAGACTTGAAGCAACAGAAATGTGGTTCTACAGAAGGATACTGAGGATACCATTGACCAAACATGTAAGCAATGATGTGGTTTTGGAGAGAAAGGAAACAAAAAGAAAACTTATACTTATCACCAGGAAGAAAATTTTTTGTGAAGATTTATTGTTGCCAAAGTGACTACACCAAAACTGGGAGCACACTACCTGCAACATTTTAACCTGTAAATAGTCCTGCAATAAAGTGATAAATATTAAATCTATGTGTTTGGTAGTGTCAACAGTGAAATTAAGCAACAAGTAGTTCTTTTTCTTCTTATGACTGTTTGCATTTTTCAGGTGTTGGGCTGTGCTTGACATTGTACCCCAACACTGTACACCCATAGTTGGAACTAACCAGTCTTCTCATTCTCCAGTTACATGCAACTCATTGGGAAGGTAAAGCATAAAAAACCTAACTTTCTTTTCTTAAATTTTCTGAGATTTTTTCCTATTTAAAATAGTAAATGACTCAAAAAAAATAAATAAAAAAGATAACAATAAAAAAGAATCACTGAGTTGCAAAGATAAATTCTCAAAATATATTTAAAAAATATTTTCAATTTTTATATTTTCTTTAGTGCAAAAGAAAATGGAGAAATTGCAACACAGCCACTGATAAGAGTGAGTTTTTTCTTTCTTTTTATATCTTGGATATTACTGAGTAAAAATGTTGCTTCAGATTTTGTTTTAAAGTTTTTAAGCTCTTTGTCATAATTGAAATCAAATATTAAACTTAACTAACAATTTTATGTTTTTTAATTGTTAAAAAAAATGAAAATTGATATAAATAATCAAAAAAGATTTAAAAGATTTCCAAATCATTGTTGGTCATTTCTAACTAAATTTGTGTATTTTAATTTTTTTCCTCAGTTTCTGTTCCTTTTTTTTTTTTTGTATTTTTATTGAAGATTTTAGTGAGGACCAATTGATTAGTATGTTTAAAGTTTATAGTGTTGTTTTTAAAGTAGAATAATTTTCTGATGTTGTTTTAAACTGTTGTGTTGCTTGATTTTGTATAATTAGAAGATAACACAAACTGAAATTAATGACATTTATTTTTTATATAAAACTTTAGGTTTTTACATCAAGTTAACAACCGTTAATTTTCATGTGTGGATACAGGAGCAGTCTAGCTGAATTCTCATCACTCTGGGAGGATAGTAGTCAATGCGCCTATCCCTTCTGGACTCTTGTGGTCAACTGACAGCATCTTCCTCTTTTCATATCTCCTACCAAAACTACTGTCCTTCACTCCTACTTCTTCCTCCTACTCCTATCAAAAGAAACCGTTAACTTGTTTAACAGTTTTGCCGCCCAATTTTGAAATCTTTTTCTATTTTTAGCATACTTGCCATTTTATACACCATAACAAAACATTAGAATCTTTATACTGGCTCTATTCTCTCTCTTTTCTATTATTATACACTGGTTTAATCTATTGTTCTCATCATTGTTGTCAATGTTCTATTTCTGATATTCTACTGAAATATATAACAGCCAAAATATCTTACTAATCTAACAGATATATTTCTTTGATAGACATACATAAAGTTCCATTTTGTCATTTTAAGTAATAAAAAAGCTTTTTAACTTGTATATTTCCTCAATCTTGCTTGAATGTTAGAGATGAAACTTTAAAAAAATACAATGTAAAACTTCATAAAAATTACAATTCTCATCTCACAAGTGAATTTCTATAAAATTTTTATATGAAAACGTATTAATATTGTTTGCCTCTGAATTATTGTTTATTTATGCTGAAAACTAATGTATAAATACTCTGATATTCTCTCACAGACAGAAACATTTTATACAGAAATGTCCATAGTAGAATTACAAAACCAAAAAAAAAATCTTGACCTTTGCAAAGATTTAACATTTGGCCTCTCAACCACTGAGCAGATATTTCTTGCTCTCTGACCTCCAAGTTTTTTGTTGTTTTTTGTTTTATCTGAAGACGCATTATCAGAAAACTATGATAGAGATATTTATTTACAATTATTTTATCTTCCCAAAAATATTTGTGAAAATGACCAGAATAAAATTCTGGAGTTGTAAAAAGTAATTCATTATTACCAAATTTGAATCCTGTTTTACTACAAATCAAATTGATTTATTTTGATCCTTCTTTATAAAAACTAAATTTATTTTTTATTTCTCCCTGTCAGATCATTCGCCATAAACATCTGTCTTTCTTTTGGGTGTCAATAGTTGTTGAAGTGTTTATAATAATAAGCATTACTGTCTCCTATCTGACAATTGGTATTGGCATGCATCATATCCGTAAGTAACCAACAGAACTTGTCAAAATTTTCAGTTATGCTGTCATTGTTAATATTTTCCATTGTCAAACAGCAGTAAATATTATTTGAGTTTTATACACATTAAAATGGCTTCATTTTTCTGTTGATTTTTTCACTTTAATTTTTATATTTCTTTCATTAATTTATGACTTTTTCTTTTAGAATTTAATTTTATTCTTTTCAAATTATTCTCCTTCATTTTATTTATTTTTGTTCAGTTTCTGGTATTGTTGAATCCAATTTGCCAGCCTGTTTTTTGTCAAAATATCTGGAACAATTCCCACAAATTGTGAATATTAGCAAAAAGTAAGTTGCATTGCTTTTATTATATCATCTTTCATTTCTAAATTCCTCATAGAAAGTGTCCCAAAGACCAAAATCTAAGTAATCAGTGTTAAACTAAGTTTAAAGTTCTGATCTTAAAGAATTACCTGTTTCTGTTTCTCCTCCACCCTCTGAATGGCTCCATGAAATGTACTTTTACTGAAATTATAAAACCATGAATTTTTTTAAAATTCATAATATTTTGGGATGGTTATTTTTTATAGCATAAAAAGGTATCAGAAATCAAAAATATTGATTATTTCAATGTACATGACATATAACAATATAATAACACATTACTTTGTGGTTTCACTGAGGGTTAATAATGCCATTAAAATATTGTAAACATTTGTTTTATTACACCAACAGTGGTAATCAAGGGATTAAAATATTTTGGGTTTTTAAGTTTACTAATATGATTTGTATAGGACCAATTTCAAAATTGGAAACACATTTACATTTTTGGAAAAGTAACCATTTACTGTTAAATAATTGTAGTAAAATAATTCTTTATTGCAAATTTTCCATTCATTTTCAGATGTATCTCAAGTTTCCTCTCATTAATATTATTTGGAATAATATTTATAAATGCTGTGTTGAACCCAAAGGTAAGATAAAGTTTTGATACAGAAGTTTTAGTTAATTTCTGTCTGAGTAAGGAAGAACACTGGAGAGTTAGATATGTGAAATAATCAGTGCCTATTTTAGACTATAAGGACCTCTTTAGTAGGCCAAGCATAGAAATAACATATGGGAGTTGCTAAAAAAAAGAAAGAAAGACGAATGACAACAGGTCTTCAACATCAGCACATGTAACAAAGCAGCAGCAGCACTCATTAGCAGGCAGGTTAAGTTTAATTGTCCAAGTTTTCCACACAGAACTGTGCCATGGAACAACCTGGTGGATTAATGTATTGGTACAATAATTTGATTCAGTCTCTGGTCTGATATACTTGCACTAGAAGTGTATAGTGATAATGAAGAGGAAAAAGACACATTATTTTTAACAAAACAAGATAAGGAATTTATTTACAAATTTACACATTTGAAGTTTCAGTAGCTTGTTTCAGGAAAAGTAATCAAACATTAAATGTTTGTAGTTTTGATGAATTGTCAAGAAGAGAAAATGTTCATATTAAATCATCAAATACAAAGTAATATTCCAAAATGCTTCAAACAAATTGAGAGATTTTGTTTATCACATAAAAGTTATACGGTTGTATTCAACATGAATAAAAAGATATATTTTAAGGTACCTAACTTAGGAGTTAAATAGAGTTCTCATTAGAGGTTGATAATGTATCAGTGTGTAATTTGACACCAGTGTTATTCAGAGGTAAGGGTCTCTCTCTCTCTCTCTCTCTCTCTCTCTTTACTAGCTTGATTCAACTTTCTCTGCTTATATATAACAGAAAGCAATTTTATATTGGCTCATTACTTTTCCTCAGTTCACCCACTTTTTCTATTGTCCAGAATAAATTTCACACAGGATTGCAAAACTTTGCCTTGGTCTATTCTTCAGCCCGGAGTCATTCCTTTTTTCTATTGGTCAAAAATAAATTTTTGCACTGGCTTATGAATTTAAGAACAGTGAAGAAAAGTAATTTTGTTTCATATTCACCAGACTCAGTGAAAATAGTGAGCAATAATTGAGTATTACCTACATTGTTCAAACTGTTGTTCTTATCTGTATTGCCATATTTACAATGTTTCTGCTGTTGTATGCTTTGACCTTCTTCAGGTGATTGGAATTTCAACTGAAATAGTCCAACAGTATATGTAAATAATGTAAACAATTATAATACCTCATCTCAAAAGTATAGACAGATAATTGAGCAGTACTAAAATAAGAACTAGGTGAGATGCAAATTAAATAAAGGGTTCAGTTAAAAATTCACAATAGGATCAATATAAATAGATAAAGGCACAATGCCCAAAACATGATAACAACAATAAAGATGAGGACAACAGTTCACATGTAAGTAATATAAATATATTTTATCTAATTTTTTATTTTACATATTTTTTAATCTTTTAATTGTACCTCTAATTCAGAAATGCAGTAAATTAATTTCTATCATCCTGAAGATGATTTAATATTTACAAATATATAATTTATAAAAAATACATTTTCCATCCAAGAACAGTACATTGTTTGTTTTTTTCTCCAAACAACTTCACATTTTATAACTTTTGATTTTGTTCTTAATACTATCTGAGATAATGATACCATTCTGTAAATGTGTTCTTAAAAATACAACTTGTGCTGTGTATCTAAAAAGTTACTTAATTTTTTTATTTCTTTCTAATAATAAAATCTGAAAAAGATATAAAAATAAGTGTTTATTAAAATATTGTTATTAATATGGGGGTGGAGATAGGGATTGGCTGATGCAAGTCAAATTGTTGATTTTTGTCATAATCTATTTTCAAGTTCCTTTCATTTTTCAGGTTTATGGAATATCTTTCTACATTTTGATTTGATTAATTCTTTGTGATTTGAAGAAAGAAGAAATATTCATCTTTGTTCTGTATTGACTATAAGTCAAATCTTGAATATTTTTGTCATATTCAATATCTATTGATTATTATTTTGTAGGGATTTCTTGGTGGGATTGAGAAATGTACACCAGTTGTTTCAAACATTGAGAAGGTTTTAGTTTTTATAATGTTCATGGCTACAAGAAACAAAGAAAATAAGTAAGTACAAAAATAGTTCAATGCTTGACAGTTTTTTCTCTGTTCTCTATTAAATATTGAAAAAGGGGAGGTTACACATTTTTCCTCATTTCTAGTCTTTATTTCATGACAGCTCTGTCAATTAGAAAAAAATTCTGTTTTTAGCAAAATAAATTTGTTAACATTTGTTAATTTGTTAAATAAATTTAATTTACCCACATTATTTAAGATCCATGAAAATTAATGATTATATTTTTATAATTTTTCCTTTGCAAATCTTACAAATAATTATGAAAAACTAATGTGACAAGCATAAAATATTCAAAATGAAATATAAAATGAATGACTTTTACTATTTATGATAAGCGCATTGGTAAGTGTATGAGACATTAATGTAATAATGGTTAATATTTCGCACAATATATTATTTGGCTGGATTATTCTATCTTAGAAAGGAAAACTGATTCTTAAAAACAATTCCAGCACTAAATATAGTTATGTTTTGGGCTACAAGAAAGAAAGAAAACAAGTTTAGAAATAATTCAGTATTTGACAGTATTTCTTTTTAATTTCTTTTAAATTATAAACTATTGGTAATAATAAAAACTAACATGGCAAAACAAACATGAAATGTAAAATGTCTGACTTGATAGTAGTATCATTTTTACTAAGCACTTGCATGAGTGCATGAAACATTAATTTACCAAAGTTGATATTTGAAACTGATTTTTTAAGATAATTGTAATATTTTAGTAATCAAAACTTTGAATCTGAAAAATAATTCCAGTACCAAATATAAAAAAATAAAGAAAGAAAATTCATAAATAATGAAGAAGGGCTTTTTTTAATCATTTTAATCTAGACAATAGTAGTATATTTGTAAGCAAATAAAATTAATTATTAAACATTTCTCAAATGAAACATCTAAATTATAGCATTTTCAAAAATGAATAGCACCTGTGGCTTTCAGGAAAAAAATTAAATACATCCTCTTTGGAAAAGAAAAAAACTTCTACACAAATCGTAGAAAACTTAATTCCCCTACTAAACTATTTCATAAAATAATACTGTTGCTTTAGACAAATTAAATGTAAATTATCATTTCTTAAATCATTAACTGGTTTTATACCAAATTACTATGAACATTCTATTTTCAAACAAGCTGAAATTTATGCAGAAATAACATATGTCAATAAAAAAAAATAACTCCTCCTAAAAACACTCTTTTGTACAAAGATGTACTAAAGAAAATGTATGCTTGGAATAAGTAAAGAAATATCTTCCCACATGGATAGGATAAATAAATTGCATGATGGTCACCAGAAGAAATGTATGATTAATGCTTGTTCTCAAAGAGACTTTTATATATACTATGACATATACAGAATTATACATCTATACAAGTGTCCATGCATAGGGAAATACATATCACATATATTTAATGAAAAGCAAAGTATAAGGAGGAAAAATGGAAAGGTCTTATATATAGTTAGGGTTACTTCTGGTCTGGAAAAGCCATTGTTCTGATTTCAGAATTAGAGAGGCCAGATTTAACTATATTTCAGCAGGGCATGGCCAGATTCATCTATATCTCTGTGAGATAAGGTAGGATTTATCTATATCCCAGTGGGGTACATCTACAAGCTACAGGGAGAAGTAGATTTAGCCTGGTCTGCCTAGGCAGAAGGAAACAACCTTCTCTTCTGGTTACTGTTCACCAACTGTCTACTGACTAGTACTTGGGTCATTATCTAGAGTGACACCAGGAAGCGGCTGTCATATGACCAATAGGAGATAAGTGCCTTTTGTATCCCAACATGAGACTTGCACAGTGCTACGTAATAAAAGCACCTAGTGAGGTATGAATTTGCTACTGTAGTAATTAAGTTATTAAATTTTGCTCATATGTTAAGTACCCTAAAAGTAAAAAATATACCAAAAATCAAAATTTAGTCACTTATAGATGATAAAACACAAACATTAAATTTGGCCTCAATGAGTTTGTTAAAACATGATATGTTTCTAAGCCATTTCTTCACTAAATGTCATTAATAAAATAAATTTGTACAAAATGTTGCTCTGTATGATATTTATTGAAAGTTGTATGTCATTGCTTTTTAAATAAAACTTTAAGTGTATTTATTTTGCCTAAACTGTTTTCCACCCTCCTTTGGTATTTGCTTCTCATCAAATAATTGATTTTCTATACTTAATAAAATCTCCCTACAGTCAATGCTAAACTAGATAATAAATTTATTTGTCATCTTTACCAATTCTCACTTATGCTTTTTACATATTGTTTTTTGCAGCAAAGTGAAGATTCCTCTTCGCTTACCCAACATGGTGATGCCTTTCATCTTTCTTCTTCCTTTATATTTTGGATTTATCATTGGCTATGATATTTATTTCTCAGTTATGTCTTATTTGCATCATGAGACAAACGAATCACAACAACCTGAACGTCAACAACATTGGTGTCACAATTTGTCTCTTTTGAATGTTACTTCACCTCTTCATGTTAATGCAACATCGTAATGAATAAGACTAAAAAAGAAAAAGAACAAACAAAACCTTTTATGTCATATATGGATGTGTATTTGAATTGCTGGGAATATTAGTTCTTGCTTTTTATTGAAATATTTATCTGTTCCTGGAATAAAAAATGAAGAACATTTGTTAATATCAGGTGTTGGAAGTGGAATCTATTCAATATTATATAACAGCATTATTTGTTTTGGTTGGGGAATATTTTGGACCTGATATTGTTAAGCACTTTACATGCATTATGCTCCTTTGTTGAAGTTTAATTTTTTCCATGCTATTGAGCACTAATGATGCAATAATATAATTTGAGGAGGGTTTTTTTTGTCTCCCTTCCACTTAAGTTTATAATGACTACTTTCTTACTTGATGTATGATGTATGATGTATTTTCTCTATTGAAAATTTTTAGTTGGGAAGTGCATTATTTTTAATCACCAACTACCCTTATTGAAACTACCCTTATTGAAACTACCCTTATTGAAACATGTTGGGTCATCAGAATGAAGAATTCTTGAGTTACTGAATGAAGAATTACAATTTGTTGACAAAGATGACTAAACAAAGAAAAATGTTCTCTATAAGATAGTGACCATTGCCTGCAAAGAGTCAGAGAGACAGTGAGGATTTGCGGAGAACGATGTGAGAAGGTACCTGTTAGACTGTTTACCTTCCATCTACACCTCATTCCAACTTCACTTGGCTGGGATGAGGTGGAGATGGCAGTAGGTTACAATCTGAAAATAAAATCTGATTTCTGCTACAAATTCTTATGGTTTTATTTCATTGGTAACTATCTGTAAAAGAGTTACTTTTGAGCCACAAGCATTTGACTGGAAGAAGCTTCACCCTGAAAATAAACCTGGTGTCTGGTTTGAGCTGTAATGTTACAAGTGACATTATGTCATTTTTTTCTCATTTAAAAATGTATAGGACATGTTTTTCTATATTCTATTGTCATGTCCTTCAAAAAATTTTGTTTTTATGTTGTGCTGCCATAATGTCATAAAATAATAAGTTCATGTGAGACCATTACACTGTCAAATAAAATATGACAAATAAAAGACAGCATTCTTGCTGAAGTACCATTTATTTTTTATATTATGTTATCACATAAATTTGTTTGGTTTTTATCATTTATTTTAATTCTTATTATTTACTAATAGTTCTGATGAATCAATCAGGAACGTATTCCCTTTCATTGCTTATGACATTCTGTCAACGATCTACTAAATGTTCATTGCTTATTTGATTCTGTATATTTGTTCAACATGCATATTGACTGTTTGGTTTTGAAGAATTTCATCTCTATACATTGTGCAAATGTCTCAAACAGCCTTGTGACTTTGATTAAAAGCAAAGAGAAGATGTTGAACATGCTCATTTTTGTCTGTTCGAAGGAGTGTCTAATCTTAAATATTTTTTTTTTAAATCATGTCACCCCAAGCAAGGCATTCCACTGTGTAGGGGATTACATAGAGCGATTGGGTATAGGAAATGTCAGAAGGAGGGTGATAGACGAGTTAGGATGTATATAGGGAGGGAGTTGGAGAGAATGGGTGTGAGTTAGTGTGTTAGGAGGTGTCTATTGACCCTAGATTTAAACTCCTGGAGGTTGTAGCCGTCGGGGAAGCAAGTATGCGGAAGGGAATTCCACAGGCGGGAAGGGCGAGAAAAGAAGCTGTTGGAGTAGAAATTGCGGTTACATTTCATCGGTTTCACTGTAAAAGGGTAGGACCTAGTTGCCAATCTAGTATCTCGTGCAAATTCACATCTAGGGGGCACCAGTGATTTAAGTTCATCAGAGCAGAAGCCATGAAAGTATTTATAGAAGAGGCACAGGGAAGCCACGTCACGCCGGTGAGAGAGTGACTGCAGGCGGTCAACTAAGTCGGTATCAATCACATTACAGATTCTTCGCTGTATTTTGTCAAGAACCCCAAGGAGAATAGCAGGGGCACCCGACCAGATGTGGCAGCAGTATTTAATACACGGGCGGATGGTAGATTTATATAATTGCAGGATAGATTCAGACGGAAAGAATTTCCGGGCCCTGCACAGAGAGCCGACTTTCATAGCAGCGGATTTAGCAATGGATTCGACGTAGTCATTCCACTTGAGGTCCGCTGAGAGTGTCAGGCCAAGCAGGCGTAGTGATTTACTCTCTGGGAGGCAAGCCTGTTCCATGCTAATGGGAGGGAGGTGCAGTTGTCTGTGGTGGTTAATTGATAGCAGCTTCGTTTTGGAAGAGTTGAATTTTACGAGCCATTTCTTACCCCAATCCACCACGGATTGAAGGTCTTTTTCAAGCTCGGCAGCGAGGTTCGCCTTCTCACCAACACCAGATTTTTGATCGAGGCGAGAGTAAACTGTGGTATCATCGGCGTACATGCCTACTTGTGATCTTATGGCATCGGGGAGATCATTGACGTAGATTTATAATAACAATATTTTGTAGCGGACCGTAATTAATTAGTTTTATTAATTAATTAATAACCATAACCGGAGAATCTTCAAATTACTATTATAGATCATACTAAGAGAAATTTTCTTTATCCTCCGAAAATGAGCAAAGGAAAACGGAGATGATTAATTTTATTAACTGATTATTAACTGTGGCTGGAAAATCTTTATCTTAAAAAAGAACGCAGAGACGAAAAATAACATCTGGTATTTCTCTAAACCCGGAAAGAAGAGAAAGAAAAGAGAAATGGATTGTTTTCAATTTTCGCCCACCCGTACAGACAGGTGTCATAGTTGAACCTAAGGGATAGATTCAATTGTTATTTTATTTTTGGCCGGCAAAAGAATAGAAAAGGAAGACCAGAGAAAGGAGAAAAAGAAAGAAAAGACTAAATTAGTTTCAAGCCAGAAACAATAGATATCGGTTTCGTCCACCCATCTAAACATAAAAGAAAGATAAAAATTTATTTGTTATAGTTTCTTGGTAAAGGAAAGGGAAATTTGAATGTTTTGATTATGAGTCAAGTACTTAGAGAAAAAGTATTTTCACTGACATCAGGGTAAAACTGATAAGGCATTCTTGTCACTTGAAAATACAGGTGACTCAGAGAATGGATATTAAAAACAGGTGCGTAGAAATTATTATTTGGGTAACGATGTCAATGGACCCTTGTCAACTTGTTTTGGGCGAAGACAGTTCAAAAAGGTTAGTGACTATTGTTTTAAGAAAAACAAAAATCCCCGAAATTGTTTCGTGAGAACAAGAAAATTTTGAGGGAGAAAATTCGGTTAAGTCCAGCCCAGAAAAGGGGTATGGGGAGATGACGTCATAAGATCGAGAGAGATTCCATTTGTCCGGTGACCAAGCCCCGAAAGGGGGAGACGACTAACAATTGACGTCATGGAAAGAAGACGAAACCCATTGGTTAAACCACAGGCAACAACGAGTAGCAGCTAACCTCAGGATTTTATTGGTTGCCGAGACGAGGGATTAGACACCCAGCGACCGTTGGCCCCACACCATGGCATGTGCATAAATACAGGGTCCCGAGGGACTAAAATCAGTTGGACCGAAGTTGGATCGGAGGAGAGTCCGAAGTTGGCGTCAAGTTGGCCTCGAGTTGGCGTTCAAGTTCAGTTCCAGTTGCCGGCCTAAACATGTAACGACGAAGATAGGCGCCATGTTGTTGGGCGCCGACCACAGAGCCTGCCGGTCAGCCAAAGTTACAGAAAGAAGAGAAGTGATTTCGCAGTCAAAGTTTTAAGTTGGAGTTCGAGTTGGATCGGAGGAGAGTCCAAAGTTGGCGTTCAAGTTCAGTTCCAGTTACCGGCCTAAAAATGTAACGACGAAGATAGGCGCCATGTTGTTGGGCGCCAACCGCAGAGCCTGCCGGCCAACCAGAGATAAAAACAAACAAGAGATTTTAAAGTCAAAGCTTTGAGTTGCAGAGAGCGAGAGAGAAGTCAAATTCGGAATGACAGAGATCGACAGAAGAGGCCTGATACCGGCCAACCAGAGATAAAGACAGACAAGAGATTTTACAGTCAAAGTTTTGAGTTGCAGAGAGCGACAGAGAAGTCAAATTCGGAATGACAGAGATCGACAGAAGAGGCCTGATACCAGCCAACCAGAGATAAAGACGGACAAGAGATTTTGCAGTTAAAAGTTTTGAGTTGCAGAGAGCGACAGAGAAGTTGCAGAGATCGACAGAAGAGGCCTGATGCCGGTTAACCAGAGTTAAAGACAGAAGAGAATTTTTCAGAATTCTTGGGAGAGAGTTCGATTTCCCGGTCCAGAAACGTAATGACCAAAGACAGTTCCCAACCGAAGAAGTAAAGAGACAGAGAGAATATTGCCATGCCGTTGGGTCCCGACCATAGAGAAGCCTGTCGCCAATCAACCAACCAGCGTTAAGAAGCAGACAAGAAGAGAATTTTCAGACAAGTCTGAAATTGCTAACCGAAAGAGAATAACCCAGCACTTCGGCAATTTCCGTAACATTCCGGAAAACAAGCAACAAGTTGACTAGACTTATATAACGAATTTAGACTTCTGTTCGAAGCAGCGAGCTGCGGCCAGCCAGATTCCTTGTTATTGCTTAGGAGAATAATTCGATTTACCTAAGAAACGTCCGTTCCGCTACCAGTTGATAGAAGAAGGGATGGGAAATTATCCCGAAGAGCATATTGTGTATATTCCACTTATTTTTCCGGGTGGTGACATATTTGGTGCTGTTTAGACCAAGAGACTATATTGTGTATAATCCGTATATAAAGATGTATTTTGCAACACTTTTCAGCCGTCGGCCCACTTACTTTCCTTGGTGTTATAATTCTTTGTTTTATTACTTAATTGTGTGCACACTTCCCGGCTCGGTTTAGTTCGAGAGAGAGACAGCTAGTGGAAACTCACGCGACTGCCTTGTCAACGCAACGTGGGACAAGGGAGAAAACCGTGACAGTCAATCAATGACCAGCTGACTGGATCGAAACCAACAGCGACCAGCCGGGTAGTGGCATAGATTAGAAAGAGCGTAGGACCTAGGATAGAGCCTTGGGGACACCCGCGTTTGTAGGGTAGTTCTGGGAGGCATGTCCGTTTAAATGCTTCAATAATGTTAGACAACAATTTTATAGGATAACCAGCGTAAACAAGAAATGAGAAATGCTACGAAAGATTATTCTTCTAGAAAAACAAAACAACAAAACAACGGATATATGCAAACATCTAATAAAAATAGTCCTGATTTGTGTTTTTGGACTATTAGGTCTATTTTGTACTTCAGTAGGGTATCAGTTATTTAGATAGGAGCATAATTTTAGTGCTTTGCTGCAGGCGTCCTTTTCTAAAGATACTCATCTGGTTTCAGAATCCAGTCTACCCTGATATTTAACCCAAAACTGATAAGAGAAAAATAGATTCATGCCTTTCTCAAGAACTTTAATGCAAATGGAACACAACCGTTTCAATTCACTAATTCTACTTTACACACTGATAACAGTTACATTACCATTACATAAAAAATAAATGAATTATGAAAACAAATTTCCTACTTTTCTACGATTATTTAAATGAAGTTTGAAGAAAAACTTTTTCTGTTTTATTTCTCTGACTTAAAAAAACACATATTTATATTTTATTATCAGTCACGTTTTAGTTGTTTGTTTGTTTGTTTTTGTTTTTGTTTTTTTGTTTTTTTACTAACTTAAATGCAGTTCTGTTTTTATCTGTAAAAATGTTTTTAGCTGTAAAAATGAACTCTTCCAAATGAAGTATTCACATTATTCTGCAATATTTCATTATGTAAAATTATATTCTTGTTCTTCTATGTATCGTGTCCCTTCAGGATATGGATGTTCATGTCTCTTTCCAATTTTTCATCCTTTATAGCTCTTAGTAAGGTTTGTCATTTCACCATCCCTCCTACTCTATGTATTGTCACCTATTTATACAAGCTCATTAAGTATAGTTACTCGCTGTTTCCCTCTAGCCCTCTTTCTTACCTTATGAGTGTTAAATTTCACAAGTTCTCTTTCCTCATTATGTGTCCTATAAATTTCAACTGAATCTTTCTGATTCTAAGTATAAGCATCATTTTTGTTTCTATCTTCAGTTCATGATATTCTCAGCATCCTTCTGTAGAATCATATTTCTGTTGCCTCAAGTCTCTAAGTCACCTGTGAAAAATTGTTTAGCACTCACTGCCATGTAGGTGAACTGACATTATTACATAACAGTTCAGCACTCTGACTTAAATATTAAAAAACGGGAAATTTTCGTTAGAAACCTAACGAAAATTTCCCGTTTTTTAATATTTTTGTAACACTTCGGACGTCTGTGTAGCATATTCCTTCCTATGTTAAAGCACGTTCCACATACTTAAATTTTGGTACTTGCTTGATTTTTAGTGTTTCCAAATAGTAGTTAGCATCTTGCCACCAATGAATAAAACTTAGCAACCACGAACTTGAACTTGTCTGATGATACGGAGACGACTGACGCGCGTCTGGCCACGCTGGCGCTGTTCCTCTCGCTGACATCTATATAGTCTCTCTCTCTCTCTCTCTCTCTCTCTCTCTCTCTCCAACCTTCAGAGGAGGTTGGAGAGAGAGAGAGAGAGAGAGACAAGTTCAAGGTTTGACAGCACTTTCAACAACTTAACACCCAATTGTAAACTAGTAAGTATTAAATCTAGATGACACACAGAGGTGGATAAATTATTTATCCAAACCAATGTATGTTGAAAGAAAGTATAAACAAAGGTAGGTGGCTCAATCCTTCATAGTCTCTTCTGAGAAGAGAAAAAAGAAAGAATGGTAGTGAACTATTCCCAAATGATAAACTGGTTTAATTTACTGGATGCCTACCCTCTACCAAGAATAGATGAGACTATAGAAAAATAGCCCAAAACAGTTTATTTAGTACTCTGGACCTCAAAAATGCATATCTTCATGTAACTATAAGGCCCAGACAAACCGTATATGGCTAGTAGCAAACCAGATAATATTGAAAGAGAACTTGTAAGACACTTATGCTTACATCAATGATGTAACCCTTTGTGTGAAAAATAGAGCAGAATATGACAGAAATCTCAAATTATTCATGGCAGCTGTTAAAATGTACAAGCTGACACTTAACTGAGGCAAATGTGATTTTTAGCATAAAAATATAAAACTACTTGCATAGATAACCAGTAAAAATAATATAAAACCTGATCCAGAACATCTGAATCTATTACTCAGTCTACCACTCACAAAAGATTTACCCACTCTATGCCATGCATTAGGAATGTTCACACACTATGCCCACTGGATACTGTTGTTTTCAGAAAATATCCAACCTCTAACAACTGTATTAAAATTCCCATTATCTCCCATATTAGAGAAAGCATTTAACATGCTAAAGAATAGTATAGCAATAGTATAGTCACTACTACAGCTGATCATACACTATCTCTGGTAGTAGGGACAGACACCTCAGAATATGCCATAGCAGCATCTTTAGGACAATTGGAGAGACCTATAGACTTTTTTTTCAAAACCTTGTCTAAATCAGAATGTAGGCATTCTTCAAGAGAGAAAAAAGCCGATGTTATTGTCAAATTGTTAAGGTTACATACAGAGTTGTGCCACTCAGGTGTTACACACCTGGTCCATATGACAAAAATTAGAAACCTTCATTACTTAGTAGAGAATGTTAAAGAGATTACCAATTCATGTAAGACTTGCACTGAAAATAAACTCAGGTTCTACAAATCTAACATCAGTAAGGTCATAAAAGCCACGCAGTCCTACAAAAGAATTGTATTGGATTTTAAAGGTTTGTTTTTGTCAAAAACTTGCAAGAAATACATGCTGACAATAATTGATGAATATTCATGGTTTCCTTTTGCGATACCCTGCGAAGGTATATCCTCTACAACACTCATACAAATACTTTGCTCAGTTATTGCCATCTTTGGGTTATCCATGTATATTCATTTAGACTGGGGCTTTATTTATGTCTGAACGTGTATGGCGATTCCTACAAGAGCATGGAATAGCCGTAAGTAGAACAACAATAAATAACCCTCAAAGCCATGGCCACTGAGAGAGGTAAAATAGAATAATCTGGAAAACTGTTGAATTAGCAGCTGCTAATACAGGGATATTGTAGATAATTGGGAAAAATTACTCCCAGAGACTCTACATTGAAAATAGAATCAGTGAAGCTGAGTTCAAATTCTAGCCTATTCACTTTTGTACTAATTCCATTTAGAAATGCATGACTCCATCTTTAATCACCTACAGCTATGTGTTAAATAGCATCATAGACTGATCTCTCAAAAATTATGAGAAAGAAAACTTAATTCCAAATTTTGGAGAAAACAAGAAGTGTGAAAGAAAGATAATAGATAATGAAAAAGAGAAATCTGTGGGGAGTCATGATTGCCTACATTCTGAAAAGACATGGCAATTTAAAAGAAATTTGTTTATTAAATAAATAATAACATAGTGGTTTGGTTTTGAATTATTTTTGAAAAGCATTTTGAGATTAAATCTTTGTATAATTAGATATTAAAAGGTTTAAGATAAAAGAGTGATAAATTATTTATTTTACATTAAACAGAAAAAATACTATTTTTCTTTTAAAAATTTTTAAAAGCTCTCTTTAATTTTTCTTTTAAGCTCTTATGTATTTTTAAATTGACTGTCAAGCTACCAATGTGGACATCCTCAGTTGTTTATGTCTATAATTTGGTTATAACTCTGCAAACTTAGAAATGTATTTTGTTTGGATTTATGGTCTGCTTTGAATATGAAAAAAAAACATGGCATTATTGAGAAGAATAAATAATCTTCCAATTTGAATGAGTTTTAATGAATTATTATCTTTTGTTTTATACTTAAAACAATAACATATTAAAATGTTAGTATACTGATATTTTTACAGTTGACGTTATTCTACATACCAGTTGAATATTGTAGAAATTTAGTGACAGTTATAAGTCTATCATTCAGTCATTCTGCCACATCTGGTCTGGTACTTCATCTATGTATTTAGAGATTCTTGATAAAATAGAAAAAATAATATTGGTCCTGACCTGGCATCTCAGCTTCAACACTTTTCCAACACCATAACATAACTAGACTTCAGAAATTGAAACATACTAATAGTTTGGTGGCAAAATTTCATCATTTTAAAATTAAATCAGCTAGATGCAACCATAAGTTCTATGCTAAGAACTCTCTTCTTCTTCTTCTTCTTCTTCTTCTTCTTCTTCTTCTTCTTCTATGTGCTATGTCCCTTCAAGACGTGGGTGGTCATGGCTTTCCACATCTCCCTATCCCTTGTCGCTCTCAATAACTCTTCTCCTGTTATCCTACACAATACCCGCTCCACTATTCATCTACTGAAGTCCATCAGGTATGGCATGCATTTCTATCAGGGCTGCTGCTGTCATTTCTCTTTCTTTATTAATGGCTCCCATATCATTATTTCTAAGCAAGTCACACTAAAAGGGTCTCATACCCTAGCATATGCACTAATTCTTTCAGACATCTGATTATCTAGTGTTCTTCTGTCTTGCTTCTAATTAAAATTTTTGATATTCCATTATCATTACTTTTATGGAACAGCAAGTTTCATCTTTGTATTCTTTGCCACAACTGCAATGGATGGGATAAACAGTTTTTGGTCATGTTCTCTTGTATAAGGCTTGACTCAGAATAAATTTCTCCATAAAGAGCCACTTTTGAATATTGTCCTATTGTTGGATTGAAGATCTTCTGAATCTTTTTCAATAAGCCCTTGACATAAGGAAGAAATGTGTCAGGTTTTTTTTCCTCTTTCTTGATCCTTTGGTTTCTGCCTAGATATTATTGTTGCACATTTTAATGAACCTGCATTAATATCTCTACTTGGGGAAAATACTTTCAATCCCATTTTTACTTTCTGAACCATTCTTTCCACAATCCCACTAATTTATGGTCATACTGTGATGTATTGTAATCAAAACAGCAAATCTACCACAACTAATTATATAGACCAAAATTTTGGTGCGTTGTCTGATACCAATGTTTAAGAAACTTCATTTCTAGAAAATACCATGCTTAATATTTGCTTTAGCATAGTCATTTTTTTATCCTTAACTTTAATGACTTCCAGCCATCCCAGCCATTCCAAAAAGTAATGTGCTAAAATTAAATATAGATCCATGCCATTGATGTGCACATGGTTTATATGAAAATGAAACCATTGTTCCCTTTCTTTAGGCCCTGAATGTAGTTTCCTTTGTCAAAAATTCTTTATTTCTGCCCATTTTGCATATCTTTCTATCTCGCCATAATACCCTGGCCACCATACCTCAAATTTTTATCTCCTCTGCATAGTTGTTATCCAACAATGGACATCATCATGTACACTTTTTAAAATATTTATTCTTACTGTTTTTGGTGGTATTATCACATCTCTATTGTATATAACACCATTTTCCATCATTAATTTATGTCTTATTTCTTTTTAAGGTTTTTCAGCTTTGGAGTGATTGCTCTACCAGTATCTTCTTATTCTTTCAGAAATTTTTCTTAATATTGAAGAGTTTCTAATACAAAATTTTGTAGAGAAAATATGTCAGTTTCAACCCAATGTAATATTTCTTAATCCAGGATTTTCATTTTTTTTTTTATCCTTATTAAATTGTAATCTTGACAGCACATTAACACGTGTTATTGTATTTCCTTTTATGTACTAATTTCATCATGCAAAGGGGATATAACACAGCCATTATATCAAAAAAGGATAAATCCTATAGGCCTATTCTGTCTAATTAAGACCCAAAATTGAAGAGGAAGATGTTGTGATGGAAGAAGCTCTTGACAGAGAAAGGATGGTTTGTTCAGATCATGATAATGCAATAGAAGATGAGCCTATGGATGATAGCTGGAGTGATTCAGACATGGAAGAAGATGAGATGAGACCAAAATCTCCATTAAAAAGAACATGACATAAACCTCAAGGAGGAGAGGAGGAAAGATGTTGTAGAAGAAGTTCAAGAACAACCAAAGGCATTAAACTTCTCCGGTTCAGGGAGGTGTAGTGGGTTGGTAAATAGGATTGTACCTATTTGCATATATTTGCATATATTATGCAAAAAGATAAAAAGTGTATAAAGTAAGAGGCAGGCAGAAATTTACCAATGATCATGTGTTGTAGAATAGCACAATATAACCAGATCAAAGACTGAATTCTACAAAAATGGATTTTATAATTTATATAGAAAATTCTCTCAGAACTTAAAACATTTTTCTTGCTTCTTAAAATTTTATAAATTTTGCATCTTCAGCTATGACTTTACAATTATAAATTCTTAAATTAAAAAATTTATCAATATTTATAACTTCTTTTAAAAGGAATAACATGGAAACTTAAAAGGCTTAACATTGATAATGAATTATACAGCTTACCAGAGTTTATATTATGTTCTTTTGATGCTAATGATTTTCTCTAGCACTCTGTATTACTGGTTCCCATATTGTATTCATTTCTATGCTTGGTAGACTTAGGAAACTTTTGTGGCCTAGCATATGCACTGATTCCTTAAGTTTACAAAGCTTCCAGTGGTATTCCTTATCAGTTATTTCAACTTCATCTCATAGGGGACAGTGATCTCCTTTTTCCCTCCATATGTGGTCAGCTACTAATTTGTTATAGAATTGTTATCATCATTCAAGTCTTATGTGGTGTTGCTATTGTGTTTGTGCCTCACTTATAGTTTCATCAATTTAATCCTGTACAAAATATCCATCCAATATCTTGGTCATATCAACAGATAATCTGCTATTGAACTGCTGTTAGCATTCAAGTCTCATTTGTTATTGCTATTGTGTTTCATCAGTTTAATCTTGTGTCAAAGATGGCTTCATCTAATATCTTTGTTTATTACATTCGTATGGTTCATTCTTCAACCAATACTGTTGATGGTAGATAACTGACCAACAATACTCTACAATAGAAAATATATCCTGTAAAGACTGCTGGTGTATTAACCAACAGAAACATTGTTAGTGATGGGTAGTAAATCTCTTCCAAGAATCTGATAATTGTAGTTGGTATCTGCCGTGTAGTAATAGTGAGAAATATTGCCTGTGACTTCAATCTTCATGCTGTGTTCCATAACTGTATCTTTGTATCGGCGCAAACTAAACAACTGATAAAGATAAACAGTTAAAGAAAAATAATTATGATTGCATGAGTTGCAACGCGAATTGTCTCCCTTACATTGGTTTGGATTTGAAATAAATTAAATGTTATGAAATTATTTCAATATTTTAGCAGTTTTAAAAGAACATATGCTAAAAAAAGATTGATAAATAAAAGATTTTGATGGCAGAGAATTGTCTTTAGTGAAATTTACAAAATATTTTTGGTAAGGTAATTAAGCCTATAATTCTGAGATGAGATATTGTAATTGGTTCACCAGCAATTGCTAACATATACATGGAATACTGCGAAACAGTGGCATTTAGATCCACATTACTCAAGTCATCTCTACATCTGAGATACATAAATGACACCTTCATACTCTGGCCACATCAGGAAGAGGTCTATCTACTAATAAAGCATGTGAACTCAGTAAGAACATTGATACAGTTAACAATGGAGAAAGAAGAAAACAACAAGCTAGCATTTCTGAATGTACAGAGAATTGGTTCAAGACATCTGTATATTGAAAGCCAATATTTATCAGACAATATCTCAGCTTCAACTTTCACCACCTATACAGTGTAAAGAAAGAGATTGTCCTATGCTTACAATATCAAGCAAAACTCATAAGTGGTGACTTGGAGATATATGAACAAGAAATGGTCAGTATTAGCAACCTACAATGTAACAATTACTCTGGATAGATGACAGCAGCTCCAACAAATGAAGATGGAAGAGTGCAAAAGGAAAACAACACTCAGAAAACAGTCTTGGTCTGCCTACTTGATATGAATAGTTTATAGGAAAAAGCTACAAAAGATCTGTGACATCAGAATGACCTTTAAAAGTGGTTCAACATTTTGTAGATACATTTTCCGAGTAAGACCTCCAGTAGAGAAGAACATGACTAACAACTGTGTTTATGTCACCCTATGTAGCTGCCATAAGAAATATAAAGTAGAAATGTGCTGCCCACTTAAGATAAGGCTCCAAGAATATCACAAGGGGAAATAGAAAAATACTATATATTTACATGGATATAGAAATATGAGACTCTTAGAAGGTGGGAATAATATTCAAGCAAAAATGCTGACAAAAGAATGAAAAAGCTATGAAATATAAAGAAAGTGATGACTGTACTTGCTGGTTAAGAACTGATTGTTCCCTCACTGACAATTTTAACACTAATGTAGGGGTGGGGGTTATCAAGTGACACTTTATATGTTTTTTGTGGGGGCAGGGATGCTAATGTTCAACCAGTACAAGGCCAAAGGGCCACTCAAGCTAGTGGGTTACTGAGTGTAGTTGTATTAGTCTAAGAAATAGAAAGATAACAGGAAAGATAGACAACTAATTCTTAACTTGAAGAGGTCAAGATTTTTTGTTTTTGCTAGAATTGACAAACATGTAAAGAAAGATGGTTATATTTATATCCCAACATATTAACAGTTCATCCATAATAAAATAACATTTTTTTAATTATTTAAGATTTCCTTGTTGGGTTTATTTTATAGAAAATTTAAAATGATTCTAACTTTCAATATTTATTGCAATATACACTGAAAATTTTATTTTATCTTTTGTAGGTGGCAGTTTCATAGTAATACCATTTTTATTTATGAAAATTAAAAATGATGTCTCACAGATATTTTCTTTTGTTTTTCTTGTTGATATTTACTACACTTTGTGTGCATAGCCAAGCTACTTCTTCATTCATGACTCCACAGCGTCCTATTCCTTGTAGCTCTTAGCAGCATTTTTTTCTCATGGTAAGTCACCAGCTCCCAATTTTTTATTCTAATTTTTTCTTAGTAATGCCATATTTATTTAGAAAAATATGAAAATGATGCCTCACATATATTTTCTTTTGTTTTTTCTTGATGAAAAATCTCTAGCTATCATCAAAATATTGTATTATTTACCTATGTGATATTTTAGATATTTACTATGCTTACTTCTTCACAAATCCTAGTTACCTGTACAATATTTTAGGCTTACCAAACTGCAATCATAATTTAACTAGCAAAAGTGTTCACGTAAATAGACTGAATAACTTGTCTTGTTCAATTATTGTTTTATTTATTTTTTTCAAAACATTTGTTGTGCAGATTATGTTACATTGTCATAACATCTGTTGTTCACTCAAACATTTTCTAACTAAATTCTCCGCAGGGAGGAAATGTCTTAGATTTAGAAGAATGTTTGCAATAAAATTTTAATACACTAATATAATTATTATTAAACTTTAAAAATACTTCAACATCAGAAACAAATGTTATATATCTTTACATTAGCTATACCAATCATCAAAGCACTTAATTTTCAATGATCTTGTACCCATCTCTTGTCTATCTAATTCTGTATCTACCCTTTCTACTTTACTTTTCTTTGAAATATCCTCTGATAATTGTGAATGTGTGATCCATTATTTGAATAATAGCATCAGTCCTTATTCTACTGAGGTATAAAATGTGCATGTTTATTAAATAATAATGAGAGAGACTTGCATAACACTTACCTTTCATTTCCACCATTGCAGACTATCAGTGACAAAATCAGTCATAAGATGACAAATAACAGGGAGGGTTCAGTTCATGCCTGTCTTGAAGAGTATTAGTATAAGAGAAACTTAATTTGATTTGATGTAAATTTAAACTCACTTCATTCATACCATTCACCAAGTTGCTGATAAAAATTCCATTCATTCCTCCAATTTATTCTTTCATTTTTGAAATTTGACATAATTGCCAAAGAAAAATCATTTTTAGTCTGTATGCGACATTAAAAAGAAAATAGTCTAGAAAAAGTGGAAAAAGAGAGATCACATTTTTTTTTCAATACAAAACCTAAGAAAAAGAATTCTTTTGAAAAGATTAAATGGTATTACATTTCTAATGCTAGTGGATATGGGGAGTGAACTCACTCTTATCCCAATAAATTTCTGGGAAGAAATGGGTAAACCAAAATTGAGAAAAAGTCATCTGAAATTGAGACAATTTTATGGATCCTTTATAAAAACTTTGAGATATTTTAATTGAACTTTTGAAACGTGTGACTGATTAGAAATTATTTTTATTACAGAAGTGAAATGTAAAAGAAATTCATGAGCTACTAGGTATAGATGTACTAAAGGTGGATATGTTGAAATTAATCAGTAAATTAAAATCAGAAAAAGTAAAAATTAGAGTGTTAAAGGAGTATAAAGTTAGCATGAAAATAGTACTCCCTGTTATTTTGAATCTCATAAATTACCTATTGATCTTCTACCTTTGGTAGTTGCTAAGTTAAAGAAAATAGACAGAGGAGGGAATTTTGGTGCATGTTCCTCTAGGTGGCAGTAAATGGGCCTCTGCCATTGTAGTCTTGTGAATAGCAGACAGGGATTTAAGAATATGTGGTGATTTTAAAATAGGCATAAATTATAAAATATGTTCAGACTCTTTTTCTATTCCCAATATTGAAAACACTTTCTATAAACTATTGAGCATAAAATGTTTTACAAAAATTGATTTAAAATTGGCCTACAATCAAATACAGATTGACAATAAATTTAAAGAAATTATCACAATAAACACCCCCATAAATGTCAAACCCAAACACCAACCACCATTAAAGTCAGACTATAAACTCTAGAAGTTTATGGTCTGACTTTAATAGGAAAAGTTACTTTTTCCAGCTTTCTAAGAAGGGTCGTGAAATAAAATGATTTTGAAATTGAGTGCATAAAAGGAAATACAATACCATATGTTGATGCACAATCAAGGTTACGATTTAATAAGGATTAAGAAGAAAGAATGGAAGTCCCATTTCAAGAAATATTCCATTGGGTGAAAACTGGCGTATCATCTCTACAAAGATTGGTATAAAATGTCTTCAAGATCCAATATTAAGTAAGATTGGTGAAAAAATACAGAAGATACAGGTGGAGTAGTTGTTCCAAAGCTGAAATTCCTTACATGACATAAAGCAGAAATTAATGATGTTATATGCAATGGAGATGTGATAGTACCACCAGAAACAGTAAGAAGAGATATATCAAAAATGTACATGATGATGGGCATTGTGGGATAAAGACTGTGCAGAGGAGATTAAAATTGGAGATATAGTGGCCAGGGTATTATTGCAATATAGAAAGATATGTACACAAATATCCAAAATGAAAAGAAATAAAGAATTTTTGAAAAAGAAGTCTACACTCATGGCCTAAACAAATGGAACCATGGTCATATGGAACATGCAACCATTAATGTCCTGCAACTATTTTTAATTTTCATAGATTCATTTTTGGGATAGCCAGTAGTCATTACAGTTAAAGATAGAAATGGCTACAGTAAAACAAATAATAAGAGTGATATTTTCTAGAAACGGAGTCCCTAAAACATTAGTATCAGACAATGTAACAGAATTTTGTGATGATAATCTATATAATTGGTTGACATACACTGGTTGCTTCCATTACAAAACACCCCCATATCACCACAATCTTATGGGATTGCAGAAGGAATGATGTAGACAGTAAAATGGAATTGAAAGCATTTTCCCCTAATAGAGATACTATAGACAGTTACTTACCAAGGTTACTGCTTAGTTAGAGGATGATTCTAGATGCAAACAGATCACAAAGCCCATCTGTATTAATGGGAAGACAAATAAGATCCCCATTGACAATGTCTTATTTGACAAAATGAAAATATATGGTGTAAGAAAGACAAAGTAGCAAATCCTGAGAGTACTTAATTTATCATGTAAAAAAGATATAACACAACCATTATATCAAAGAAAAGAAAAAGCCTAATGACCCATTCTGACTAATTAAAATCCAGAATTGACGATGAAAACATCATGATGAAAAAAAGTAACTCAGACATTGGTGAACATGGAATGAGACCAAGATCTGTATTAAAATAAACATGGCAGAGACCCGAAGGAGGAGAGAAGGAAAGTGTTTGCAGAAGTTCAAGAACAACCAAAAGGAATTAAAAGTTTTTGGTTCAGGGAGGTGTAGTGGATTGTACTTATTTGGATAAGTAGAAGCAATATAAAGTGTTTAGTAAAGTAAGAGACAGGCAGAGGTTAACTACTGATCAAGTGTTATTAAACAATGCAATATGACAAATATGATAAATGGTGTATATTGCTAGCAATGTTACAAACTAAATCCAGCAAATTGCCAATATTACCAGTTGTAATAGTGGAAGAGTTCATTATTTGTTGTAATACTGGAAGAGTTCATTATTTGTTGTTCTAATTGAAAGTCAGAATGATACATATAAACTTGAATCAAAATGCAGAATTATATGACAGACTTATCAAATTAAAGTCGAGAGCAATTTACAAATAATCTTGCGGATGATTTCAAACATATAGACATATAATTATGTAGATATCCTAAGAATATAAGTGATATTATAAGGGAGATATATTTATAATTATTGGCAAAATAAATTAACTAACTTTACATTCTTAATTTTGGAATGTGTGTGCTTTTTCAATAAGCCATCATTTGTAAGTCTGTCTGTTAACTGTTCACTATTCTGTATCCATTATTTGAGTTTTTGGAATAATATCATTAGATTGAGATCAATATCCTCATTAAATTCTCTCCATCTCTCAATATCTCTGTCAAAAACAATCACCTGTCTTTCCTGGGCTTTACTGGCATATTTGCCACAACATTTGCTAGATTTAGAATTCAGTTTTGCTGTTATACAATCATTTTTCTTCATAAAACTTCTATTGAACCTTAATTTCTTAAAGTACTATTCTTATTCAAAATACAAGCTGTATTACTTTTGTATTTTGGAAGTTTTCCTCTGCTTCATGCTACCATTACAATTTTGAAATCAGAATTTTGTTTGCTATTTTTATTTTCAATATTTTCCTTAGCTTGGATTTCTTCTCTATTGCCATTGTCACTATTGCTTTCTTTTCAATCACGTTGTTCTCAGGTAGATGATGAATTTTAGTAACTGAGGTTAGTGCAATTTGACCTAATTTAGTGAAATTTAGTTGAATTTGTCTTACTAAAATCAACCGACATGGTTGTACTGTGACATGAATACTTTTATGTTTGACCAGAACTTTTTGCCCATCCTGACCAAGAACAAATGCTGGTCCACTCCATGTGTCAGGTGTTATTCTCTTCTAGTAGATTTTGTTACTAGTAAAAAATTTAACATTTCCACTCAAGCAGACATTATGACAAAGTGCATGGCAAAGCATTTCAGAAGACTCTCTGGTAATTTGTAGAATGTTGAAATTGTTTCGACTGATCCTAAATGAAGTATCATCATCAAAATCAGGTGTTTTGTTGACCAAAATTCTAGGAATCGTCAGATTCTTTCAAAAAATCAGTTGGGATAGAGAATAACTATGTATATTATGAAAACTATTTAACTTAATGTCGAGTTTATGATCAACAGAGATGCATTAGGTTAAGCGCATTGATAAAGAAGAAAGGGAATTGAAAAATAAATATTTCTTGTGTAAAATAGATGCTGTTTTTTATCATTAGCTTATTGATTTATTGATATACCTATATGTGAGTATGTCTGTGTTTATATATATATATATATATATATATATATATATATATATATATAATAAGGAAAAATTACTGGTTCACTGTGCTACCCAGGTTCCCACAGTTAGGCATCATCAGGCAACACGTAGGAAAGACAGCAAATCACCACTCAATATATGAGATCACTAGAAGTTGAAGAGTTAAAGTAGGAGGAAAGGAAGAGGCACAAACCACCAGAGATGAAGAAAAACAGGTATACAAGAAACAAAATTTATCTGGGTTTGTAACATCCCAAAGGGTCTTTTTTCAAATGCCTACATTTGATTAAGACCTCAGATTTTACATTCAACAAAACACTCTTGTCCATGAAGACTGTGATTGCTAACTATTCTTCCAGACACAGCCTGCAACAATAAGTACAACTCCTGCAACTATCAACCTCCTTCAAAATTTTCCACCTTATATCTAGTCTTTGACCTTGTCTTTTTAAACCTCCACACACAGTCAGCAAGCTTAGTATCATACCAATGCTTCTCCAACCTGAATGACAAAGAATGATTATTGGACCTTTTCTTCAGTACAACCAATATAAACCTTCTTAAACTTACTAATACTCTCATGCACCTCTGCAGCATATACAATACACTCAGTACAACACTTTCCACTCAACAGACACTTGTCTTTACTCCTGCAGTTACATTTTCTCAGGGTCTCTTTTTCACCTCTATTAATTCTATTCCTTATTTCAGATTTCATGATCTTAGTCTTATGGCCTTTAATAATGTTTTGTAAATTAATATTACAACTAATTGCAAATTTTAGCCAATTCATAATATTTAGGAAAATGCCTGTCAAGAATTGAATAAAATATCTGAGGTCTTAACCAAAAAGACCTCTTGAGATGTTATAAGCCTGGATGAACTTTGTTTCTTGTATAGTTTTTGGTTTTTTTTTCTTTGAGATGGTTTGCACCTCCTCCTTTCATCATACTATAAATCTTCAGCTTCTGGTGGTCTCATATATAGAGTGGCATTTTGCTGTCTTTCACATGTGTTGCCTGATGATAGCTAAAGTTTGAAACCCAGGTAGCATAGTAGACCAGTAATTTTTGCCTTATCATATATACTTGCTCTACATTTTCTGTATCGATTTTTGTATTGAGCACTTTTTATCATTGCAACTATGAAGCAGCCATTCTGTGACATCCTTCTTTCTTTTTGTATTCAGCAATGAAGTGAGTTCTCTCAGTGATTGGCGTGTGTATACACTGCTTATATACAACACCTTAAAAATTTCCCTTCTCAGAATCCATGTGCCTATAGCTTAGTGGATAGCAACTCCAACTGACACCAAATCGGTCGAGTTTCAATCCCGGTCAGAAGCAAGTGAATGTGTCTAGCCACACTGATGAGCCTGTTTTGCTGTATCACAGCTCATCAGTGTGGCTAGACACATCCACTTTCTTCTGGCTGGGATTGAAACTTGACTGATCCATTCTTTTATTTAAAGATTTTAGTGAGGGACAATTTATTAGTATATTCCTTGCTACATGAGCCTTCATAATAAACTTAGAGCTAGGAATTAAGTATAAGTTCTGGGATTGCTCACAAGTGAATTTCTATAAAATCCTTTTTAGAAAAACTTATTAATTTTGTTTCCTTCCAAACTATTGTAAATTTGTTTTATTTACTGATGCATAAATACTCTGACATTCTCTCACATGGATAAGAAATTCATACAAATATGTACACCCTACCCAATAATAGAATTAAGAAACCAAGGGATGCTTGCCTTTTTTAGTGAAAAATTGTCCTTTGTAAACTAGTATTTGGTTTCTCAACCAGTGAAAATTACTGGAATAAAATTACAGGATATAAATAGGAATATATCATTACAAAATTTGAATATTACTAACCAAATTGATTTGTTTGGATTTTGCTTAATAAACCCTAAACTTGTATTTTATTTCTCCCTGTTAGATCATCCACCATAAAATTCCATTTTTCTTTTGGGTGGCTATAGTTGTTGAAGTGTTTATAATGATAAGCATTACTGCCTCCTTTATGACAACTGATACAGCCTTGCATCATATGAGTAAGTAAACAACAAAGTTTATTAAAATTTGCACATCTATATTTGGCTCTCTATTCATTGTTACTCTTCCATAATGTCAAACATTAGCAAATATTTAAAATTATACACATAAAAATGGTTTCTTTTTAACTGTTAACTTTTCACTTTTCTTTCTATATTTCATTCCTTTTTGTTAATTTATATTTGATGAGTTTATTATTTATAATTGCATTTCATTTTTTCATATTATATTTTTTCATTTTTATTTATTTTTGCTCAGTTTGTGGCATTGTAGAATCCAATTTACCAAGATGCTTTTCATCAAAATATACAGAACGATCCCTCAAAATTGTGAAGATTGGCAAAATGTAAGTTGTTTTTCTTTAATTATATCTATCAGATAATTAGGATAGGTGATTCTTCCATATTCTCCACACTTATCAGAATATTTCATAAGTGGCTGAACATTCAAAAAAAAATGTTGAAAGTAGTCTTTCAAAAACAGATTTCTTTAAACATGGAATCAAAACTTTACTTTCCCAGTGGAAAGCAGTTGTTAAAAATGAAGGTAATTACATTTTTGATAAATAATATTTTAACAAATTTATTTAAATTTGTTTTATATACTATCTGAACACCTTAATAATTGTACTAAAATAAATATTTAATCATTTCTTGTAAATTTTTCATTTATTTTCAGATGTGTCTCAAATTTTCTCTTGTTAATACTATTTGGAATAATCTTTTTAATTGATATGCTGAACCCAAATGTAAGTGACTATGTCTATGAAGAAAAACATGCTTTTTATTTTTACTTAAAACTTTTGATTATTGACCGCTAAAAGATAAAACCTGATTTTTTTTTAATTTAAATTAAAAAGATAAAGTTTGATTTTTTTAATTTAAATTAAAAACAGTCATTTAACATGATGGATTGATTTTTCATTATGTTAAGATGATTCTAATCTTGCACAAAATTTCAACAATTTTTTTTTATTTGCTTATAAAATATTAAAGATTGCATTATTCTATTAAACTTATTTGTGATATTTTCCATAATTAGTAATAGGATTAAAATGTTTGTGCATTTTAGTAAATTCTTTTAGAATTTACTAAAATGCAAAAAATGCAAAAAATTTATTTTGACCAATAGAAAAAGGGATTGGCTCCCGGCTGAAGAAAAGACCAGGGCAAAGTTTGGTAAGCCTCTGTGAAAATTTACTTTGACCAATGAAAAGAGAGTGGCTTACAAACTGAAAAAAAGTAATGAGCCAATGTTAAATTGCTTTTTGATATAGATAGATAAAGAAAGTTGAATCAAAGATACATGAGCAGAGAACAAGCCACAATGTACCAGAAGATTCTCAGGCTGCCAATCGAACACAAATGTCCCAGTGACCCATATTCGCTACCCTCTCACTTTCTTCCTCGTGCTGCTTTCTTTATCTCTCCTTCTTCCTCCTTGCCTACTCACCATCAACAAAACAAAAGAAAGGCAGAGCCCCATGCATCTGAATAATCCCAGTGTCAAATTACATGCTGACACACTGCAGAATTTCAAAGAACTCTATTCAACTCCTAAGCTAAGTACCTTAAAATATATCTTTTTATTTATGTTGAATACAATCATATAACTTTTATGTGAGAAACCAACTCTCAATTTGTTTTAAGCATTTTGGAAATTTACTTTGTGTCCAATGATTTAATATGAACATTTTCTCTTCTTGAAAATTCATTGAAACTACAAACTTTTAATATTTGATTACTTGTCTTGAAACAAACTACTGAAACTTTAAATGTGTAAATTTGTAAATAAATTCCTGGTCTTGTTCCATTAAAAATAACACATGTGTTTCCTTGACATTATCCCTATATATTTTATTTCCATAAAAGGGTGATAAATGTCTACTGCTTTCTAAATTAGCTCAGTAAACAATAGTTGAACAAAAAAAAGAAAGAAAAAGAAAACTTCTTCCAGTATATTATGTTTATATCTTTTTTCTTCTCTTTTTTTGTTATTGCATTTTTAATTGGTCTCCCAGTGAATAATTTAAACAAAATAATTAAACAAAAGTAAAATAATTCCTCTCTTTCCTGTGGAATTTCTTAACTCAAAATATTTAAGCCTGGTTAACTTTAATTTTCTAATTCAACATTCAGTTTTTGTTTTGTTTTTGTTTTCTTTTTATATGCTAAAAACAATTTCTACCTTGTTTTATTTCAGTGGGAAAAAAAGAAAATTTTAAAACATATACAGAATTTTAATTAATATATCTATTTTTTCAAAATCTTCTCCAACCCATTGTAACGTTTTCTCCAAATTTTTGATCACTAGAAAATTGTTTTACAAAAGAGCCAATCAGCAACAAAAGAAATATTGTTTTAAAAAGTAATTAATATTTTAAAAAATATCCAGCACATTTTTTTAATATCTTGTTTGAGGAGCAGAGGTGGGGGTCTCATAAATAGTAATTTGCAAAGATTATATCCCCATCTCTGCCAACATTTTTCCCCTAATTTTTACAAATGAACCTAAGTAGTAACAAACATCCTTTCTAAAATAATTTAATGAGTCTCCCTCTTAAAATTAAAATAATAATTAATCTGAGATATAAAATAATTTGAGAAGAAATGCATAATGTCCAGAAAAATCACATGTTTATTTAAATTTTCTTGTTCATAGATATTTTCATAAAATCATGAATAAAAAAACGTTTCATAACTATTTATTTAAAAAATGGTAAATAGTAAAAATTGCATTGTAGTTGGTTTACATATTTTGATAATTTTGTAATTTCTATGAATTTTTGTATTGAATGATTTCTTTTAAAATTTACTTTTTTAAGAAATAATATATAATAAATCTTTAAAAAATGGTAAGTAATAAATATTGCACTATATTTTGTCTGCATATATTTATAATCTTGTAAATAAACATTACCAAGGGAGTTGAAGTAGTATACAGTAATAGCGGTGTCAACAGTAAACTGTACTTTTGGAACACCATATAGGTGTTCCAAAAACTTAGCCAAAACAAAAATAATAAATTTTGAAAAATCCAAGGATGATAACTATTTTTTAAATCGGTTTTTCTTTTTAATTATTGAATGTCAAACTTTAATTACTTAGCATCATAGCAGTTAGCTATTACTTTTATTTAAATTTTCTGCTCCTACTTTAGTGGAAATTCACTCAAAACCTTTTTCAGTTTTGTAAAATAAATTTGTCAACACATGCAATTTTCTATATTAATTTAGTTAGACCCATGAAAAGTAATAATTATATTTTTATAATTCTTAACACTGCAAACCTGTCAACTTCTGCTTCTTAAAAATCATGTAAATTATAAAAATTAATGTGGAAAACACAATTATATCAAAAATGAAATGTAAAAGGTATGCTTTTGCTATAAGTCACACATTTACTATGTAACATAAATGCTTAAGTGAGGACAATACATATTAAACTCTCAAAGAATAATGTTAAAAGAAATTGTTTTCACAATAACTTATTTTTGGGCAAAAAAAAACAATTTATTTTATCTGAGAAGGAATGTAAAAAGATAACATGTCCATTCACTTTTCCCAAATATTAAAAAGGTGCAAATAAACAAGACTCTCAAAGGCTACATGAAATTTAAAATAACAAACATTTATTAGAAAACATATTAAAATCATAAAACAAATACAATATTTTACAAGATGGACATGTACGAAAAGTTTTCTTTTGTGTGTTTTATTTAAAACATAAATAGGATGACATATCCAGAAATATCCATGTGATCTGAAAAGATTTCAAAACATTCTTGGAAAAATGAAAAACTTTGAAAACCTGATACTAATTTTGGATAAAACAGAACATACTTTTTGTAAAAAAGAAGTGCACTCTAATAGAAAGACAAAAGAATCACACAACAAAGGGATTTTGGTAATTTTTGAACAACAAAAGTCACAGGGACTATATATCATTTTTCCTTTATAGAACACTGTTCTAATAACAGTTTTAGTTCATTTTTGCAAATTGATTACCCTTCTGGGTCCTTATTTCTAGAAGAAATTTTTGAGTCAGTTTGGTTGAAATATTTAGTTCTTGTTTGAAGATTTGATCTTTGAAATTTGAAAACCTTCTTCCACAACCAGCAGGCTCTGTCCCTTTGTGTGACATATCACTCCTTTCTGCTTTGAAACCTCTTTGTGACTTGAAATTTGGTTACATTCTGATGCTTATTGACTGGCCCATATCTTTCCATAGAAAATGAAGGGGGCTCCAGACAGATCTTAACTGTAATATGTACAAGGGCCTAAGCTCACATATTTTATTGAACAATAAATAGAAATATTACATGTTTTTTTAATTTAAAAAGGAATTTGAAATAATCCACCAAGGCAGAAATAATTTTGGCAGTTCTTTAGTCACCAATTCTAAAAATAAGAATTTATACAAACACAATGTAACAATTTTTTATAAACCATCTGACTTTCTTTAAAATACATTTCTCTAAAATGTCCAAGTATTAGACAAATCTAGATGATTATAATATTTTTGTTTACATTTTTAATTAATTATTCATTTTACTTATTTTACACTACTAACTAATAAAATTGTTTTATAATGTTTTACAAAATTATATTATTTTAAACAGAAAATTGATTCTTAACATTAATTCCAGTACAAATCTAAAATAGCTAAGAAAAAGAACATAAATTAATTATTAAACATTTCTCTTGTGAAAGATCTAAATAATAGCACTTTTAAAAAAAAATAATTTTACCAATGGCTTTAATGAAAAAGTTATACATACCTTCTTAGTTTTTGCATAAACTATAAAAAAAATGAATCCCTCATGCCCACCAAAGACTATTTTATATAGCAGTACAATTGTGCATTGTGGTGCAGTGGATGTGTGTTGTGATGCAGTGGATATCGGCTCGGAATGAGAGATCGGAGTGCCGAGTTCAAATTCCAGTTAGATTCCTTGCATTCACTTATGCACAAATACCCTCAGGAAAGGTATTAATCCATCTCTTCCCTCCAGTTATGGGTTAAATAACAGTACAAATAGGGTTCTATAGCCTTGGTTGGCACCCAGTCTACTGCAGAAAGCAATGGTAACCTACTGCGGGATAATCTTCTGCCCAGTCAGTCATGTCTCTTTCAAGACATGATTGCCCAAAGCGTGTATCACATATGACACTTAACTGACTGACACTTGTTGAAGACAAATGAAATGTAAGTTATCAATTCTTAAATCATTGGCTGATTTTAAACCAAACTACTATAAACATTTTATTTTCAAATATGTTTAATGGAAAAATAACACGGCAATAAAAAAAAACTTCTACTAAAAACAAATTTTGATATAAAGATGTAGTTAATAAAATGTATGCTTACATAAGACTAGCGTAGAGCTAAATTATAAAGGCATCTAGTGATGTATGATTTTGCCACTTGAGTAATTAGATTATTACACTTTGCTCATATATCAAGTGCTCTAAAAGTAAAAAAATCAAACAACAAAATTTAGTTGCTAGTAGAAAGATGCTAAAACACAAGCATAAATTTTGTACTTGTTTGTTCTCAGTATGTTTATAATATTTTCTCAAATATTTTCTATCCATTTGTCCAGTAAATGTCATTAACAAAAGAAATTTTTATAAAATTTTGCTTTGTATGATAATTATTGAAAGTTTTATGTCTTTGTTTTTAAATAAAACTTAGAGTCTCATCAAATAATTGACTTTCTATACCCAATAAAGTCTTATCTAATCTGGACAATAAAATGTTTGTCATTTTTTTCCAATTATCACTGATGCTTTTTAAAAATTGCTTGAAGATTCCTCTTCCCTTACCCAACATGGTGATGCCTTTCATCTTTCTTCTTCCTTTATATTATGGATTTGCCATTGGCTATGATATTTATTTCTCAGTTATGTCTTATTTGCATCATGGAAAAGACAAGTCACAACTACCTGAACTTCGGCAACATTTGCATTACAATCCATCTCTTTTGAATGTTACTTCACCTCTTCATGTTAAGGCAACATCCTAATGAATAACATTTTTAAAAAAATAACAAAGTTTTATGTTATTATATGTGGATGTATATTTGACTTTCTAGTAACACTAGTTTTTGTGTTTTTATTGAAATATTTATCTATTTCTGGAATGGAAAAATGAAGACTTTTTGCTAATATGAGGTGTTAGAAGCAGAATCTATTCTTTATTGAAAAGGTCTTTTGAAAATCATTGTGAAATTGTTAAGGAAATTAAGGATCCTTCAGAAAGCACTTGAACTCTTCTCAATAAAAAAAAAGGTTTTCATTCGGAACATGCAATGATCAACATTGAGTATACAGAGTGCAATGGGTAAACTGTCGCCATTTTATATTTTTAATTTTGTGCATTCATAATGTTTGTTTTTGATTTTCTATAGTATAGTAGGGTCACTTGGGAATGATAAGAAAAAGAGCACCATTATGCAATTTACTTCACCAGAAATTTCAAAACACATGTTGTATTGCTTAACATTCACAACAATACATATATTTCAGATGTCAATCTGAGAACAATGCAGAGGATTCAGAAAGAGTTAGATGAGTCTAATAGGGATTACAAAGATACTCTGATCATTCTGATAAGAAAAGAGTCTAACACACAGGACTACATCAACTGCCTTGAGAAGGTTGTTCTGCCTTGGGTCAAGAGGGTGGCTACTGGAAGACACTATGATTAGCAACAGGACTAAGCACCATGCTACACAAGGAAGAAAACCCAGTCATGGCTCTCAGACAACTTCTGTAACCACATCACCCCTTATATCTGACTACCTAACTTTCCAGACTGCAAACCTCCTTGTGTGGGGCACATTGAATGAAAGACCAAAAAAACTCCTTGTAACACCAAAGATGAACTGAAGGTAAGGATGATGGCAGCATCCACAAACTTAAACAAGCAGTCCTCATCTTTATTGCCATGTTTATGACGTTTTGGCCCTTGTATGCTTCGGCCTTCTTCAGATGCTTGAAATTTCATTTATTTCAATAACTGGAGAATATAATTCTCTTTCCATATGTGATGCTACTTTCAGTAGCCATGTACTTATCTTCTTTCAATTCAACTTTCCAATTTATTTATACACCAATGCTGTAGTCATTTATTAACCTCACAACTCTTTGGAACCAACCAACACCTATATCCACTGGGCAATGTGTCCTTAAGAACAGTGTATGAATTTCTGCGATTATAAACCTAATGTCTCAATAACCATTATTTTTTTTTACCAGAGCTCATATTGCAATCTTTGACACAAATGATTTTCTCTAGCACTCTGTATTACTGGTTTCCATAATATATTCATGTCTATGAGATTTTTATGGCCTAGCATATGTGCTGATTCCTTAAGTTTACATAGTTTCCAATGGTATTCTCTATCAATTATTTCAACTTCATCACATAAGGCATGGGAATCCCCTTTCTTCCTCCATATGGGGTCAGCTATGCCTAATTTTTTCTATCTCTCATTGTGTTACAGACTTGTAATATTCTTGCAACCTTACTTTAAGAGGGCAGCTCATTTCTCCTTTATATTTCTTTCTACAGATACATGGAATAGTCTACACATGGTCCTTAGTCATGCTCTCCTCTATTGGAGGTCTTATCAAAGTGTAGATCCACTTTTGAAGGTCATCCTGATGTTATATGGACCACAAATGCTTTGTATTTTCTCCAATAAAATAGGGTAAGCTGACCAAAGCTGTTTTCTCTTGTACCCTCCCTTTCACATTTGATGAAGCTGTTGTCATGTACCCTGGGTAGTTGTTACATTGTAGAGTACTCCTTATATCAACCATTTCCTGTTCATAAATCTCTGGGTCGCTTGCTTATGACTTTTGCTCAATGTTGCAAGCAACAGACAATCCCTTTCTTTACATTGTATGAATGGTGGGAGTTAAAGTTGAAGTATTGTCCGGTGAATGTTGGCTTGTGATATATAGATGTTTGAACCCCCTCTCTGTTCAAGATATTAGTACATGCAGGAATGCTAGTTGTCATTCTCTCTTTCCATTGTGAACTGTATCGATGATCTTATTGAGTTCACATGGCTCAGTAGCATCTGGACCTCTTCCTGGTGTGGCCAGAAAGTGTCATCCAACACTGTGGATTCTAATGCCATCTCTTCAAAGTATTCCATGTATATGTTAGCCAATGATGGTGATAATGGTGAGCCCATTGTAAAGCCTTCATGCTGCTGATATATGTCTGATCCCATTCCAAAGTGTGCAGAAAGTCGCTATCTCCATCAGGTTATCTAGTGGTATACTGTATACCCACTGAACAACATAAATAATGTAAATACTACCTCATCTCAGTATAGACAAATATTAAAAAGGTGACAATCCAGAAGAGTTGCAGGAGATTCTGAAGTCATCTGAAGGCTGTGATTTTATTGAATAAATTTACTCTTTAGTATTTCAAGATCAGTTAAGTGTGGTTGATCAACTCTGAATTGATGTTTTTATGATCTGATGCTTAAATTTGTTTTTACAATCCAGTTTCCTTTTTAAATCTCTTTCTGATGAACTCTAGTCATAAATGCTAATGTCAATAAAGTGCCATACATGATACACACTCAGACGATTATCTCAAAAAAGACATAACTAACTGGGCAGAAGATTTTCCTACAGTAGGTTGTCATTACATTCTGCAGTAGACTAGTTGCCAACCAATGCTAGAGAACCCAATCAATCCTGTTATTTAACCTACAGCTGGAGGAAAGAGACACATTAATACCCAGGATATTTGTGCATAAGTGGATGCAATGAATTAAACTGGAATTCAAACTCAGCTCTCTGATTTCTCATTCTGAGCCAATATCCACTGCTCCACAATGCACAATGCTAATATAAAGAGTATTAATCTTGAGTAGTGTAATTTTCCAGAGACAGCTTTGCTACTGACACCAATCTATCAATAATCTAGTCACTTTCTTTTAAAAATACCCATCATGCCTTTGACAAAAAAAAATTCAAAGCAATACCTAACTAATTATGAGGAGCACCAACATCTTTCTATATTAAAATTAAAATTTCTTTTCCAACATCTGCTGAAGTATAATTAATGAGTTTATTTTAGACCAAGTTTTTTTGTTTTTTTTAATCATATCACCCTGAGCAAGGCGGTAATGCCACTGATGTGCAGGGGGCTATGTAAGAGTGAAAAGATTGGAAAAGAGAAAGCCGGAAACCACATCCTAAACAGGGAACAAGGGATGAGCCTCATAACCTGTTCAATAGACGTGGGTGGAGTGTGAACCGGGCGATAGTTTAGTCTATCTACTCCAATTGAAAAAAAGAAAAAGAAAAAAAAAGAAAAGAGTGAAAAGATTGAAAAAGAGACAGCCGGAAACCACATCCTAAACAGTCAACAAGGGATGAGCCTCTACACCTATTTAATAGACATGGGTGGAGTGAATATGCAATTACATTATGATACCATCCCAGATTTAACTGCTTATGAAGCAATCATAAATACTTGATGAGACAGACCATAAATAATATAATAGCATGCTGACAATCTTTCTATTTTGTTGATGATGAGTTATTCACCACCTAACATAACTCTTTACTTGGGACAATGTGAGATAACTTAGTTACATGGGATAACATGGACATAATTTTATGAAATAATTTTTCAATGAAATTAGGTTTAGGAAATTGGCTTTTACTTTTTCAGGTGATAGAGAAATACCTGCTTAACTGTTATGATATTCTAAATAGACATTTTGAATAGGATTTATAATAAGTATTTAGAAGAACTTGAAAATGACCTGGAAATCATGTATATTCACTTTCAAAGAAAAGAACCTCATCTTCATAAACAAAATACGCTCAAGCAAAATGTGTCTGATGTCTGTATTCCACAGGCTGAATAGAGCATGTAGAAAATAAATATAAAATTCAATAACCCAAATTATAAAATAAATAAACAGTTTTACAAATTGATGTCATAATAATAGTCATAGGAATATGTCCAGGGTTCACAAATATTTGCTAATACACTCTAATAAGATCCAATTTTATAAAAATTGCAATAGCTAAACATCATGTATGTATGGGATTAGACGTTACTCTCATCTCCACAAACACACCAAGAAGCAGTTTAGTGAAGATAACCAGTTACTAACTGATGGACAGACAATAACCAGTTATCTTAGCTGGATGAATTATGTATTAGCTTGTTTTGGTTTCTCTGGCACCAAGTAACATGGATGACTATGAACTAGTGAACCAGTAATGGAAATATAAGTTTGACAGATTGATGTCATTTTCCTGCAAGATGAGATGCCTATCATTATACTTAAACAAACTTATGTCACTAGCCAATCACATTGAAATTTGTGATGTTCAGGCATTACTGTTTTTTATCAAATCAGTAACAACTCTAAATCAAGTCCTTGGAATTACCAATTTCTATAGGGAGCTAATTCCACATTTTAGCAATCTGATATTTTCACTCAAAGAATGTATATGTGTGAACCCAAAGTCAAAAACCTAACACTAAAAAAGAAGAGATGGAATCTTTTGAAACTATAAAAAAGACTTTGTCAAGTGTGACTGCTCTTGCCTAACCTAACTTATAGTTTCTGAAAATTCATGCTGTAGGTGCAGCATTACATCAAATGAGTGATAATTAACTGATTTCGATTGGGTTCTTTTCTTCAAAATTGTCACAGACACAAAAATAAATTCTACTTGCAACAAGCTATTACTAATTGCCTACATGAACTGTCGTACATTTTAAACACCAAATAGAATGCAGGAATTTGCTATTATTAGGTGATCACAAATGTCTTTGTAATGCTTTCAAAAGTCAGACTCCTCTAAAACCTGACAGACAACAACATCACATCATATTAGTGACATTTTACATGAAAAATGCAGACAGAATATAGCAGCTAATTGTTTATAAAGAGAATCAAGCAATTTTGTGTAAAATTCTAAAGGATTTAATAAAGACAGCAGTCAAATCTAAATCTGGAAGAACAATAAAAGGAAAGAAAGAAAATACATATTTTTACTATTAAAAATATGCATAAAACAAAAAACACTCATTTTTCTGGAACTCTGTTCTTCAGAGTAGAAAGTGGGTATAGTGATAGAAAAAATAAATAATAATGTGACCAAAAAATCACCATCTCTAAAAATAGATATATATTTAGAATTGCTAGGCCATGAAATCATATTTTGACCAAACAATCAGAAACTATCCCAACCAGGATGCAAACATAATAGTGAGTGAATCAGAAGTAACATCTGTTCCCAATCAGTTTTTGAGGTCATTAATCATGGCCCAATCAGAAATCAAGCAGCAGGTTCAAAGCGAATTTCTTTGTCTTGCTAAATATGTATATAATTTTGTTTTATGTGAAAGCATTCACAGTCCAAGTTATACACTGCTAATTGTAGAGATGGACGAAACTTAAAATGTTTACTTTAATGATTGACAAAATTTGCATCAGTGAAAATGGGGAACACTTTCACTGATGCAAATTTTTAGACAAAGATGACAAAGATGACAATTCCTTCCTTAGTTCATTACGTTTAATCATTCTCTTGCAATGTTGCAGGTAGTTTGGACTTTAAGCGACTTATTTTTTTTTAATTGGAGTAGATAGATCCTTCTATCACCTGGTTCTCACTTCTCCCACATCTATTGAACAGGTGCAGAGGCTCATCCCTTGTTCCCTGTTTAGGAAGTGGTTTATGGCTCTTTTTCTCTTCTGACCCCAGTATTGGTGCTTCTGCGATTTTCCTGCGATGTGCATGGTCAGTGGTAACATCTCTTCATTGTGAGAGTACCGGGTTGGCAGTTTTCTGGTTGCTGCTTTCAACTGGTAGTTAGGAACCCTACCTCTTGTGTAGCCTCAAGAGTGACCGTTCTGATCAACAGTTGCATAATATGGGTGTTCTTGCAGTGCAATGTCACGCATGGTTAGGTGTCCTTGCAAGCACTTTAGGTGGGCAACCCCGAGGCCACACTTTGCTGCAGCCTGTGCCAGTTCCCTTTCATTGCATGTCGCAGCTAATGACCGTTTGCCTCCTCTACGTGAGGTCTCTCTTCAACAACAACATTAAACATGAGCATCCATATCTCTGCAAAAACATTTCTTTTACTAACATCAGGGTATCCAAACTGTAAAAATTATTTTTCTGTATTTCAACTGAATGGTAATTATTTTTAATATTTTATTGTAAAATATTTTCACGGTTGAATTTTTTTCAATTATAAGTTTTTGTTGCTATTATTAAAGCGAAAAATTTGTATTTAAATTATATAAACGCTTAATCCTGACGGTTTTAGGATATATTCCAAAAATTTCTTTATTTGGAATATGAGCGTTTGTTTTGGTCTTAAGTACAAATTTGAATATGTCCTTGGAAATGAACGTTTCCCTGGACATATGCACTAATTTCAAAATCTAGTGCAATGTGGAAAAAGTCATCATCTGCAAAATTTTTCGCTTGTCAAAATAAAATCAAAATAATCTGAGCGCCACAAACTAACAGACTTATTTCAGATTTTCTCCGATCTCTTCGGATATTCCGAATGAGATTGTAATTTTCTAATTTATTAACTTAAATGAGGCTGAATTGTAAATCACTAACATGTATTACAAATGCCCTCTATATCAATATTTATACATATTAACTGTGTTAATATGTAATTTATTCAAGTTAAAATTATTGTCTTCATAACTTGAATGTATATGGCTCTTTAGACTTTCAGCCTATAATATAAAAGTCACTTAAATATTTTAAATAATAGGGTGAATATAACCCTTTGTTTACATTTATGGGTATTTAATTTACATATATATATATATATATATATATATATATATATATATATATATATTATTATAAATATATATATATATTATTATAAATATATATATATATATATATATATATATATATTATTATAAATATATATATAAATATATATTATTTTAGAAAAAACATCAGTAAAGTTTTTTCTATGTGTAAAATCTTTAATATAATATAGCTCAAAATTAAATATTGAGCTTTTAATAATACTCTCTTTTTGATAAGTAAAAGACAATGTAATTTGTTTTCATTAGTGTAATTAATGGAAAAATTATTATTATCAGCTGTATTCAATCAGTTAAAGGGAAATAACTTACATCATTTCAGTAAGTCTTTTTTATAACTAATTATAATATTTATTTTTCATGAGCATTTGTAAAAATCTGTTACAACATTTATCGTACTAGCTTAAAGGAACTTTTATGCAGATACTTGTATATTATTGTTCTTTTAAGATTAATAAAGATTGTTTTTTTGGATTGGACTCTCGGAATTTATAATTCTTATTTCGATAACGGTAAGAGCAAATTCCTAAAACCACAGATAATTTTTTTATAATTAATTCTTTACTCTGCTTAAAAGATTATTAAATCTTTTTATTCTGCATAAAAGAAGATATTAAATCTTTTTTAAAACCAATTTCTGTAGCATTGAATCTTTCCTCCATCAAAAGTCCCCTGACATCCTAGCACTTTGTGAGACTAATCTCAACCCCTCAATTCATCTGATTTCTCTATTGCTGGCTACCTTCCCCTCTTCAGGAAGGACTCCAATGTCCACATGAATGGGTATGATGTTTATGTCAATGAACATCTCTTTCTAGCTAGGATAATCTCTCTTGTATCCCTACATCATTCTTATATGTGTTTCTGTCTCTCCCTTCTAAGCTCAGTTAGCTATCTCTTCTTTCTCTACCGCTCACCCTCAGCACCTGACTATTCCGTTCTTGACAGCATCTCTAATAATATTGACAAGGCCATTTCCTCCCATCCGTTTGCCCATATATTTGTGTTTGGTGACTTTAACGCCCATCATGCTGAGTGGCTGGAGAACCCCATCACAGATCTTGCTGGTGCACACACCATGAATTTTTCAATCACCCAGTTCCTTACGCAGGTGGTGAAGTTCCCCATGTGTTTCAGTAATAACCCTAATGGATGCGACTCCCTACTAGACTTCTGCTTTACCTCCACCCCTGACTCTTGCAATGTCAAGCAACTCTGCCCTCTTGGAAACTCTGACCATGTGGTAGTTTCCATTAGCATCTCCTTTCGCTTCCACTCCACCTAAGAAGCTCAGACCAGCAAAATATCTTACTGTTACCAAAGAGCTGATTGGGACTTGTTCCGCAATTTCCTGAGTGACGTACCTAGGAACAAAGTATTTAGCCTTCCTGTTAAAGAGATTTATAAAGAAAACATTCACAAAAATCCTCTTGTTAAAGCTGGCATTGATACTTTCACCCCTGTCAGGAAGTTAAGACTTAAATCTCACTCATCCCCCTGGTTCTCCCCTGCCTGCTCAGCTGCCATCACCTCATCAGATTAACTGTCACATCAGACCTCAAGTGGAATAAATATATAAAATCCATAGTTAAATTCTCAATTATTCTAATATCTTTTTCAAATAAATAAAGTTTTCCTTGCAGTTCAAACAGTTTTTTGTGTCATACATTTTCAAAGGATTTATTGGATAATCTATAAAACATTGGTATACATAATTCTGCATTTGTATTACTTTTGTATTGCTCTTTCTGATATCATTCTGAACATAAATATTTCATTTCTTGATATTAGATAAATAACTATTGATTCATTGATAAAAACGGTGTCTTTAATCATTAAGACTTGCTCATGGATTTTATTTGTTGTGACTGGTAGTTTTAGTTGCCGTTTTAGTATATTTTTGTAAATGTGAAATGAATAAACTTTCATATTCTTACAATAATAAAGAGAAGTTACAATGACCAAATTTTAGGCATGTTCATCGCGCAAAGAATTTAAAAGTGCTTGGTTAAAAAGTACTTCATAAGAATATACCAGAATTGTTACTAAAAATATCGATGTAACGTTAAAGGCTTGCAGGTTCCATGACCATTGATTTTGGAGCTGTTATGAACCTACACAGAAATATCTAGAGTTCTGCTAGATTTCCAAAATATCTTAAAATTTAAGGAAAGAAGCTCATCAGAGCAGTTGCCATAGAAATAATTGAATAATGCACAGACGAATGATAGCTCTATAAATGTGCAAAATAGATTCTGACGAGAAAATCTTTCTGGCTCGACACAATGACCCTAAATTTTAAAAGGAGATGTGAAAAAAAAAAAAAATTTTTTTAAATATTCTTTTATGCAGAATAAAAAGATTTTATAATCCTTTAAGCAGAGTAAAGAATTAATTATAAAAAATTCTCTGTGGTTAGGAATTTGCTGTTATTGTTATCGAAATAAGAATTATAAATTCCGAGAGCCCAATTCAAAAAACAATCTTTATTAATCTTAAAAGAACAATAATATACAATAGATTGTCTGCATAAAAGTTCCTTTAAGCTAGTACGATAAACGTTGTAACAGATTTTTGCAAATGTTCACGAAAAAATAAACATTACATTTAGTTTATAAAGAAGACTTACTGAAACGGTGTAAGTTACTTCCCTTTAACTGATTGAATACAGCTGATAATAATAATTTTCCCGTTAATTACACTAACGGCAACAAATTACATTGTCTTTTACTTATAAAAAAGACAGTATTATTAAAAGCTCAATATTTAATTTTAATATGCTATACGAAATTTTATTATATCAACAAACATAAGCTTAGCATAATTTAAGACATGCCAAAATTCGTTATGAAAGAGGCGCATATTGTGATCAGATGTGTCATCCCAGTAACGCCGGAAGAAGTTATTCCAGTGGACAATGACGGCAGAGCAAGCAGAAGAGAACCAAGTAGATTAAACCGATTTAAGTCAGAACTTCCTTGCAGGATGAAAGCATCGATGCTATCTTTCACCCAGATTAGGAGTTTAGACATGCAGTCTTGAACAGGAGATTAAAAACTTTGTTCCAAGGGACATCGAGAAGGAAATTAGGGAACGAGTCCTAGTCCGCTCTTTGATATCAGTATGATATTTTGCTGGTAGGAGGTTCCTGAATGGAAAGGGAGTAGAAATAAATATTAACATACACCACAGCATGATCTGAATTGCTAAGAAAGCAGAGTTGCATGATATGGCAAGAGTCAGAAATAGAAGTAAGGAAGAGGTCTAGAAGAGAAGCGTGTCCTTTAAGGTAACTGGGGAAATAAGTGGGAAAATCCACCATTTGCGTAATTGACTGAGAGATTGAGAAGTTCGGTGTTCGAACGTCAGCAAAATCGGTGATAGAGTGTTTCAGCCACTTGGCATGATCAACATTAAAGTTACAGAACACAAATAAATTAGCGAGTTAGTGAAGGGAAATGGCCTTGTCTACATTGTCTTAAATACTATCTAGCATGCAACAGTCAGAAGAGGAAAGGGAGCGGTAGAGAAAGAAGAGATAGCTTACTGCGTGTAGTAGAGAGACAGAGGTACATGTAAGAGTGGAGATTCAAGAGAGATCTCCCTAGTCAAAGGTAGATGTTTCCGGACATAAACTCCCAAGCAATGCATGTGGGCATTAGAGTCCTTCTTGAAGAAAGGAAGGTAACTAGGAATTGTTAAATTAGAGGAGAGGATTGTTGGGTTAAAGTTAGTTTCACAGAGAACTAGGATGTCGGATAACTTTTGTAAAGGAACGATTCCATACAGCAAATTTGGTACAAATATCACGGATGTTGAAGAAAGAAGTGTTGTAATGTTTAGGTGTTTTTTATTTGGCTCGCTTAGTTTTATTTGATTGTTTATCGTCATGATGTGAATTTAGGTAAGAAGAGGCCTAAAGTAGCAGTAGCAGTCGGTTGTCAGATGCGACACGAGTTGAAAAAGAACTAGCGCAGACTGAAACATAGTATGGCCTCAGGGTTACCCATCGAAGGCACTTGCAGAGACACCCATCCATGCGTGACATGGCACTGCAAGACTTCGATATTATGCGACTGTTGGTCAGAGCAACCTCTCTAGACAGCACGCAAGAGTTTGGGCTCCTAATTAACAGTTGAAAGCAGCAACTAGAAAACCGCCGATCCGGTACATTCACACACATCGCAAATAAAGCAATATTATTAAGGCCTGATGAGAGGAACCCCGCCCTAAATAGGAAACAAGGGATGAGTTTCTACTCCTGTTCAAGAGAAGGGAGAAGTGTATGACTAGAGCGATAGAAAAGCCTATCTACTTCTATTGAAAACAAAATTGCAATTTACTAAATTTTAACTTAAGTCAGAAAATCCATTACTAATTCAGTAGAGAATTCAAACTGACAGAGAAGTGCTCATGAGAAAAACAAATACATAAAAACAAAGAAAACCATCCAAAACAGCTCAAAATTAGTAACACTACGAAGTAAATTAATAATATCAAGGTGACTCTACGCATAACTTCCGTTCTAAAAGAAATGAAAAAGAAAGGAACGCCATAAAATAAAATGTTTTTGGCCGATCAAAAAAAATTAACACAAAAACATTGTATGTTAGCCGAAACAATTGTTCTCGCCAAATTCTCGAGTCTGGTTAAAAGGCTCGAGAATGACATCTTTGTTATAGAGGCAGGTGAACCGAGGCGAGAACGGAACAAAAAAATGCTGCTGAGGAGAAACCAGCTATACGGGACGTGCGAGGAAGTAGTAAAGAGGTCAATTGCTAAATATATTTCCGCATGCTAAGGGCTGAGAAAAACACAGTAGAAGATCACTAACCTATTTCACGGATTACTACTATTCCTATCATAGCCTGACTTCAAACGACTGAAAAATCTTTCTCCGGACTGCTACCAATATCCGCCTTATTAACAAATTTTTTGCTACGCTGGATACCAAAAGACTTTACTTACTGTAAAGAAAGCGAATAGAACCATATTATTTATTTTAAACTCTTGAATGGGTCGTTTTATTCCCAACGTTTCGATAAAATCACTATCCTACCACCTATCCTCACTAGTAACCCTCTGATGTGGACATAAACCGCAGAATCATTGCATCAATCATTTATATTAGTAAAATTTTTATTTTAAATTTTCAATATTTTATGTATATGGTCGGTATAGAAATATTGATTGTATCTCACCGACGTGGAAACGAGATTATATTGAAAAGTAAATATTTGTTGTGTAAAATAAATTCATTTTTATTCATTTAGACTATGGATTCAGTGACGTATCTACATAGACAGATCAATACCCCCCAAAAAATCCAAGCCGAAAAAGACGAATCTACCGCAAGGGCGTGGCGCCCGGTGAAATTCAAAATTACGTAATTAACAATAACGGCATTTATATTTTTAACAATATTTTTGTTATTTTTCTCAGCACCAGAAATAAATACTGTTACACAACCTAATAATTTGAAGAGGATGAGGTCATACGCACACTATAATTAATTACAAAATTAAAAAAAATTCTTATTCGCTGACACATTTCGTAACTAAGTAGAACACTTTTCAGGTGTGACAGCTTTTTTTAGTTTTTTTAATTTTTTATTTTTGCAAAATAGAAATGAACAGTCAGCCATAAAAATATTGCAACAGCAAAACTTTTATTAACAAAATACAATGTTGCATTTGAATGTTACTTTTAGTTTCGCTATTCACCCAACAGCTAGACTAAAACTTTCAAGAAAGGAACCTTTAATTTAATATTTTTTAAAAATTAGCACTTAATATTTTCTTTAACATTAACAAGTGAACAGAAATTTTTAGAACGTCAGTTTTATAAAGAAATACTTCACAAAAGAAAAAACTCTTCATGAATGCTGTCAGTGTTTATCTTCAAACGTGTAAGTTAGATTTTTATTTTTTAACATTTCTTTCACAGCTTCAACATAAAACAAAAAACAATCATTTCCAATGTCTGTTTTTTTTTTTTTAAACTCATTAAAGTATCAACTTTTTAAAAGAACATTTTTATTTTTACACAACATGTCGCGAATATACGTCCATTATTTTTTTTTTATTATTTATCACTAGTAATCACAATTGAATTTAAAACTTTTTAAATATGGAATTTGTAATTTTAAATGCTGAAAACTCTATTTCATACTGATTTTTTATAATACGGAAATTCTTTCCACTTTTTCGCACATGGAACAATTTGTAAGTTTATAAACTATTTTTCTTTTATTGGAACAAAACTTATTCGTTATCTGTTCTAATATTCTTCAATGAAAAAAAAAAACAGACCACACCACATTTTCCACATACTCTAAGTCATCAATTTTGTCACTAGTAAAAATGTTAATTTCAGTTGACAACTGCTTGTTGAGTTTATGAATGAATTCAAAAGTCTAAATAACAAAAGGTAAAGTACCTCTTTTGGAATGTTATCAGGTCGTACATTTGGATTGTTATCAGGGGTGCAATATTTCAAAATTATCCAAGACACTAAAAACAAAAAAATCAATTTGTTTTCTCATTAACAACCGACAACAAAGCTGACAACAAAACAATGATGTTATACAATAATAACAATAACATTTTTAAGTCGGTAAGCGATTATTTTTTGTGGGCAGAGCAAGTGTCAGTTACACTTAGAGTGAGAATAAACAGATTCTTTTATGCACCAAACAAAACAATACATGGAAGTGGGGAGTAAAAAAAGAATTAGGGTTAGAAGGAATTGAGGATATTATCACACAATGAGATTGTGGGGTGGGGTCTATGCTGCAAGGTTAATTTGGATTAATTTCTCTGTTGGATCTCACCTGGCACAACGGTACTTCCAAAAGGAACTTCCTACCCAAATCCTTACAAACCACCATTATTTTTATTAGCTTTGAAAATCATTCATAACAAGCAAAGAGAAAGTGAAATGAAGTTGACAAAACATGAATTTGCAACGATACTGTCTATTAACAAATATTTAGCAAGAATACATAAATTACAATAGATATTGAATAATATGTGAAATTGGTTGTAGGAAAGTATCTCCCATAGCCTGTGCGAGAATTACTGTTATGGATTTTGTAAGTCTGAATGTTCATTGCTGTCGAAAGAATTCTTAGCGTATTAAGAAAATTATGCAGGAAAATGTTGCTAAAAGGAATTGTTCAGATCTGAGAGTTCATGAATAATGTTCATGGTGTTAGTTGTGCAAAAGATAGAATTTTTATCTGAGAGTGAGTTAGGCTTTAGGTTCGTTGAGTTTTGACATGATGTGTGCCTAAGAAATGTCAGTGCCAACTGTAATATTTTGTACACGTAAGTTAAAGAAATAAAAGTCATCTAACTGCGTCTTGCAATTAGTGCGGGTGTGTGAGAGAATTAGACGAGCTTGAAGAACGCGACCCCGCGATAGCATGGCGCTACCGCGGGCAGCTGAAACTGCTGTCTGCCTTGCTTGGTATTCGAACTGGAACTGCTGCTGTTCTCGCTGGCACGTGTGTCTCTGCTATTTATACATCCCGGGGAAAGCGGGAAAGCAAGATTATCATCTGATTTCGCGTGTGTATGTACAATGAGTGAATGCGGATGTGGATGGGCTGTATTCCACAAGATCCTTTTCTTTCTTTTTTTCTTTTTTTGTTAATGAAAGTATCCTATATTAACGTTATGAAAAAAAAAAAGAGATTTCTGATTATTTTTTTAGTTTTACACTTTGAATCGCATTTACTAAAAAATACTAACAGCGAATCATTTAAAAGTAAATACCCCCACTAATTCACTGAAAAAAAAGGCTCCGAACTTAATAAAAATAAGGTTTTATCGTCAATTTGTCAAAATGTTTACGTTAAAAGGAAAGATCAAAGTATTTTTATTTTTATTTCTTTTTATTTTTTTAATCCTTTATAACATGCTCGATGTTGGTTAAAAATCTTGATAGTTTTTTTTGTCAGCGGGTAACCAGATTTTTTACAAGAGTTTACTATGATAAATAAATCTAATATTACGAAACTCTTTTTTTTTTTTTTTTTCAGTGAAAAATACATTAATTTGGAAATTATTTAAAATATCAAATAATGGTCGGATTTTAATTAAACTTTCAGGATTTATTTCCAAATGAATTAAATTATTTTTAAAATCATTATTCTTATAAAATCTCGGTAAAAATATTTCTTTTTATATCTGTTATACTCTTTCAATTAAATTTGATGAATAATGAATTTTTACAAGAATTGTTTTCATTTTTATTTTATAATTATAATAATTTCTAAAGTTTTATATATTGAAGACTATATTTACTAATTGAAATTTGAAGTTAAATGCAAATCTTCACGCATCAAAATTTTTAAAATAATTAATTTGTGTGTGTGTGTGTGTGTGTGTGTGTGTGTGTGTGTGTAAAACTTTTTTTAGTGTAGGATGTTATAACTGACATATCATTAAAAGGATACGTGCTTCAAGGTTTGTTCCCCTTACGATACGAACCGTTCACTTAGGTTTCATAGATTTTTGCCAATTCTGATCAACCATGTCAACACATATGGCTGTCATCAGTCACTTCACACGTCAGAAAGATAATACCTCTGTGATTAAGAAATACTTTTATTCTAAATTTCATGCTATAAACAAGTAATACTTGTTTCAATTCAGATTAATTTAACTTTAAGTTTTTTAATTTTCCAAAAATAACGTGTTGTAGATGTATATTTTATTTTTGCAAGATTTGTAAAATCGAAAAAAAAATTTTGTTTACAAATGTTAACATCTACCACCGGTGCTTCGCATCGACGCCCAAAATCTTCGTGACCGATCGATAGTCGATCACTTCATACAAAGCAGGCTCTGCCCACGTTGTGCTTGATTGATTACAAAGCCGGTTTAGGTTGAAAGTCACCGAAAAAACGCTTCTTCGATGATCTAGGCAGAGCTGGGAGCCACAATAAGAAAAGGAAATCTTTGTAAAATTAACAATAAGGAGTTTGTGTGTATATATATATTCTGTTCGGTACAGTATTTGGTCATAGTTTATCACTTTTGCTTGCAGACAACTATAATTCCAACCCACATCTTCTACAGGATGTTACACTTTATCTAAATTGGTTGGTCTGGCACCAGGCTAAAGTCAGAGGTTCTTCTAAGACAGGCAGTCATGTGACAACACCTCTCCCGTATTAACTTGCTCCGTGCCGGTCCAACTCTACGGTACTCAACTGTACTGATCTTTTATCCGACTTGGTAGCCAGCACTCAAGAATTATAAAAACTTTATTTTTCCCGAGTGGTTTCAGCATATCATTCGCTCAGCTCCTAGCTGATGAAGAAGAAAGAAGAAAAAATATTCAATTATTATTTCCTCTCCTTTTCTCTTCTGCCTTTCTCGGTAACATAAATAGTGTTACACAAATCTGTCAATCTGTCAGAAATGGACGACAAAAATGATAACTTTTGAAAACTCTTAAAACGTTGAAATTCCAATCAATATAATTTATATTTGAAATCCGAGCTACACGGCTTATCTCAAGTGTTGATTGACATAATGACAACCGGAAGTTGTTAACAAGGCTAAAGTAGGGAGGCCGAAGGCGACAAAATTATACGAATGTAATTTTTTATGTAAGGGAAGACAACCCTTGAATCACGTGACCTTTTAATGATAAATATCACGTACGGCCATCCGTACAAATAAAGATAAGGGCAATCAAAATGCACACAATTAAAATGTTTTTAATTATTTTAAAAATTGACGGGGTCAATTATTTGTATTAAGCTTTTAAATTTTCGATTAGTAATTGTAGTCTTCATGCATTAATTACATACCCTAGCCGGCCCATTAGAGGAAGAAATTTAACAATAATTTTTAAACTTTTTATATATAATTTTTATTAAAAAAATGAAAAAAAAAATGAAAATAACTATTGTAAAAATTAATTATTCATTGAACTTTTTTTTCTTTTCAGACTATGATATGCTTAATTTATATTGTTCATAAAAGCAATCAGAAGTTTATCCACATAAAAATTGGCATAGTTATTGCATTTTTCGCATTTCGGACCTACTTTTTAGAAAGACGGGTACTATTATTAAAGAAAAAAAAAACAGTGAATCAGCATTCCCCAATGACTCCTGAATTTTTTTATATTAGTTTTAGAGTGACCCAAAGTCGAATTGTTACACATTTCTGGAATTTAATTGGTGTGTGTGTGGGGAGGGGGGTAACATACTTAAAAAATATATTTTTACCAATATTTTCTAAAAATAATGCAATCAAAATTGATTTCATTCAATTATAAATAAGTCCTGAAGTTTTCATCAAAATCCAACCATTATTTGATTTATGCAAGAATTTCCAAATTAATGTGTCTTTCACGGCCAAAAATAGTGCATTGCGTAACAATTACGTTTTTTTACTTAAAATATCGGCAATTTGGATATCGCACTGACCTAAGAAAAAAAAGACTTTCTACAACAATTTCGAACGTGTTAGAAATCATTAAAAAATCTTTAAAAATATTTAAAAATGCTTTGTTCTATCCTCTTAATTAATAATATAAACTTTTTGCCGATATAACTTTGTTTTTATTTAGTTTGGGACCTTTTCCCTTCCTACTATGCTGTTTTTTCATCGATTTTTTTGTGGAGGTGCCCTGTAAATGTTAACTTCTCTAAGCCTTTTTTCCTTATTTATATGTTAAATTATATTAATTTAAGCTCTCTCATTCTTATTATTTGCAGCAAATTCTTTTAGTACTTATTCCCCTTAAAATGTTTTTGCTTCTCTCACATACTCCGTATGTGAGGTTCTCAACATTCGTCAATAGAACCGCGTGTTTAAAAAGTTTTGTTTAAAGTCTTCTGTAATGAAGTTGTTCATCCCTTATCGTTTGTTTCCGAAACTAAATACTTCGCTTTAGTTTCTGAAAATATTCACTATTTCGATACGCCTTCAGATTTTTGTCAATTTTTCATCGTTTGTTCTTTTCTTTTACGACTCAGCGAGCCAAATTTCCACACCTACTTGATGTTTATGTCCCCAATATATAACTTAAACCTTGGGATGTCCCCTTTTCTCACGATATGTTACATTTTACACTTAATGGTTAGACTTTTCTTTTTGCTTTCATTGACTTCTTCGATGTGCTGTGTCTCTTCGGGACGTTGGCGATCATGACTCTCTACAATTTCCTGTTCCTCGTAGCTCTTAAATGTTATCATTTTTTGTTTATCCCCTAAACTCTACCACCATCCATTTACTCAAACTCATTAGGTAGGTTATGCGTTGTTTTTCTCTGTTTCTCTTGCAGTCAATCTGTCCTGTGAGTATCAAATTTTCAAAGCCCACTTTCCACATTATCTACGCTAGACATTTCAGCTGTCTGTTCGTGTTGTTAATTACAAGTGTCCTTTTTGTTTACCTTTTCTCTAAAACTTCATTGTTGTTCATATGTTCAGTCCATGTTGTTCTCGGCATCCTTCTGAAGAAATACATTTTCATTGACTACCTTGTTTAATAGTCATTTTAGTTTACTTTTGAATCTGCCATCAATACCGTATCATCTTTGTAACTTATGTTGCTCAGATTACATAATAAATGCCACATCAGAAAAAAGTCTGACTTGATAATTCAGAAGACGCTCGGGAAAATAAAAATAAAATTATATGAAATTTGAGAAATTCTAATCGTTTCCTAGGATATCGTGTCCGTTGATCAGAACCCGCTGATGATTTGAATTAATAAAGGAATGTTTATGATATTGCAGTTTTAAACAGATATTTTGATTTGTAAATTTTAATAAATAGAAGACAAAACAGTCTTTGTTTATTAATACAAATTTACAAACAAAACTTAAATACTTCGCTCTAAACAAATTCAAGGTTACATAACCATGAAAATAGTGAATCTCCGGTTGAGTCGCTAGGTCCGGACCAATAATATTGCTGATTCTTCTTTGGATTTTATCAAGAAGCTCAAGGTAAAAGGCAGGGGCACTGGACTATATGTGGCAGCAATATGCTAAGCCTGGACTAATGGTTGACTTATAGATATGTAAGACAGATTCCGGAGATAAAAATTGTCTCGCCCGACACAGTGAACCGACTTTCTTATCATTTGACCTAGCAACAGATTCAATATAGTCTTTCCGCTTCACGTCAGCTGAGAACGTTATCCCAAGAAGCCGCAACGAATCACTCTCTTGGAGGTTAGCATCAACCATGCTGCTGGGATGGAGAGAGGGATCTCTCAGAAGTTTAGTTTTAGAGGCATTAAAAGTGAAAAGCCATCTTCAGTCCCAGTTAACGACGGTCTTGCGGTCGTTTTGGACATCAGTTGCCATTTTAATCTTAGACTTATGAGGCAGAAGTAAATGGTTGTGTCCTCAGCATAGATAACAAGTTGAGATCTGATATCATCAGGAAGATCGTTAATGAAAATTAAAAGCAGCATGAGGCTAAACATGGAGCCTTGGAGGATACCCGCTTTAGTACGGAAGGATAGAGACGAATGGCTGTTCAGAATAACTTTCATTTCACGATCTGATAGGAAAGACTTGGATCGGCTCAAAAATCTATCTAGAGACATCGTAATTTTTCAGCTTGTGAGGAAGATCAGTATACAAAGGCTTTCGAGATAACCAATGCTACAGTTTGGACTTCACCCTTCCGCAACTATCATCAGTTGGAAAAATGAAAGCCGTATTGCTTGTCTGAGAAAAGGCCCTGCGATGAGAGATAAGGAATCAAATCAGCATTGATTAGGACCTCTAGAAGTTTTGATATATTTATACCACTGCTTTTCTTAAGGAACATGTAGAAGTCACTGAAATCACCGTGGACAATGTTACTTGATTGCTTGGAACTGTAGAAGTCCGTTTGATAATTTATACAGCCTAATTTAAAGTCTCCCTTCTTACGATATCAATGCAATGTTGTTCCAACTGCTGGGAATTTCGTGAAAAATACAAAAAAAAAACACATTGTCTCCCGCTGTAACCGTCAGACAAACGGGTACTTCAATAATATTTTCATTAATATTCTGGTCAAGAATTGAAGCATTTGCTACCAGAGGTTGGGTACAATTGTACAGCTAACAAATATTTTGAGATAAATCCAAAGCTGTGGCTTAGTCGAACAGGGTGGCCAAATCCAAGGTTCTGTCAGAAAAATTGTTGCAGCTACAGAGTCATGGCTTATTCAAACAAAGGCACAAAGCAACATTTAAAAGGCATGATAATATGTAGGATTTTCATTTTTATATTTCTCAAACACAATTTCATATAATCAAGAAGTTGTAGAATGATATATATTACATGCAATAAATCATTATTAATGTGTTTTAATCAGCTACATAAAACTTTTTTGTGTGTGTGAGTTCTGTGAAAGTGGCCTTACCGTTAAAAAAATATTTCCTGTGATTTACAAGGTTCGATCGCTTGCTCGTTTTGGGATATAGAATATCAGTCGTGTCGGGCATAACACAAGGTAGTAGACAAGATAGAGACATGGGGAGAATCAACACTCTTATGTGTCGAAGGAAATGATGAGGAACAAATATATATTTATGCATATACATTTTAGCTATTTTATACATAAAACAGTTTTATTACCACTAACACACAGTGCACTATATATATGATGCGATAGATAAATTTTCGTTTATATTACGCAAAAACGAAAATAAAACAAACATCTCATTTTAACAGGTATATTTACTAAATTACACAAAATATTTTGTGACACTAAAGCGCAAATTTATTCATTAGCTTTAACCACGGCCTCCACACGACTTCGGAATTTCTTGCAACTCTTCTGGGCGGTATCCTTGTTTAAGTTTCTGAATGCTGCAATAATCCTTGCTATAACCCTTAGTTATAAGAAGTTTTTGTCTCTCACTTAACTGTGTCCACACATAATAATCAAGAGCGTTGCAGTCTAGGGAGTTAGGGGGATAGATGTAAGGGGTGATGGTGTCACAGAAACAGGACTCAGCATTATTGTTGTCAGACATAGGGTATTCCAGTAGACACCGTCTTGGCCTAGAGTAGACCTAAATTCTCAATGCACTTGATGCAGGCCACCATGTTGGGTCTGAGGCCCTGACCAACAAATTAGGGAGTTCTTACCTTATCAGAACGAGCAGAGTGAGTTTCCGAGCTGCCGTACAGTCATAATCACTATTAGATTTATGTAATTCTTTCTGAATCTTCTGCACTGTCCTCAGATTGACACGAAACACTCTGAAATATTCACATTGAAGCTTTTGGCACGAATTCCAAGCAATACGATATGCTGTTTTCAAATTTCTGGGAGAATAAATTGCGTCATTGTAGTCTTTTTCTCACAGACGTTGCCCAATTTACCCTACTATACTGTGCAGTTAACAAAATTAAAAACAAACATGCATGTGCAAAATTAAACAATTACCCATCGCACCCTTATATATATATATATATATATATATCACTTAAATTTTATTTTTAGTGGAAGAGATTCTTTATATTTGAAGAAATTCTTCATTAATCTTTTTAACATTATTCTATTTTTGTCTACAGGCCTAAATATTCAAGAAATCTTATTAAAGAAAAAATGCGTCCTCCAGCAGGATTCAAGTTTGCGTCTTCTTTGCAGGAGAAAACGTTGTTGGGTCAGACGTGCTTTTAAACAACTCGGTCACAAAGAGTGTTGTTGATTAAGCAAAGTTGTATACTGCCTTTTATTCACATCCTTCTAGTTTTAAAGGTTATTGTATAAAGTAAAATTTTTATGAATTTTCTTTCTTTTATAGATTTTGTAACAATAGCATGTATCCTTGGAACAGGCATTTTGGGTAAGTAAAAATCAATTATTTATATATCCTATATTTAGAGAAAAAATCAACTTTCTTGGTTCTATTTGTTTTGAATTGTTTACTTTTTTTTCAAAAACAAAACCTCATGCCTTTTACAACCAACAATTAAAAAGATTCAGTGCAAATGATAGAATGGTTATGTTTTGTTTGTTATCGAACTTCAGATACTGAGTAAAGTTGACAGTGAAACAAAGAAGACAACTACACATATATTTATTAACTAATATGCGTGAATTGTTTATCTTATGACGACGTCCATTCCCAGCATATATCAATATAATTGTTTTGGGTGTATATTGGTCTTGTGTTAAAAGCAAACGCACAGAATTCGGAAAAATCCAAAGTAAATATTCATACATGGCCCTCTGGATATAAACGTGGTTGGTTCCAGTGACTTGACACAAAGAGTTGTGAGTCCAATACCAGGCTACAGCAGTGGTGGACAAGTAACTTAGAGAGTCGGGTTAGAGGGATGTAACTCATGACTATCAAAAGAGGCATTGTACCAGAAATGAGAATGATGTACCCCAGTGATCGTAATAAAGGATTAGGTTCAAAATTCCTAGCACCTGAAGAAGGCCAGAGCCTACAACGGCCAAAACGTCATACAAATGGCAACCAAGATGAGGACAATAGTCCGAATAAAGTATAAATATTTATATATACAATATAATAATATAGAAGAATAAAGTGAAAGTTAAAGTATCAAGATTTCAAGTGTAAATTCTATTTAAACTCTATTTTTTGACTCCTCTGGAGTATCCTTGCCTAACTTAAGTATGCCACCAAAATAGATAATACCCCATTGATCAGCATATATAAATAGTCCAGCCAACACCCAAAACATATGGTCTGAAGATTGCATTCAAGCATAAAACAAACTGTTGCCACTCAGTGCTGACCTCAGTGTCCACTTGTATACTTATATATGTGCTAACCCTGATATTGAGTAATTTTACCCATAAATATAGCATATCTTAAAACTGCATTAATATATATATATATATATATATATATATAAAAACGAAGTCAAATCAAGCCTATATTGTTATTGAACGTTCACGTGGCAGAGAATTTATGAATGTGCAGTGTTTAAATTCAAACGAATTATGACGTTTTCATCCATGTTTGTATGAACCTAAGTTATTTCTTAGTGTGGATGCATTTTGTCATAATTTCTGTTGTTTTATTTAACAGTTCGTCTCTGCAACACAAAAGAAATAATTTATAAGGCAGAGGTACATGACCCAGATGGCTCAAACAAAATATATTTGGGCTCAACCAAAGACAGTTTTAAGACCAGGTGGTTCAACCACAGATCTACATTTAAAATAGAAAAATTAAAAAACAATACAAAATTGGCTAATTATGTCTGTAAATTGAAATCAAAATATAGAAAAGATCCACACATAACGTGGAGCATTGTAAAAACAGCTAAGCCTTACAATGGTGGACAAATATGTAGACTATGTCAGGAGGAGAAATTAGAAATTATGACAAACCCAAATAAAGACAAACTGTTAAATGAAAGAACAGAAATTATGACAAAACGCACCCACACTAAGAAATACCTCTTAGGTTCATACAACTATGGATGAAAACATCATAATTCGTTTGAATTTAAACAATGCGCATTCATAAATTCTCTGCCACGTGAACGTTCAAATAAAACACCATTACAAGAGCGTTCTTAAAAAGAAAAACAGTAAAAGGTAAAATCAGTTATTAAAAATCAACTGAAGAAACCACTCGTGGTGGAAACCAAGGTAGCGAAATAACTCATTTATAAATGAAAAATATTCAAAAATTCTACAATATATATAAAACACTTTTTAATACAAATGTGTACTGGTCCAACCCTATTAGGACCAAAAATTAAGTATTAAACAATCAATATATATATATAAGATGAAATGCATAAAAATCAGTTTATATTTATTGTTAACATTTCACTTCCAATAAGCATTATCAAAACAACTGAAAAATATCTAAGGAAATAAATTGTTACCATGGCATATCTACTACTAAAAAACCCTGATTATTTTGAAAATATTTAACAGTTAATAAAATTTTGAAATGAATATGTTAACAAATCAATGAAGTTTGTACATAGGAAACAAATGTTTGCATAGTGATTTGATACAGGTAACTATTTTAAATAAAAAAGTTATGGTGAAGAAAATAAATCACATATACCAAATACTAATAACTAAAAATATAACATGATATATTCCCTATGTGACAGGGAAAATGGTTTTAAAATGGTTTTAAAATGCCAAAATGGTTAAATTTAATTATCTAGAAAAATTCTTAAAATAGCTATCAACATTTAATCAAAAGTAGATTTTTATAATATATCACCATTTCCAGCTAATATAATTCTCAAAGAAAATAATAGATACTAGTTAAAAATTTTAATAACATTTTAATTAAATTTTATACTTATTTTTTTTGTGACTGAGTTACTTACAAGCCATTAGTTATGTGCTTAGGTGCTCAATAACCTCACCTTTGGAAATTAGAAACTGAATACAAAAGACAAAATATACCATAATAATTATAATCAGTAACTTAAAGAAAATTATTTTTGAAAAATGCCTTTGATTTTAATTCTCCTGAATCTCTTTTAACCAAACTGTCAAAAAGTAGACATTAATAGTTTTCTTTTTCTTCTTATTCACACATTGACTTAGCTAAAATAATTTTTTGAACCAGTTTTGAAAAATGCCTTTGACTTTAATTCCAGGATTACCTGTAACTCTGTACAATTCTGGTTTTCACCCATTTCTTGTGGTCTTTATAATTGCTTTTTCTATGCAAGTAAGTGCTTCTTTGTCTACATTTCTATCTATTGCAAAAATCACATATGTAGTTGAGATATAGTTTTAAACTACATCTCTCAGACAATTTTAAAGCAAAGAATGATGGTAACTTGAAAATATTATTTAATCAATATTTGGTTGATAAGACAATAGGAATGAATTTGCTTATATTTTATCAATACAAGAAATATTTTTTTTTCCTTTCATCTGTTTCATTTCAAAAACAACCTGATGTATTTCAGGTCTTCTAAATCCATTGATTCATTGTGGGTTCATTTCATTCCTTATAAACAATTTTTACTTTTCTTTTGAAATTCTCATCACAAAAGTTTAAATTAAAAGTTTATTTCTTTCAATGTTGTATTATTAGCTACATGTATAGAATTGTGATTGTTCATTTTAATTATAAAAACTTCTTACAATTGCACTGTATCTGTAATGAATTAAAAATGTCCTTCAAGCATTATTAATTTGGGTTAGTGTTTTAAATCACGGAAGTGATTAAAATCACTATTGAAAGATGGTGAAACTGTTAAAAAACCTTTGTGTAAATTGCTTATATCTGAGTAGGTTTTGCAATAACTGATATCCCAATATTCATCCTTTTGGATTATGGAGTCAAGTATTTTAATTCTTGCTCATAAATTAGTATAACAATGTGCCAATAAGTTCCACTTACAGCTTTTGTCTATAAAGATGTCTTCATTTTTTAAAACTTTGAAAGTTTAAAAGCTGACATTGATCATTTTTGTAAACGTTTTTCATTTAATCAAAGAAGTTAATTTGCTCTTAGGGCATTGCTTTATTTCTGATTATTTTATGGAAAATTAACCTTTTTTTTTCCTTTCAGGCACTATTAATATTTACTGGAGTTGAGATCCTGCAGAAAGCCTATGCTATTCAAGTCAAATATGATAAGGTTGATGTTCCATTCCCTTTTTCTAGATGTTACTTTTTTACTGATAAAATTGAACTTTTTCAGTTGCCATAAGAAATAATCATCTTTTCATTGTCTAATGAGAATGAAAAGATTGCCATATTGCTTATAAACTATTGTGCTATGGGAAATAAATTTAAAAGAATTATTTCAACAATGATTATCATTTTCTTGGTATCTATTCATGAATTAATAGTTTAATGGTTTAAAATAAATTCTCTTTTTGATTAGTAAAATAATTTACACCTTTTTTCCTTTTCCACAACGCTAATATTCCACCTAATAAAAATTGTTATTATTTCTTCTATAACTCTATATTTGTCTTTATTAATGTTTCTGTTGCTAGTGATGTTGCGACTTCAGGTTCTATGAAACAAATTATGGATAAAACACCGGCTACAGACTTACCATTAAGACAGGAGTAAAAATTAAACATTATTAAAAATTATAAATTATAAAAAAAATTAAAATTATACTGTATGAGAAGTAGTTTTGACATTCAGTTGTTGATTCAGAGAAAATGTCACCTATTATAATTTTTCTCTCTCTTATTTTGGAACAAATTCTCAGATGTTCATTTCTTTTTTTCATTATAATAAAGATTTATATAACAATGAACTCAACAACAGACGGAGGTTATTGAAAAATTTGGATTTATATAACTTATATTATTGGTAAAAACACAATAGACAAAAAACATGACTCATAAAATGAATATATTAATTGGATATATGATTAACTATGATGTTTTGATGCCTCATGATTTAATAAAAAATAAATTAAGCAAAGATATTTGAGACAAAATATTTTCATAAAATCATGATATTACAGTGTTTGAAATATTATGTTAAACATCTATGCTTGTTTATAATTAAAAAAATCAATTGAACAACTTGTTTGTAATTAAGAAAATCAATTGAACAACTTTTTTACTCTTAAAATAAAGTGAGCTTCTGTTGTCATTTTAATACAAATGTGCCTCTTATGAAATGAAAGAGAATGAATGAGTCATACATACTTCATGTAAATAGAATAACTTACTTTCAAATAGTGTAACACCCAAACCTATTATCAGAATATTCTTATAGATCAATAAAAATTAGATTTTGTAATGTCACATATACTAGAAATAACACCTTTGAAGAATACTGTCAGACCTTTTCTTTTTCAGCCTGAAATGATTATTATGTACCCATATATATATATATATATATATATATATATATATATATATATATTGCTTTTACAATGTCATGTTCTCCCATCAGCACAATTCTTCTAATTACATCAAAACCAGGTCAACTGTGTTTGCTCTCTGGTGATCCATGATCAAATGTTAGCAGCAACACTTTATTCATATATGACACCTCTCCTTGGAGATGACTTCCTCTTGAGACTATATTTCTTCAGCTTTGATTCAATATTTCAAGATTCTGTTGCTGTTCTTTTTCTCTTACCGTAAAACCTTGGTTCAACAATTTCCGATGGCATAGGTATGTCAAACGTGTCATACAATATTTCCATTGGTACTTTTTTTCGGAAACATTCTAATTCAGCAAATCTTCATTTTTTTTGTGTCAAAATGAGCTAAGACTTTCTTAATCTCTTTGAAAGCACTTTGACATTTATCTGACCACTTCCATTTAATAACTTTCTTTAGCAGGTTATTTAAGGGTGCCCTTAATTCATGCATGTTTGGTATATATACATGATAGTATGCCCTTCTACTTCCACTAGAAACATAGCATCAATTTCTTAGGCACATGCTATTTTCTCCAGTATCTATTTTGCTCCATATCATTGTAAACATTCCTTTTTGATTTCTTTTGATCGTTATTTTCAAAAATGGGTTGTTTTTATGGAATTTGAGCAGATGATTATAGATGGGAATGTCATACATTAAAAATTTATTTTCTATTAAATCATGAGGCATCAAAACATCATAGTGAACCATATATCCAAGTGTTTTCAAATACCTTACAATGTTCATATGAGATAGATGGAATATCTCTATAATGTCCCAATTTATGTGATCTGGATAATTTTTAACCAGTATTTTGATCTGAACAGTATGTTCTTGGTCTTCTAGATCAAAATTTACACAACTGAAGCTAACTAACCACTAAGGAACAGTACACTCAGCTATAGACCCATTTCCAGAAATGGCACATATTGAACATATTTATACAGTGCTTATTTCCTGGAAATAAGAACGCCATATGATGAAAATGCATCTTATTTTTTGCCTATTTTACATTTAATATAAAAAAAAGCCCTTTATAATTCACAATACATGCATGTAATCATATAGAAAGATAAGTTGAAATATCACCTTTCAGAATATGTATATATGTCATCAATTTTGGTCATGTTTGAAATTAAATCATGTTTTCAAATGCCACCTTCTGAGAAATGTTACAAATGTTTGTCCCAGCCTAGTATATTCCATTTCCAAAGCAAACTTTCATTTTTAAATTAAAAAAATTTTATTTTGATTCAATGAGCTCTTTCAAATCTGGAAATTATTAAAACCACTGAAAAGACTAATACTGTGGTATGAAACAAGTGTTAATTTGGAAATGACAGATGTAGAGACTATACAGTATTTGGAAGAACTTCCCATCCCAGTTCATTTACAACATTGCAGTGAGTCCTGATAAAATAAAAATATAAAATATATAATATATAAACCAAAAAATATAAAATATAGAGCTAAAAGTAAAATAATTCAAATTAAAATAAGACATTTTCACTTTCCTTTAAGATTTAAAACCCTTCTCTCCCTCTCTCTCTCACACACACACACACACACACACACACACACAACTTCTCCCAATACGTAGCCCCCTGCACATCAGTGGCGTTACAGCCTTGTTCAGGGTGATATAATTAAAAAAAAAAATGAGAAGGCAACTTCAAAAAAAGAGAAAGAAGACAAAAATGGCTGAACCCAGCCCAAAACACAGGAAGTTTACAAGAGCAGAACTTACTTATTTGTGACTGAAAAATACCAAAAAATAAGGAAGGCCCTGCACATGAATTGTGTTATAAAAAGAAAAGGAAAAAGAATGGAAAGTCAAAAAATAAAATAATTTAGCCAATCAAAAACATTGACACAAAGAGACTTTTTGAAATATGTGCCAAATTCTCGATCCTATTCAAAAGGATGAAAACCTAACACTTCAGAAGGGATCAGAAGAACAGTAGATGAGTAGGGAACAAAAGAATGCTACTGCCTAGAAACCAATCATGAGTGACGTGTGAAGGAGCATTTAAGTGGTCATCTGCTACTGACATTTCTGCCCTGTTCAGAGCCGAGAAAACACAGCAGATTCACATTGACTTAATTTTTGATTACTACTCTCCTTATCATGTCTTACTTATAAATAACCACTAATAGATATTTCTCCAGACTGCTTCTAATATCCACATTATTAACAGATTGTTTGCAATGCTGAATACCAAATGACTCACTCATCACTCTAAAGAAAATAATAAAAATATATTATTTATTTTAACCCTCCAGTTGGTTCATTTTTATGTCTTATGATTCTGATAAGATAATTATCCTATCACTTATCTACACTGGCAACATTCTGATATGAACACATATGCCACAACATTATTATTGATTACTGAAACTCAACCTATCAGTATTTACATAAAGATAAATTTTTTTTGCAAAATATAAAAGTAAGAAACAGGAATAAAATTTTTAAATGAATATTTTCAGATGTAGACTTATTTCTGATATTGTCATGCTTTTTTTATTGTTAATATTCAAACTCTAAATCCTGTTTTAGGAAAACCAAGAAACACCTAAAGACATTGAAAGTTCTCCACAAAATTCTACAAATACAACATCTGAAGCACAAGATGATAGACAGTCTGAAAGAAAATCATTGCATTCTGAGGTAAGTAAAGAGACTGGTCTTTTAAGGAACATGTCTTTGGTATTACAGCTGAAGACCTGATATTTGGCAATGAAATTTAAAATAAGTAAAAACAAAAAGAAAGAGGAATAAGTGATTTATCATGTTAACCTGCATCTAAGACCTCCTCCCCAATAGAGTTAGCCTAGGTACAATCACAGGTAAGTCTAAAGAGATCTGGATAAATATTAGCCTATCAGATACCTACGCTTTACATGCAAGACCAAAAGTATATTTTTAGTCATCTTTGTAGTAGGGTAAGTTTTTTCTTTTTAAAAATCACACAAAATAGTATCTTATGAAAATATTTAAAATTTAATTAAAATAATTGAAATATTTAAATATTTACTGAAAGTTTTTGTAAAATTTTCCTATTAGATTTATGATATTATAGAAAAACAAAAGATAAAAGATGTTGACAAGATGCAGAGGAAAATAAAATATCTCTTATGTCCTTTCCAATGTCATACCCTATTGCAACTCTAATTCTTTAACACAAACTGGAGTGCTCACTTCAACATCCACAGCTTATATGACAAAAAACCGACCATAATTAGAAAAATTAACTGATTTCTTTTTAAAAAAATTAGTTATCACAAGTGTTTTAAATACAGATGCTGTTACAAAAGATCTTTCTGCAATTAGTTATTAAAACTGAATGTGTTAGGTAAATTAAACTGATTAGGACAATCTTAGTGATTTGAATATAATTTAAAAATTATTTACTAATCAATTCCACTTTCAAATTATAAAAGATTTGGAATAAATGGCTGATATTAACTTTCCTTCAAAGTTCATAACAACTGATCTAAATCTTATTGGATGAAAAATTTTAAAACATTGAAAATCATTTGTTATAAATGCTATAATTTTTTTTCTAATTTTGTTACCCAAACCAAAGCAATAAAGCTACTAAGATACCAGAGTTACTGAGAGAAAAATATGAAAACATTATTAAAAAAAAGGATAATGAAAGCACAGGATTCATAAAGTCTGAAGATAATGATTGATATTGCATTCAAATCTTTGAATATCAAAGGTGACTGGAATGCAAGTCAGAAGAGAGTTCCACAAGACCAGAAGCTGTTAACATAGAACTTACATCTAGCAATTTCAACTGTAGAATAGGGAGCCTTAACTGCCAATCTAGTACTGTGCTTACATTTGTAAATCAAAATACCAAAGAGAAAAGCTTATCAGAACAGCTATCATGAAAATATTTATAAAAAAGGCATGGCGAAAATATGTTATGACAATAGGAAAGTGACTGAAGATGAGATGTAAGATCAGGACAGATAACATTGCAGATTCTTCTTTGGGTTTTATCAAGAATCTCTAGATATATAGCAGAAGCACCAGATCAGATTCAATACATGGACAAATGGTAGATTTTATAATGATGCAAGATATGTTTGTGTTTTGAAAATGTAAATCTACTGAGTATATTTCTGTATTTGCTTTAAACATAAGAATGTTCATCTTTTTGAGACCCAAATTGATTTTCTTATTCAAACCTAAGATCAGTGGCAGACTTATATTTTTTTGTTGGGGTGGGGGCTGAAGCTTGAACTGGTATGAGGGTTCCTTCACAACAAGCAACAATAGATCTGAGGTGCCAACTACCAAAATATAGGCTATGAATAGATTCTGGTGAGCTCAACAAGGTCAGTAAGAAAATTTGAAATTTAACTCATTACAGGGGAATTTAAGGCCATATAAAATGGGTGTTAAAACATATTCTAAGCCTAACTTTAGCTACTTCAACACATTGGCTTTTGATTGGCTATAACTAAAATGGGGTTATTTTAATAATAAACACTTAAAAAACATTGATTTTGTTGAAAAATTAACTCATTTATAAAAGTTGTTTTAAGAGCACCTCTTGGACCAGTGGCCCTAAAGCTTAAGCTTCATTAGTTTCATAGTAGATCTACCACTACCTAAGGGACAAGTTTTTGATATATTCTAAAGGATTTTTTTTTTAACAGAGTGAAAAATTAAACTTAAGAGACATTATATTTAAAATGACCAAATATTTCTTTAAAATTGACATAATTTTCTGAAATGCTATACATAACTTGTTGAAATCTTATAATCAATATCATAAAATTGTATAATGATTTTAATAATTGTTTGAATTGCCAATGATTAGTAATTGTAATTGGTTTTCAAAAATAGTATGAGAAGGAAAAATGGTTGTATTTTTTTTTGTTTTTTTCCAATGACCAAAAAGCTTAATATTAGTTTACTGGGACCAAACAACTGTAATGAGGATGCATTTATATATAAAAAAATAATATTAATAATGTCTAAAAAAGGTTAAAATTTATAGTAAGGGATACTATTGAGTTCTGCTTGTTATTACAAAAAAAGTTTTAGTTCATGAAGTAGTTGTAAAAATAGGGAAATTAGAAATAGAACATTATTTGGAAGATCCTAGAATATTCGAGAAAAATATAGATAATTCATGAGATTTGGAGAAATATGCAAATTAGGTGTTAGACCCAATAAAAATAGGTTTTGGGAAGAGATTAGTTAGTTGTTAAAAGGATTTGCTGACATTATCAACTTTGGCTTTGATTCAAGGATCTAGCTGAAAGAATCTCTATGAAAAGTTGTCGACCAACTAAAACCTCTAAAGAGAACCTCATGGAACTAAATGGGTAAATAGAATTTTTTGACTCTTTCATTGACCAAACAAAAACATTATTCTTTATATACATATTTGAGTATTTCCAGTAGTAAACTCTATGCTTTCTATTTGAATGCAAAAATTGTATATTTGTAAATATTTTTATTTTGTGCTTTTGTAAATTTAATATTTGTCTGTGATTTAGCTCTGTGTTTTGGTCAATCATTATTTTTCTTTTGTTACAACTTATAACAAGTAACACAACCTGCATTTGAATAGAGAATAACATTCAGTAAATATGCAAGAATGGAAAGAGAAATAAGAGAAAAATGCATTTTTCCCAGGATTTATTTAACCCATAGAGTGAGATGAGTCTAAGAGAACTGAAATATCTTCCAGGATTTATGAGTGGCAGACGTAATTTAACAATGGTATCAGGAGAATTGCCCCTGGGACAACTGTTCCCTGGACAATTGTTCACTGAATGGTTGCTCCCATTAAGAGAAAATTAAAAGAAAGGACAACTTGAAGGTAGTAAATACTAATAAAACTAATTAGGGATTTATTTTCATGTTTTCAGAAGAATTATCCAATAATAAATGTATAAGAAGAATTATCCAATTATAAGATTTATATTTTTATATCATTATAATTATGCAACTAAAATTGCAAATTATGGGCTATACATCTCAAAAATTCCAATACAAGACAGTTCTAGAACTCTCTTGTATATTATTTGATATTCTAACTATCAAATCTTGGTAACATTTCCTCTTTGTCAGTGCCAGATATCCTGCAAGTATCTGAGTGACCCTAACACTGGTCAATGCCTGTTCCCACTTCAACACATCAAGAAGCATTAAAAATTTATCCTTTCCATTATCTGAGGGCAATTGTTCTATGGGGGCAATTGCCCAGGAAACAGTTGGTCTATGGGAGCAATTCTCCAGAGTGGAATTATCAGGGGACAATTTTCCAGGGGGAAATTGCCCAAGGGGTAGTTGTCTTATAACCTTTAACAACATAATATAGACTAGTGACATACTGAATTCAAACTCAGACAGAAACTGAAAGGACTGTTAGACACAGAAAGCAAGAAGAAAAGACTATTACATGTAAGATGATAGAATGGATGTGTTGTGAAGTGAGGAGTTAAAAGTCTAGTACTTTAATGCCCTCTAAAGTAGTAGAAGGACTATGCATATAAGCCAAGTTGCTAATATGTAAATTAAGCATGACTGTTTTCAATATCACTACAGGATGTTTGTCAGTACAAGAGACAGGCCAAGGTGCTACCTATACATTGGAGATATCAAAATAATCAGAATAATATACTGACAGATAATAAATATGACACAGAAATTTGAAGGTGAACAGGAGTAGATGTCTTTCAGAAATTGAGCAAAATAAAAAATATGAAAAATTCCTTAGAAACAAAAAAGATTGTTGATCTGCCATGTAATCTCTAATCCCCTATTTAGCAGTGAATACTGAACAATTTCCATACAGATGAAGATTAGACTTGAATTGACTTAGATATGGTTCTACTGACAAATGCTGTAAATACCATGAACTAAACATGTGATCACTGAGGAAGTTTTCAGGAAAATGAAAACTACAAGAAAACTTAAACTTACAAACAGAAAGAGACAACTGAAATATGTCGACTATATAATGAGAAAAGATAAGCTGAAAAATTTAACCTCTACAGTACTAAAGACAAGAAGGATTTTCTCAATTATAAAATCCTTTCTAACAGGTAGATTGCTGAAGGTAATTATTAACAACCAGTCCTCCAAGGCCCTGGCAGTTCATGCAGGCATCCCCCAGGGGTCACTTCTTGGACCAACTTTCTTTCTGATTTACAAAAATAATCTGCCTAAGAATATACTCTAATCATTTGCAAACATCTATGCTAATGATACGATGATATACAAGTATAAAATTCTTAACAACCAGAGATTGGCAGCTGACCTCTCTTCCAATCCAGTGGAGAAAAAATTGACTGGTTACATTTCAAAAGCCAAACTAGTTGCATTTCATCACTGTCAATCAGACCCTGAACTACTGAAAAGGCTCCATGCCTTGAGAGAATGTTGAGCCTCAAACTCACACCTGACCTCAACTGGAGTTCTTATATACAATCCATCACTAAAGATGAAGCTCATCATCATCCTTTGACCAACCAATGATAGGTCGAATTTCCATCAACAATCCCACCCCACACAACACAGTCAAGCATTGCTGAACTCTGATCTCTCCTATCCAGCTCTGTCTTGGGAAATTATCTGTGAATACGTCAGTTTCTTTGATACAACACTTCCAGAGGGATGCAAAGAATGCTCCAAGGGATCAGGAATGAGATCTCCTCATTCTAGACTCAATAACAGTCACCATCAAATTGAAGCAATTTCTGCTTAAGCTTAAAAGATACTCATGAGAGGCAGGTAAAATGATCTACTCCCTGTACCATTCCAGTAAGTACCTAACTCCTCATGCTATCTGCTATTTTATAAAAGCCAAACCAGGCCAAAAATGGAGGACTGTTGCTATATCTGGACAGGAGTTATCCAGGCTACACTCTCTAGATTTGATAGAGTTCAAAAGCATCCTCAAAGCCTTGTTGAAGAAGAATTATTTTCAACCCTTCAACCTCTCTCTTTCGGGCAGGATGTGGTAAGTCTCTCACTGCTCCATCACTACTTCCATGGAAAGTGCTCAGACAAACTACATTCCTTGGTTCCACCAGATCTAATTTTAAAGCTAGGGCCCACTATGCCAATTGTGTAGTAGAAAACCACCCACATTCCTTTGTATTCCATCAGTGAGCTTCTTCCCATGAACCAATGCCATGTGAACATACTCCCAAAAGGATGTTTCCCCAGTCACTACAATCTTATCCTGTTCAAGTCAAAAGTAAACCATTATCTTCTTCTCTATCCATATAAACTACTTTTAGCATAACCCTCTACCTTAAGTGGCTCCTGGGCCTTGTACGGATGTGACGATAGTCTCCAGCTGCTAGTTGTGATGGTTTCAACACAGTAACTGGTCTTCAAGTCGTCTATTACAATGGTGTTCTTCCATAGTTTACTCACACATTTTTAGGGCTAGATATAAAATACTGTAATGTTTATCCCAGAACAGACATTAATTTTGTTTAGGATTTGGTTTCCAGTGTTTTCTTAAAGTTAGCTTACTTTAACTGTAACCCTTAAACCTAACATCTTCACCTAAAACTCAGAACTTTTATTTAATATTTATTTGTTTTTTTCTCAATAGGAATAGATAGGCTCAGCTATCTTTCAGTTCACATATCTCACCTATCTTTTTTAACAGGAGTAGAGGTTTGCCACTTATTTCCTGTTTAGGACAGGGTTTCCAGTTCCTTCTAAATATTTTTCTTTCTCATTCACTTCCATTGGCCTCCTTGCATCTTGTTTGCATCATTTCCATGAGTGGTGTTTCTTACTCTCTAACCCTTGGGTGGCTCTTGGGCCTTATACAGGGTGAATATCATTGAAAAAATAAATAAAAAATAGACTTAGTAACACAGTATTCACAAAACCCAGAAAACTGTTATAGGCAACTAAGGTAATTTTTTTAAATGTTAGGCTACAGAAATTATAACACGTTCTATTAGGGAAGGGAATAGTCAAGCCTACTTCATTTACTTCCAAAAGTTGATGACAATTATCAATGTTATGCAGACTACCAAACATTAAACATTTTTAGTAAAAAAAATAATTATCCTTTGCCTAATATAAATATATTTGTTGAAAGATTAGTAAATAAAAAATATGTAATTTTTAAACTGAGGTTACCAAAGTGTATCCTCAAATTAAAGTGTACCCTAACGATATCTGAAAATAACAGTAACTACATTGTTAGGCTTGTATGAATACAAAGATATGGCTTTCAGGGATTATTAACATCCCAATATTATATAAGGATAAACTTTTATTGGATTGAATTTAATTTTCATAGAATATATGATATTCAAGTCTTTAGTGATAATAAAATAACCTATAAAAAGAGATTAACACATAGTTTTCCATATTGTTACATGAAAATAACTTTAGAATACATGTTGAGATTCATCTATCCAGGTTTTTGTCTTTATATAAGTGTCGATTTCAGACATTTAACAACAACAAGACATTTTTTACATGAAACATAAAAAAACTATTCTCTGAAAGAAAATTAGAAGCCAAAAATCAGTTGAAATAACATTTATAAATTTTTTTCAAAAATATACAATAACAATAAAATGTTCAATTTTCTTTGAGTTGAAGTTTGTTTTATCAAGTAATTAAGCATTAGTACTTTGTAAAATGTGTGGATAGATTTACTTTATGACAGTCACTATAATGTTTGTGAGTTCATAAACAAAAGTTTAGTAGGCAGTTGCTTGTTAACAAGGCCTTAGTCTGCTGCTGGCTGTCTTCTATTGTGTGTTGGGGTGTGCAAGTAAAATAAGTGTAAGCAAGTGTAAATAAAACTAGCTACCCAGATTGTTGTAAACCCTGTCTTCTATTTTTATATCTGTCAGAGGAGTCAAAATCTAATTTCACATAGAGGTGTGAACTTTTTTGATTCAAGGTTTATATTGGCTAGAAATAATTTCACACTAGCTCCAAAAGACCTTTTTCTCTAATTTGCAACCAACACAAAACAACATTTCACCAGTTACTGATTGTACAAATTACATAGTTGAAGCAGCATTACATCAAATAATCAATGGTAACTGATTCCTATTGAATTTTTCTCCAAAAACCTATGCAAACACAGAGAGAATATTCTATATTTAATAAAGAATTTTTAGTCACCTATCAAGCATTAATACATTTCCACCGCAATATCTTATTGCTGTGGTGATACTCAGCAAAAGCGATGGATCGGATGTTTGCGCTTTCACGACCAAAAAGCAAATGACCAAAAGTCGTCGCTGCGCCACCGGCTCCGCGCAGATGTTCCGGTTGAAAACTAAAAATTAATTAAATATTAAATTTCCAGTTCATGAGCCTATGCGAATTTTATTTATCAGCCAATGGGAAGCCCAGAACCAAATACAAGTGTGAAATCCCAAATGAGCTGTTGTGATTAAAAAAAAAAGATATAAAAAGCAGATACAGAAAGCATTGCCAGGCAGACCAACTTGAGGAGAAGAGAGTAATTAGTATCTCCCTTGACCTAAGTCAAGCGGCTTGCTACATTCACCTCTCCCTTACCTCTTTCCTTCTTCCCTGCCTCAAAAACTACTTACTGACCTAAGGAGCAAATACATCAAAGACACTCCTTACTTACACGCTCCCAAATTCCTAAGCATTAATTCTCTTTCAGCATTTTATTGCCATGAACATTTTAACATCCGTTGGACCTATACTTCATGTATTACTTCAATTGTAAAAAAAAAACATTAATTGATATGTGTCTATATAAAATTTTTCTACTCAAATTGCATTTCTTGATTTGTAATCATTTTATGACTTATAGTGGGCTATCTACAACAAGGCCAAATTCCGTTAACCTGCAACAGTATACAACTACCCTTCACTAGAACGGACTCTCCACTACTAACAGTAAAGAATAGATAAGCAACCCACTATATTGCTACTGATCACAACCCCTTATGCAGTAATTTTCACAGGATAAACCCAGTGATATTGAAACAATGACATCAGAGGGATAGCCAAGCTCTTTTCTGCTAAATATTCACATACATTTGGTGCTACTTTTCTATCTGCACAAAGAATAATAAATCAAGCAGTTAAAGAGATTAAGAGTCTGTGTGGTATTTTGATTAGCAGTCAAATATAACAGTTCAAGTCGAAGTAATGAGTTAGAAATCTTGCTGTGTTCTGTTTTCTGTTGTACAAAACCTCCCTTTATAAGAAAAAAATTGAAGTAAAAATAAAAGAAAAAACATTTTTGTAAAATGTTTCAGCAATTTCTGGAATACAAAAATTTAGATTTACACTTTATCTGCTTGCATCTTTTCCTTTTCTTTTACAGGGTCAAATTCCCCTCTTAACCACCCACAGCATCATTCACACCTTGCTGCATGTGATTATTAGTCTTTTTTTACTTATCAATTTTCTCCAAAGAACTTTAAATTTTGTATTTCCTCTGAATTTTTAGTATTTTCTCATTTTAGTGGCAAGCAAACTTTTGTAAGAACTAGGGAGTGAAAATGAACATTCCACTCAACAATTCTTGATTGGCATTAGTAGAACTGGTGACTACAATGACACTGAAATATTTGGTATGAAGACACAAGAGTTGGCAATAGAATATTTATATACAATTACAAAATTAAGAGACAGAGTTTCTGTTGGGAGTATTAAAAACTAAATTGTCTATGTTAATGGGAAATAATTTAAAAAAAATGAAATACTGAGAAGGAATGAAAAAGCCTGTTACTTGAATGTCACTGTTTCACTAAAGATAGTCATGGGGAATCATTGCAATGTATAACAACATTTTGACTTGTTTTGGTCTTTAGTCAGTAAGTAGTATTTCCTAATTGCTTCTGTCTAGAAGGCATAAGAAATGACTATCATTCTCTTTAAACTTTGCATTTGTTACTTGAACATTGATGTTATAAAACTAACCTATTTTCCATTACATTTCCGACCGGATAGATTCAGCACTGAGTTGCTGAAAGAGAATTTTCTGGGACTTTCTAGAAATTTCAAAAATTTCTAAAAAGTTCTGGCAACATAGATGATAGTATAAATATGGGAAATGTAAGATCAACAATTCAGTTTATGTTTAGCTGTCCAAGTGCAGACAAGTTGTTGATAGATGCATTTGTCACAGATCAAGGAATTGTAAGCATCTGGCAGACATTTTGCTATGTTTGTGGTGAATTTATCAAGAAAAGAGCAAAAACATACTCTGTGGGAACATCTACTAAAATGTGTGAGAACCACAAGGCATGCCTGTTGGGATTAATACAAAACCTGGGCACTTCATTTCACCAGCAAAATCTTCAAAAGAAATCTAGAAGTTAAGATAGAAAGTTTTGTTTGTTTGGATAGTGGAATTTTTAAGTGTAAAAGTTTGGATCTTTTTTTTTATCTAAATACTTTTTTACTTTTATTTTTTTAAACCAGTGTTATTGAAAAATAAGTATTGAATACTTTTCCAAAATCATACATTAGTGTCCACAGTATCATGGATATTTTCTATACTGGATCACTAACAAGAGCCATAAAAATACAGATAGGGATGTTCAGTATTCAGGATACCATATTTTTGTGACATTTGCTACATTGATTGGGTTCCAAAGTTAGAATTTTACTTATCCAGTGCACAATTATTAGAAATTTCAAAAATCAAAAATGTAATTTTTTAGATGTTTTAATAATACCGAATGAAATATAATTGTATTTTTAACTCGGTCACAGTGAAATGAGTTCAGTGTGAGGAGGAACAACATCATATGGGAGCCACTGTTTGAATCTCAGAAAGTATTATTTCTGCCACTGAACTTGAACTTGAGCTTTATGAAACAATTTATCACAGTTCTAGATAAGAAATCTGCAACTTTCACATCCCCTCAAGACTTCTTCTCTAAACTTTATACAACAAGAGTAAAAGCCTGTTTTTTCATTGGATCGCAAATAAAGAAATCAATAGAGTGCAAGGAATTCCCCAAGAAGCTCACTAGGGCAGAGAAAGTAGTATGGAACAGTTTTGTTGCAGTAGTTCAGGGCTTCCTGGAGAATCACAAGGCTGAAACCTACGTGAAGCTTGTTGAGACCTTGGTGAAGAACTATGGCAAAATGGGCTGCAGGTTGTCTCTCAAAGTTCATATCCTTGATGTTCATCTTCATAAATTCAAGGGGAACATAGGGGCTTACTCAGATGAGTACTTCCAGCAGGAGATACTGGACTTTGAATGCCTCTATCAAGAATTGTTTAACAAAAACATGATGGAAAACTATATTTGGGAGCTGATTCATGAAATAATTTACAGTATAAACATAAATCACATAAAACTACTCATTTCTAAATGTTTTTGTGATTTGTCTTGTATAATCCTAGAATAAATAAATACTACTTTTTAATAATATGTCATTTTGCACTAACAATGTTTACATTTACCAGTTCTCACAATGGGAATAGGTAAATTTCAGAAATATCATTATCCAGGTTACAAAAGAAAAGCTTGAAGAAAATATTAGCAATAATTATTTATAAAGCAGATAATTATTTCTGTATCTTTACACAGTAATTCAGTGAGCAAATGACTTTAAATACTGTTTGAAACTATTTTCTTAACATATAGATAAAATTAAATTGCTGAGAGGCAATGAAATTGATGCAGACTTTGACTAAAATCTTTTAGAAATGTTTGTATTTCTTTCCTTCATCTGCACAAAGATGCATTTTTCTCTTCTTTGTTAAATGTCAACATGGTTAGACGGGGTCTGATATTCTCAATTGCTGACAAAAGTTGTTTCTTATTTGTATGTCTTCCTTAAATTACTCACAGAATTTGCTATGGAAATTCTCTGCAGCTGTGTTGGAAATAAATTCTATTTCTTTTTCAAACTGAATTGCTGCCTTGAAGGAGATGTTGGATGACAATACATGTGATGATTTGGGAGATCAACCAGAGAATGAAGGTAAACCTTGATACAAGAGATTTTGTCTTTTTCATTTCTACTTTTTTCTTAAGCTATTAGTACTCGTCAGTTTATAAACAAGATCTTGACTTGGTACTGAACCCTGAAAACTTTTATTAACTATTCACTGCTATTTCTGATCAGTTTTCTCATTTATGATGAGTTTAATGTTGTGCCTTATAGAATTGTATATATTATTTTATTCAGGTCCAGGATTGGCAGGTCATGTCTTACTTTCAGAACAGAAAGTCATAAGGTCACCTGACCTGCATCTCTTAGGGGAGATGTTTCTGTGTTATGGCATCAGACATGTTTTTGACATCCTTTCTATTTTCAAAATGTGAGTATCAATCTATACAACAGTAATTTCTGTGATGATAATAAAGAACAGATTATTTCTGCAGACATTTAACTAACTTCAGTCCAAAAAGATAAAAAAGATTATGTATTCCTTTTAAGATAATGGAATTTCCTTAGATCATACAAATTTCTCACCAATACAATTAACTCCCTGAGATGAAATTATTGATATGATGAAAAAGAAACAGCAAACAAAGAGAGACAAAAAGTACATTTATAAATCAAATTTAGAATAAAAATCAGCTGAGATTTCTAGGGTATATAATAAGAAAAGAAGGCTTTGAAAATTTGACATTCACGGGACATATTGGAGGCAAGAGGAACATAAGAAAACAATAAATAACCTACCTAACGTGCTAATGAGAGAACAGCAATTAGGAATGATAGCAAAAAGACAAACTTTACTTAGAGCTACAAAGAACAGGAAGTTGTGGAGAGCCATGGTCACCTAATTCATGAAGGGACACAGCACATAGAAGAAGAATCTTGTCAAGTCTATCTTGGAACTCATATAAAAAATGTCTGTGAATTCATCTTCTTGTCAGAACTTATATAATCTAATTTAATCATAGATTTTACTTATAATGAATTTTTAATATAAATGGAAAACTTGCTATATTTTTTTTTTTTTTGCTTTTAATGTGCTAACTTGTCATTCAAATATTTTTATAATGCCATTTATATTTCTGTTAGAATTGTCATTACAAATTATTATATAAGACAATATACATTGATAGATGTTATTATGAAATGCAATGTTTTCACAATTAAAATTAACCACTTGATTTTGGTAGAATTTTAAGGATGTCCTTATAATTATATTATAAAGAACAATAAACCTAGTTAGTTTCATCTTATCTATCTTTAAACCTTTTCAAAAGTTACAAAGGACAAGAAGATGCGAAGAGTAATATTTGTTCATGTCCTGAATAGCCATAAAAAAAAGTATATCTTATTGGCCCATTGTACAAAACAATGTGAATATTTTTATTTGATTTTAATTAAATAAACAAGCCTAATGGTTCTTCAAAGTCACATAAGCAGTGAAATATTTCAAGAACAAAAAAACATAAAAGGATATGAATTAAATTAAATGTTTCATGAATGAAACATATCCTGAAATTTAAATATTGACTTTATCGCTGATGGTAAAATTGTGTATTGAAATAATTTTCTCTTTTTATATTTTTAGGATGACTATGTTGATTGGCTATTCACTTGCTGGGAGTGGAGCTTGCAGTGAAATGCTTGGGATAAAGTACAATTTCTTTTTGATTTTATGTTTTCATACTTTTTTATCTGTCATTTCAATTTCTTCTTAAAAATTCAAACTTTTCACATTCAGATTTGACTGAATTTAAATTAAAACCCTGAATGGTGAGAATATGTCTTGGTAAATATTATAAACATTAAAGAATGTCACTTTACAAGTGTTCAGCAGTTTTGTACCTTTATATTGATATTTTTATTCTATCTAAAATTCTGCTTAATGATGAATTTAAAAAGCCATTTACAATATACATCAAATCACAGTTTAAACAATACGCTGTAGGTCACAATATTTGTTTTATTATTTCTACTGAACAGAAACATACATATAAATTTTATAAAAAATCCTATAATTAGTATCAGTAGATCATGAATTATACAGATTCTCTCTTTCCATTAACATTTCATAACTTATCTGTTATTCAATCTTCTTTTTTAGATTAAAGAAAGCTGAAATTACCATAACCACTAGTCTAGTTTACATGGCAACCAAAAATATTTAAAGTAGCCAAAGCATTCTTTAATTATAGCAGAATTTGCAAAACAGTACTGTATATTCACTACTTACCATTTATTTATTGTTTCTTTCTTTCTAACCTCAGGTATATATATATGATACCTGTATTCAGTTGGAGTCTTGCTTTCTTCATAATTTTTGCTTTCAAACTCATCCAACCTGTTGTTGCAATACTTACCTTTATAAAGGCAACTCTTTTCACTATGGCTGTAAGTATTTTCATTTTATACATTTGACAAATCAGATAAAATTAGGAAAAAAGAAACTTGTTTAAAAAACAATAATGAAAAAAAGAGTGATGTCTTAAATTTCTAGCCAAAACTTATCTTTCACTTAAAATACATTTGTAATTTATCTGTTCTTGTTTTAAGACATTTTAATCTTCAAATGAAAAAGAAAATATTTTTCAGTACTTGCAAAGTAAAACTATGTTAAAACTGACAAGACAGACTGTTTGGCTAATAGATCCTTTTTATTGTGATTTTTGGTACAGATTACGTAAACATTTGTGTAATCATAATTAGGTTAGGTTAAGTAAAAATTCAAAAATAATACTTTTTATTATTTTTAATATAAAAAATATTTGATTGTATTTAAAATCTTCAGCCCTGAAGGAATCATTTTCTTTCTACACATCAATAAATGTTCATATTGATAGGTTACATGTTTGAATTTAAAAACATTGGAATCATGCAACTGAAATCACAACCTTATCTAATCAGATTATTTTCATACTGATTCTTTCCTACTTATTGTATTGTTTGTTTAGATGTGCGGGTAGTGTAATGGTTATTAGCATAGAAAATAGAATCAGTCAAGCTGAGTTCAAATTCTAGACTAGTCTATTGGATTCACTTTTGTGCTAATTCCTTTCAGAAATGCATGACTCCATCTCTAATCACCCCCAGCTATGGGTCAAGTAACAACATAGACATGTAGTGGGATAAGAAATTGAGAATTAAAATCAACCTTCTTCACTTTTACAAAAATTCAAAATGACATGTAAAATCCTGGTTTTTCCCAAATAGAGAAAGGATTGACTATGTGCTTAAAGAAAAAGTTGAAACCAGATTTTGCAAGTAAGTGTTAAACTGATTTTCTGACCAATGGAAGCAATTTGCAAGACCAAAATGACTTCGGGAGTCAGTGCAAAAAATCTAATGACAATAAATTTCAGTGCCAGTCAAGATACAGAGTCAGATGGAAGCAGTACAGATGACAAGCTAAAATGTAACAAAAGAAGATTCAGGTCAACTCAGACATTTGTCCTCTTTCTCTTTCCTTCTTGTGTGCTGATTCATTGTACTTCTTCTTCTCCATCCAAAGACATTCTTACCAACAAACTCTAATACATACATACATACATACATATGCGTATATGCTTTCAACAATTACTACTACAAACAATTTTTTCAACTTTTGATACCTTTTACTTTCTCATTGAATACCAACTCTACCCTTAACTTCTTAATAATGTTTCTAATTGCACATTAACTCCTACAACTTATGTTAATTTTTCCTTTTAATAACTTTCTATTTTAACATGAAAAATATATATTTTATTCTTACATTATTCCATGCAATTCTACATATTCCAACTTGCTGACAATCAATCTTCTGATAACAATGAAAACCTTCTGATGATGATAATTCTGCATAAAACTTATAAGCTGTAGGGAGTTTGGTTAAGTATGACACAAGGCCGAATCAAATAAATATTAACCATCTCCCTACAGCTACAGACTAATCTCTCCAATCTGCAAGTTTAACATTGTTTATAGAATATGTTTTATAGAATTTTATCATGAAAGTATTTTTTTATAATTATTTTATACCTGTCATTTTGTTTTTTTTTTTAGGTGATTGTAACATTCTTCGTAATTTCAGAGGTGGAAGAAAATGTTCAAAATAATTTTAAATATATCCAAGATTCTTTTCTGATTAGCACTGTTGCTTTAGGTAAGAAAATATTTTTTAACATTCTGATTAAATTTGTGGACGATACAGGTTGTAAAGTTATATTATAAGTGTTGAAATTAACTTGGATTCTCTGAAAAAAAGAAAATTATTTTAAAAATTATGTATTTTTGATATTTTTAATATCAAAAATACATTATTTGGTTTCAAAATAAAGAAATTACAAGTATTAAGACTTTGATGTAGTTCAGGTTAAAATTTATTATCAAACCATATTACTAGATCAAATTTCCTCTTTTAATAATTATAATTTTTATTATTTAAATTGAACAAAATATTTTCAAAATTGGCCAGAAAATAATTTCTCAGAAAAGAAAATATTTTAATAGTAAATATGAATGGTATAAGATAAGAGAAAAAGAACTGGAAAAAAAACTTAGAAAACATAACTAAGGTTGAATTCTTCAAAAGGTATTTAAATTTATACTGTAAAAGCTAATCAGCTAACCTAGTAGATAACCTGCTATAGAATATATATATATATATATATATATATTTTTTTTTTTTTTTTTTTTTTGGTTTCCGGTTTTTCTCTTCTCCAATCTTTTCACTCTTTTTTTTTTTATTTTTTATTTTTTTTCAATTGGAGTAGATAGTCTAAACTATCGCCTGGTTCACACTCCACCCACGTCTATTGAACAGGTGAAGAGGCTTATCTCTTGTTTCCTGTTCAGGTTGTGGTTTCCGGTTTTTCTCTTCTCCAATCTTTTCACTCTTTTTTTTTTATTTTTATTTTATTTTTTTTTTCAATTGGAGTAGATAGTCTAAACTATCGGCCGGTTCACACTCCACCCACGTCTATTGAACAGGTGAAGAGGCTCATCCCTTGTTTCCTGTTCAGGTTGTGATTTCCGGTTTTTCTCTTTTCCAATCTTTTCACTCTTACATAGCCCCCTGCGCATCAGTGGCGTTCGATATATATATATATATATATATATATATATATATATATATATATATAGAGAGAGAGAGAGAGAGAGAGAGAGAGAGAAAAGAAAACTTGTGACATTTCCGGTATGATTGTTGCCTCAATGTTAAAATGTATACACGTCTACCCTTCACCTAACCTCTATTTATTCTCTTTGTGCTTATCTAAATTTGTTTTTGAATATTCTGAGTTAAATTAAACTATTTTACTTTTCAAGATTGATGAAGCAGCTTGTATTTTTTCGACTGCCAAAATAAATTCTGAATTTATAGCTGTTTTATTATATGTTGAGTTTTTTTCTCTATATATCTATTTGCCCTGGATAATATGCATTGAGCTATTTTTAATTATCTAATATTTTATATTAGATAAATATTTTGGATTATCCTCTCTATTTTTATAGGTTTGTCATTATTTCAAAAATATATATATATATATATATATATACAAGTGAATAAGGAACAAAGAAAATATTAACAACATTCAAAACATTAATTTAAAACGGTGCTCAATATAGAAATAGAGCTATGAATATTTATTATAAATTATAATTTAGAACATTTTCAAATTACAATCTACAAAGTGTACATTTTGTTTCGACATTGAAGGGACAACGTCTCATCAGGTATAGCATTTACTACCTGATGACTCATTGTCCCTTCAATGTCGAAACAAAATGTACACTTTGTAGTAGATTGTAATTTGAACATGTTCTAAATTATAATTTGTAATATATATATAATTCCAGGTGAAGAGGACTCAAGGTTTTATTATTTTGAGTGCTCTGGCATTTATTCTATTATGGACAATGCTCAATATAATGAGTATTATAGAGTTTAATATAATTATATAGTTATGAATTAATTGTACATTGCAACATGGAAATTTCTGTTTCAAGATAGATTCTCATCATCAGGCAATGCTGCTGTTGGTTGTGCAGATGATTTACATTTAAATGTAAATCATCTGCGCAACCAACAGCAGCATTGCCTGATGATGAGAATCTATCTCGAAACATAGAAATTTCCATGTCACAATGTACAATTAATTCATAACTATAAATATATAAATTTAAATCCAAAGGAAGTGGCTTGATGGTAAAATCCCAAAGAATATCTTATCAATATTAATTATTAAAAATGAAATGTTAAAACTGATCGAGCCAGAAGGCTCAGTGTAATAAAAATTATTTATTTACAGAGCCAATTTATATATTACATATTAAAAAATTCTAATTTTCTCAGATCGTATGCCAATATCAATGGGTAAAACTAACCCTTTTTCATCAGCAATCATGACCATTATGATAAATTACAATTTGAGTGTGTTGTATGTGTAAAGACAACAGAATTAGATGAAAAGAAAAGGAAAAGGAAGAAGGGAGGAAGAAAAAAATTGGAAGAAGAGGAAAGGGAGGAAAAGGAAGAAAAATTTTTGTCAGATTGGCAGACAGAAGAGAACACTGGTAAATAGGCAGAAGAGAAATCAAGATAGTTACATTAACAAAAAGATAAAAATGTATTTAGAAAAGCAAGGTATCAAGTTTTGCCCAGCCTTTTTCAATTTTTCAAAATTTTTTTGCAGTTTCAATCCAAAAAGGAGCTTAAATAATGTTAAGATCAAAATAATTTACTTCAAAAATTCCCTCGGGAATAAAAGTAAAAAAATAAAAAAAAGCGAAGTAAATCTATAATCTAAGTAAATTATGTGGCTAAAGAGTAGAAAAACAACTGCTATAGGGAATATTAAAATTTAGATTAAATATAAGAAATTAAATTTGAGATGGCATCAACACTTACATAAAACTTTTGATTTAAATAAATTGCTGATAAGAAGGGATAAACCCCTAACTAAAGTAATTTAGAATAATTAATATTATTAGGAAACAAATTCAATCAAATTAAACTAAAGATGATGGCAGCATTATTACTAAAATAAATAGGTTAATTCTCACTTAGATAAAAAAACAAATAAATAAATAAAGAATAAAAAAAATGCAAATAAAAAATTTAGAGCCAGAATTAAAAAAATTTGAACTAGAGTGAAAAGAAGATATAAAGAATGGGGTATGTTATTTTAAATATTCTGTAGTGTAAAGCTAATAAGAGGAAATAAACCAATTATATTAGGAGAAATAAATTTTAGATTTATTAAATTTAAAATTTTAGGCAAAAACTAATATTGAACAATTAGACTAGAAAAAGTAGGGGTTAAAAGAGGTTAACTATATTATTATATTATAATTGATTATCCTTTTCATATGAAGAAAGAAAAAGAAACAACTATTTAAGGAAAATTTAAATTTGGAATTATATTTAGGGGGATTATATCTAAATTTAAATAGCAACAACAAGTAAAGCTTGCTTGGAATCTTCCTCCTAGAATTCATCTTGTATACACATTCAGTATAGGAACAATATATTCAGTGTGTGTTGACAAATCTAAATGTTTGGTAAATCTGGATTAACCTCAGATAGGTAGAGAAAGCAGATCTTGGCAATAAATAAGATAAAAGCAAATATCACTGGGCCTAAAATTATAGAATTCTATAAAAATTTTAATATTTTTTGTTATTCATTTTATGTCAGTTACTAAAAAAACATTTTTAGAAGCCATGACTACTTTTATTTTACATTTTCTTTCAAATGTAAACAATATTTTTTCTGCTAAATAACAAAAGAATTTTAGCAAGATGTACATAAATTATTTCACTACAGATACAATGAATTAAAAAAAAGCCTTATCAACAAAAACATTGCTTATATATGACAGATTTAAAATTTGAATTAAAAATAAAAAAAATATTAAATATTTATTAAAATTACTTTTAAAAATTGTTACACAAATTCAATGTTTCATTTATGGTGTAAACACAATTTGTTATTTCTATAAAAGCTGATAATAAATTGATTGTATATCTTTTTAAACCAGCATTGTGTCACATCCTACCACTGTGAAGAGGTGGGCAAATTTTGGCTTTACCTGGCCTTCAACTAGGATTAAAGTGTACTTGGACAGTTAAATTGCATTTTGTCTTTCTGGGAACAGCAGTCAACAGAAATACCTCCCTCACAGTAGGGATCAGTAGACTGAATTCAGCACAACTGACAGTTGTGAGGACTGGACTATTTTTTAACATGGCATGTACACAGATTCCCCACATTAAACAGACCTTGTGTCACATCTTACCAGCAAGTAAATACTATGTGTAGTACCTACCTTCAGGCAAAAAAACTATATTTACAGTTCTTAGCTAACATTAATATATAGTGGGTTACCTTATCTATTCCTTTTCTAGTTGTAGTGGGAGTCCATTCTAGTGAAGAGTAATTGTATACTGTTGCAGGTTAACGGAATTTGGCCTTGTGGTAGATAGCCCACTACAAGTCATGAAATCATTATAAAATCAAGAAAAGCAAATTGAGTTGAAAATAACATTTTTATATATACACATATTCATTAATGTTTTTTATAATTAAAGTAATACTTGAATATAGGTCCAATGGAAGTTAAAATGTTCATGGTAAATAATAAGCTGAAAGAGATTTAAGGCTTAGGAATGTGGGGAACGTGTAAGTGAGGAATGTCTTTGATGTAGTCACTCCTTAGGTCAGTAAGTAGTTTTGAGACAGGGAAGAAGGTAAAGCGGTAAGGGAGGCGAACATAGTAAGCCAATTGACTTCGGTCAAGGGAGAAACTAATTACATTCCTCTCTCTGGGTCTCTGTGTCAGTCTGTCTGTCTGGGTGCTTTCTGTCTCGGCTTTTTATTTCGACCTTTTGGATCACAGGTGATCATTTGGAATTTGCACTTGTATTTGATTCGGGGTTTCCCATTGGTCGATAAATAAAATTCGCGTTTAATATTTGATTAATTTTTATTTTTCAACCAGAACATCTGCGCAAACCCAGCTGCACACGGACGACTTTTGGTCATTTGCTTTTTGTTCGTGAAAGTGCGAACATCCGGTCCATCGCTTTTGCTCCGTATCACCACAAATATATGCAGCTAACACTGAAATAGAATGGTGCAAAAAGACAAGAGAGACCTATATTAAGTGCACAATATTATATATTAAAATCTATGCATTAAAATATATGTACAATAAATATATTACAATGAAAGGTGACAAAGCCTGCTACAAGAGAATAACATTCAGGATTTAGTTGGAGTTATTTTATAGAAAATTTAAACCTGTTCAATATTTATTTTCAACTTTCATTACAAAATTCACTGAAAATTTTATTCTTTTTTTTCCAGGTGGTAGTTTTTTAGTAATGCCATTATTATTTAGAAAAATTGAAAATGATGCCTTACAGGTATTTCCTTTTTTCCTTTCTCTTGATAGAAAATCTATTGCTATTATTTAGATATTTATCATGCTTGTGCACAGAGCAGCTTCTTCTTCTATGACTCTCCACAATTTCCTATACACTGCAGCCCTTAGCAGCATTTCTCCCTTTGCCAAGCCTCCTATCCTCCAGTTCTTTTATTTTAATTTATGCAGGTGGCAGTTTCATCATTGTGCAATATTTGTTTTAAAAAAATTAAATATTTATGGCTATTAATGAATTAGTGTATTATTTAACTGTGTGATATTTTAGATATTTACTATGCTTAGTTGTGCACAAAGCCTGGCTACTTATGCAAAATTTTAGGTTTACCAAACTGCAATCATACTTTAAATAGCAAACATTTCCAGGTAAATGAAATGAATAACTTGTCTTGATCAATTATTGTTTTATTTATTTTTTTAAAAACATTTTCTTCTGGTCCATTCTTTGGTTTTTTTTCTGATGAATATATAATATCTGGTGTGGATTATGTTACAATGTCATAACATCTGTTGTTCATACATTTTCTCTGTAGATTTTTTTAGCAGAAAATGTCAGAGTTTGATAGATGTTTACAGTAAAATTATTATACGTTAGTATAATCATTATTGTCCTTTATTAAAATCTTAAAAAACATTAACATTGAAAACAAATTTTATTTAAGCTACATTACATGTCTATCTAATCCTGTATCTGCTCTTCCTATTTTATTTTTCTTAACTGACCTAAAATTTCCTCTGATAATTGTGAATGTGTGATCCCCCATTTGTATAAAAGCATCAGTCCTCATTCTACTGAGGATTAAAGGTTGCATTCATATTGAACTATAATGAGGGAGACTTGCACAATCATTAGTATTACTCTCCTTTCATTTCCACCACTGTAGATTGAAATTGTCAAAATCATCATTATAAGATTACAAAGCACAGGCATGGTTAAGTTCATGCCTGCCCCCAAGAGTATTAGAATAAAAAAAAACTTCATTTGCTTTGACTCAAATTAAAACATTTCATTTATGCCATTTACCAAAATGCATTTATTCCTCTAATTTTATTTTCATTTTTTTCATGAGTCAACCAAGTCAGTCATGAATAATATTCTCATATTTGACATAATTAATATTCTATTTTAGTTAAATTTGAAGTAGATTTTCTCTTAGCTTTTCTGTTTTGCATCCATTTTCAGATTAAAAAATATCGACTCTCGGTTGTCATGGGTCTTGTCACTTGTACAATTCTAAAGATTTTGTGGTAAGTAGCTGAGTAAAATAACCACATATATTTATTCGTTTTGAAGCAAATTAGTGCTAAAACCTTTTATGGGCTAAAGTAGTTTATTTTATTATTATAGTTGTAATGAGAAATTGTTTATAATGTTAACAATGATACAAATGAAATCCAGCAAATGGCTAACATTACCAGTTGTAATAGGTGGGGAGGTTATTATTTGTTATTCTAATTGAAAACCAGAAAAATATACATGTGTTGATTAAATCAAGGCAGAGTTATATCCCAGAGATTTGAAATCATATTTTAGGATCTGATTTGGTCAGATTAAAGTGTAGAATAGTTTTCAAATCATTTCCAAATGTCTATATCACATAAAGGCTCTGTATGTGTGTGTGTGCGTTTTATATTATGTAGATATATTTATAATAGTTGGCAAAATAAACTTATTGTTAACTTCGCTTTTTTTAATTTTGATGCTTCACCCTAAAATCCTTGAGGTCTTTGTCTCAGTTTATCCTCATAAATTCACAGACGAAATAAATGAATAGAAAATGCATGGCAAAAGGAAACATTAAACACACACGTCAACCTCCATTCACTTGTAAGACTAAAAAACATGTTTAATGAAAAATGAATTGGTGATGTTCATTAGCAGAGGCTCTACTGAATGCAAGATTTATTTAGAAGTAGATAAATTGCTATTTTGGTATGAAATCCGTTTTCTTTTTTCTAAATTAAGGAGAATAAATGTCACTAATATAATAATACTTGATATGGAATCTGGATTTATATAACGGTCTACAATATATTTTTACAATACCTGCAAGTTACTTTTCCAGACTGTTTGTATTTTCCAGGTGTTGGGCTGTGCTTGAAATTGTACCCCAGCACTGTACACCCATGGTTAGAACTAACCAGTCTTCTCATTCTTCAGTTATATGCAATTCATTGGAAAGGTAAAACATGAAAAAAGAAAGACAGCAAAGCTTTAAAAATGTGCTTACAAAAACGGTTTGTCAACTGCAACTCAAATCAATAGTTTTTCTCCAGACACCATTATTGTTGTATACTTTCTCCAGACACCATTATTGTTGTATACTTTCTCAGCAATTTATATTGTCTTTAAAAGCTATTTTTAGAATTTCAGTAAATTCAAAACATATGAAACTAAATTTATGCATTTTATTTTTCTTAAGAATTAACTGCTAAATAGTTTTGTTTGCAACAGCTTTCTCTCTTCGTTAATATACGATCTTCGTATCAAGGGAAGCAACTCCATTCACTCTAACAATCTTACTCTTTCTTTGTTAATTAAACAAATATAGATCAACAAATTGAACAAGTGAACTCAACAAAGCCTTTAATTCTACCAGCCTTTTTTATATGCGTCCTTTTTCAATGAGCCTTTGTAAGTGTGTTTGCAAACTGTTCACTATTATGTATCCATTATTTAAGTTTTTGTAGTAATATCAGATCGAAATAATTCTTGATTTAAGTAAATATCCTCATTAAATTTTCTCCATCCCTCAATATCTTTGTCAAAATCCATCCCTTGTCTTTCCTGAGCTTCATTTGCATATTTGACAGAACATTTGCTAGATTTAGAATTCAGTTTTGCTGTTACACAATCATTTTTCTTCATAAAACTTCTATTGAACCTTCATTTTTTAAAGTACTATTCTTATTCAAAATACAAGCTGTATTACCTTTGTGTTTTGGAAGTCTTCCTCTGCTTCATGCTACTATTACAATATTGGAATCTGAATCTTGTATGCCATTTTTATTCTCAATTTCTTCTTTATCTTGGATTGCTTCTCTATTATCACTGTTACCAATGCTTTCTTCAATCAAATTGTTTTCAGACATATGAATTTTTAGTGTCTAAAGTTGGTGCAGCTTGACCTAATTTAGTGGAATTTAGTTGAATTGGTCTCTAAAATCAACCTACATGATTTTACTGTGACATGAATACTTTTATGTTTGACCAGAACTTTTTACCCATCCTGACTGAGAACACCTGCTGGTTCACTCCATGTGTCAGGTGTTATTCTCTTCTGGTAGATTTTGTTACTAGTAAAATGTTTAACATCATCATGCAAGCAGATACTATGACAAAGTGTATGATAATGTATTTCAGAAAGCTTGCTGGTAATTTGTAGAACATTGAGATTGTTCCAGATGATCTAAAATGAAGTATTATCATCAAAATCAGGTGTTTTGTCAACCAAAATGTATGAATCCTTAAATTCTTTCCCCCAAAATAGTAAGAATGGAGAATAACCATGTATATTATGAATACTATTTAACATAATGCTCAGTTTATGATCAATGGAGATGCATTAGGTTAAGCACGTTGATAAAGAAGAAAGGGAATTGAAAAATAAATTCTTGTGTAAAAGAGATGCTGTTTTTTACCAATAGTCTATTGATTTATTGATATACCTATATGTGAGTTTGTGTGTGTTTATATATATATATATATTAAACAATAAATTTTGAATAACAGGGAATAGTCTGTTTCAGTCGACAACGATGTCAGTCGTCTGTCTTGGTTTGAAGTGAGTTTGTGTCAGAAGTGAAATTCCATTAGATTGAAGGCACAAGACAAGGGTCAAGGGAGGGTTTAAAAGAGAAAAAGATATACAAAAATAAAACCCAAATTAACCTTATGACATTACCTTGAGTTTATATGAAAATGAAAGGATGGGGGTATATATAATTTGTAAGTGAGTTATTTTGCTCATAACTCATTTCCGAATGAAAAATATTAAAAAGTTCTACAATATAAATGTATTGAACACTTTTTAATGCAACTGTGTACTGGCCTAGTTTAATTTTGACCAAAATCTAACTAAATATATATATATATTCTAGCCAAGATTGAAACCCAACCGAATTTATGTCAGACGGCAATTCTACCTCTGAGCTATGGGCGCTCGGTAAAAGAAGGTGGACTTTTATACATATATATATATATATATATATATATATATATATATATATATATATATATATATATATATATATATGTGGCCTGATGATTGCACTTAGCATGAAAGTCTGTCGCGCTTGAGTGTTGACTTCAATGTTCACTCTTTTATATTTACATACACTCTATCTCTGATATTGAGCACTTTATCCTATAAATATAGCACACCTGAAAGCTATATTTATTCATATATATATATATATATATATATATATATATATATGTGTGTATTCTAATAGTGAACATATATATATATATTCCCTATTAGAAAATGAAAAGTAAAAAAGGCTAATGTAATGCTTATGATACCTTATTTTGTTTCTTATTCAAATTATCTCAAACAACAGAATATTTACTAAATCAGCTTCAATTTCCCATTCATTAACCAAATATTTATATCTACATTTATATACTTCAAAGTTTTTTTTAATTACATTTTCATTCAATCTTTATTTTTCACAAAATATATGAAATATATTGTACAATATCATATTATGCCAAGCTATCTGCTATGCAAGTATATTTAAGTTAACAATGATGTTATTATTATTATTAATATTTCATCATAATTTGATTTCTGCTATGGTCATACTAATAAGTCTACACTGTAATATTACTAGCATTACATAGACAAAGTTCTCCTTAGTAGGTGGGCTGTACTTAACAAAACAATTTTTTGTATATCTCTTAAGCTGGGGTTTCCAGGGATTCTTTAAATGAGTTTTTTTGTTGGGTTTTTTTTTTGCACTTTTATCATTCTAAGTGCACATACTATCACTGGTACTATTCTTGTTTTCAATTTCCACATTTTTTCTATTTCAATTTTCAGGTCTTTATATTTCGATAGTTTTTCAAATTCATTGGTTGTGATGTCACAATCAGCTGGACAAGCCATATAGATTACTAAACAAGTTTTTTCTTTATGGATTTTTACCATAATGTCCGGCCTATTTGCTTCAATTTTTCTATTTAAATGGTGTAATTCCATAGAATAGTGACTTCTATTTCTGTAACTGGTGCTGGGTGATGTTCATACCAGTGTTTGTTTATATATTTTCCAACGTGTTTGCGCATTGTTCAGTGTAAATATTGCCCAACTCTATCATGATGATTTTTATATTCATTTGAGGTAAGTACAGAACATCCTGAGATTAGATTGTCTATTGTTTCCTGATATTTTTCACAGAACCAGCATTTTGGATCCACATTATTGTGTATAATATTTGTCTGAAAGTTCCTAGTGAAATAACTCTGGTCTTGCATAGCAAAAATAAAGACTATAGTTTTAGACGTTAATCCAGATGCTTGTAACCATTGATGTGTATTAACTTTATCAACATCAGGTTTATTAGCACATTCTGGATATTGGCCATGCAGAGGTTTGTTTTGCCAGCGTTGTTTCATCTGTCAAGAGCTTTATCCTTGGCTTTCTTTTTCATAATTTTTGCTGCAACTGTTGGTTCTTGAGTTCTGTTTTGGTTTTTCTACAGAATCTACTAAATGTAAATCTTGTCTGTATTTGCTGCTTTTTTTCGTTGCTGAATATTTTTGCATTCTGTTTTTACGTTGTTTGACTAATTGCATCAGCCAGTCTTTTGTTGTTTCCATGTATGTTAGTAAGCCAATAGTTGTTGTCTTGTATGACAATTCTAACTGAATAAGACCTCTTCCACCTTGTTTACAGGGTATGTAAAGATGATCTACATCAGCCTTTGGATGATGCATCTTACGCTTAGAAAGAAGCTTTTTTGTTTTAGAATTCATTTGTCTGATGTTATTTAGTGTCCAGTTCAAGATGTTGAAACTATATTGGACCACTAGGATGGCAAGGTTATTAATGGCTATAATTCTGTTCTGAGAATTCAATTCAGTCTGTAATGTCATACCCTTCTATAGTACTCTTTACACACTATTTCTTTTATTTTCTTATGGTGAATTCCTTCACTCTTATTTACACCTAAGTACTTATAAGCTTCTTTTTGCTCTAAATCTTTTATTGTTACAGCAGGTCTAAACTAATGGAGGATGTTTGTTGTAGCGATCCACGTAAAACTGTAGCTGTAGCACATTTATTCAAATTGAATTTCATTCCAATGTCTTCACTGAAGCATTTTACAGTTTGCAGAAAACCTTCCAGCTCACTGTCACTAGCATACAACTTTAAATCATCAATGTAAAATAGATGGCTTATTTTCTTTTGGGCTATTTTATAATCATATTCTCTCTTGTTAAGTTGGCTAGTTAATGCTATTAGTGATATATAAAGTAATAAAGGAGACAAAAAGAGTCACCCTGAAATATTCCTCTGTTGATGTTTATTTCACCAGACTTATAGATTCCATTTATATGATTGGAGTAAAGTGTTGTTTTCCATATTGACATACATTGTTTGATGAAATTGATGACAACAGGTGATAACTTGTGCATATTTAAAGACTTTAAGATCCAGGAATTCTGTACACTACTAAATGCCATTTGATTATTCAGACAGTACTAATATTTTTCTTTGCCTTGAAGCAGTTTTCCAAGATCATTCTATTAATAAGTAATTAGTCTTTCCATCCGTAAGAGCTACATTTGCACTATTTTTGTTCAAGCGGTACTATATCATTTCTTTCCAAGAAGAAATATGTCTCTTTTGTTAAAATAGATGTCAATAGTTTGTAAGTTGTGGAAAGACATTGTAGCGGACGAAGGCGTCCATTTACTAATTTATGTTTAACGAGTCGACTCGACGTAACATGTGGTCATGATTTAAAGCAGGATTTAAGAAAGAACGAAAAGGCGAAAGTAACCAGAAAAACAATATATTAACAAAGGTTACATAGGGTTGAGAGCATGCATAAGTAAGTAAAATTAAGGAAAGAGAAGTTCTTTTTCTAGCTGAAAGAAAGGTTTGTAACAATTGTTAAGATTATCGTCAAGAGTTCAAAGTTCACATCCTTGATGAAATCATTCAGACAGAAAACAAGGTTCTGTGTCTGTGTATGCGTTTAGGCAAGAAAGTCAGACAGAAGACAAAGTTCTGTGTCTGTGTGTGCATTGAGTAGAGAGAGAGAGAGACTTACATGCGAATGTAGTAGTCTTAGGCAGTCTGTGGATTTCTACTGACGAAGGTTGGAAAAATTGTGAATTTATGTGTAGGAAGTTATTTTATGTAAGGTCCAGTTTGAATGAAAGTTAATGTGCATAGTGTTAATGTCGGTGAGAAGAAAAATAAAAAAAATTTGCGCCACTAATTGCTACCCGCAATTAGTGCGCATGTGTTTGTGTGAGTTAGGGAGACATGTCTGCTCTTGCCCCGGGACGAAATCCTAACTAGCGTACCACGTGACGTTCCCCGCTTTTATTGGCATTCGTTTACGCGGGAAACTAAGTTGTCAAGTGAACGCTGAATGACCATGTGTGTGTGTGTGTGTGTGTGGGTGTCAATGTATCAAGCCCCACAACATGTTATTGATTTGTAGTTTTTCAGGATATATGTGTCAGTATTCTTTGGTAGAAGAAAGGTAATTCCTTTGGTCATCCATGCTAGTATTTTAATGGGATCATTAATCATTTTTTGAAGTTCTTTGGCTAGTTTTTCTATGTGTTGTATTTAAATAATATAGCCACAAATTAGGAATTTTATCTATTCCTCAAAATTCCAATTGTGTGCTTTTTTTTTCAATGCACATTCAACATCCTCTTCTGTGATTCCAGACCATGTTTGTTCTGGTTTATTTTTCTTCTATCTCTTGCACAATTCAATCTGCTTCTTTGTTATGTTCTTTAGGGCAATCCCATATTTTTTCCCAGAACTGTATAACCTCTTCAATTTTGCAGGTTGGGGTCACTGTCACTTTATTATTCTTTGTTTACTTATTTCCCTGTATAATTTCTTTGCATCAGTTTGAAAGATCTTGTTCTGTCTGTAGAATCTTATCTTTTTTCATAGCGTCTTATTCTTTGGGCCTTCAGTTATATTGTTTGCTTTATTTTTTTCTTTAGTTAATAGGACTTCATTTTCATTTCTAATAATCCTAATATTGTGTTTTTTTTTTCGACTCTTTTGCTTTTCTAGTTCTTACATTTATTCCTCTTGCCAGTTCATTGAATACACTTCTAAATTGTTCGATTTCTTTTTCTATTTTTCTTTTCCATGGTGGATCTTCATACCTGTAAGACTGCCTTTTTTTACTTTGATGTTCAATTTTTTGTTGCTGCTATTACTGATGCATATATTGCTTCATTGAGATTTATATAAGTGTCTTCTTCATCCAGGTTTAATCTGAGTGCTGTAGAGCTTAATAGTTTTTAAGTTATGCTTCATTGGTTGTAATTTTGGGAATTGTTCTCATTCCTCCATTGCAATATTTTGTGTCTGAATTTTTCCTTGGATCCTTGTATACTATTCTTGTTTTCCATAAAATAATTCTGTTCAATGTGTTTTGAACTCATTTTATTGCTGTCTTGTGACTGATTAAGATCACTCCTTTCCAACGTTTCTCAACTTTCAGCATTATTGTTACAGTGATTTGTGTGTATCTCAGTTTCTTCATTATGGCTTTTGTGGTGCTACTACTTTTTTTTCAATTCCAGTTCCCTTTTATGTTTTGTTGATTTGTCTGTTCTGGTTACAATTCTTTTTATTTCTTTAATTTCAGCCTCTGCCAATCAATTATTTCACATGTTTTACCTTCTTGCATTGGCTAGTTTATTTCTGTCAATGTACTTGCTAATTGTTTGTCTAACCTTTTCTCACCAAATATCATATCTTTGGCAAGTGATATTTTCCTTAGGTTTTAGTAATGCTTCATGGAATATAGTCATAATGACTTTGTATTCCTTATGAGACCATTTTAGTTTTTCTTTCTTTAAATGTACAATTATGGATCTTGCTAGAGAATTTGCAGGGCCATCATTTGGATTATCCTGGTTGTGGGGACCTGAAGATTCATTCTCTTTGTAGGAGTTTGTTCCTACGGCAGATTTTTCAACCTCAAGTAGGTTCCCACTTGAGGGACAGGCTCTCTGTCTATCCACTAGAAGAGTCATACTGGACTTTTTTTTATATTTTTAATTCTCACATTATTCCCATGAGTGACACATGGGTCCAAAAGTCCACCCTACGTTTTCTGGCATGTTGGGTAACAATCTTTTACAAACAGAGTTCCAAAGCCTGTAGGAGATTGTTTGCAACCTCATAATGCAGAAGCCATTCACACCTTGGTACAATTAAAACCTTGAATTGTGGGTTGATGTTCGAAGTTTTCCTTCTCCTAACAGTAGACAGAGATGCAATTCGACTTCAAAGAGAAAGATGCTCGTAAAAAAAAGAAACTTGGAAGAAACAGCCACTCAACAAAACAAAACATGACTACGCTTAGACTATTATGTTAAAAAAAAGAGAGAGAGAAATATAAAGATGGAAATTTTTTTCTTTCCCCTTCTTCTCCTTTTTTTAATCTTGATCAGATGAGTTTTTAATTAATCAAAAAAAATTTTTGTTGCTACCATCACTAGTCCTTGTAATGAAAGTAATTGTCAAAAAACAAAGTTAATGGAAAACAAAAAGTTAACATTCATTTAATAAAGTTTATCACTGCTGTGAAATTTAAGAATGTTATTGTAAATTGTCATTTTTCATCATATTTCGATTTCTGCTATGGTCGCACTACCAAGTCTGCGGGAAGACCTAAGGCAGGTCATGGTGTGTTGTTATGGCTACATTTCATGTTTTTTCTATCTCCCCTAACATCCCTAGTGTTATATAAATAAAGTTCTCCTTACTGTGTGGGCTGTATTTAACAAGACAATTTTTTGTATATCTCATAAAATGGGGTTCCGAGAGATTATTGCAATCTGTTGTTTTGTTCCATTTTTTATCATTCCAAGTGCACCTACTATCACATGATTCTTGTTTTCAATTTCCACATTTTTTCTATTTCAATTTCCAGGTCTTTATATTTTGAGTTTTTTGAATTCCTTGTTTGCTATGTTACAATCTGCTGGACAAGCCATATCAAGTTTTTTCTTTCTGGCTTTTAACAATAATGTCCAGCCTATTTGCTTCAATTTTTCTGTCTATGTAGATGGTGTAATCCCATAGAATGGTGACATCTTCTATTTCTGTAACCGGTGCTGGGTGATGTTCATACCAGTGTTTGTTTACATATTTTCTATAGTGTTTGCACATTTTCCAATGTAAATATTGCCCCACTCTATCGTGACGATTTTTATATTCATTTGGGGCAAGTACAGAACATCCTGAGATTAGATGGTCTATTGTTTTTTGGTATTTATCACAGAACCTGCATTTTGAATCAATATTATTATATATAATATTTGCCTGAAAGTTCCTAGGGAACAGACTTTGGTCTTGCTCTGCAAGAATAAAGCCTTCAGTCTCAGTAACCATCAATGAATATTAACTTTATAAACAATGAATTTATTGACACGTTCTGGATATTGGCCATACAGAGGTTTGTTTATATGATTGAGGTAAAGGGTTGCATTGTTTGATGAAATTGATGATGACAGGTGATATCTTGTATATGTTTATTATTATTATTATTATTAATTCTATCTATTCTTCTTCCTATTATTATTATTCTTATTATTATTGCTATAACAACACAGGAAAAGACATTCTAACTTAATACAGCTTGGAAACAGATATTATGAACAGCAAAAATATTAAACACTTTATTTATTAGATTGTTCATTTAAAATAATTTCATATTCATAAGATTATAAAAATATATGAACCACCTATTATTTAAATACAGTATAATATTATTTACCAAATCATAAAAATATCACTATGAAAACAAAGTTTTTATTCATGCATTCATAGACATATCTATGAAAAAAAGAAAAAAATTAAACATATAACGAGAAACAGTAATTATAAATTGTGAATAAAAAGCATTTTCCTGATATTAATTTGACTTTCACATAAATCCCCTGAAATTGCATGAGGGCTGAGAAAAAGATGTAAAAATCTAACAATAGCTTTTTAAAACAATAAATATTGACAAGGAAGTAATACATTAATAGTGGAGACAAGAACCCTCTTTTTGACACACTGCTTTTTTGCATGTACATTTGTTAAACTTTGCCAAAAATATTAATTTTTTTTCTCATATTTTCTGAGATTTTTTATATTTGAAATAATAAATAACTGAAAATTCAAAATAAAAAAGATTGAGTTGCAAAGATAAATTTTCAAAATATAAACTTAGTTTTAAAAAACATTTTCAATTGTTATCTTTTTCTTTAGTGCAAAAGAAAATGGAGAAATCTCCACAGAGCCATTGACAAGAGTGAGTTTTTTAAATTTCTTTTTAATATCTTGGATCTTATTAAAAGAAGATATGTATGAAGTAAACAGTTGGGAATTAAATGAAAATGTTGCTTCTTTTTTTTTTTTCTTTTTCCAAAGTTTTTGAGCTTTTGGTATGTTCTTTTCCACAACTGAAATTAAATTATTAGACTTACAAAAATTACATAAAGAAATAAACATGAAAATTAATATCTTCTTCTATGTGCCTTTTCCTTTCAGGATGTAGGTGATCGTGGCCTTCCACATCTCCCTATCTCTGGTGGCTCTTAGCACACTTTCTCCTGTAACACCACACAACCCCCATTCTGTCATCCACCTGCTCAGGCCCTTCAAATATGTTATCCATTGCTTTCCTCTGTCTCTTCCCCCCCTCCTTCCTCATTGCATGTCCCAGAAACTTTAGTTATCTCTTCCTGATGCTCAATATTAATTTTCTTTTCACTTTCATCCTTTCCAAAACCTCATCATTGCTTACATGCTTGGTCCATGATATTTGCAGCATCCTTCTGTTGAACCACATTTCAGTTGTTTCAAGTTTTTTTCCTTCATCTTTGATGATATTGTCAAAATTAATATAAAGAATCCAAAAGAATTTTTTAAAATTTGTCCCAAATAATTGTTATAAAGTTTGTGGATGTTAGTCTTAAAATTAAATGACTCTCTCATAAAAATCCCACCATCTCATACATGATCTGCTTATGATACATATTCTACATATCTATATTATCTTTGTTTTTATTTTAAAATTTTAGTGAGGGACATTTGATTAGTATATTCTTTGGTATATGAGCCACCATAATAAATTTAGTGCTAGGAATGAAATATAAATTCTGTGATTGGTTTTAAGAATGATTGTTTTTATAAAACCATATAAATATCAAGTAATCCAGATTAGAACATTTATACTAGATTGACTGTTATTCTGAAAATTTTTCTTTCTCATTATTAAACACTGATTTAATCTAACTAGTATCCTCATCTTTATTATTACAATCATGTTTCAGTGATTGCACATTATGTACACATTATGATTATAAAAAAACAAAATGAGGACACCAATAAAAATACAGTTCTCATCTCACAAGTTAAAATCCTTATGAGAAAATGTATTATTGTTTGCTTTCAAACTATCATATATTTATTCTATTTACTGATGCATAAACTCTCCGACATTCTCTCACATACACTGACACTCTTATACACACTACCGAATAATAAAATTAGGAAATCAGCAAATGCTTTGATTTTCTTAAAATGTGAAAATTTGGCATTTTCAAATTCTTAACATTTGGTTTCTCCACCACTGAAAAGATTATTTCTTGTTCTCTGACCTCCAAGTTTCTTCTTTTTTATTATTATTTAGGGGTTAGTCATCACAGTACTGCAATGGAGAAACATAATTATATTCTTATCTTGTAGAAAAATATTTGTGAAAATGACTGAAATAAAATTCCAGGATTGTAAAAAGTAATTCGTTATTACAAAATTTGAATTCTGCTTTTGATTTTTTTTTTTTATTTTGCTTAGCAAACACTAAACTTTGTTTTATTTCTCCCTGCCAGATTATCCGCCATAAAATTCCATCTTTCCTTTGGGTGGCGATAGTTGTTGAAGTGTTTATAATGATAAGCATTACTGTCTCTTTTATGACAATGGGTACAGCCTTGCATCATATGAGTAAGTAATCAACAAAGCTTGTTCAAATTTTCACATCTATACTTGCCTCTTTATTTATAGTTACTGTTCCCCAATGTCAAGCAGTAGCAAATATTGTTTGACTTTTATACAAATTAAAATGGCTTCATTTTTGCTGCTGACTTTTAACTTTTCTTTCTATATTTTCATTCCTTTTTGTTAATTTTTCTTTGTCTTTTTCCTTATCAAATTGCGTTTCATTTTTATCATTCTTTTTCTCATTATTTTCCTTTATTTTTATTTATTTTGTTCAGTTTGTGGAATTGTTGAATCCAATTTACCATCTTGTTTTTCATCAAAATATAAAGAACAATCCCCCAAAATTGTGGATATTGGGAAAAAGTAAGTTGATTTTCTTTCATTTTTAAATCTCTCAAGAAGATTGCTTCAAAGACCCAAATTCATGTAAGCAGTGTTAAATAAAGTTTAAAATTCTGATTCTATTAAAGAACTAGCAGTATATCCCGACATTTCTCCGGTGTAATGAAAGCTTTAAAACTAATCCATGGTCCTGGAGCTCAGACTCTTTGAACATTGGCATGAAAGACTAAAAGGCAATAGTTGTTTCCAGTTTAAGGCAAAACTGTAGACTGAAAAAAAAAAAAATGAATGGATGTAAGTCAAATTTTGATTTCCTGGTATCGATATCAAATAAGTTTTTTCATCATAAACTGAATTTTGAAGGCTAAATAAGTCCTCTGAATAAATGGTATCATGGTTGAGACTAAGAACTACAATTATATCTACTTAGAGCTAAACCCGAAGCAAAAACTAAAGTAAAAGGGCTGAAAAAATACAGACATACAGGCAGATAAACAGACACACACACAAACATCTTGCCTTTTATATATATATATATATATAGGAAAGAATATTAATAAAAAGTTTTGAATTTAAAAATGTACTTTTTTTTAACAGTATTTGTTTATTTTTATTATATTTTATATTTCAGACCGTCCTCGGTCCTTCATCAGAAACAAGTGATTTTTAAATTTGAATTAGAAACGTATTTCACGATAGCGTCCGAATATTTTTTGTTTACATCACATGGTGTGTTTGTTCACAACATGCAGCACGTCCATAGAGAAAGTCTGTTTGTTTTAGATAAAAATTTCTTGGAATATCTGAAAAAAATTTTTACCTATTGAAATATTTGTAAAGATTCAACACACCTAAGTCCCTATTTAACCCTAGCTTGTGTGTATTTAATTTTAAAATCCAGTATTTTTCTTTCTTTCTGCGTGTGTATGTAGAACTAAAATTGGAGTCTATTAGTAAACATTTGCAATTTTCTAAAGTATGATCAGGTTGATTAAAATGGGCTGCAATTGGGGAGTATACATTTTTTTGTCGTATATTTAGTTTGTGATTATTGAAGCGAAATCTAAAGCTATTACCGGATTCGCCGATATATCCACTGTTGGGGCAAATTGAGCAGAAGATAAAGTATATGATGTTTTTGCTGTCACAAGTAAGGTTTGGCGGGTGTAATTTTATTTTGGTGTTGGGTACAGAGAATGTTTTGTCTGTTATTAAATGTTTACAAATTAAACAGCGAGGCTTTCCACATTTTAAATTCCCTGATAGGTTTGTATTATTTAAATATTTGTTAGAAGTGAGGATAGTTGATAGGTTGGGTGTTTGTTTCTTTGCATTTATGGGTGGTTTATCGAAAATGTCTTTGATGTTTTTGTTTGATTGGAGGTTCCTGTAATCATTTTTTAAATTTTTGATAAGTGTGTAGGAATATTGATTATGGTTAAAAACCATGGGAATTCGGTTGTTATCTTTTCGTTTTTTGTATGTGAGAAGTGTGCTACGATCTATGTGGATGATTTTATGTAGTGCTTCCTTTATTATTTTTATTGGATATTTACATTTTAGAAACTGTTTTGTTAGGTTGTTAATGTTGTTTAGAAAATCTGGATGGTCTGAGCAAATGCGTTTTATTCTAATAAATGAGCTGTATACGATAGATTTTTTTAATTTGAGGGGATGACAGCTGTTAAAGTGTAGGAATTTATGTTTAAGTAAAATTCAACAACAAACACTATTTACAGATTAGTGGCACAGCAATGGGCACGAAAATGGCACCTAGTTATGCCAATATCTTTATGCATATTTTAGAAAAAAAGATACTAGACAGTTCACAATACAAACCATCACATTATTTTAGATACATTGATGATATTTTCTTAATATGGACTCATGGATTAGAAAAATTAAAAAACTTCTTTACTTTCTGCAACAACTTCCACAATACAATCAAATTTACCATGGAGTACTCATACACATCCGTCCCTTTCTTAGATGTCATGGTAAAATTAAATAAACATACACTTTCCACCAGTCTATACAACAAACCCACAAACCAACATAAATTCCTACACTTTAACAGCTGTCATCCCCTCAAATTAAAAAAATCTATCGTATACAGCTCATTTATTAGAATAAAACGCATTTGCTCAGACCATCCAGATTTTCTAAACAACATTAACAACCTAACAAAACAGTTTCTAAAATGTAAATATCCAATAAAAATAATAAAGGAAGCACTACATAAAATCATCCACATAGATCGTAGCACACTTCTCACATACAAAAAACGAAAAGATAACAACCGAATTCCCATGGTTTTTAACCATAATCAATATTCCTACACACTTATCAAAAATTTAAAAAATGATTACAGGAACCTCCAATCAAACAAAAACATCAAAGACATTTTCGATAAACCACCCATAAATGCAAAGAAACAAACACCCAACCTATCAACTATCCTCACTTCTAACAAATATTTAAATAATACAAACCTATCAGGGAATTTAAAATGTGGAAAGCCTCGCTGTTTAATTTGTAAACATTTAATAACAGACAAAACATTCTCTGTACCCAACACCAAAATAAAATTACACCCGCCAAACCTTACTTGTGACAGCAAAAACATCATATACTTTATCTTCTGCTCAATTTGCCCCAACAGTGGATATATCGGCGAATCCGGTAATAGCTTTAGATTTCGCTTCAATAATCACAAACTAAATATACGACAAAAAAATGTATACTCCCCAATTGCAGCCCATTTTAATCAACCTGATCATACTTTAGAAAATTGCAAATGTTTACTAATAGACTCCAATTTGTGGGGGATTTGGTATTTGCTGGGTTGTATGTGCTTCCGTATTTTATGGGTCTGGCTCTCCAGATTATTTCCCCCACAAATACAACACTCTGTTTTACAATCGCGCAAAATGAAAGGAATAATTCACAACGGACATTAAACAACAAACAATTTATTATGTGAAAAATAAAATGGTACGTGTAAACAAATAAAATACATGATGCGAAAATTGCCTTTTGGGAAATAAAACTTGGTAAGAAGTTAAATTTGTTCAAAGATGTGTATAAGTTTACATTAGCAGAGTCCGTAAATAAGTCTTTCCTACTTACATTTAGTTCATTTCAGGTGGCGACAGTGTGTCGCGTTGCTGAAAGAAAGTTCGTCGGTTTTTTCTTTTTAAGGTCCTCGGAGCTAGGTCATGAACTTTGGCGTGGAAGAAATGACTTGGCCGGACAAAGTATCGGTGGCATGCGGACTTAATGGCTAGCTTGGTGACTGACCTTTTTTTTCTAACTGTGTGTATTATATACATTAATAGGGGATCAACGAATCTTCCTAACATTAGGGTGTGAAAACATTTATTGACCAATCAGATTTATTATTTTACTATTTTGTTTTGGGGCCTAAATATTTTTGTGTTAATTTACTTCCGATCCTATTTTTCTAGAATGTTCTTATTCTAAGTTTTTAGCTGATTGGTTGAGAAATATAAAAATGTAATCTAAATTCTACTGCCGTTTTGATCCAATTTTTCTAGAATGTTTTAGTGTTTTCCTGTTGCTTATTTTAATAGAAAAAAAAATTTGTATCCCATATACCCCCCCACAGATTGATAAATATGGAAGTATTTATTAATATGTAATATAAGTTTTAAGATGTTTCGGCCAATGTACCTTTCTTCCAGCTTTTGTGGTGGTGTTTGTCGGTGTATTTGTCGGCGTGGAGGTTGGTTTGGACAATGTGGTATTTTGTGTACTTGTAGAGTGTTCAGTCGTACTTTCCTTTATTGGTAAGTCTAAGTACGCTGGTTTTAGTCTGTCTATGGAGACAGTATCAAATTTGCCTTTTATGGCGAGTTTAAAATATTTGTGGTGTCTTTCAACTACCTGGAAAGGTCCGGAGTAGGTAGGACACAAAGGTTTTTTGACTGCATCATTTCGAATAAAAACGTATTTGCAGTCGTGAAGGTCTTTTGGTGTGTAAAGTTCTTTAGTTTGTGTTCTTGTGGGTGTGTAAACTAAATCGTTCATTTTGTGTTTAAAATCTTTTACAAAAGTTGTAGTTGGTTGTAAGGAAGTGTTTTTTTCACAAAATTGACCTGGAAGTGTTAAAGATGTTCCAAAAACCATTTCGGAAGCTGTACATCCCAAGTCTTCTTTGATAACATTCCTTATTGACAATAAAACAAGAGGCAAATTTTCAAACCATGTTCTGGAGTTGTTGTTAGCTGTTAAAGCTGTTTTAAGTTGTCTATGGAATCTTTCGATTAATCCATTTGCGCAGGGGTGATATGCTGTTGTTTTTATATGTTTGACTCCCAATAACTTTGTAAATTCATCGAAAAGCGTTGATTGAAATTGGGAGCCTCTGTCTGTTGTTATTACTGAAGGACAACCAAAGACTGCGATCCACTCTCGTAATATGGTTTTAGAGATAGACTCTGCTGATATATCTCTAAGTGGGACGGCCACAGGCCATCTTGTAAATCTGTCAATGATAGTAAGTGTATATTGACAGTCATTTGCTATTGGCAATGGTCCGACAATATCGTAGGTTTGTGAACCTACCGTCTGGTTTTTTGAATTGTCCTGGAGGAGATTTTGTGTGTCTGTTTGTTTTGCTCCTCTGACAATTCAAGCATGTTTGAGTCCAGTTTTTTATGTCAATGTGCATATTAGGCCAAACAAAACGGTTGCTGATTAATTTTGCGGTTGCTCGGCGTCCAGGGTGTGAAAGGTTGTGGAAATGTGTAAATAACCTTTTTCTTAGTGATGGTGGTATATACAGTCTAGAGTGACCAGTTTTGACATCGCAAAGTATTGTTTTTGTTCCAAATGGAACAGGCTGTTCCTTCAGCTGTAGGGAAGTGTCGTTTAGTTTTTCTAATGTGGCATCTTTTTTTTGTTCATCTGCAATGAGCTCGAAGGTGAGGTCTACCGACTCAATAGATTGTATTGTAGAGCGTGAAAGTGTATCTGCCACAATATTGTCTGAACCTTTTATGTATCGGATATCCGAGGTAAATTGTGATATATAGTCCAGTTGTCGAGTATCTCTGGGCGTATATTTCTCGGTATTTACATGTAAGGCATAAGTAAGTGGTTTGTGGTCAGTGAAAACGGTGAAATCTCGTCCTTCGAGTAAGTGACGAAAGTGCCTTATGGACAAGTAAATTGCCAGTAACTCCCTTGAGAAGGTGTTGTATTTTCGTTATGCAGTGTTCAATTTCACTGAGAAAAAGGATATTGGTTTTTCCAAGCCATTTTGTTTTTGTTGTAGGACTGCTCCGATTGAGTCTCCTGACGCGTCTGTTGTTAGTGAAAGTGTTGTAGTGTTGTCATTAGAAATGTAGGAGAGCTTGGTAAAATCTGCTAATGCTTTTTTAGCATTGTGAAAAGCAGTTAAAGCTTCTCCTTCAATTTGAATTTTTGCATTTTTATTTTTTTGTTGCTGCAACATGTTTGTTAGCGGGGTTAATATTCTGGAACAACGTGGAATAAATCTACGGTAGTAATTTATCAAACCGAGAAATCTTCGAAGTTGTCACAGTGATGTTGGTTGTGGGAAATTTTGTATGGCTGTGGCTTTTTCTGGGATAGGTGTGATTCCCTGTTCGTCTATCATGTGGCCTAAAAAGTTCAATTTTGAGACAGCAAAATCACATTTGCTTATGTTGATTTTCAAGCCGAAATGTGCTAGTCTCTCGAAAACTTGTAATAAATGGTCTTTATGTTCCTTGATGTCATTGCTAGCAATGAGGACATCGTCGATATAAGCAAAAGCAAATGGTAACCCTCTCAATACCTCATCAATGAGTCTCTGGAAAGTTTGGGCAACATTACGTAGTCCAAATGGCATTCTGGTGAATTCGAAAAGTCCAAAAGGAGTTGTAATTGCTGTTTTTTCTATGTCTTCTTCGGCTACTGGAATTTGGTAGTAAGCTTTAACCAAATCTAGTTTTGTGAAGATTCTGGTTCCTTGCAAGCCCATGGCGAAATCGTGTAGATGTGGGATTGGATACCTATCGGGAACTGTTTTCGCATTGAGGTTCCTGAAATCCCCACAAGGTCGCCATGCACCTGTTTCTGGCTTCTGGACCATATGTAGCGGTGAGGAGTATGGACTACTAGAAGGACGTATAATGCCTAATTGTAACATGTGCTGAAATTCGTCTTTTGCTACTTTATATTTATCTGGATGCAATCTGCGTGGTGATGCATGTGTGGGTGGTCCAGAGGTTGTGATATAATGTTTGGCTGTGTGACGAACTTCATCAGAATGTTTAAAGGGAGTAGTAAGAGTTGGAAATTTTGTAATCAACTCTTGTAGTCCATTCGCATCTGGTAGTGCTGCACAGATTCCTGTTGACTTGTAGATTGAGGTGATTCCCTTTGCTGTTAGGTCTGTGTTGCAATCGATGAGAGATTGCCTAGCCATGTTCACTGAAACGTTGAAATGGGACAAAAAATCAGCTCCAAGAATCGGTGTTTTTACTTGGGCTATTGTGAAGATCCACGGAAAAGGTCGGTGTAAACCCAAATTGAGCGTCAGTGCTATCTCTCCGTAGGTGTCAATTCTTGATCCATTTGCTGCTTGCAGTGTGAATGAAGATAGTTTGTGTTTTTTTCTGGGATCCGGTGGAATAACGCTGATTTGTGCGCCGGTGTCGACTAAAAATAAATATCCGGTATTTTTGTCTCGGATGTAAAATAGACGACTTTCTTGTTTTATACCAGCAACTAATGTCGTCTTTACTTGCTGCCGGTGTAACCGTTTCCCTGGTTTTGTGTTGAAGTGTGTGAGGTCAAATTGAAGTTGCATGGTTTTATGCACTTCCTTGCTTCACATCCAAATTTGAAATGATACCAACAGGTATCATAGGTGCGTCGCTCTCTAGAAAATGAGCTCGATCTACTTCGACTTCTGCGTCGTGAGGAGGTTCTGTAAGGACGGGAACGTTCGGATGCTTGAAACTTCACCAAACTTTGAACCTGCAGAGTTAGATTTGCCATGCCCTGCAGCAGTTCAGTATACCTGTCTGGCGTGGTTGTTTGTGATGTTGTGTTTCTTGGTGTTGGTGCATTCCTTTGTGTTGCATCATTTGTTGGGTTGTAAGATGTGGCGTAAACGTTCTGGTTTTGGTTATTGTCGTGTATTTTATCAGCTATTTCCGATAATCTATCCAAGTCTAAATCCTCAGGGAGTGACGCGAGTATCTGTGTTGTATGAGTGTGGAGTTTGTCTGTCCATAGTTTTTTTAACACCATTTCGAACATGGTGCTGCTTCCCAACAAAGATTTCATTTTCCTCAAGAGTTGTGAGGGTGTCATATGTCCAAAGGTCAAATTGTTAAATAAATCATGTAATTTTTTTATCCATCTTATAATGGCGCTCTTTAGTGTATCATATGGTTTGTCCTCAGGCATATGGTCTAGCAAATCGACCACTTCTGCCGCCACGTCGGTGGGAAGTTTTTCCACGACGTATGCATACTTTGAGGTTTGCGATGTAATTTTTTTAGCGCTAAAAAGTGCATTTAGCTGAGAAAACCATACTGGTATGTTAGTTGGGTTGTAGCTGGGAATGTTGGCTGATATTGTTGCTGTTGTGGGTTCAATGTCGTTGTTTTCCATCTTTTACGCGTTGTAGTAACTTTTGTGTTGTTTTCTAATATGAGAGCTTTTTTGTGTTACGTGCTTTCACTAGTCGGAAGGTCACCAATTTTGTGGGGGATTTGGTATTTGCTGGGTTGTATGTGCTTCCGTATTTTATGGGTCTGGCTCTCCAGATTATTTCCCCCACAAATACAACACTCTGTTTTACAATCGCGCAAAATGAAAGGAATAATTCACAACGGACATTAAACAACAAACAATTTATTATGTGAAAAATAAAATGGTACGTGTAAACAAATAAAATACATGATGCGAAAATTGCTTTTGGGAAATAAAACTTGGTAAGAAGTTAAATTTGTTCAAAGATGTGTATAAGTTTACATTAGCAGAGTCCGTAAATAAGTCTTTCCTACTTACATTTAGTTCATTTCAGGTGGCGACAGTGTGTCGCGTTGCTGAAAGAAAGTTCGTCGGTTTTTTCTTTTTAAGGTCCTCGGAGCTAGGTCATGAACTTTGGCGTGGAAGAAATGACTTGGCCGGACAAAGTATCGGTGGCATGCGGACTTAATGGCTAGCTTGGTGACTGACCTTTTTTTTCTAACTGTGTGTATTATATACATTAATAGGGGATCAACGAATCTTCCTAACATTAGGGTGTGAAAACATTTATTGACCAATCAGATTTATTATTTTACTATTTTGTTTTGGGGCCTAAATATTTTTGTGTTAATTTACTTCTGATCCTATTTTTCTAGAATGTTCTTATTCTAAGTTTTTAGCTGATTGGTTGAGAAATATAAAAATGTAATCTAAATTCTACTGCCGTTTTGATCCAATTTTTCTAGAATGTTTTATTGTGTTTTCCTGTTGCTTATTTTAATAGAAAAAAAAATAAGTATCCCATAAATTTTAGTTCTACATACACACGCAGAAAGAAAGAAAAATACTGGATTTTAAAATTAAATACACACAAGCTAGGGTTAAATAGGGACTTAGGTGTGTTGAATCTTTACAAATATTTCAATAGGTAAAAATTTTTTTCAGATATTCCAAGAAATTTTTATCTAAAACAAACAGACTTTCTCTACGGACGTGCTGCATATTGTGAACAAACACACCACATGATGTAAACAAAAAATATTTGGACGCTATCGTGAAATACGTTTCTAATTCAAATTTAAAAATCACTTGTTTCTGATGAAGGACCGAGGACGGTCTGAAATATAAAATATAATAAAAATAAACAAATACTGTTAAAAAAAAGTACATTTTTAAATTCAAAACTTTTTATTAATATTCTTTCCTATACATATTAAGACAGTATATACGTGGATGATCATCACTATATATATATATATATATATATATATATATTATCGATTTTCTGCACTATTGTAAAAACTGCAACCTTGAATTTTCTGAATATCGTTTCTTATGTCTTTGTCTATCAGTGTATCAAATTTGATTAAAATCGGACCATCCTTCTATAACCCGATATTTTTGATTATCGATTTTCAAAATTTATTGGGGGTACCTTGCCACAAAACCTAGCTAAGAACACTCGCAGATGCTTATAGTACAACTGTGTAAATTTTCAAGAAAATCAGTTCAGCCATTTCAGAGTCTATAGGTAATGGACACACACACATACACAGACAAAGTTCCATTTATAAATAAGTTTAGAAGTTTAGATTACCTGCTTTTGCACCTCCAACCCCTTCTTGAACATGGTCAGGTTTCATGAGATTTACTTTTATTAAAATTACAAAATTATTAAACATTCAAAAATTCTTAATATTTTGCAATGGTTATTTGTTAATTATATTTTATATTGTAAAAATGGTATCAGAAATCTGAAATTTTGTTTATTTTAATGTCCTCAACATTTTATAACAATGAAATAATAATATGTTGCTTTTAGATTTCACTGAAGATTGATAATATCATTAAAATATTGCAAACTTTTGTTTCTCCTCACCACTTGTAGGCAAAAGGTTAAAAAATTTGCAGAGGACCAATATTAAATGCATAAACACAATTCTTTTTCTTGAAAAGTAATCATTTGTTGTTAAATTTTAGGGTGCTCAGAGAGTAATTACATATTTCACTGCTATGAATTATGAGTCAACCAACCAAAGCAGAACTAAAGTTGAATGATAGGATGTTGTATCAAGAATTAGATTATTATCTATTCTATTTAACAGTGTATTTATAAAACATTTCAGTGTTTAAGCTCATTAAGGATTATAACTTTAAAAAGCTTACTGTATGTATTCCAAAAGGGTAGTACTGATGTAAAGTGGGTCTAAAAACATTTGTACAGTAAAATTTGAACTGAGAAACAGTACCAATAAGAAAATCAGAAGTCCATCTTCTGTAAGTTATTGCTTTATGACTGGTGGAATATGTGTAGGGGCATCGGTTATGCTTGTCAAATTGGCCTTGTGTCAAACACAACTGAAGTCCCCACAATTTAAAATATCAGAATGTTGATAAAATGGTTGGAAGAATAAATGTGTTTTGTTTGTAAAATAAGTGGAATTTTATTAATAGAAATAAATAACAAATTTGTGAGAAGAAAAATAAAATGTTCATAAAGAAATGTAAATATCTAAATGTTCCATAGAAATTAAGAGTTCATAGTTGGTAGTAGCAGAATGTGTGTATGTAAAAAGATTAAAAAGGTTGCTAGTAAAAGTCTGTTTTCTTTTTCTTTTTATGGCCTGAGAAAAAGTGAAAAGGAAAGTCAGGCAATAAAGGAGATTGTACTTATTGAAGTCAATTGAAGTATCTTGTTGTTGTTGTTCTTTTTGATGGTGTGTGGGTAAAGATGAAGAAAGGAAAATTGGAAGGTGATGTAGAAAGAAATGTGATTTAATTAGTGAATTTTAGTCATGTGACTGGCTCCAACAGCATACCTATTTTCTAGGTGTGAAAAAAATTTGACTGGGGTCATAGATCAATTTGCTATTTTCTATCCAATCAGAATCTAGAATCTTAACTTTCACACTGACTTGTGAAATTTGCCTTGGTCTGGGTTTTCCAAAATGTTTTTAGTCATTTTGATCCAATTTTATGGGTGTGCATTTTACTTTTTCATTTGAGCTAGTTGTTAGATAATATAGAATTTGTATCCTATATATGAAAGGTGTTATATTAAGCGTATGGTGGAAGGACAAACAAGAAACAACAGAGTTTTAAGAAATAAATAATTGTATTAATGTAAAAATACAACAAATGGTAAATTGGTGTAAGTATCTTTTGTTGAAAGAAAGAGATAATTAGAATTGTAAAAGTCATCTGCTGAGGTGTAGAGTTGAAGAGGGATGGTGAATTGTGACTTACTGCGGTGAGGCCCTTTGGCGGGTTGTCTTTTGGAAATGGGAGGTAGTGTTCTGATGAGCATTGTGAATCCTGGTGGTTGTGTCATTTGACTGCAGATGATGTCCCTTTAATGGGCTTTTATGTCTTTTTCTTAGGCTCAGATCAGCTTCAATTTTTATTTTGTTTCTTTAGAGGGTAGTGGGGACTATTCAGGGCAAATTTGTGATTGTATTTTTCTTTGAGTGTGTAAGTAAAATGGAAGGTATGTGTGGAGGTGATGCGCAGTTGACAGAATTTTTAGTTCAGTCTTGGATTTTGGAGTGCTCACATCTGGCCAGTGGTAGAAATTTGTGTAACATGAATCAGAAGAAGATCTAGTTTTAGGAAGATTATAACAAAGGTGTCATCTAGCTAACGAGACATGGAACAACTAACACTACAGACATTTGCCAGTAACTTGATTGAGTAAATGAATGAAGGATTACATTGTTCTGATTTGCTAAACAGAAAAGGTGTTATTCTCCAGAATGACAATGCAGGGTACATTCTGCAAAACAAACCTCAGAAAAATCAGATTATTAGGATTGGAGGTTCTGCCATATACTCCACATTTATCAGAAAATTTTATAAGTGACTGAACATGCAAAAACAAAAAAGTTGAAAACAGTTTCTCAAATATTTCTTTAGATTTCTTTAAACATGGGATCAAAATTTTACCTTCCCATTAAAGAGCAGTTGTTGAAAATGAAGGTGATTACAGTTTTGGTTTAAATAAAATTTATTTAAATTTCTTTCATATACTTTCTGGTAAGATGTAATTACTTTCTGAATACCTTAATAATTGTACTAAAATAAATATTTAATCAATTCTTGTAAATTTTTCATTCATTTTCAGATGTGTCTCAAGTTTTCTCTCATTAATACTATTTGGAATAATATTTTTAATTGATTTCCTGAACCCAAAGGTAAGTGACTATGTCTATGAAGAAAAAAATATTTTCATTTTTTATTAAAACTTTGATTCTTGAATCCTAGACTTAGAAGTTTTTTTTTCTTTAAATTAATGGTCATTTAACATGATGGACTGATTTTCCAACTATTGAAATTTTGTGCATCATTAGACTCATCTTAACATAGTAAGACTGAAACTGTTGTCCAATTTCTACTTCATATATTAAAAAAAACAGTTTTATATTTTTTTTTCTTATTCGCTTAAAAAATGTAATTAAAGATTGCATTATTCTATTAAACTAATTTGTGAAATTTTCCATGATTAGTAATAGGATTAAAATGTTTGTGCATTTTAGTAAATTCTTTTAGGTTCTATGATGACAATATTTTCTGTCAGTTTTCATTCTATATTGAAGTTTAAACATTCTGATCAGATTTTGAGAGTTTTTATTTTCTGTTAGAATATTTGAAATTCTAAAAAGAAAAATGTCATTTATGGATCCTAAAATTTTGTTTCAATACAGAAACTTTATCCTAAATATCTTAATTTTGAACTATAACTCTAATTTATATTGATGCAAATTCATTTTTATCTCCCTGAGCATATTTTAATTGTGACAAACAAAGTAATTTATGAAAAGTTTTTAAATTTTAATGCATGAGACTTTTAAAATTTTGTTCACCATTTTTTTTCATACAATTTCATATTTTATAACTTTTGATTTTTTACTTATTATTATTTAAGAAAATAATGCTAAATTTGTTCTATTCTATAAAAATCAGTTAAAAATAATGCAACTTGTGTTGGAAATTTAAAAAGTGACTTTTGTTACATTTTCTTATTAATCAAATCTGAAAAAAAATTTTAAAGAGAAGTAGGATATACATTTTTGGGATTTGTTTCTTACTATTTGAAAGACAGAAAAAAAAAATTAATCAAAAAATTATTTGTTTATTAAGATTCAAAACCTAATTGGGGTGGGTGTTGGGAGAATAACCAAATGTTTAATTTGTTTATTATATGTAAACTATTATTGATTATTATTTTGTAGGCATTTCTTCATGTGATGGAAAAATGTATATCTTTTGTTACAAACATTGTGAATCTTCTGGTTTTTATGATGTTTTTGGCCACAAAAAAAGAAGAAAAGTAAGTATGGAAACAATCCAATTTTTGATCATTTTTCTCTCTAATCTCGTTTAAATATTGAAAATGTAGGGGTAAAGAAGGTGAATATCTCCCTTTGGGTCAGATGGCAGCTACTTAATGATGTCGCTTCATACAGTGACTAAAACAGCAATCAAATTCAGTTACCATGTGACATATTTTCACCAAAGGGAGATAAGCACCTTCAGCATCCTTAAAAAACTGATGAGGTTACTGTTATAAGGAAGGGGCACTGGTGTTATTTGTAATATATCTGACAACAAAACATCTCCCACCAAAATTCCCTGACAGATTCTTTCTTTGAAGACAAATGAAATGTAAATTAACAATTTTGAAACTATTGACTTATTTTACAACAAACTATGTACTTTCTATATACAAATATGCTGAAATGCATTGCAAAATAACACATATAGATAAAAACATCATCCCTACAAAAACATTTTCCTATGAAGGTGTAGGAGAGAAAATGCATGCTTACCTAAGACTTGTGCATAGCCACATTATTAAAACACCTAGTGAGGCATGAATTTGCTCTTAGAGTAATTCGATTATACTGTGTAACATGATTTTTGTCCTTGGGTAGAAACTGTTATTTACTTGCATCAAAAATGTATGAAATGATATTTCAGAAATGCACCTATTCTCATTGGGAAAACTGGTGAATGAGAACATTCTTGTTCATACAAAGTACGAACAAAATGATACGTGATTCAAAAGTATCATTCATCTATTCTAAGATTACATAGTAGGGAACACAAAAAATTTAGAAGTGAGTATTTATTTTTGGTTGAGGGGAGGGTGCCATTTATAATTACAGCATATGACATTGAATACACTGGTTCTCATTCGATCACCAAAATTAAGCAACATTGAGCCTGGTCAGTACTTAGATGGTGACCACTTGGAAATACCAAGCACTGTAAGCGTTCAGTGATGGATGTGCGTTGTGGTGCAGTGGATATCGGCTTGGAAAGAGAAATCGGTGAGCCGAGTTCAAATTCCAGTTGAGTACCCTGCATTCACTTCAGCACTGGTACCCTTGGGAAAGGTATTAATCTGTCACTTTCCTCCAGTTATGGGTTAAATAACAGGATGGGGCCTGGAGGCAACCCATCTAGTGTTGGTGTCACAATAAAAACACCCTTGGTAGCTCTGGCTTCATCAAGTATTCAGCTATTGGACAAGATTATGAATTTCGCTGCATAACTGTGCCAGGGTTCCAAATGCACAGGGAATACTGGAGGGGTGTAGTGAGTTCTATCTTGGCCAATGGCCGCAAGACGACAACGATTTATGATTATACTGTAAATTACTTTCACAAATCCGCTCCCAAATATAGTCTTTCATCATGTTTTGTTATACAGTTCATGGTAGCAGCTTTCAAAGTCCAGTATATTTGAGTGAAAGCACTCACCATGCTCATCTGAGTAAGGTTTTCTTGAATTTATCAAGATGAGCATCAAAGATATGAACTTTGAGGGACATCTTGCAGCCCATTTTGCCATAGTTCTTCACCAGGTTCTCAACAATCTCCATATAGTTTCTGGCCTTGTGATTGCCCCGGAAGCCCCAAACCACTATGACAAAGTTGCTTTTTCTCTCCTCCTGAATTTCTTGGGGAATTCATTGCCATCTATGATCTTCTTTATTTGTGGTTCAACAAGGACACCGGCCTTGAATTTTAATGCATACAGCTTAGAGAAGAAGCCTTGAAGGCCCAATTTTAAGTGCAGTGGAGGAAACAATACTTTCCAGAAGTCCAATATTGGCTCTCATTTGATGATGTTCCTCCCCACACTAAATACAGCTCGCTGTGGCCAGTTTTGTATGTGGTAGTGTGCTGCAGTGTTTCTGCTGTACCAAGGTAAAGATAACACAGAAATTTGGTAAAGCTACCTTGGAGATTTGCCAGAAGGCTACCATTTTGAAGTCTTTAATAGCCCCCCCCCCCAAACAATGATGTAAGTTTTTGTTTTTTAAATAAAAATTTGGGTGGATTTATTATGCTAAAAATATTTTCCACCCTTCTTTGGGATTTGCTTCTCATCAGATAATTGATTTTCTATACCCAATAAAATCCCACTAAAGTCAATTCTAACCTTGACAATAAAATATTTGTCATCTTTTCCAATTCTCACATGATTTTTACAAATTGTTTTTTGCAGCAAATTGAAGATTCCTCTTCCCTTACCCAACATGGTGTTGCCTTTCACCTTTCTTCTTCCGTTATATTTTGGATTTGCCATTGGCTATGATATTTATTACTCAGTGATGTCTTCCTTGCATCATGAAAAACACAAGTCACATCTACCTGGACTTCGACGACATTTACATCACAATTCATCTCTTTTGAATGTTACTTCATTTCTTCATGTTAATACATCATAATGAACATGTCTTATAAGAAAAGGACAAACAATGCCCTTTTTATGTTATTATATATGGAAGTGTATTTAACTTGCTGGGAACATTGGTTCTTGTTTCTTAATTGAAATATTTATTTATTTATGAATTAAAAAAATGAAGACCATTTGCTAATATGTTTTGGAAGCAGAAACTATTGCGTATTAGAAAGGATTTTTGAAAATCAGTGTAAAATTGTTGAGGAATTTAAGCAAGAACATATTCAAGGTCCTAATATCATTATTATTATTATTAAACAAAGACATGTTTGAAGAATTGAAAAATATCAAGTTTAATGCTATTTTTAAGTGTGAAACTTTTTAAAAAAGGTTTTTATTTTTATTTTTGCCACTGTTAGATTATTTTTCTGATGGAAGCTCAAAAAGGAAATAATTCTAAATTACCTTCTTTGACTGACTACTATCAGAAAAGTAATGATATTAATCTAATATCAATTTGATATATATTGTTCTTAATCAGTCAGTTTGTTTTGTTTTTCAATACATCGATACAGATATATTTTTGTGAGCTTGTGTTTTCATGTTTATTTATTATTTATATTTATTTTTAATCTGGCAATAGCATTTTTAATAATTTTTTAAAACATTTGCATGATATTCAAATGTGTCTATAATTTTTATAACAATTATGCCTGAAATAAACCAAAGTAAAAACCATAAACATTATCAATTAACTGTTTATAAATTTACCCCAATTTTTCTTTTTTTTCTTTTTATCTGTTTATTTTGTTTGTAGAAATTTTGTTTTGTTAATAAATTCAGAATAATTAAAAGATGACTTAACTGGGAGAGAATAAATATTTTATGAGACCAAACCAAACAGGCAAGAAAACAATAAAAAAAATAGAAGCAATGAAAAAATATCACTTCACTTGTTTTTAATTAATAGCTTTTTTATACTTTTAATGTAATATATAAAATAAGATTATTTGTTCTAAGTTTCATAAAAACACATAGAAAAAATTATTGGTTATATGAATTAGAGTTTTTTTTTTTTTTAATATAAAAAAATACCAATTTCTTGATTATTACACTGCAAGTGTTCTGTATTTCTTTCATGATTTTTTTAAAAATTTTCATGTGCCTTTTAAAATTTAGAGATGACAGTAAAAAACTACAGTTGACAAAATTAGAAATAAAGGAATTCCACATTTACATTATCTGATTATGTTATATAATTGGCGCTGTCTAAATTACTCTCAAGATCTGAAGCATTTAAATGCAGCAGAAATTTCCATCAGTTGCATTTGAGCAATAACATTTCAATGAGAGGAATTCTATTCATTCACAATTAATGGGTTAATTCTATCTATCATAATTACAAACTTATTATTAATAATTTATTAATTATTCCTAAAGAAATCAATTATCAAATCAAATAATTATTATTATCAATTTACAAATTATTCCTAAAAAAATCAAAAAACAATTTTTGTGTCTTCTCACTGGACTTATTCAACCTATACAATGTGGCAATTTTGAGAAAATTAGAAGTTCTACCAAGATTCATTACTGGTGGTCACAATCTTAACAACATAATATATGCAAATGACATAGTACTGATAATAGGCACGGAAAGAATTCCCACAGAAGGTAGTGAAGGAAAGCGAGAAAAAAAGAAAAAAAACATACAAAAAGAATTTTTTTTTTTTAATCATATCACCCCGAGCAAGGCGGTTACGCCACTGATGTGCAGGGGGCTACATAGGAGTGAAAAGATTGGAAAAGAGAAAACCGGAAACCACATCCTAAACAGAAAACAAGGGATGAGCCTCTTCACCTGTTGAATAGACGTGGGTGGAGTGTGAACCGGGCAATAGTTTTAGTCTATCTACTCCAATTGAAAAAAAAAATGCATGGCTATCAACAAAAGGAACAACTCAACACATAAATTACAAATTAGATGTACCAAAATCAAGCAAGTACAACAATTTAAATATATGGAAAATGTTTTGACAGAGGACAGCATGTATGACACTGAAATCTGAAGGTGTATTGGGATAATAAAAGAAGCCTTCCAAAAACTAAGCAAAGTGGTAAGAAGCAAAAAAATCTTGTTAGTAACAAAGAGGACTGAACTGTAATACCAGTACACCTATATGGTAGTGAATGCTGGACACTGTCTGCATAGACGAAGGAAGAACTTCAAGTGATAGAAATATAGTTTTACAGAAAGATGCTGTGAATATCATGGACTGAACATGTGAACAAAGACAAAGTTTTATAGAAAATGGAAACAAATGACACTCATACTTAACATTAGAAAGAGAAAGTTGAAATTTCTAGGGCATAGATGAGTAAAATTTGATCTTCACATGACATTAGTGGCAAGGAAATAGCATATAACCTGTCTAAAGAGCTTGTGTATATGGTTGGCCAAACAGGTTTATAAGTGATAACAAAAGGACAAAATTTATTAGAGGCTTATGAAATATAAAGTTTGCATGTTGGTTGTATGATAGGCATGTGCATTTTTAACATGTAAACAACTGAAGCAGCATACAAAAAATGTTTATATTTGTTACGAGGATGCATTTATATATAAAAATAATATTAATAATTTCTATAAAGTTGTAGTAAGGGATTCATTTGAGTCCTACTTGTTATTACAAAAAGTTTTAATTCATGAAGTAGTCATAAAAATAAGGAAATTAGAAATAGAATGTTTGGAAGATGCTAGAATGTCCGAGAAAATTCAAGTAAAATCTAGAGAATTCTAAAGGATTCTAGAATATGCAAATTAGGTGTTAGCCCCTATAAAATAGGTTTTGGGAAGAGAGTAGTCAGTTGTTAACAGGATTTGCTGACATTATCAACTCCAACCCAATTTGTGGATGTGTGCATCCAGCCGAAAGAATCTCTAAGAAAAGTTGCGACCAACTAAAACCTGAAAGAGAACTTCATGGAACTATATGGGTAAATAACAGGACAGATTGGGTTCTATAGCCTTGGTTGGCAACCGGTCTACCGCAGAAAGCAATGGCAACCTACTGCGGGATAATCTTCTGCCCAGTCAGTCATGTCTCTTTCGAGACATGATCGCCCAAGCGTGTATCACGTATGGCACTTAACTGACTGATGAACACATTAATTTGGAAATTCTTGCCAAAATCAAATAATTGTCAGATTTTAATAAAACTTTCAGGACTAAGTGAATGAAATTATTTCTGTAACCATTATTTTTTAAAACTCTTGGTAAAAATTTGTTTTTATTTTACTCTTTCATTGATCAAACTAATAATTATTCTTCATATCCACATTTGAGGATTTCCGAAAAGTATAGCACTTAAACTTCTTTGCTATCTTAACTGGGTAAAAATATTTGACACCTTCCTTCTACTTCGTAACACTTTGCCTGCCAGTAGTAAACTCTGTTTTTCTTTTTGAACACAAAAGCTGTATATGTGTAAATATTTTTTATTTAATGTTTTGGTAAATTAAATATTTGTTTGTGATTTATCTCTGAGTTTTGTTTAATCAAATTCTTTTTTTTTCTTTTGTTACACTTAACACATAACATAGACCGTTTATTCATTTTAATAGTGGAAACTGTAGGGAAACAATCTCTCTCTTATGGTATGTGTTTTCTTTTTCTGGTCCACAAATTAGTTAGGGTAAGTAACGATAAGAATAAGAGTGGTCGAGTTTAAGTCAGCTTTGTGCTGAGTTGGAACGACCAACATAAAATTTGTATTACTTCATTGGTAGTTATAATGGTTAAGCTCTGAGTTGGAACATCCAAAATAAAACTTATTCTACTTCATCAGTAGAGTTTCGATAAAACACATACAAATACTATGAGTTGGAAAGTGAATTAGTTGTCCAGCAAAAAGATATATTTCCCAGTAGGGATGTCTTCATCCACGTCTGATATATCTTGGAGTAAGAGGAGGAAAATAGTAAAAGTAAGGAAATGTTTGTATTTTTATAGACTTAAATAGTGCCACCTAACGAATGTTTGGCAAAGCCAAATGGGATAATAACATTTCTGGTACCTTTATGACTAGCACCATGAAAAAGATGTATTTCTTTTTTCTTATTTTTATTTTATTTATTGATTTTATTTCATTTTCTCACAATCTACAAAGGACAGGAAATTGTGGAGATCCCTGATCTCCACAATAATACAGTAAGTAAAAGAAGAAAACACTTCAAAATTAATTAAAAATAAATAAACTATTATAAAAGGCTAGCCTGTCCTTGTATAAAGTTTGAGTTTATTCAGATTTTCTTGCTTGCATTTACAAGTGACTCATCAAAACCAAAATGAGCAAAAGCTATTGATAAGTTTTACAGAATAAATATCTCAAGATTTATAACTGTAAAACCATAGCAGATATGACAGCAATATTCAATGCACAGACAAATAGTAGATTTATAAAAAAGTACAAGATAAATTCCAAAAAAACTTCAAATACACAAAAAAATTAAAATTATTTAAAAATAGGATGGCTTGATTTATATTAAACTTTTCAATTTTTGATTAGTAAATATAGTTTTTACTTAATAACTTCACAACATAATGTCTAAAAGTCTTTGAAATATTTTAAGAATATTTTTAAAATTATATAAATTATTATAATTAAAAAAAAGTAAACAGTTCTTTTAAAATTTCATTATTTATTGAAAAAAAACTATTGGGAGCAGATTTTCGGAAAGAGGGGCTAAATGGTTGTAAAAAAAATAATAAATGATTTATATTCCACAATGAGCCCTGCATTTAACTAATAAAACCAAATTTGCCCGCAAGTAAATGCAATGAATTCAGCTGGAATTCGAACTCGGCTCCCCGAGTTCTCATTCCAAGCCGATATCCAATGCACCACAACGCACACCAGACCTAAATTATGTAATATTACATTTTCTATTGTAAACTCTCGTATCGATTTGGCTACCAACTATGGAAAATAAAAACAAAATTTTTACTGAAATTTCAAACTTGTTAGAAAGAATTAAAAATTTCAATTAATTAAAAAATACTTCGATCTTTCTTCTTAATAATAACAAACATTTTGATGGAAAAAGTTCGTTTTTATTCAGTTTGGGGCATTTTTGCTTTATACTTCCTACATTGAAGGCAAAGTAAACGGTTTTATTGTATGCTTCAATTCAGCCTTCATCTTGGTTTTGTTGCTAATCTGATGAACATGTACAATATGGTGAAACTAAATATGCAGAAAGATGAAAGTTGCTTAAATTTTGTTATAAACTGCGATGAACCACAAATTCTGATGATCTATGCATACAAAGTGTCATAGATCCCTACTTAGTATGGATCGGATATTCTACAACGACAATCTTTTATCCTTGAACTTTAATGTTTCACTAAAGTGCTAGGGTTCTCTCCCTTACATTGAAAGCTTGTCGGCAGAATAGACAAAGATAAAAAAAAAAACAAAATAATGTTTCCGGAAACCTGAGAATTTCATTGTGAGAAAGGTCAGGAGCTATGTTGAACATAAACCCATGGTATCCATTTCTTTTGATTCTGTGTAGGCTAGACTGATGTACTTTGTTGCCCATTAGCTCAATGAACACATTCTGTATCTTACCAGACAAAAATGTTGCAGAATGTATATGTGACTTGATATAATCCAAGTGACACTGCAACAGAGTAATAATCCCTTTAATTTAATGTTAAGTTACTTAGCAAGCAACTTAACATTAAATTACTGGGATTATTACTTGATGCAATGATTTCTCTGAGTCCAAAAAATGCCAGATGTTGAGCCACCTAAAATTTGATAAAATCAACAAAATGCATAAGCAGAAACTTCCATAATTGCTTCTGATCTTCAAAGTCTTTTCATGTAAGAAATAGGGCACAGGGATAAGTGCTCTGTTAATGTTCAGGCATTTTTCATTGCATTTTTTCCATTTTCGAAATTCACTTGAATTTTTGAATACCATGCTTTGATTGACTGGGGCTGTTGAAAACAAACAGTAAAAACAATACAAAGCATAACTTTTAATAGAATACAAGAACCAATTACGCAGAATCATAGATCCATTCTGTAGTAATTCGTGAAGGTGTCTTTGTTCTGAAAAGCTTTAGTGCCAACCTTCACTTTTGTTACTGATATAAGCCAACAATAAATACCCACCCCTTCCCATATCACACACAAGCTAGCAACAGACACACACCCACCTCTGATATCAGATATAAGCCATATGTGCGTAGGCGAAAACAACAGAAGCAGCAGATAAAAGAAGCAAAGCAATTGGCTGAGGATAACCAATCAGCAAGCTGGAAATTTTAGCGCCACAAGGTAGACTGAAAAAATAGTCAGTAGCCGGCCGAATCTTGTTAAGTCAGACTAATTGCGACTCTAAGAAATGAGATAAGACTGCGCATTCTCTGAGGCAGAAAACAAGTCATATCGTTCCAGTTTCCGAGAATGTAAGAAAGATAGTCTATCGCAGAATATAGCCATTGCACTCAAGGATTACTGAAGAAAGAAGAAAGCCTGATACCAAAAAGATATAATTCGCAACTATCAGAGAAAAAGAAGACGAGAACCGAAGCTGTTCATTAAAGTATAAAGAAAAGAGAAAAGAAGAGAGAGAAGAGAAAAGAAGAGACTATAAAATAAATCATTACACCCCTCCCCGCCGCATTTTAGCATTAGCCTACAATCACCACAAAAATATTATGTTCATGCAAACACCTTTAGGTGGCTCAACATCTGGCATTAACAATGAATCTGTTGCGGGGTCATTGGAGGAAGTCAACCCTGCAAACTTGATAGCTGATCGATGGCTGATCAACTGCTGGAAAGCAGGATCAATGCCAGAAGCGGGTATTGCGACTTTGATGGCTGATGCGATTGCCAGGAGGCAGGATCAGGGCCGAAAGTGCGGGGTGTTATGCTTAGACAACTCCAAAAATTCTGGACGAAGCAAAGCGAACGTATTCAGTCGACTACTCCCAGATTGATCAGAGTAGAAAAGTGCTAAATAATAATTGTTCCCCATGTCGTTTGGTGTTTTGGGGAGCGCAGCTTAATTCGATGCGTATTACGACAGTTTTAGGCTCAGGCGTATTTGCTAAATTGTTTTGTGTCGCACATGTAGTCGGATTTTCTTTACGGCAGGTCTTAAAAAATCCGCCATTGTTTGTGAAGGTCAGAGAAAGGCTACTTGCTGCTGCTGTTATGGTCGTTTTAAGGTCAGGAGACGGCTAATAGCTGCTGCTGCTGTTATAGTAGTTTCTTTTTAGAAGCGGCTGTTTGTGGCTGCGACAAGGCCCTTCCCCTAGAATATTGATCATATCAATAGAAATAGTATCTATGAGGATTCTTAGGGAAAGTGACTCCTCCAGATCTGGTCTGCTGCACAGGAGTTGCTGGGCGTCATCTGAAGTTTGTGGTGCTGTGTGTGCCGGTTGTGCTGGAGTGGCTGCGTTGGGAGTCTGCTGACTCAGGTTTGTGTCATGCTGTCATTTCTCCATGAAGGCGGGCTTGGTCCGATCAATGGTGACGGTGTCTGTCGTATTGGCACACTTGTTAGGTGTTTGTTGGTGCACTGAAGAACCTGAAATGGACCTTGATATGCCAGTGTGAGTGGTCGTCTCACGGCGTCATTACGTACGAAAACGAATTGGCAATCCTGTAAATGTTACGGGATGTACGAACCTGTCGGTTGTTGTCGCAGAGGTATGTATTTGAGTTGAGCCATCTTGTGGCGGAGTTCCTCTATAAAAGGAGTAACTGGTTTTGACTGGGTGTCGAGGGAGTCACTGAAGTATTTGCCGAGCAGCGCGAGAGGCATGCTGAAAACCAGTTTGGTGGGTGAGCTGTATAATAGCGGCGGTTGTTATGTCCGGAGAGTCGCTCTTGACCTGCTCCATCATTGCTTAGCTGTATCACATCGAGGTCACCACTTGTTGCAGGGTCGTTGGAGAAAGTCGACCCTGCAAACTTGAATTCTTGATAAGTGTGAAACAGCCAAGACAATGAGGAGACAAAGGCAAAGGTAAAAACAATAACAACCTTGGTTTTTATTTATGTAATTTGGTACAGTATGTAGTTCAGGTTCGCTCCAGGTCCGAAAGGTAGTAGCCTCTATGGAGTTGGTGCGATGAGGGTTGAGACTATGTCCAGTCCCGGGTCGAGATGAGGTGTTCGCAGCAGTAGCTGGTCAGCTGGAGATGCTGGATGAGTCGCCTGGCTGATTTGGGACATTCCGTCTTTGGGTCTAGGTTGAAATGGCTAGCGTGGAAGCGAGCTTCTGCCAGTGGAAGATACTTGATGAGAGGCGGAGTCCCTAAAAATCTAAAACTGCTGTAGCCAAAGAAGTGTTCATTGATTTTATTAAAATTCATAAAAAAGACACCAAGAGTGTTACAAAAGAGATTACCTCAAAATTAGAATGAGATGGTCTTGATTTGAATGACTCTTGTGAAGAGATGTATGACAATCTTGCAGTATTAGATATTAAAAGCTTCATTGACTCTGATGAAGACATGGTAGAAAAAAGCAAAGTAGCTGCTGCAGCATATGAGGGTGATTTTGATTGAATATAGCTTTGTCATGAAATTAAAGACTGCCAAATGTTAATGCAAAAAAGAAAACACAATGTCTTCGTTAAATCAAAACCCTCAATCAAACTTTTCAACTTCACAATATCTTAAGGCAATGATATGTTTTCCAATTTACAAATAACATTGCAGATACTTGTCTCTCTCTGTGGTGTTCTGTGAATGTTGTTCTAGCAAACTAAAATTAATAAAAGTCTATCTCCCAAGCAAAATGGGTCAGGAATGCCTTATTAAAGATCAAAAATGAACAATTTGGTTATACAAATGTGTTACTAAAAAGTTTTGACCACCAATTGTGACTGTATGTCATGGATTTACGAATTCATACAAATGAAATGACTTACTCTATTCTTGACATTTTTTGTCAATGCATAGTGCTTGCCAGTAGTGGTGGATCAAACAAAAATGTATTTGAATTGTATTTAAATACTTTTTCAGAGCATTTGTATTTATGTGAAAAAGCATTTAGATTTAGATTTTTGGCTCATTTCACAGGTATTTGTTTTTGTATGTTCAGAATCTGGAATAAAATTACTTGTATTTATATTTGTATTTCCAATTATATCACATCAATACACATGAGAAGTATTTGTGTTTGAATTTCTTAAAAATTATTATTTGATCCATCCTGGCTTGTTAGCCACTGGTTGTAGTAGGGAGCGCCGAGTCAACCTCTTGCAAGGGACTAAAAGCTTGGCACGTCACTGGTGGTGACTAACACCTTTACCAGACATATGAGTTGACAACTAGATTTGTTTCAATCTCAGAATCTCATAAAAAGAATCATGATTGACATACAAACATGTCTGTAGCTGGTTTAAGAACATTATTCTTAGACGTGTTTATTCGTTCATGTCTGAAAAAGGCACTTTTGATAAAAACGTGTATACATGTTTACACCGAGGAAGGGGTTAATAGTTACAGTATTTACATTATTTGGACTATTGTCCTAATCTTTGTTGCCATTTGTACGACGTTTCGGTCGTTGTACCCTCCGGTCTTCTTCAGGCGCTAGGAATTTTGAACCAAACTCTTTATTACAATCACTGGGATATATCGTTCTCATCCCTTGCATAATAGTGTCTCTTTTGGAAGTCATCTCCCGCTAACCCTGTAAGTTACTTGTTCACCACTACTGTAGCCTGGTATTGAACTCACAATTCTTTGGGTCAAGTCACAGGAACTAACCAATGTCTATATCCACTGGGCCATGTGGGTTAATAGTTGTTTGGACAAAATACAAAACAATTAGTGTACAAGATTTTAAAAAGTTTTATGTACTGCTCTTGGACTAAAACTCAAAAATGAATAAATTACTTTATATTTGCAACTATTCAACCTTGTCTAGGAATATGGAAACAAATTTACAACAATTCTGAAATCATAGTTCAAAATTAGAATATTTCTTGAAAAAAGTTTTATAAAAATCAAAGAGTTTAAAAATCATTTCAGAATGTATTAATTCAAATACCAAATAAAAGACTGGTAGAATATTTTATCATTAAACCTGAAAGAATTAAAATGTAAAATAATTTTAATTCTATTGCAAACAATAGTAAATATCATAACAAATTTGATCTGAATGACAGTCTTGTCTATTTCCTAAAGCAAATAAAAAAGAAAATAGCAAGATTATCTTTAAGACATGAATTAAGAATGAAAAACTGGTTCAATGTCCTTATGTTAAAATGCTTCTAATCTTGTACAAGTGAAAAATGGATCCTTCATGCCGAATAAATTTTTGTAATTTTTTTATCTAAAGAAAATATACTTTACATTATATAATATTCCGTAATTACATTATATGCTGTAAAACTTTCAACTCACCAAAATTTGAGAATTTTTGATAACTCGGAATTGTGTGATGAACTTTTCTTGAAGTTCAGCATCAAAAATTTTAAGTCAAAATAATTTTTTTCAAGTTTTATTCACTTACCTTCGGATTCAACATATCAACTAAAAATATTATTCCAAATAGTATTAATGAGAGAAAACTAGAAGCACATCTGAAAATAAATAAAAAATTATAATAAATGATTAAATGATTTAGTAAAATTATTTAACAAAAGGTTATTTTCCAACAAAAGAAATACTGTTTCAACTTTTAAAATTGATTAGTAAAAATAAAAAACCAAAATATTTTAACCCCTTGACCACAGTAAAGTTGAGTTGAAAAAAATGTTTGCAATATTTTCATTTTAATGTCATTATGTAAAACATCAATGAAATTCAAAAGTAATGTGTTATTCTGGTAGTTTTCTATTGCACCAAGACTTTTGATACCCTTTTTATGATTTAAAAATATAACTAACAAATAACCATTCTAATACATCAGCATTTTTAAACATTTAATAGTTTTGTAATTTTAATAAAAGTAAGTCTCATGGCACCAGATCATATCCAAGCAGGAAATATAAAGATGCATAAGAGTGCTCAAAGATATTACCATTTCAAGACTGGAAGTACAAATGTCAAAATTTTTTCTTTACACATATGGAATGCACTCATAAGATATAAAAGTTATTAAAAAAAAATTGCTTTCAATTGATCAACAAGTTTTTCTTTAAAAAGAAGTTAAATGCTTCAAGCATCAGTCAATACAGCCAAAACTTGTGACATACATTCCCAAGCTGAAATATGTTAGCATAAACGTTCTTCATCCACCAAATCTTATTGCTGGAGAACTTAAAAGTTTCCCCTATTGTATATTACAGAACTCTAATCATTTTCACCTTTTCCCACTATTTGGAAAAAGGAATGGATTAATACCTTTTCCGAGAAAATGTAAGATGTGAACATTGAAACTATTAAAAAAAAAAAAAAAAACTTTTACATTCACCATCTTGACAAATAGCATTATTGCATTTTTCTATAAATTAAATGTTTTATTTTTTATCAGACTGAATGGTGCACTTTGAATTTATTTTTGACAGAGATTATATACAAAAGTTTTTCTTTGTTGTTATTACAATATGCACTCAAACATTCAACTGTGATAATCCCATGAAAATCATTTTTAAATGGAATCAGATTTTAATTTAATAGTGTTTACTTGGATGTGAATTTTTTTTAACAATTTCTATGAGAGATTTAAAAATGAAAGGATTTAATAAAAGAAAATCAACTTACTTCTTGCCAATGTTCACAATTTTGGGAGATTATTCTGCATATTTCAATAAAAAACAAGTTGGTAAATTAGATTCAACAAAGCCACAAACTGAAAAAAAGTAAATAAATAAAAATGAAAGAATGAAACACAATTATAAAAGAAAAAAATACATCTGAGAAAAATTAATAAAAAAAATGAAAAATATAAAAAGAAAAGTGAAAAGTCAACAGTAAAAAAGAAGCCATTTTAATGTGCATAAAAGTAAAACAATATTTGCTGCTATTTAAAAATAGAGAACAAATAATGGATGATCATACATTTCTGGTTAATTAACTGAATTAATTAATTAATTACCTAAAATATAAAAATTCATTTTGCTATATTTGTGGATATTGCTTCTAGTTCAACTAAAAACAGTAGCAAAAAAAATTTCATATGTAAATGAAAGGTTGTCATTAATTGCAGAGGTAAAAAGAAAAAGAAGGAATGTACAATGAGTGGAGGGAATGAATTTCAACACAGATATTTTCTTTTATTATTATACAAACTGATAAAGGATTAACAAAAAAGAGAAAAATACACTAATGGAAATACAGTTGAAAAAGAATCATTAGACATTAAACTTAGACTAAGCTGTTAAGGAAATGTGTGCAAGTGTGATATGCGTGGATATGTGTAAAAGTTCCGTTATACTAGGGTAGGAGTTCCCAATCTTTTTGTTCTTTTGTACCCCTTGGCTTTTTAATAAATTCCTCTGTACCCCTAAAAATTGAGGATGAAAAAGAAAAACAATGAAATTGAAAATTTGATATTTTATTATGAAGTTTTTTGAGTAGAGTCAATTACTCATAACATCAGTGAATTAACGCAGGTAATTTATAAAATAGTTTGATCCTTCATATGTATTTTTTGATTGATTGATCATTACTAAGTAAAAATACACAAAAACATGCACCAATAACCAAAACTAAACAATACTAATGAGATGGATGGAATTGATTTTTGCAAAAAGCTAATTTGAGAGAAAAGAGTGGGGTGGGGGGGAGCATGTGTACATGCATGCATATGGTATTGATATGTTATCAAGCAATATATATTTCTTATTTTGGATATTCTTGTTTTTGTTTTTGTTTATTTTTCTTTTATGCATAATAAACTGTTTGGGCAACTCTTACCTTCAACAAACTCACAGCAACAGTGCTGGCAACAAGTAACATTTATTACTAGCTGTTAGTAACTGAGTGACTGATTCAGGCCAGTGTGCAGTGCCACCTGCAACGGTCTCAAATTAGTATACATGTCTCAAACTTGATTTTACAAGTCCAATATAAGTACAGATTATGGAAGTGAGAAGTTTCATAATAGTGAAAATTCACCCCACTTTTGATATAACTTAATTAAAAGCTTTGCTTACTAAAATGAAGAAATTGAAAAACATATTTTGTTCAATCTGGATGGAAATATATATCATGTATTCTACAGTAGTCATTATTATCTCAGAGTCAATGTACCCATGAAGAATACAAATATATCACTGGGGGTACATGAACCCCAGCTTGAGAACCCCTGCTCTAGGGAAAGATGTTGTCTTCCCGTGGAGATGAATCACATGTTGGTGTTGCTACATATCATATGCTTGGCTGGAAAGAGGAATATATGCTCATCCTTTTACAATACTTAAACAGTGTCACTTAACGACATCTTGGCAGATCAAGTAAGGTTAATCCCCACATGATATAAACAAGTGGAAATAATAGTGTTCATGTATATTTGGAATATTCTAGTTCCTAATCATGCTGATTGGTTGTCCATCAGTTTGTCTGGCCATCTGAATCTCATCAAGTCTGCCTGTGTGACTGGTCTATACTCAGTCTATTGGTTCGTTCTAGGAATTTCCAATTGAAATTTCCATGGGGAATATAAATCTCTAACTTTTTATCTGAAGCCATAGACTAACAAGCAACAATGAATGAGAATAAAATTACAAATAGGACATTTTTAACAAAATTTGATAGTTACTTACTGTAATGATACATGGCAAGGCCAATTGTCATGAAGGAGACAGTAATGCTTATTATGATAAACACTTGAATAACTGTGGCCATCCAAAAAAGAGATGGATGTTTATGGTGAATCATCTGACAGGAAAAAAGTCAAATAGAACAAGTTTAGTTTTTGTAAAGAAAAATCAAAGCAAATCATTTTGATTAGTGTTAGTATCTACCATATCCTTGTTTGAAAAGAGGAAAGAGAGAAAGACGAAGATATGTTCATCCTTTTATATTACTTAACAGTGCTACCTAACAGCATCTTAGCAAATCAAATAGGGTTAATTTTCACACTATATAAACAAGTAGAAATGATAACATGTGTATTTGGAATATTTTGGTTCCTTGGCATGCTAATCTATATGAAATTAGTCTGTTAGGTCTCACTAGGATTCAAATTTGGTAATAATGCATTCTATCATTTTTTACAATTCCAGAATTTTATTCTGGTCATTTTCACAAATATTTTTTGAAGAATTAAAATATAGTTTATACATAATATCCACCATAGTAATCCAATAACCCACACTCAGATAAATCTTGAAGATCAGAGAGCAAGAAATATCTGCCGAGTGGTTGAGAGATCAAATGTTTTCCACAAACCTTGATTTTTAATTTTACTATGTGCATCTCTGTACAAAATGCTTGTGTATGTGAGAATGTCAGAGTATTTATGCATCAGTAAATAGAATAAACAATAGTTTGAAAACAAACAATATTAATACTATTTGTAATAAGGATTTTATAGAAACTCAGTTGTGAGGTGAGAATTGTAATTTTTACCAGTTTTGCATTGCATTTCATCTCTAACATTCTGTCAAGATTGAGGAAATATTCAGACTAAAAAGCATTTGCATTAAATTTAAAATGACTGTGGTATTCAGAACACTTGCCTTTTTCTTTTGGATGTGCGTTGTGGTTTAGTGAATATCAACTCAGAACAACAAATCAAGAATCCGAGTTCATATTTCAGTTAAATTCCTTGCATTCACTTGTGCACAAATACCCTTGGGAAAGGTATTAATCCATTTCTTCCCTCCAATTATTTAAACAGGACAGATTGGGTTCTATAGCCTTGGCTGGCAACCAGGCTATCGAAGAAAGCAATGGCAACCTACTACAGGATAATCTTCTGTCTAGTCAGTCATGTCTCTTTTGAGACATGATTGTCCAAAGTGTGTATCACATATGGCATTTAACTGATTAATTTTCCTAGTAATCTCCCTTTGTTGTTGACTCTTCAATAGAAAATGTAGCCACCCTGTTAGTTCTAAAAGTCTCATGTCTTGTTATCACTTCAGTGACAAAATGAAACTTTATGTGTGTGTCAAAGAAATACATATATTAGCTAAGTAAGAAGTATATGTTGAAAATAATGTTTTTGATATAAAGAATTATCATTGTTATACACTGATTTACTTGAACTAGTGTCTTCATATTGGTTGTTATAATAATGTTTCAGTACAATGGCAGAAATGTAACTATAAGAATGAAGAGGTGAACATTAAATCAGAATATATTAATGGAAAAGATAAAGTTTCAGAGTAACAGAGTAACAAAGAGTGTAAAGTTTCTAATCTGGATTACTTGATATTTATATGGCTTCATCCTATGACTACTGTTAAGAATGATACCAGGACTTATTCTATCCCAGTATTAACATTTGGGTAGAATAATATAGTGGGTATCTCTTTTTTTATTCCTTTTGTAGTAAGGGGTAGCAGGTTAATGGAATTTGGCCTTGTGGGAAGATAGCCCACTATAATTCATAAAATGATTATAAATTCAAGAAAGGCAATTTTGAGTATAAAATAACATTTATATATATATATATACATAGCAATTATGTTTTACAAAATAAGTAATGCTTGAAATAAAAGTCCAATGGAGGTAAAAAAAGTTCATGACAATAATGAGCTGAAAGAGATAAAAGAATGTTCATGGAAGAAAAGGTAAAAGGCTTAGTAGTATGATTAATTTTCAAGTTGCAGTTTCTAAGGTCAGTAGGTCAGCAAGTTGGTATGTGGAATGTCTTTGAAAAGGTCAGTACTTTTGAGACAGGGAGGTGGAAAAGGTCAGAATAGTAGCCCTGACTTAGGTCAAGGGGATTAGTTACATTCTTTTCTTCAAGTCCTGACTGTCTGTCTTTGCTTTTTATATGGCATTTTGGATCAAAACTCAGCTAGTTTCGAATTTTATCCTTGTATTTGATTCCGGGCTTCCTATTGGCTGGTAAATAAAATTCACATGAAATGGTAATTTGATATTTGATTTGCACAGAGGTGATTTTTATTTATTCGCTTTCTGGTTGGCATAGAGCCAACATCCGGTTCACTTTTGCTCAGTTGATATCACTACAATAACATCACTCAAAATTTTGAAATCATCTAACAAATTAATACTTAATTTTTAATAAAATACAATGTAGCCAGGAAACACAGGCAAAACAGCTTTGTGATAAGAATTGGAATTTTACAAGTTTTGGGTTGTATTTTTTAAAGCCTCATCTCTAACATTTTGGCAAGAATGAGAAAATATTCAAACTATAAAGCTTTTGTTTTACTTGAATGAATAGAACTGTGTGTTTGTTAAAGAAATACATATATTAGCTATGTAAGAAGCTATATGTAGAAAAGAAATTATTTTAGTTTTTTAAAGGAAGAATTATCATTGTTAAACACTGATTTACTTGAACTAGTGTTCTTATCTTGTTTGTTATAATCACAATGTTTCAGTACAATGACTGAAATGTGACTATAACAATGAAGAGGGGAATCCTAATCAGATTAATAACAATGGAAAAGAAAAAATTCAGAGTACAAAAAATAGTCAAATAAGTATAAAGATTCTAAACCTGACTGATTGATATTTATATTGTTTCATAATATAATTACTATTTCAAATAACCCCTGAACATTTTCACTACTCAGAAGATAGTAAGGACTGGAAAGAAAAGCCATATGCTCAAAGTTTCCAAAACATGCAAAAATGCTAAATCCTGCTTTTCAATGATTAATTGTCTTTGTCTCAATATGTTTAAATTCAGGCTGTCACAGAAACAGTTGTTAGCAAATATTACCTAAAATATTGACTTCATCTGAACAAATTAACACAGTCAGAAACAGAATAGTTAGAAAATAGAGGTATGAATCTGTCTATCTAAACAACTGGATACAGAAATAATGATTATTTCTTGTCAGAGAACAATCTACATTATTAAACTTTAGTCCCTTTCAAACTGTAGGTTGCATGAGCCAACAGATATTGTATTCAACTAAATATCAGAGCAAAAGAGCACCAATGTCTTGTTTTCTTATTTGTTACAGTTAAACTGGTTCCAAGGAAGAGAGAGTAAAAATAATAATGATAACTGACAAAGCTTTTGTACGGAGCATATTGTTTACTTGACCATAACACTTTTTAAAAAAAAAAAAGCCACATGGGAAAAGTGGACAGATTGAGTCTCCATACATATGAACAAACATTGATTATTCTTGTAAAAAAAGATGAAATTCTGAATCATGACAACAGTCACCTGGCTTTAAAGTGGACCATTCTGTATTTATGTAGATTCATAACATTTATAGGAACTTATAATAAGCTCTGATTCACCAAAATTGTTCAAATATTTTTGGTTTTTTTTAACAATCAGAAATAGAGAAAAAGTGTATGTACAGTTATTTACCTTGGATTGTATTTTTTGTGTTTGTTGATAATATTCTTGTTTGTTTTTTTATAAATTGAAGATTCTTTTGCTGCAGGTCTTTGCTGTGTATTTTCATAATATTGTTCATTAAGAATGAAGTTTGATAATGTGTTGGTGTTAATCAACTTATAAACTATCTTGTTGATTTTTGCTGAGTGAAATGCAAAAAGTCATACAATAAGGTTACAAGTTGCCTGCATTTTGTTTTCGGAATTCTTACTAAGAGCTTAGTCTAATGCCAAAGAATTTTTATTTAGTCTTCATCATGTGACTGCCTCACTTTGAACATTCAAATTTTTAGCACAAACTCTTGTCTACTGCATGTGAAAGGAAAAGTAATCTATCAGAGACATTTTGACAAGTGATTCACTTTTAATGGGTTTAGCAGAAATAAAAAATTTATTGCTGGGATCCACTTTTAATGGGTTTATTTTTAATTTGTCATATGTCTTAGCAATTATCACTCATGATGGGTAAATTCTCATTCCAACCATGATGTAAAAATAGTAATTTTATTTTGACACTTTCAACTATTTCACAAGCATTTAGTCATAATTTTTGTGAGCTTATTCTAGATTTAGGCTTTACAATATTAAAAAAAGAGAAAACTCACTCTTATCAAAGGTTTTGTTGAAACTTCTCCCTTTTCATTTGCACTGAAGAAAAAGATTAAAATTGAAAATGTTTTTTATATAGTATTTTTATATTTTGGGAATTTATCTTTTGCAATCCAATGTTTATTTTTATTGTCATCTTTGAAATTTGAGTTTTCAGTCACATTATTTGATATAGAAAAAAATCTCAGGAGTTTTTAGAAAAAAAAAAGTATTATTGTTTTACCTTTCCAGTGAGTTGCATGTTGAATGAGAAGACTGGTTAGTTCTAACCATGGGTGCACAGTGCAAGGGTACAATTTCAAGCACAGCCCAACACCTGAAAAATGCAAGCAGTGTGGAGAGAAACAACTACAATTCACAGGTATAGCTCTTAGATTGAAGACAAGTATGTAAAGCCAGATGCTATATCAAGTAATAAATTAGTGACATTTATTCTTTTTAATTAGCCCTCCAACAGATTGTAAAACAACATTTTTCTGCTTCTAGAATCTTCATTTTCTATTGGTCATACATTTCTTCTTAATACAGTGTTTAAAAATAAAAATGATAGAAAGAAAGAAGGTTCAAAATATTGATATCTTAGGATTTTCATGCAAGTAATAAAAATAAATAATCTAGAAAATAAATTCTGCATTCAGTAGAGCCTCTGCGAATGAACATCAATTCATTTTTCATTACACTAAAGAAACATGTTATTTTTGGTGTTACAGGTGGATGGAGATTGACATGTCTGTTTAATGTTTGCTTTTGCCATGATTTTCTATTTATTTATTTCTTCAGTGAATTTATGAGGGTAAAGAAGGAACTCAAAGATTTATGGTACATAAATTCAAAATGTAAAGTTAACAGTAAATTTATTTTGCCAACTATTATAAATATATCTACCTGATAATATTAGTTGTATTCTTAACACTCACACATTTTTATATATCTACTTCTTTCAAATCATCTGCAAGATTATTTGAAAACTATCCTGCAATTTAATCTGACAAAACCAGATTCTAAAATATGATATCAAATTTCTGGAATATAATTCTGCCTTCTCCTTTATTAAAAACTGGTAATGTTTGCCACTTGCTAGATTTAATTTGTTCTATTGTTAGTAAAATACACAACTTATCACAATTATAATCATGAAATATCTAAACAACTTTGTTTAAAGGAAAATCTTTACTATTAATTTTCTCTCAAAATAAACAAGTCACATGAATTTATAACTATATCATGGAAAACAGACAACAGTACAAAATCTTTATTTTTTATGTAGATAAGAATAAATTTGAAGAAGAATAAATATACATGGATATTTTAGTGAATTACTTACCATAAAATATTCAGAATTGCACAAGTGACAAGACCCATTACAACTGCAAATTGATATTTTTGAATCTGAAAATGGATGCCAAACAAAAAAAAAATCAAGTTTAAACTATATATAGATATAAAAATATACTGATTATGTCAAGAATTAAAATATTAGTCATGACTGACTTGCTTGACTCATGGAAAAAATGAAGGAATAAAATTGGAAAAATGAATGGATATGTTTACTAGTAACTTGATAAATGGTATAAATGAAATGAGGTTAAAAATATTAAATTTGAGTCAAAGCAATCAATGAAAAGTATGATTGCTATTTAATCATAGGTATCCAGGTTTTGTGCAAAACAAAGCATAATAAATATTTAAAATATCATGTAGGTAAATAACACAATAATTCAATAATAGCCATAGATTTTTAATCAAGAATAAACAAAAGAAAATACCAATGAGAAATCATTTTCAATATTTCTAAATAAAAATGTCATTAAGATACTTTCACTTGCAAAAAATTAGAATGAAAGAACAAAGGAGAAATGCTGTTAAGAGCCACAAGTGATAGGAAACTGTGGAGTACCATAAAAGAAGAAGCTATGCTGAGTACAACTAAGCATAGTAAATATCTAAATAATACAATAATAGCCATAGATTTAGCATCAAGAAAAAAAAACGAAAGAAAATACCTGTGAGGCATCATTTTCAATGTTTTTATATAAAAGGGTCATAATTAAGAAAGTTCCACCTACAAAAGATTTTTTTAAAATTCAATACTGCAAAAAAAATCAAAACAAAAATTTAACAGAAACAATTTAATGACTTATTAGATATGTGTAAAAGCTCCCAGCACACTCTTTTTTAAGTTATAGAATAAATACACAGAAATGCATTTAAAAATGTCCAGAAGATTGTGCCTACATTTAATACATTTAACCTGACAAAATTATTTTAGTTATTGATGAATTTTCAATATTTTCAATCTTAATTTTAATGTTATCAGCACAGTCAATTTTTATGAATAAAATAAAAATTAAGCTGAACTTAACTTATCAATGCCATCTTAAACATTTTATTAAAGGCAATTTTTTTTTCGTTAGAATAATTAATGTTACTAAAATTTTCACAAAAAATAATTTCTTACAATATAATCTTTTTGAAAATAGCCTAAATTTTTTACATAAGAAAATTGCTTACTCAAACAAGGGAGACAAGTCCTCTAATTTTTTTCTGATGACAGAGAATAGAATCAATACAATCACAGTTATTTCCCTTTGAACAGCTGGCCGACAAAAACACAATTATGAAATAAACACTGTATGAAGATTGAACTCACAAGAAATGTTTCTCACAATTGTGACGCGGCAGATCCTCTACAAAGTTATCAGTTGATGTTCAATCAATCTCCTCTTGCTCTTATATTCATAAATACAAATAAAACATTCTCTTTCATGGAAGGAAACATTTCAGCTAAGGAAATATTTTGTTACATTTAAAATTAAGAATTACATTCATTAAAACATAAATTTTATCTAGTAATATGGTTGGATAAGAAATTTTTATTCTTTACCAAATCAAACTGTTAAAGATTGCAATTTCTTTATTTTGCCACTAAATAATATATTTTTAGTTCTTACAATAATTTTCTTGTATTCAAAAGTTTCAGGCTAATTTTAATAATCATATTGCAAAAATAGAAAAATTTGTATCTTCTACCAATTTCATAATATTGACATATTTTTCTTACCTAAAGCAACGGTGCTCAACAGAAAAGAATCTTGAATGTAAGTAAAATTATTTTGCAAATTTTCTTGTACATTTGAAATTACAAAGAACGTCACAATCACCTAAAAAGAAAACAAAATTAAAAATGAAAAGCACAACATAGCCATATAAAAATACTTAAATCCCATTGGAATTGTTTCATAAACAATGTCAAACATGTACAATGTTAATTGGATTCTGCAGCTATAAAGCAGAACGGTTAATTTCTCTATTTTAAAGGCACTATAGATAACTAGATTATTGTAGAAGTACAGATTTGATATTTATAATTTTAAGATAGGAAGCAAAATGTTCTGACTTGATTTTATGTGTTATTTTTGTTTTACTTTTTTTTTTTTTACTTGTTTTCTATTTAAACCAAGAATATTTCCTATAAAAAGTATTAAAATCTACTTCATTTATAGTCCTGCTAGGAAGAGTGGATGGGGGTGGGGAAACATCCTCTTTCTATTCTATAAATATATATCAATAATTAATGAGCTCACATTCAGAAGACAATCATAAATATTCAATTATTAATATTATAGTCATAGTATGTGTTCATACATTCAGTATACTGAGGAAATTTTGGCATCTGCTTATTTATAATGTATATGCTTTCACTATTTGCTCATTCACTATATATATAATTGTTTGTAGGAATAATTGATGTTGACTGGGAAATGTTAACTTCAAGTATAATACAATAAAAAATATACTCTTTGATATATCTTTTCTCATACAACATAACAAATGTAAAAAGAATAAAGATTAATTGAAGTTATTTGAAATTATGGGGCAAGTTTGTTGAAATTATGGAAATCTTAGAAGCATCCTTTTTGCATATCCCAATTAGGATAGTCAACTAAATAAGTGTTTCCCAACATAAGGCCACATGGCAAATTTCAAGTGGGTCAAAGAAATTTTATAATTTTTACTGGGCCACCAGGCTAATATGTTGTGATTTTCTAAGCACTACTTAGATGTGGTACACCAGGCTAATATATGGGCCACAAAATGGAAGTAATCTTTTACTTTTTAATAATTTCATGAACTGCAGAAAAATTCTGTGTTCAAAGTGGACCATGTGCTATAAAAGGTTAAGAACCACTGAACTATATGACATGTAGGAGAAACTCTTTGACAGATGAATTCCACTACACAATTTTGGAGGGTTTATATTTCTGAGAATCATGATCATCATCTCAACTTTTAGTTCAAGCTTCTGAGGAAGAACACCAGTCAGCTAAAGAAAGTTTAGAAATGTCCTGTGTTCTTTCAATGACAATACCTTCAAAATGTTCAGAACTTTTTTCAAGACCATTGCTTTATTTTGTTAGAATAGATTTGCTAAGCCCTTTTATGAATTCTGGCCATCTTTAATTAGTTTCAATCTCAACTGCACATACATTACATTATTATTTGGTGTGTTGCAGTTATCTATACAAAAATCTGTGTCCCCAGAATATTCCATTTAGCAATCACGCCTAAATATATACACATACATGTCATATTTTCTATTATAGTAATATAAATTAGCATGCATGAAAGTTTTGACATTAAAAAAATCTTCCCGGTTATATTGCAGGTGCTAAATATATATCTAAATATACTTATTTACTTTAATAACTACAAGTGATCTAAAATGTTAAATATACATATGTATATCAATAATTTTATTGACTAAAAGTAAAAAGTATTTCTTTTACACATCAGATATTTTCTTTTCAATGTAGTCAGTTTTCTGTAGAATACATTTAATCTAACACTTATCCAATAATAACACAGATTCATTTCTTTATAGATGAGACTTTCTTAGAAAATAGACTACTTACAACAAAAATTAATTTTAATATATCAGTGAATTTCTGCAATACTCAAAAAAAAAGATTAACTTATTTTTATATGCCAAATATATATCAACTGCTAACATCTTGATATACTACTGTTTACATATAAAAAATATTAAAACATCAAGAAAGAACAATTACTCTTTTCAATGAAGTCAAGTTTTTGCCACATGATAAAAAGTCAACCACAGATACAAGCAAAATACAATTGTAAAATTTCAGTGCTCTTGCCAATCATATGCATTGTTAATTGATGATGTCTACTTTAGCAACTTGACAGTCAACTTTAAAAATTGATCTTTAAGATTTAAAAAGAAAAACATTTGGGGTTTATTCTACTTAACCTAGAAAGGTAATTTGTTCAATTCATTTTATCTTAAGCAATTTACTTTTTGTGTATAAATATTTGATCTGGAATTTCTTTTCAGAAGTCAGCCTAAAATCTAATTAAAATGTTATTATTTTTCTAACAAACAGTACAATAAACAGAAGAGAATCAATATGAAAATTTAAGGTATACCAAAAATGATTCCTGCATTGCTGAAGATCTTAAACGCAACCAAACATTTATTAGATTAGATATTATTTTTGACTTCTTCCTTACCCCAACACAATTATGATTGCACAAACCTTCCCAAGTTTATATAATCTGTACATTAAAAATTATCAATAAGCCTGCTTTATCAGTTTAGACATAGTCTTATTGTGATATTGTAGAAAAATAATCTTTGTCTTTTTCATTTCATAACTAAAATATTTTCAAACCAGGACAAAAAACCACAACTGTATTTTCCCCTCGTTACCATTATATTTCATATTAGTTTTGATTTATTCTAATTTAATAAAAGTTATTTTTATGTATAAAATAAAAATACTTACAGCCATGTTGAAAAGACTTGCCTTGATAAAGCTAAGTATAGATACAACAGGTTGGATGAGGTTAAAACCAAAAACTATGAAGAGGGCAACACTCCAATTGAATACAAGAATCACATATGTGCATCTGATATTAGAAAGAAAGAACTGGAATAATTAATGAAGTAAGTAGTGAATTAATATATGGTATTACTTTTTGTAAATTCTTCAATGACTAAAGAATTTTTCTGATCACTTGAGACATTTGTGGTTGCCATATAAACTAATCTGGTAGTAATATTAAGTTCAGGAATCTCCTCAATTTTGTTTGATTTAAGAAAATGACTGTCTTTCAGGTAAATTCTGAAAGGTTATTAAAAGAAAAAGATAATATTATATACAGGTACAAGTTATAAACTGCTGATAACAACTCTGGGGATTTTATATAAAATTAAAATGTAAGAATATTTATATAACAATGTACATAGTGCGATGGGTAAATTGTCGCCATTTTATGTTCTTAATCTTTCGCATGTATGTTTGTTTTTTATTTTATTGACTGCACAGTACAGTGTAGTCAGTTGGACACCGTCTGTGAGAAAAATAGCATCATGACACAATTCACTTTGCCAGAAATGGCATGTTGTGCGGCTTGGCATTCATGCTAAAAGCTCCAATATGAACATTTCAGAGTGCTTGGGTGTCAATCTGAGGACAATGCAGAGGTTTCAGAAAGAATTGGATGAGTCTTATGGTGATTACAAAGGTATGGCAGCTTGGAAAACTCATACTGATCATTCTGATAATAAAAGAACTCCTGAATTTGTAGGTGAGAGTCTCAGACTCAACACAGATTCCTACACTAAGTGCCTTGAGAAGAGGAGGTAATGCTGCTCTGGGTCAAGAGTCTGGCTGCTGGAAGACTGTATATCTAGCAACAGGACTCTGCACCATGTGACATATGCAGGAGAACTTCGTCATGTCTGTTAGACAATTTCTGTGACCACATCACCCCTTACATCTGGCCACCTAACTCTGGGGAGTTCAGCGCCCTTAATTTTTATGTGTTGGGGACAGTTGAGCAAGAGACCAACAAAACTTCTCGTATAACATCAAAGCTGAACTAAAGGCAAGGATTATGGCAGCATTTATCAACTTAAACAAGGAGATCATCTAGAAAAATTGCAAAAGATTCTGAAGTCGTCTGGAGGCCTTGGTTGAGGCCAATTACGATTTTATTGAATAAATTTACTCTTTAGTATTTCAAGATTTTTTCTGTGTAATTTTGATATGTCTGTTAAAATGAGATTCATTTTTGCATAATTTAGATGACAAATTATCTGTACAGCAGAAACTACTTGGGAAAACAAAACTAATATTGTGACATAGATTGTATGGCTTAAACTTTGACCGAATGTTTATTGTAAATTGCTTTTGAAATTCATATGAAGTAGAATAATATATTCTGGATAGAATAAAAATATCAATATAAAGCTAAAAACTGCTAAACCTTACTTGAGTGCCATTTTTTAATATTTAAAATATTTCCCAAGTCATATTCTTACAGTTCAGGGCTTTAATCCAAATACAACCAAGTCTAAATGTCATTGAGAATGTCAATACGGATAAAAATGCATAAATTAAAAGAAAATTTGTAAAAAAGATTTGTTACTTGATTCCAAGAATTTCACTGTAGCCTTCACTTCCTGCAAGTGAATAAGTAATCAACATAGTCTCCCTAAAAATATAAAAAGAGAAAATTATTTTAAGTTGACATGTAGAAAAATAATTTTAATATACAAATTTTCTGAAAACTGATGTTGTTCATATTTTAATTTCATAGTTTGTTTTAATTATGAAAGATTTAAATTTAATGAACATTCAGTTTTATTTATGTTTCTTTGTTCTTTAAGCATTTCATTGCTTATGCGTCTCTGAAGAGTCAATAGGCTTCGTTATTTAATTAAGATCAAATAAAAATATCCACATTGTTTTGTATAATTGGTTACTATTATCTACCAGTGATCCTTATTTTCAGTTAAATGACTTCTATTAACAATTAAATTAGCCCTACTTCCCCATTTTTTATTTGTGTAGCATAGTATTCAGATGAGATACAAATAGAGCAAACCTCAGGTACCAAGGACAGAAAAAAATCACGTAGCTTTCTACGAGATTTACACATCACAACAATGGTATCACTGATGATCCAGAGCATGTGGAGACATGGATTAGATACTTTCCGGTGCTGGCCAGGGTAAAGAAACTGACAGACAGACGAAAGAAAGGAGAACAAAACAAGATTATGAATATGTTCCTTGCATCAGCAAAATGTGAAGCAGTAAAAGTTTCGACAATGACATACCTAAAAACTTGGATCTAGCTTTTGAAGAAATTGTCAAAATAAAAAAAGAATATTAGACCAAAGAGGAAATTAGTCATTGCTGAAAGAACAAAGTTTCTTGAGATGAGACAACAAGTGAAAGAGTCTATCATACAATTTTTACACCTGTTAAAATAAAAAGCAAGTATTGTGAATTTGAAAAAACTTGGCAGTGGTGAAATGACTACAGAAGATGAGCTGATCCAATTACGTCTGATATAAGGCATCCATGACTCCTCATTTAAGCATAAGACATTCGGAAGGCTACAAGGTGTTAAGTTGAACTTATAAACCAGTATGGAATTTGTGCAGCAGCTAGAATTGATAAAGCAGTTCAACCAACAGTAGGACGAGACAGAGAGACAGACGTATAGCACAATGAATTACGAAGTTCAGTGCAATTACTGTGGCGAACACAATGTAAGAGAAAAAAAACGCCCAGCTTTTGGTAAAACATGCATAATCTGCACAAAAAAATTAGATGGTATGTAAATACAAAAGGACAGTTGAAGGAATTGAAGACACGCAAATTGTTATAGAAAAGGCCAAAATATTTGCAGTAAATACACCAACGAAAACCATGGAAAGAGTAAAAATAAATGAGAAAAATTTTCAGATGAATTTTTGGCAGGACATAAGAAAGCCTAGACTAAAAATGTCTACCTAAAATTAAAACAATTCGATGGAAACAAAGCATTAGGAACATTCAAAACAAAGAATCGTTTCGAAATTATGTTCACAACAGTAGGATGTACAAAAGACCGCGGATTGCTAGAAATAGACGTGTTAAGAGTCGACACATCGAAATTGATTAATTTGATAGAATCTGAAGAACAAAAAATAGGATTACTAAAGAATTATAAAGTGAGCATTCGCTGAACGGAGAATTATCATTCAAGATATATCGAATCAAGGAAGCTGTCGATACGTATTTTTACTTGTAGTAGTGGCAAAGTTAAAAAGAATGATTCAGCAGGGCATTTGAAAAATGTCACTCATGAGGGAAGCAATTGAACTACCTCAATAATTATCAAACACGAAGCATTTTGCAAAGATTGACTTTAAAATGAGCATATAATCAACTTGAAATAGTTGATTTTCTAAGCGCCGCTTAGATGTGGCACAAGGTCGAAAGTATGGGGTACTCAGTGAGGATCGAACATCACTACTCAGTTGTAATGATTCTAGCGAGACAAGCTTGCTAACCCTTACCCCACGCCGAGGTGCCCAAACCAAACTGAAATAGACGACTATTTTAAGGAGATTACTACAATGAATACACCGTCAGGATTATCAAAATGGACTCGCCTGCCGTTTGGAATTAAAACGGCAAATCATATTTTTCAGAAAGCTATCGAGATCTTATAAGGAAATGTGGAGAACATAATATATTAAGATGATATATGCATGGGAGCTCGCACAAAGGACGAATTAAAGCGTAAAGTAGAACAAGTTCTACGGTGATCTGGCAGGCATGACTAGACTATGAAAAACAATATCCTATCTAAGATATCAAATATATTTAGAGAAGGAATATTCCCTGACGAGAGATTAACAAACAAAATTGCGAAAGTAGCGAAGCCCACAAACGAGAAAGAATTGGAATCTTTCTTAGGATGAATTAATTTCTAATCTTCTTAGACATAGCAAACACATTGAACCATTTGCAGAAATGCGTTTAAAAAAAAAAAAAAAAAAAAAAAAAGGCTTTGAAAAGTAAGCCAGTAATAAAATCTTCGAGCTGAGAAATGTTACTTTAACGACTGACGCAAGTGAACATGCCATAGCGGCTCTTGTATTACAAGAGGGTCACCCAATCATGTATTTTTTAAATCGTATCACCCCGAGCAAGGCGGTAAAGCCACTGATGTGCAGGGGGCTACGTAATAGTGAAAAGATTGGAAAAGAGAACGCCGGAAACTACATCCTGAACAGGAACAAGGGATGAGCCTCTTTAACCTGTTCAATGGACGTGGGTGGAGTGTGAACCGGGCGATAGATCTATCTACTCCAATTAATCTTCCCAGAAAATTGTCGTCGGCAGAATGTAATGCTTCTCATATAGAAAAGAAAGCATTATCCATAGTCTGAAATATGGAGAGAACACAGAATTTCTTGTTGGGTAAAAAGTTCCTGTTAAAATCAAATAACAAGCCCTTGGAATTCTTATTCAATCCGCGAAAGGAGTTACCAAGAGTAACGTCTTCAAGAATGTTAAGGTGGACCATTAAAATCGTAGCGTTTGAATTTGACATCATGTGTGTTAAAGGAAGTACCCTTCCTCATGTGGATGTATTATCAAAAATAAGATTTCAGAGTGGAAAGAAACGTGAAAATTCGGATGATAAAGTTGTACAATGGGTGGCAATGGACAAAACACTCTATGCCGAGTGTTTTTGTAAAACAAGGCATAGAAATTCAACAAAGTCCGATAAACGACATACTAGAGCGCATAATAAAGAATGTGCGGAAAAAACTTTCAAGGAAACAAGACATAGGTTAACGGTAGAGAAAGGCATTATATATAATGCAGACACAATAAAGCCTCCCCAAATGTTGAAGGAAATAATTAAAATTGTGCACGACTATATACATTGTAGCGTCACAGCGACGCAAAGAAGGTTGAGAATGCAAACTTGGTGGCTGGTATATCCTAAAGATATTGAAGAACATAGAAGCTGCCCAAAATATACGGAAATTAAAGCATTTAAACAAACCAAATTATACACATGGCCTAAAGAGGGGGAGTAATGGACAAGGGTCCACATGGACTATGCCCACTTTACAGATATTGGTTTATTTTTAATCTTAGTAGACTCATTCTTCTGGTGGTCAGAAATAATAAAGATGAAAAATAGGAAAACTGCGACCGTGAAACAAATGAGAGTAATATTTGCAAGAAACGGTGTACCCAAGACCATTGTCACCGACAACGCATCGGAATTCTACGATGAAAATTTAGTGTCTTGGTTAAAAAAAAAAAAATGTCTACCATAAAAACGCCTATCACCCACAATCGAATGGCATAGCGGAAAGGATGGTCCACTACAAACAGTAAAAAATGAGACTAAAGACGTTTTCACCATTTTTAATGAGAATATAGAGGCATATCTCCCGAATTTACTTTTTAAGTTATCGAACAGTTCCTCATGTGGATAGCTTTAATGGACAGACAAATTAGAGCCCCGGTAACCATGTCCGTTTGCCACAAAAAAGGGAAACCGAGCCAGAAAGAGCACGGATTGTCTTACAAAAAGGACAGAGGGGACAACCAATATTAGCTGACGCTGATTAATTTAAAACCAGGTTCGAGCTTGAAGATGTAGAAATGCAAAACAAGGAACAAGACAGGATAGGAAAACATAATACAGGGAGAAGTGGAAATGACTTAACAGGCCTAGAAGAGAAAGATGAATTTAGACCCAAGATCTCCATTAAAGAAAAACAAGAGCTATGCAGACCATCCAGAAGAAGCGATAGAGCAACTAAGGATGTCAAACCTCTCAGGTTCAGGGAAGTTTAGCGTGATAAGCAAATAAGGTACATACATATAGAGCGAACCTCAAGTACCAATGGCAGGAGAGATCATGTAGCCAGTGGCGATTGTAGAACTCTGAGTGGGGGCACTTAGGGGCCGAGATTTTTCTAAGGAGGATGGGAGCAAACTCAATCAGCGTCTTCGTTTTTAAACTACTCCACTATCGTATACAAAACTTAGGAATGAGTTACTTCACTAAATTAAACGGAATAACTTTTCATAGTAGTGGAGTTCTAATCTATACTTGCCCTCTTTTCCACTCTCAAGCTGTTGGAACACAGGAGAGGCTAATTTCCAAACAAAATCAAAGGGTTAATACTAACGTCAATACTAGTGATTTGTTTGCTCTGATTTTTTTTCCCCCCTCTACAAAACTCTGCACGTGTCCTTAAAATAAAAGAAAAAGCAGAGGGGAAAATGCTGAAAATCAAATTCTATCAAAATCAGAGACTAATCAGTTTCATAAATTCTTGAAGCTTATAAAAGGGGGGCAACCGATGGGCCAGCCAATTTTTTTTATCTTTTGCGCACTCCCATAGAATCGCCACTGCACGTAGCTTCCTACAAGATTTACGCATCACAACAGTTTGTACAAAGATAATATCACTTAGTTTTGATAAGTCTTGAAGCTTTTTATTTTGTCCATTTGTTGCGAAATATCAACCGCTTTCCTTTTTACCATATGAGGATTAGGGATCGTATATATTACAATTGGTTCACTAAAGTGATATCAAGGGAGATAATTCATACAAAAAAAGGAAGTATAAGTTAAATACCTTGTCTTTTTTGCCAGTAAGTGAAACGGAAAAGTTTAACCAAATTCAACAGGTCTTTTTAAGATGTAACGGAACTAACAACAATATGCATAGCAATTTCAGAATCTCTTTTTTTTTTTTCTCTCTCTCTCTCTATGTGGAACATTATTTTACGTGAAATAAGAATTCCTAAAAAAATTATTTGAAAACTGCCTGCCGCTATGCACGGCGATAACGTCCAAAAAGTTACAACAACCAAAAGTGAACTAAAAAATTACTGAAAAAAGAAAATTACTAGTGTTCAAGATGAAATGATCATTTTAACAAGTATCGATTCACTATATCCAGACTTTTTTTTTTTTTTAATCCCACATATCGTTCTATTTCAGGCTTTATTTTTTCCTATTTCTCAAAATTCATGAGTCCAATTTACAGTCCAACTTTCAAATTGAAAAACTAATTCATCAGGATCACTCTTCTCTCTCTCTTTCTTTCTTACATATATATATATATATATATAGCACATTTGAATGAGAAAATATAGAATCTATATTGAATGTCTCCAAATGTAAAATAAATTACTTATAATTGAAATAGGGAAACAGGTTGTTAGTGACAAAATGATCTTAGTAAATTTAAAAAGAATACATATTCTTTTATTTCACTGGGCATATTTTACTTGATTGACTGAAGAATTAAAATCTGTTTTTTATTATCACAAGTCTTTAGACATGAATTAATACACACATTTAAAAAAAAAACAAAATGACAACAATGTCAAAGACATGTCTAATGCCACAAGGCAAGAGCATCTCCACTAACAGATGCAGGTCAGGGGGCCTTATGTCTTTCTGTTCTGAAGATGTTTCATGATCGGCCAATGCTGAACCTGAACAAAAGAAATTTACAATTCTTTAAGGCACAATATTAAACTCAAAAAGAAAAAAAAACTATTTGTTAAAAATAGCATTGAATTACTGATAAGTGTTTTGTTCATAAACCTATGTATATTCATAGCTCAAGAATAAAATATTACAAAGCAAAAAGACTAGAGCTCTTCCTGTAATTATTGCATTAGTTTACCTTTTTTTGCTGGTTGATCTTCCAGTTTATCACATGCATTTTCAGCCGTCATCTCATTCAATGGCGACAACTCAACCTAAAAAATATTGAATGAATTTATTCACTTAGTAAAAAGGCTTCAGAGAATTTCACTCTATGATTCTGAGTAACTTAAATTGATTTAAGAAATACTGTGTGCAACTAGGACAAACCTTTTGTTAGAAAATGTCATCCTTTTTTAATTGTAAGTAAGTTGAAAGTATTTAAAAGTATACTAGTTAAACATTGTTATAAAAGCAGTAAAGATAAAACTCAAATCCTTGAAACATGATGAAAATTCATAACAAACACTGGAACTGAAATGGAAATAAAAAAAATATTTATTACATTTAGCTTTTGTAGCTACAAAAGTGTGTTGATGTCATCAACCAGAAGGATAAAAAAGTTCTTTTAGTTTAATTTAAAATGAGATTAACTTCTAGACTGGTCAGTTGGTTTTGTTCATTGGATAGGCTATACTTTTATAAAGCTTTAATGAAGACCCATTGTCTGAAGATTTTCTGTGGAAACACTGCAGCATTAAAGAATTGTATCTACTTTCATTCCAAGTTCAGCCATAGAAAGCGGATTATGCAAATATCTTTGTAAAGACATCTGGTGAAAACTAGAGAATGTTATTAAGAATATAATGAAAACGATAAGTGCTGCTATAAGAATGTAATTGAAACAAAGTATGATGTTTGTTTGTATACAATTGATTGTATTTTTTTCTTTACTGCAAATGGATTTTAAGTTCCCTCTTACACTAAAACAGTACTAGCAATAAATAACAAACAAACAATAAACTTACTGTAATGACTAATATGTCAGGTTTTGTGTAATACAATTCATGTCAGCCAGAAATTTTAATGATGCTGGCAGTTAAAATAAAAAGTCTCCCATTTTATATCCATCCACCCTGAATCACACAGATTGATCTATGTTATCAAAAAAAAAAGTGAGAAAGAGATTAATCAAAAATTGAGATTGTATTTATTTTTAAAATGTTTATTTCTTTTTATTAGTGGATGTGCATTGATCCCTATATACAGAGATATACCACATATATATTATTTTTTGGTTTTAGGCACATTTTAGCCTTTATATTGCATGAAGCAATAAAAACCTTTGTTTGGAAGCATTAATGATGGTATTATTTCCTGCTTTTGTTCTACCTTTGATAACATAGCAATATATATGTGAAATGAGTTGGCAATGCTATGTTTACATAACATTTTTCATTAGGGATGTTTTCTATCAATTAGCATTTTTTGTGGTCTGGCAGTAGACTGAACTTAATGGTGCTGGATTAAAGAGGTCAGACTGTACTGTAAATGTGACAAATAATCTTGATGACATCTCCCACCAAATGACCAAGACCAGTAATGCATTAAGAAAACTGGATGGACATCTGTGGTCTCAGCATGAAATTTTGATTCAAAGTTGGAGATTTGCAATATATATATTTTGTCTTCATTGTTGTATGCATATGATCACTTACCTAAGAATTTTGGCACAGAATTTTATCTACCATGTAATGATTGTGATTGGGTTTTTTTTCTAGAACAGGATTGAAATATCATCTGTTGCTAATTGTTGTTGGCTTTATTTTGACAGTTTCATAGAGGTATTTACTACTAATATCTTTAGAGAAGTATGAAAGATGTTGTTTTGCCCAACAGCAGGTGAGAGACAGAAAGAGCAAATGATTCTTTGCATATTTCAAATGAAGAATAAAACATTATCAAGCCTATTTAAGTACAATTTAATAAATTGACAGTGTTTAAAATATATCAAATTATGTAGGTTTATTGTTTGTTTGTTATTTATTGCTGTGCTGTTTTAGTATAAGAGGGAACTTAAAATTTATTTGCAGTAAAGAAAAAAATAAGGTTTAGCTTTGAATATGTATAGTTATTAGAAATGTTATACTCTTCAAGTAATGCACATTCAAATAGAGCTGAGCATTTTTCTGTTAAATATTAGCATTTATTCATATGTCTACTACTTGTGACGGATAAGAAATTAAGACTTAAAAACATTTTGGAAAAACCCAGACCATGACTAAAGACATTTGGGTAAAACCCAAAGTAAAATTGCACACAGGCAAAAGTAGATTCAAACGACTATTCACAAGTCAGTGCGAAAAGCAAATCTTGAATCCTGATTGGATTAAAAACAGAAAATTCATAATGACATTATTTCACATCTAAAAGTGAAAATGCTCACTGGAGCCAATCACATGACCAAATTTAATTCCTTAAAGACATTCTGTGACCGGTCAACAGAGTCAGATGAGAACCACAAGAAAAAACAACTAATATGTAACTTCAACTTCAAATCAACCTGGAGATAAGGTCAGGTCGTACCTTGTTCTCTTTCTCCTTATTTCTTGTGTTCTACTGATTCATTCTACTTCTTCTTCTCCATCCAAAGACGTTCCTACTGAATGCATACATACATATGTATGTACGCATATACTCTTTCAATAATTACTACTACAAACATTTTCTACATTTCTTGATACTCATAACTTCTTCATTGAACACAAACTCTACCCTTAACTTCTTAATAATGTTTCTAATTGCACATTAACTTCTACAACTTATGTTATTCTTTCCTTTTAATAAATTTCTATTTTAAAATGAAAAATCTATATTCTTACACTATTCCACACATTCCAACCTGCCGACAACCAACCTTCTGATGAAGAATACCTTCTGATAATCCTGATGATAATTCTGCATAAAACTTGTAAGCTGTAGGGAGTTCAGTTAAGTCTGACACAAGGCCAAACCAAATAAACCTTAACCAACACCCCACAGCCTCATACTAAATCCCTAATTCAGGTAGAAATGAAAAACAAGTAGTCAGTCCTAGTTATAGTAGCAATCTGAATCAAAGAAGAAATATTCCTGTGTCTAGTCTATTTCATGTCATATTAAAACTGTTTTAAAAAGAAAAAAACATTCTTAACACTTCAGTGATTTCTGGATTATAAAAATTTGGATTTACACTTTAACTTTATTCTCTCCTTTCTTTTTCCTTTGAAGACAAGTTGAATATTTTTACAAGGTCAAATTTTTACTCACTCAACCTTCCCTACAACAACTAAATTTGCACTAATTAGTTTAGTTCAGTTACCAACTTCATTTTTAATAAGAAACTGCAGAAAGATAATCTGTAATGCTCTTGACAGCATCTTATAAACCCCTGTGATAATTAGAATAATTTATTTTTTCTTTACTTCTTTATCTAATTACATATGAGTTGTGGGTGTTGAAGAGGGCACTTCTATTTGTGTTAAAGAATTGGAGTTTCAGTAGGGCATGACATTGGAAAAGACATAAGAGATATTTTATTTTCTGTTCATCTTTGTCTAATTACAGATGGTCTTTGTTAGATGAGTTGTGAATGTCAAAGTGAGCCCTTCTGCTTGCGTACACCAATTAGAGTCCTGATAGAGCATGACATTGGAAAGGACATAATAGATATTTTAATTTCTTCTGTGTCAAAAATTTGTCCTCTTTGTTTTCCTGAAATCTGATAAATCAGAAAAATTTTACAAAGAAATTTATAGTGAACATTTGAATATTTTGATTACTTTTAATTTAATCTTAATATTTTCAGGATATAATATTCTTGGTAATTTTTACAAAGAAATGAAATACCATATTATAGAAATGTCTAAAAAATAACTTCTCAGTCTTACATAGGAAGATGAGGCTACTGCTTACCATTATACCTTAGACCATCAGTATTTGTACCTAGTCTGCCTCCATCAGGTTATCATATATGAACTAATATGGTACACCTTTTTTATTTTTCTTTATCTCATTTTTTTATCTCATTCATGTGTGTTGTGGTGCAGTGGATATCGGCTCAGAATGAGAAATTGGGGAGCCAAGTTCAAATTCCAGTTGAATTCCTCGCATTCAGTTACACACAAATAACCTTGGGAAAGGTATTAATCTGTCTCTTCCCTCCAGTTATGGGTGAAATAACAGGACAGATTGGGTTCTATAGCCTTGGCTGGCAACCAGTCTACCACAGAAATTAATGGCAATCTACTGCAGGATAATCCTCTTTTTCTTTTTTGAGACATGATCACACAAGTGTGTATCATGTATGGCACTTAACTGACTGATCTCATTATAGAATATGTTAACCACACCAAAGTGTTACAACTGAATAAATTCTTCACAAAAGATTATTTTCTTTTCTTACCTCAGAATACAATAATTTTGTCTCAGATTGTGTATCATTTTGCATTTCAGATGTTGTATCTGTAGAATTCTGTGGAGGATTCTCAATGTCTTTAGGTGTTTCTTGATTTTCCTAAAACAAGATTTAGTGTTTTAATATTAACCATAAAATTATCATGATATGTTAACCTATTATATTTATTCTATATCTGCAAAAGGAAAAACACATTCATAATAAAAATGTTGAGCCTTACCTACTGTTGATGATTTGACTCCTTTAATGTCAAAACACATTTGAATAAATGATTTAAATAAAAATTTTACACAAGACAAGTAGAATGTAAATCACATATTTCACATTTAACAAACATTTTAGTGGGATTATAACAAAAACCAAATTAAAATAATTTTATGACATTTTGCTATTTGAGAAGAACAAAAAATACAAACTGGAGTCTACATCAAAAAATATTCATTTTAATATTTTTTTGTTAGCCACTTTCATATTCTTTCATTAAAATTCTTTGTGTTTGTTTTTAGTCTATAAAACATAAATATAAATAATGATATTTTTCTTAGGTTATTTCTAAAATATTTCAATATGCAAGAAATAACCTACAAGAACATATAAATCTTGTTCATATGCAAAATGAAATGGAAAACACAAAACAGTTAATAGGAAAAAATATGAAGATAGTTAATAATATGAGAAAGAAACATTATTTAGAAACTGGAAACCAAATCATTGAAGCAAAACAGCATAGATTATGCATTGAAATGTGGATAAAAAAATCCTATGATAATATACAATGAAAGCTAAAACAGAAGAAATGTCCTAGTCTCAACGAACACTTCAATCCTGACCATGCCAATAGCAGAGGAAATAGAATGTGAACCAGAATACATTGAAACATTATAAAGTTTGTCTCAAAAATGTAAATATCAATGAACTGAATGACAATGAAGTTGCAAAAGTAATAATAAAACTAAATAATAGTAATACCTCACTTGACATTAAGTCAGAAATTTTGAAAGTAGCTAACTCTGTCTCTGAATTCTCCATTTTATGAACAAAATTTGAAATCAAAAGCATATATATAGAATACAAATTCTATATCATCCAACAACTGAAACACAAAAAGTAGAATTTCACACCTACAAAATTGGATCAGAATGACCAAAAACATTTAAAAAAAAAAACAGACCAAGGCAAAAATTCATAATCAAGTGTGAAATTTAATTTTGACAAACAGAAAAAGGATTGACCCATACTGAAAGAAAAAGACAAAGCCAATTGTTGCAATCCAATGTTAAATTAATTTTCTAACCAATGAAAAGAAGTGATTTGCAAAACTGAGGGAAAAGTTAACAATCCTATGTGAAAAAAATCTTTAGTTATAAAAACAGAAAGAAAATTGAATCAGTCAGAGAGATGGAAGCAGCGATATCATACACCAGCAACATGTGACAAAAACTTCAGACCACTGACCCAGAGATAAAGTCCCATCATACATTCGTTCTCCTTCTCTCTCTCTCTCATGTGCTAATTTCCTTTATCTCTTCTTCATCTTAACCATTCTCGCAGTCAACAAAGAAGAAGACATGACAACAACAACAACAACAAGATACTTCAGTTGACTCCTAAAAATTAACTCTGATAAGTACAATTTCCTTTATTGCTTTACCTTTCTTTTCACTTTCTCACCTGCCATAAAAAAAGAGATGGAATACAGACTTTATTAGTATCCTAATTAATCTTTTATGCATACACACATTTTGATACTTACAACTACAAACTCTTGATTCCTTTAACTCAACACTACACTTTCTCTTTTTGAACATTGACATACTAATTTCTCTTCTTACAAATTTTATGTTATTCTGTTCAGTTAATAAAATTTCACTTATTTTACAAAAGAAACACTTTTATTCTTTCAACCTTCTCATATTTTAAATTGTGGAAATTTCAGTTGTGTTTGGCACAAGACCAATTTGATAAACATAGCTGAGGCATATATGCATGCCAAATCATTAAAGCCCATTATGTATAAATAACCTTTGGAAACAAAAAGTTAGACTTGAAGATCATCACATGTACAGACGCATATCAGTTGGTTCCATCATGGTAAAAGTAGTAATTAATATTTTACTAACTAGACTCTTGCTATTTTTTTAAAGTGAACTTCAAACAACTTAGTTTGGTTTTCATTCTTATAATTGGTGCAATGATGGTATATATGTCATAAAACAACATGAAATATCATACTTATAAAATAGAAAATTGTATAACTATGTTGACTTCACAGCAGCATACCACACTAATAAAGTCTTTCAATAAGAAACCATCTTGGTAATTGATAGTTGGTATAAGAATGATCTTGAACAAAAAAATCAGCATTTTTTTATTAAATAATCCAAGAATTAGGACTTTAGATAAGCCTTTTGAAAGCAGAAACTATGATCTGGAATTGGAATGAGAGAAGTGATGAGGCATATCCTAAATCTATTATAAAAGTTCATAATGTGAAATGATTAAATTCTAAACACTTTAAATAATTCAGTTATAACAGATTTAGGAGATAAAAAAACTGAATACTAGAAAAACTGTATGAGGTGAGCTTTGTGCCACACCATAAAATACTACAAAAACAAAATATTAACTTAAAAAAGAGTCATGTTCTTAAATAGCTTCATAAAATTTAGACTCTAATATGCATAACATCAGTTTATTCAAAAATGTCAAAATCATAATCTATATACAATAATTTTCTCAGATCAATCATTGAAAATGACTTTAAGTGAATGAATCCTTCTTGGTTTTAAAGAAAATAAACCTTTATCAGACCTTGATGCTACAAAGGGCTTTACCAAATGACTAAAAAACACATCCTTAGAACATTTCTAGCAGCAACAACAAAAATAGGTATTACACATAGCTAGAAAGAAAATCAGTCATTCTCTATGAAAATGAAGAAATTCATAAATTCTAATTTCTTACACCATGTAAAGCATCAACCAACTCAACACTCAGAACTTTCACACAGTTGCCTTATTTATTGCTTTAATTATTCATGAAACCTATTTTCAAATTTATTGTGACTTGATTAATTCATGCATAGACATCAACAAAATGATAAACATTGTTGAAATCCTTCTTTTAAATTTATTTCTCATCATACATTAGTTTATAAGCAATGTTTCAATCTCTTCATTCAAATCTGACAATGAAAAGATGATTATTCCTTATGGCAATTGAAAAATTTCAATTTTATCAGCGATGAAGAAACATCTAGAAAAAATGAATGGGAGACCAACCTCATCATATTTGACTTGAATAGCATGAGCTTTCTGCAGGATCTCAACAACAATAATTATTACTAGAGCCTGAAATAAAAAAAAAGTTAATTTTCTTTATAAATTCAGGAAAAAACAAAGCAGTTTAAAATCTTAGATTAAATATGAAAAAGGTTAAAAAAAGAATGATCTATACAAGAGAATTAAGTTAATATTTTAACTTTGCCATAATGCAAAAAAGCATCTGTTTTTAAATTTTTCAGTATAGTTTTAAGGAATGAAGTTATAGTAAAACTTATTGATAAATTGTTATAACAATTTATGAGTAAGAATTTAAATACTTGATTTCAGAATTCAAAATGAAAAGAATTGTGATTTCAATTGTTACAAAACCCACTCATAGATAAGCAGTTTACAGAAAGATTTTGATAATATAGTCATATGTTTTAATCGTGTGTAAACTTCACTCAGTTAATCTAGTGTCATATGTGATAAACACTTGGGCAATCCTGTCTCTTTCAATTCATGATTGACTAGGTAGAAAAATAGATTGCTATTGCTATTTCTTTCTGTGATAGCCAACCAAGGCTATAAGACCCAGTCTGTCTTACTAGTCAACCAATAACTGGGAGAGAAGAGATGCATTCATACCATTCCCAAGGGTATTTATGTGTAAGTGTATGCAACGGACCCAAATGGAATTCAAACTTGGCTATCCAATTTTTCATTTAAAGCCAACATCTATTACACCAAAATGCACATCCTAGAGTATAGACTTACAAGGTTTAGGAAAAAACATTAACCAACATTAATAAAGTGTGAAGGCAATTTTAATTTATTTCAATTACTTTTATAAGAAGTTTTTATAATTAAAATGAACAATCACAATTATCTAGCTATTAAGATAACATTGAATGAAATAAAATTATAATCTTGTGTTGAAATGTTATAAATGCTATTACTTATCATTCACCAAATGTTCTTAAAATGTTATCTGCATAAAAAAAATACAAACTAAGAAATATTTGTGAAGAAAAACTTGAAAAATCTGTATAAATTATACTATTGTAAAATGAACAGATTAGAAAGATTAAAATAATAGCAAACACATTATTAAAACATCTTATATTAATTAATCAGTTTCAGACAAAATGTAAACCTTTTTTTATTGATAAATATCAATAAAATGCAATGTTCTACCAAGTGAATGCCAACTTAAAACAAAATTAGATTAATTTATAATTTAAAGAGAGAGATAAAAATTATACAGCATTTTTAAAACATATCAAATCATTAATCTTTAAAGTTTCAGCCTTTAAGCATGTGTAGTTATAAAGTTATTAGAAATATTTTACTCTTCAAATAACACATTTTAAATTGTAGACTAGCATTATTTTGGAGTCAGAAAAATGTCTTCTTGTTGTTGTTGTTATTTTGTTGAGTGTAAGTGAAGACAAAAAAATAGGAAGGAGAGGAAGAACAAATGTATGTTGACAAGACATGTCAGTTTCAGCGTTTTAAAATCTCTCCCTTACATTGTGTCGAGGTCCTTATCAGATTTCTGCTCTCATAGGACTGTCTTTGGCTAGTCAAGAGACATGGATAAGTAGTGAAATCTAGTCACATGATCAGATATAACAGTAAACCCATTTTTTAGGTGTTAAAAAATTTTGACAGGGGTCATTGTTCAGTTTGTTATTTCCTGTCCAATCAGAATCCAGAATCTTAATTTTTTACACCAGCTTATGGAATTTCCCTTGGCCTGGTTTTTTCAAAATGTTTTCAGTCATTCTAATCTGATTTTGTGGGTGTGCAATTCTACTTTTTTTTTTGTTTTCATTATTTGTTGCAATGATATAGGATGTGTATCCTATAAAGTAAAGCTTTCATGCATTTTCAAATTTGGTGCCATTGTTTTTAGCCTTTTCCTGTAAAGTTTTATATGGATTTTGAATATTATTTATTGTGTTATATAATTAACTTATCACAACTCAAAACCCAAGCTGGCTGTATGGATATTTTAGATACCATTGGATAAGATACTGCCAGACAAACATCCAAATCTAGAATATTGGTCCTCCTGATCTGCTTTGTGTGGTGCATTTTGCCCAGATAATGTCAGCAAAATACAATCAGACTTTTAATTTCAAACAAAATAGAATAAAATCATTTGTTCCTGCATAATTTTGATGTAGATTTTATTTTTTATATAAGTTCCATTTGTGTAACTAACTTAGATTTTGTCAAAAAAAGAAAAAACTATTAACTGTTTCTATTGCCCCACTGCTGCTATCTATCACCAACTGTTTTTCTAAATGCCATCTGGATCTTTACACCATCCTCAGTGTGTGTAGTGGCCACTGTGAGAAACCCAGATTTAAACAATGTGTAAACAGTTTGAAACATTTCCAGTTCTTATAGATTTTTGTCAAAAATCTTGGAATTTGTATTTTCTCTAAATTTTAATTCCTCTTATATTTGTTTCTAACTAGATAACTATAATTTAGTGAAAACATATCTCACTATAAACTATATATGCATGCAATAGTCTAATTTCTGCAAATTAGGGAAAATTACATAAAGTTAATCAGAATCACTATAGAGAATCACAAAGTCTAAAGATGATTGTTACTTACAAAGAAAGAAATAAACTTAGTATTAATCAATAGTCTTAAAATATGTAAGAAATATGAATACTGGAAAGCAATTTTTTTGTTTGCTTGTTTTGTAACAGCTGTCAAAAATAGTTCTTTATCTCTTATATTGATATAATTTTAATAAAATCAACTCACACTGTTTTATTTGAGACATCTGCTGATTTGTAGAACAGAGAGAAATGTCAACAAAAATGCACTTACCTGCATAACAAAAGTAATTGTAAAGACCACAAGAAATGGGTAAAAACCAGAATTGTAGAGAGCTGCAGGCAATCCTAGAAAAAATCAGAGACATTTTTTTAAAACTGGTTCAAAAATCATTTTGGTCAATGTAATGGTATAATTATGTTACATTTTTTCTTCGTGAACAGTAATAAAGAATTGATGATAGAAAAGAATTCAACGACTATTGGTCAAAAAAAAGTTGCTAACAGAGAAATAACAGGTTAAAGCATTTGAAGCTTCAATTGAGTTCAATGGCAATAACGGATGGTTTTAATAATGCCTTTTCAGAGTTTCCAAAATAATTTTGTATAAAATTTCAATTACATTATTTGAAACTTTTTAAAGAATCATTTTTTATAATATGTTCTTTCTTGATCCCCCAAAATGATGTTATATTGGAATCTCTCTGCATACATCAAATCATCTTTTGAAGTATATCCTCTGCATGCAGAACACTAAAATATTTACATGTAAAGAGACAGAGTATTCCTCAAGTGGTGAATCATCTTTAGTCTGCTTTGAGCTACCATAAACTCACAATATCTCAGATCAATATTTGTTATACAAAATGGACAGAGCCATTTTTTTTCTTTTTACAATGGTGTTTACCCTGTACAAAGCCCAAGAAGTACTTGGAGGTAGATGGTTACAGAGTAAGAGGCACATTTTATGTGGATACATCTATATGTAGCAGATATATGTAGGAAAGATAATGGTTAATCTGGACTTGAACAGTTTTAAGACTGTAGTGATTGGGGAAACATCCTTTTGGGAGTTGGTTTCCACAGAGCAGCATTTCATGGAAAGAAGCTGCTTAAAAAATGCAGCCATAAGATTGAAGCCTCTGTAATTCTCTGCATATATCAAATCATCTTTTGAAGTATATCCTCTGAATGCAGAACACTAAAATATTTACATGTAAAGAGACAGAGTGTTCCTCAAGTGATTAATCATCTTTAGTCTGTTTTGAGCTACCATAAACTCACAATATCTCAGATCAACATTTGTTATACAAAATGGACAGAGTCCTTTACATATGTAAAGTTTACATATTGTGTCATGGCTCTGTTTTACAATTCTCTAAGTCAACCACTGCAGCGATGATGGTTATTGCTGAAAGAGTCTATCAAGAATGGCAAAGGTTTGGCTGTTGCTTTAGTTATCATGAAGGCATTTGGCAGGGTTTAGCATGCTGATCTCCTTCACAAGTTGAAGGGTTATGATGTTTCTGGCTGTTTCCTTGATTTAATTCAATCTTCTTTATCAAAGTGTGTAATGAAAATTATTTTGAATGACCATCTTTCTAAATCTTTTTGTACTAATGTAAGTGTCCACTAGGATTCTATTCTTTAACCTACTTTGTTCTTTATTTTAATTAATGAATTTCATGATGTCACCAGTTTCCCATTCATTATCTATGCTGATACCCCAATTATTTACTCTTAATAATAAGTTTGATAGATTCAAAAATATAAAATCGGCCTCTGATCTTGAAAATGGGATTCAATCTGTTGTTAACTGGGGCAAGAAATGGCTTCTTAATTTTAACACCTCCGAAATTAAATTGCTTTATATTAATCCTCTTAAAGAAACTTTTTACCTTCTCTAAGCATGTTTGATGCTATCCTTCAGAAGAACAGCTTTCTGCATTTTCTTGGTCTCATTTATTAACATGAAGTGAAATGATTTTATTGGATCAACTGGTAAGACTGTTACTAATACAGTCAGTTCATTATATCAGGAGAGACAATTTTTTTTCACTAAAATCTATTTTGTACATATAAAAATCAACCATTTATATGTGCATTAAACATTGATCCCACATCTGATATAGTGGTTCTGCTATATATCTAGATATTCTTGACAAAATTGAAAGAATCTACATTATCAGTCCTGACCTGGCATCTTGGCTTCAGTCACTTTCCCACTGCTTCCCTGTGCCTTTTCTATAAATATTTTCATGTTAATTGTTCTGATAAGTTTTTCTCTTTGGTACAATGACTTCACAAATTTAAACTCAGTACTAGATTGTCAGTTAGGCCTCATCATTTCACTGTTGAAGTAGTTAGTTGTGACTTTAAGTTCTTTATGAACTTTCTTTCATCTGGAATTGTCTTTCATCTTCCTGCCTTCTTGTCAACTACTATTTTCAAAAATTAAAATGCAATGTCAATCATCATCTTTTTTCTCCTTGAATCCTGTTTTTTGTTTTATTGTCTTCTGTTTCTTTCGCTCTTGGTAGTCCTTTGCATCTTAATAGCTTTAATCTTATGAAAAGATAAAAAAAATTACATTTAATTAAATAAGCAGCTCTCTTACGTTTTTAAACTGACTGATTGAATATGAATATAAAAATATACACTCAGGCTTTTTAAGATAGTAAATTCACAAAACTGGTATGATATGGAATGCAATAAGAAGAGAAAAAAGACAAACTAATGAAAAACCTGCTTCTCAAAATTAGGAATAGAAATGGGTTTCAGATTTCCTTACCTAAAATCCCTGTTCCTAGGATAAGTTAATAAAATAAAAATAAAAAGTGGTATTTAAAAATAATCAATGATTCTGTAGAAGTGATGAATGCTTTATTGTCATATGCAAAGTAGTTAATAATGATATATTTTATTAAGATTTCTCCAGGGTGCAGGTTGATAGACTTAAAACACATTGTTTCTGTGGCAAAAAAACGTGGCTTCTATTTCAAAGATAAGTATCCACTGAAATAACGTATGCAAACGGTAAGAGTTTTCTCCCTTTAATCATCTTGATATTTTCTTTTTGTCATTTTTCATGCAAAATAAAGAATGAAAAAAATAAAATGGAGAACAATAGATATAGCAAGAAATATTTTTTAATAAAAGTCAAATATGAATTCACAAACAATGGCATATCAATGAAGCATTTACAAAAAGACAGATTATGTACAAATTCACCATCAGAAGCTTGTCACATAAAATAGTAATATTATAATATTTACCAATTGAAGAATTAGTAAAGATAAAACTTGCTTTTATAATAAATAGAATTTTAATTAGAAATTTTGTATCATCCCAGCATTGTTCCAAAAGTCCACACCATTAGAACCAAACTAATGTTTTATCATCCCTGGGAGGATGGGACAACATTAATTTCAACCTTGAGTGTATATGACCAATATAATCTATATGTAGACACAGTTGTAAGAAAATACTAATAGCAGATAATATTTTGTTTCTTTTTCATTTCGTGTTAGTTTATTATAAATGTTATCTTTCTTTTTTAAGAAAATATATTTGCATTTGATCTATAAACTTTTAAAAATACAATGAAATAATCTCTTTGGCTTTGTTTTTATTTTTTTCACATTTCCTTGGTTGTTTGCTCTGTTCTACATTCTGCTTCAGGGGTACATTCCATGTCCGGTTTTCTGTTCCTGGGGCCATTTTTCCCTGACATCCAATGACATCATGACCACTAACTGACCTTTGCATATGATACTTTGCTCCCTTCCCCATACTTGCTTCCCTGATAACTACAATCTTCAAAGTTTAAATGCAACATCAAATGCTATATTCTATCTCTATGACTCCCACCTCTCTCATACCCTTTCTACAACATCATCTATATACTGTTTTCTTTTCTGTGATCTGTTTCCTCTCATTGTAACCTCCTGTGCAACAGCAGTAGTATTGCCTTGCTTGGGGTGAAAAGATTATTAAAAAAATACTACATTCATTACTTTCTGCTTTTTGATTAGTCATAGCCATACACTACTAACATCAATATTCAGTTTGCTTAATGGATCATCCAAGCTGAGTATGTGAGCAGATTCCTTAAGTCTTCTTGTATGTCACTGCTCCTCTCTGTCTATTATTATTTTGACCTCATTTCACAGACACAAAATCAACATGGAGCTTGAGGGAAGACAACCCCAGGAACATGTGGCATTCAAAAGTCAAACATGATGTGTGAAGGAAGTTTGTTATTGGAATCTGTAAAGGTAAGCTTTGGTCTATCCACAGATATACCTTGTTGTTTGTTGTTTACATTCACTAATACATTTTGAAATCCTTATATGTAGCATTCTAATTTGGTTGCAATGATTGTTTGTTTATTATGTCCCTGATTAGAATGATATGCATTCTATTAATGAACACAGAGCAATAGGCTGACCTCAGTGAAATATGCAACAGTTTTATCACCTTTTGGTACATCCCATTTCCAAATCATATCAGAATGACATCTTTTTCGGAACTTTCTTATTACAAGTTGTCCGAGTGAGTACAATTCAAGTAAGCACAAATTCCATGGATTAGAAGTATGGATTACGTTTGAAAGTGGTTCTTAACAAGGGAGATAATCAAACGAGTAAACTAATTTTTTAAAAATGTTTGTATAGATGAGATGGCAGAACCATAACTTATCTACCAAAAATGGTGCATTACATGATTAGACCTGAACCATTACATCCAAGTAATCATTTTATTATGTAAACATTTTCCAGAACTGAAAAAACCTGCTCAGAATTATATCAGCCATTTCAGAAGAGCATACAAATTTATAAAAAAAAAAATTTCTGGCCTGTGACACTCCATCTAATGAAAAGGTCCCCAACCACTGGGCTATAGACCAGTACCAGTCCATGGACTATTTGCTATTAGACCACAAAAAAAATAATTAACTTGTTTAAAATTATATAATAGATAAAGTGACTTTAATTTAAAAAGATTCATTTAAGTATTCACTATTCATTTATTCAATACTATCTATCATAAGTGTAAGTACATTCTATAATTAATGTATATTTTATATCTACTTTCCTTTCTATAATAACTGTATACACATTTTTCAATTATTGTGTATTTTTATTTATTTGTAATAATTTTCAACTAATTTTCTAATCCCAACACATTTTCAGATTCTAAACTGATTCTACATTGATGTTGAGTTGGTATTGATTAGATACTAGTGTATTAGATATTGATTTGGGGAAACTAAGAAAGCAAGTGTATGGTCAGGCTAGAGCTCACATATGAGAGTCAAAATATTATACACTTTTTCTTCCCTTTAAAAATTGGTCTTTTTATTATTGCTCTCTTTATGGAAATGCACTTAGACATATGTGCCACTACTAGTCCATGGAAAAATTGTCTAACATGAAGTCAGTCAGAGATATAAAAAATTTGGTGATCACTTGTCCAATGCACAATTTTCAACTATAAGATAAAAACCAAAGTAACATTATGATTGATCAAAATTTAAAGTATTCTAAAATGACCTACTTAATATTTGGATGTGCAGATACCATGATTATTATCAATGTGGAAAGTGAAATCAGCAAACTGGGTTCAAATTCCAGTCGATTCTGTTTTGTTCACTTTGAACTAATACAAAAATATAAAAGGCATGAATCCATTTTCTATCAGATATGTGTTAAATATCAAGACAGACTAGGCTCACTTGCCTTGGGTGGCAACCAGGGATGATGCAAAGGGTCTTATGATATGAACCCCTCACTCTACTACATATCAGTTTTCATAAGGTTGTTCTTATACAAAATATAAATGTTATTGTATCCTAATTATGTACAATAATAGATCTTATAGATATAAAGTCAACTAGAAAAATTGAAAATAAATACAATGTATCTAAATACAAATTAGAGACATGTCATAATAGGTTAAATAGATCAATTGTTTTGCAGGAATTTTTAACATCAACTCGAGATTTTGCTTGTTAAAAAATTGAATAATTTAACACATTCAACCTTATGGATAAAAAAGGAGTAAATTTTACATTTAGCATTTTTTTTAAGTCTTAGCTTGAGCAAAAAAAAAAATCACGTATTTGGACAGAAAAAATATCCCAAAATAAAAAGTAGAATCAAAAATTGTTCACCCATTAATAGTCAGTTTAGTTAATTTAATTTGTAACATACAAATGTCAGTAGAAAAAGTCCCACACCATCACCAGATGCTGGATTTCAAGGGTAGTACATGTTAGCCTGGGTGGCAACCAGTCTAGGGAAAGGAAAACTTCTGGATATACTGCTGATGCTATAGCTGCAGTACATGTGGCACTCCTACAACCCTATTTGGTTAGAGAACTCATGATATGACATGAAAGTACCCTCAAGGTTAGCCTCCAAAACAGTTTTTGCATATCAAATACTGAATTACTTGCTTTAGTTTGCCCTACCTAGCCTCATATTCAGAGCACACTTTCTTTTTTTTTTCATAAATAGAATTTCATATGCATCAGGAACTTTGCTGTCAATAACAACTTTCAGCAAATAGATAGTATTGATGCTGTAATGTTGTCTTTGTTCAAAATAGCCAAGAATTAGGAAAGCCATAGTTAGAGAGAGTATCAAAGAAACAGAAGACCTAGTAGAGGAAACAAAGAAAAAGAGGTTTATCAAATCCTTGTACTTAGAACAGAAAAACTTGAGTAAGCTAACTACTCCTCAAATCTTTCTCTAATGTGGCTACTTGCCATATTTATAAGCAGAAACGGTCCATTATCACACTATCACATTAATAAGAAGCACACTGAGTCCTACTCTACAACACTTAATAACAATGTTCAACAAAAATTGTTGAAATAGGCAAGGGCTTTTTTTTCTGGAGAAAAACAATCATGATGGGCATTTTGATCAGCATGGTAAGTGAGGTATAAGAAAGTTTATTTTTCTGATCTCAGTGCTTATCAATCTCCAGTTAACTGTGTATTATTTTAACAGATGAAGGAATTGAATATAAAACCTATACAATTTGGATGGTAGTATATATAATAACATTTTGAAGATCCATATGATGCAGATATACACACTCAAAAATTAGAATCTGTAAAACTGCAGCAAAACAAAGTCAGCAAAAAGCATAAGGATGTTCTTTCCTAATACTGTCAGCTGGTGGTAAAATACAAGTAGAGTAGATAGACCCTGCTATCGCCCAGTTTGTACTCCTCCTCCTTCTATTTAACAGAAGCGGCTCATCTCTTGTTTTCTGTTTAGGAAGAGGTTCCTGGCTCTCTTCCTCTTTTTATGCCTCAACATTGGTACTTTCATGACTTTCCTGTGACATGGGCAGACAATAACAACATCTTTTCATACTAAGGGTACCAGGTGGAAAGTTTTCTGATTACTGCTTCCAACTGCTAGTTAGAAGCCCTAACTTTTGCACATCTTGAGCGGCTACTCTGATTGACAGTTGCATAATATTGGGGTTCTTACAGGACAATGTCACGCATGAATGGGTGTCCCTGCAAGTGCCTTGAGTGGGTAATTCTGTAGTTTGCACCAGTTCCTTTCCTACACATGTCACAGTTGATGATCATCTGCTACCAAAGCCTTTACTTACTTTATTTGTAACCCTATTTCCAGATATTTATTGATTTTAAAGATGAGGAAAGATTTCTCTAAAATTGGAGAATACAATTGTTTTTGTTGGGAAAAGTAGCCAAAGTGTTAAAAATTGAAAAATAAAGATTAAAAAATACAAAGAGTACAATTGCTTTTGTAGGGAGAAGTAAGCAAATTTATCAAAGCTGGTTACCTAGAGGTAAAACAATTCTAGTCAAAATATTGACATCCTATTTTGACGACTTATGACCCTAGGTTAAAATTGGACCTTGAGAATTTCCTGTTTACTGCCTATTAGGACAACTGGTAGGAACAAACAAATAATAACAGAGTGTAAGTTTTCTCCCCTTCCACCAGAAGGGCAGAAGACTCAGTCAAAATGGTTAAATGATATTACTTACATTTTGAGATGGTAAGGAGGGGGAATAGAAATCCTGTGCCCCCTTCAATACCCCAGTTTTGTGCTTTTTTAATAAAACTGGGGTGGAAAACGAAATTACAGTCACCCAGATGGAAGGAGCGAAAGTGGGACCCCCGTGTAGATGACCCTGGGGATGTGCTACTACCAGTGCCCATGGTCGGTTGGCAGGAGAGTCAAGATACTAAGAGGCAAAAGAAGACAGCTAGTGTGTCTCATGTGTTGGTAGAAGAAAAAGGGCTTCATTGTGAGATATTAGTGGGAGGATCAGTAGTAAGAACTGTAATAGATACAGAGTCACAGGTCTCAATGCAGAATCTGTAATATTATGAGTGCTTGAGGTATAGGGGTAACTTAAAGGAGTCAGACATTAAGTACAGTTCCTCAATTTTCTTTGTTGAAACCAAGTTTGGCATGAAGTCAATTTTAAGGACAACTCTAGACAACTTTCCTTTTACAATATTATTTGATCTCATGCATCATTACTGGTTTTCAAATTGCTCAATCAACTTGAATGTAAATATAGGTATAGTGTCATCAGTAAATCGTCACCATTTTATTTTTTTCTATTTTGCACTTGGACATTGTGTGTTTTTGATTTAGTCAACAGCACAGTAGATTGGCTCAGTTGGATGCCATCTATGATAAAAAGAGTACTATGATGCAATTCACTCCAGCAGAAACTTGGAAACAGCCAACTGTTACTGCTTGGCATTCACTTTGGAAGCTCCAATATGAACATTTCAGAGTGTTTAGTTGTCAATTTGAGGACAGTGCAGTGGATTCACTAAGAGTTGGATGAATCTAATGGAGATTGCAAAGGTATGGCAGCTTAAAAAACTGACTCTGATTGTGCCTTCAAGAGATGGTGCTGCCCTGGGTTGAGAGGATTGATGCTGGAAAACCTTATGTCTCACAACAGGACTCTGCACCATGTCACACAAGCAGGAGAACCAAGTCATGGCTGATAGATAATTTCTACAATCACATCACCCCCTACATCTGGCCATCTAACCTCCCAGACTGCAGCCCCGTTGATTATTATATGTGGGACACAGCTGAGGGAAAAACCAACAAAACTTCTGTTAACACCAAAGATGAACTGAAGGCATTTCCCCGGCCATAGAATTTCCACTGGTTTTATTTATAGGTAAAAGTGCTCAACATCAGGAATAGACCATCTGTAAATATAAAGGTGAACACTAAAGTCAACACCAACAGTCTGTTTCCTACTTGATCACAATCTTCAGACTAATAGCTAGAAATTTGTGAAACTGACTATCAGTTGACAGTCTTGATCTCATTGTCCATTTATTTATAATAAATTATTTCAAAATTATATTCTTTTAATTGATTAATATTCTGGATATAAAACTGAGTAGATATGAGTTTTGAGAAAAATCTGAAGGAGTGAATGTGCTTTAAAGGTAATTCAATAAATGCAAATCTGGCTGAGCAGGCATCAGCAACAGGGATTGACTAGCTGTTTTAGTAGACAGCATACTTGGATACAAGCAGTCAGCTATAATATATATATCAGAAAAATTAATAGCAAATTAGAGAAAACTTTGTCTAACATATTTTGTCCTTTAGGACTTTATCAGACTAAAGTGATGTTTACGTTGATGTAACTACATATGCATGTGAAGGAGAGGGGATTCTGAAATTTTATATTTTTATTATGCTTAGTTATATAATCTAGTTAATTTGATTTAGTTTCTTTTTCTTTTTTCTATGATTAACTATTCCACATTATCATAATGAGAAACATGAAATGTCATAAGAACCTGATCGGAAATTCATTGTGGATTTCTCGTATACACTTTACTCTAGTCTCTATATTATTTACTCTATAATTTATACTCTATATATTAGTGTTTCTAAACCATTTTAAGCAATGGCAAACATACAATTAAATTATTATATCACGGAACACTAAGTTGAATTTTTAAAGGGTCAGTCTGTCAGTTAAATGCCATACGTGATACATGCTTAGGTGATCATGCCTCAAAAGAGACATGACTGAATGGGCACAAGATTTTTCTGCTGTAGGTTGCCATTACTTTCTACAGTAGACTGGTTGCCAACAAAGCCTACAGAACACAATCTGTCCTGTTGTTTAACCCATAGCTGGAAGGAGAAGAGAGAGATTGATACCGTTCACAGGAGTATTTGCACATTAGTCAATGCAACAAATTCAAATAGAATTTGAATTTTGCTGAATCTTTTGCATTTGCTCACATGCAAATACTTTTGGGAACGGTATTAAGTCATCTCTTCTCCCTCTAGCTTATGACATAAAAACATAGATTTAAAAAAATACACAAATATGAACCTTATTTCAATGTTTCTATTCAACTATTTGTACAGCTTATTAAGTGTGAAACTTACGCCTAGTGTTTGCAGTTATCTGAAAAATGGTTAGTATTCATTTATTCAAATGAAGGAAAATTTTAAAAAGTTAAGTTGAAAAATTAAAATTACTTTTAAAAAATTAATATTAATTAAACAAAATATTTAAAATAACAATTGAAGAATAGTGAAAAGAATTATTTGAAAAAGTTTAATACGGATTCAATTATTCAAATACTAACATTGTACTATAACTACTTATACACACACACACACACACACACACACACACACACACACACACACCATGGCATGGCCGTTGAGAATCACTGCTCTATACTCATAACTCTATACGATTCTGTTTGAGTAATTTGCTTTCTCTTTAGCATATTTTAAATCAAAATTATGTTCAGATTCATTATGGTTAACAATTAATGTATTTAGTGTGTTTTGTAAAATATCCCTCTTGTGCTCACATAATCTTCAATTTAAATTTCTTTAAATTTCTTTAATATATTCTTTGTAGCAATTATGACAGTTGATAGAGTAAATTTCTTCTTAAAGGATGTTATTTTGTTTTGAAATCAACTGTAACAAATTTTATCCTGAGCTTACATAAATTCTATGCAATTGTGACAGAGTTGGTGGCTAAAACAATATCTTTTAATTCATTTGATTTGTCAGAAAGAAATTTTTGTGTTGGAATACTTTGAGACTTTTGTTGTGCATATATAGTCTAGCCAATTTCATTTAGTTTCTTTTATGGAAATTTTATCATAAAATAAATAGCCAATGCTGATGGATTGTCGAGGTTAATCTCAAGAATAAGTGAACCACTCGAAGAGACAGTGATTACTTCATTGAGTTGCAAATTGAAAATGAAACACATCCTGTATAATACTAGTATATTGCGCATGAAAGCACTCATGAAAATCTATGTATATTGGCATGGTATGGACAAGAATATAAAAAAATCTGGTTAAAACATGCAAAATTTGCACATTGAGTGCAAAAGGTACCACCTGTGAAATTTAATCCCTGGCCTAAAACTAACTATGGTTGAGATATTTTATTGACAATACTGGACAAATAAAGGAGATTTACTACTTTATTGGAGTGGAAATTTTCTCAAAGTGGGCTGAGGTTCTCACATGCAAGACGCCAGCTACAAAACTCATAATTAGACTTTTTGCATGAGTTATTTGTGAGATTTATAATACCGAACATTATTGCATCTGATAATGGGATTCAATTTTCGTCAAAAAAATTTGCAGATTTCTGTAAACTTCATTCAGTTACACTTCTAACATTCTCATCCTACCACCCAAGATCAAATGGACAGGTAGAAAGTTTTATTGACATATTCAAGAATGGTAAAAAAAAATGTGAGTGGGTTAGAAACCAGAAATGAACATCTGCAAAATTTTTTGTCCATATACTGAATAACATCAAACATTAACAGGAGCTCAAGTATATCTCCAGAGGAACTAACGTTTGCTAAAAAAAATCAGGTCAGTTTTTGATAAACGGAGACTGACAAAAGGAAAAAAAATGGATAACAGAACAAAATTCAATGGTAAACATTTCAACCCAGGCGACAAAATTTATCTAAAAAATTACAAGTTAGGAAAATCGTCATCAGAGGAAGGTACCATCGACAAAAGGATTGGTTGTATGTTTTACTTAATCAAAAACCCAACATGAGTAATTAAGTGGCATGTTAACCAAATTAAAATAAAGGGTATACACCCAATGTAGAACATCTAAGGGAAGAACCTATGTTAGTGATCTATGACATGTTTGATGTACCAATGTCACAACCAGTGCAACAAAATCGTGCAGAAAAGAGTAAAAGAAGACTAACAAATACAATAGAAATAGACCCGAAAAGAAGAAAATATATTATCCAAGGGACGTAACATTTCAGTGGGGAGGTATTGTAGAGTGGCTGACAACCCTGCAGCACTCTCAGTGATGGAATAGCTCATGGTCTGAAATGGTCTTTTTAAGTAAAGAATAGTAGCATTCGAGGTGTAATATGTCATTCCAGTAATATTCAGACATTGGCAACTATTGCAATCTAAACCCCTCCTATCTGTAAGTTCTGTTTTGTCTGTTATTATAACTATCGTACTGTTCTGTGTATATCCATTTAGCAACGAATATCATGTTGAATAATACCACAGCACACTTTCTCTGTGTATTGTAACCACCTCAACAATACAACACCTAGCAATTCAAATAGTTTCTTATCCTGTACCTTGTCAAAGATGTTTGTGTAATCTATAAATATAAGTGCAGGTCACTCTCCATTTGTATTACTCTTTCTGATACCATTCTGATCGTCAAGATTCACATCATTAGTTTGGTTATGTGGCTCATTAAACTGATTTTCTAATGGCGCTCTCATTCATTTGTACCTGGTTACTTAGGTAATGTTAGGAAGATAGTTTTAGCAAGATCCTCCACTGTGTCACCTCTGTATATTTCATTTATTACTTTATTTACTGTATTTATATTTGGAATATTGTATTTTCATTTCATTATATTTGGTGCCACAACTGCACAGAATTGAGTATATAAAATTTTTTTGTCGTGCTCTCTCTGTGTTCTGTGCTGCTACACCCCAATCAAACCCTGCTTCATTGTTTCCTGTTCATCTTCTCCAGTACTGATCTTACTTTATCATTTAGGATTTTTGGCCCTTGCATATTTTTCAACATAGGTTTCTCTGTAATCATGAAACGTTTTTTGACATATTCACTCTACTTTTGGATTATTTTTCTATCAGTAACCCTCCCCTTGATTTTATAGAACCTGTTGGTTGGCTCACCTTTCATCCAGTTATAATAAAACAATAACAGAATAATTTCTTTTTTTCTCTCTTACTAACATTTTCGACTTGATGCTCTGTTTGGTTAAAATATTATTCCATTGTCTTGAGGTTCTTCTATTTATTTTCCTAGCAATGCCAAAGTTAGGGGCAGCTAATCCCACCCAACCCCAGTGAAATCTTTAATTTTCGTACATGGCCAAACCTTGTATTCAAAATCTGACCATAACTCTCCGCACAAATCACAGTTATATAGAGCTTTATTTTTCTGGAAAAAAGACAGAGTGAAAATATTGTTGCTTTTATTAATTTTTTTATTTTTTTGTGTTATTTTTACTCAAATTTCCAGAGATTATTTTCTGCGAGGTAAGTGCATGAGAAATCGTTTTTTTTTTGTTTTGTTTTTTCTGTCTGTAATAATTTTCTTGGCTTGTTTTTTTTTTTTCTCTCTCTCTCTCTTACTAACATTTTTGACTTTATGCTCTGTTTGGTTAAAATATTATTCCATTGTCTTGAGGTTCTTCTATTTATTTTCCTAGCGATGCCAAAGTTAGGGGCAGCTAATCCCAACCATCCCCAGTGAAATCTTTAATTTTCGTATATGGCCAGACCTTGTATTCAAAGTCTGACCATCTTTTTTTTCTTTAAATTTTCGTCGTTTTAATTGTTCTTCATTTCTGTTTGAATTCGTAATTTTTAGCCTTAATTTTCTTTTGAAATTGAAGTTTTTAATTACTGGCATTAATACTGCTTGCTCTTGATTTTGGCGTTGAAATTTCGTTTAAAATAGTGTAAGTTTTTTTTTTTAAATAATATCGCTGTTTAAAAGGATTTCTATGAATTTCTAAAGGTACATCAGTGGTCATTCTCTCCTCTCTACTCAAGGTGGTGAGGCATGCGCTCTGGACCATTCTTGTCTCTCTCTCTTTTCTGATTTCAACTAGCCAAGATGGAGGAAGAGACACGCCGAATATATCTGTGAAAATTTAATAACGGTATTCTACCAGGTGGACACCTGTTTAACTTTTTCAGTATGTCTTAACTATCTGATATGTTGAATCCTGCATGTTTTTTTTTCTTTAAATTTTCGTCGTTTTAATTGTTCTTCATTTCTGTTTTAATTCATAATTTTTACCCTTAATTTTCTTTTGAAATTGAAGTTTTTAATTACTGGCATTAGTACTGTTTGCTCTTGATTTTGGCATTGAAATTTTGTTTCAACTTTAACTAAGTTAAAACTTAATCTTTTTTTTTTTTTTCTTTATTGGAGTAGATAGTACCCACTATCACCCGGTTTTGCACCCCCCCCCCCACACACACTTTTGAATGGGAGTGGAAGTGATTGCCTTGTTTCTTTTTTAGGGAGGGTTTTCCGGTTCACTATACCTCTACTTTGGGTTTAATGTTAGTTCGGCTGAAAGCTCTTTACAGTTTTTGAGCATGGGGGCAACGCCTCTTCATTCTGAGATGGGTTTTTCGTTCCTGGTTATCCTCCCCTCTCCAGGAAGGACTCCAATGTCCATATGCATGGGCTTGGTGTTTATATCAGCATACACCTACCTCCAACCAGGGTAACATCTCTTGAATCCCTGGATCATGCTTTCATGTGCTTCCGTCTCTCACTTCTAAGATCTATTAGCTATCTCTTCTTCCTCTACCGCTCCGCCTCCACCTCTAACTGTTCATTTTTTTTCTTATATATATATTTTTTTTCCAATTGGAGTAGATAGACTAAACTATCGCCCAGTTCGCACTCCACCCACGTCTATTGAACAGGTGAAGAGGCTCATCCCTTGTTTCCTGTTTAGGATGCGGTTTCCGGTTTTCTCTTTTCCAATAATTTCACTCTTTTCTTTATTTTTTTTTTCAATTGGAGTATATAAACTAAACTATCGCCCGGTTCTCACTCCTTCCCACGTCTATTGAACAGATGAAGAGGCTCATCCCTTGTTCCCTGTTTAGGATGTGGTTTCCGGCTTTCTCTTTCCAATCTTTTTACTCTTACGTAGCCCCCTGCACATCAGTGGCGTTATCGCCTTGCTCGGGGTGATATGATTAAAAAAAAAAAATTACTCAAGTGGCAGGAACCATGATGAAGATAAAGGGGATGGTTAATCTTCCAGTCGAAGTAGAGGGGGCGAGTAGTGTCCAGGTTTTATGTAGCCCCAGGTCTGTGTAAAGAGGCGATTTTGGAACAAGGTTGGCTTGATCGTCATGGAGCCAGAATAGAGTTTAATCCTCCTGCCTTGGTAGTAAAAGATATGAAGAGTACCATTGATATCAGCAAAAGGCAAGCCAGTACCGAGAAAAGAAGACTTCTAAAGGTGAATAATGCAAGAAAGGTGGGTTGGGAACCCAATAATAAGATAATAGAGACATACAAGGACTGTAGAAGATGAGTCAAGTGAGTGGTAGAAGGAAGACGAAATACCTCTCTCTCAACTCCAGAAACGACTGAAAGGAGCTGGTTGTTAGAGACTAGGAGGTGTGACTAGCTGGTCACAAGGGGCGGAGAAAATTACCTGTTAATTAGGTTTTCGGACAGTATACTGGCTAGATGCGTGTCTGGCAGCGTCATTGATAAAGATATCCGACCTTCGGGGCAGGAGGGCCGCGCACCTGTCAACTAGACTAATAAAACCTGGGAATCGAAAATAAGGAACTTGTAAGTGTGAATGAAAGAGAAGTCGATGCATAAAGGAATGAAAACCGGGATATCTTGTTGACTTACAGGGATGGCCGGCAAAAGAAGGTTGATGCTGCTAACAATGATGATGACAGCTTCTGTGTTAGCCAAAGTATGATTTTCAAGAAAATGAACAAAGTAGTAATAACTAGATCAAAATGGTTAGTCACATTCGTGATCGATCTCTAAACCCATACGAGATATTGCTAAGCAAATTGGTGAGTGAATTTAAAAAACTGGGCCCAGTTAGGTCAAAAGTGGCCGAAAATCACCCAACAGAGACGAGATACCTTAATTTGTTGTACTCTTTAGAGTGGGACATGACGGAGAACCAATGTAAGGGGATGAGAAATTACTTGAAGGGAATTGATTGAATTATTACAAATTAGAGGGAAAAGAACAATAGTTCCCATTGTAGGGAAAACATTGGATATTTTATTTGGGAGCGTAACGGAAGATGAGGTTGAAGTTAGTCATAAAACGAAGACTGGGAGAGTTGGAGAAAAAACAAAGAGTCTTCTCTAGTCAAGGTGGCAAATAATAGCGTATCTATGTTGTTGTTACATAAATAGCTTCGTATATAAAGGATGTTATTATTATTCCAAGTCCACGTTGAAAATCCTTTCACTAAGATGAAGACAAAATAGATTTTTGGAACGTCCACCACTCACAGAGTAAATTATGAACAGCGTTTAGCGTTCGACGAACGGCGGAAATAGCCGAGAAGCATTCCGCGGAGTCCGCCTGAGATGAAACGGGAGTGTAGCAATTAATCATTTCCTTAGTTCTTATCATCAAGCAAGGTATATAGCGTGAAAGAAGGACGTTCAAATTACATTCCAGATTGTCACAAAGTTTCTTATGGATAACATTAACAATGCATGTCCCTAAGGCTTACGCCGAGTTTTCAAGTATCGCTCTGTAATTACAGACATGGAAAATGCCACACTATGCGCTGATATTTTCATAATGTTTTACGGTGATGTATCTCTACACATGCGCATGAAGCGAAATGGACGCTATAATTTTGAACTTTTATATATATATACGAATTTGGTTGTTCTTACTTAATTCTTTGCCGGTTGGCGTCAGTTGTTGGTATGAATTTGTTTTCGGCTGGCTGTCCGTAATTATATGTAATATTCACGAGGATATGTGTGGTTTCCCAAAGCAGTTGTCTTGGAGAGAAGGGGACGGAAGGTTGAGAGAAGATGAAAGGGAGCAAATATGTATCACTCGAAGAGTGAGTTGGATAGTTAATAGCTCTGTGATGTTCTCAATTTCCTTCCGTAGTAGTAATCGTGACGTTCACAGTTTGTTCCTTCTTTCTTCCTTGCTGACAATGTGCGAGGAAGAGGGGTAAAAACTTGACGTGACGATGGGTGAGGAGGTAAGACAGGGGTGTTGCTGATCATCCAGCCGCGTAGCAGCCTGTAAGCTCTTCTGACAAATTCAACTTTCTCGGTGATTTATGTAGCGAAACCAAACTTCGCGTAGACTTGTTAAATTTCTTAAGATTTTTTCCGGGTATGTTTTCCAGGGTTCTTATTCGCTGATTAATATTTTCACACACACACACACACACACAGGTACCTCCACTAATTCGCTGAAAAAAAAAAAAGCATAGTATAGAAGAAAAAAAGCCCCAAACTAAAACGAGGTTTTTCAAAGAGGAAAGCTCGAAGCATTTTTTTAATTATTTTTTCTAATTTTTTAAACTTTTACTAACAAGTTCGAAATTTTGGTAAAAAATATTGTTTGATATTTGTCAGCGGATAGCTAAATCGTTACTAGAGTTTACACTGGATAATGTAATATTACGTAACTTTTTTTTTTCGTTTAAAAACGCATTAATTTGGAAATTCCTGCAAAAATCAATAAATGTGGGATTTTAATGAAACTTTCAAGACTTATTCAAAAATGAATTAAATTATATTTGAAAATATCATTTTTAGAAAATTTTGAATTTTTTTTTTTTTTACATCTGTTACCCTCACTTTCATGTAACTTCGTGAAATTTCAAGAAATTAAATTTGTTGCGAAAACTCATTGGGAAATGTAAATCATCTATTTTTTTTTTTTTTTAACAGTTGGTCTTTTTTTCCGAAAATCTGCTCTCACTAGTAAAATAACAAATGCAATAAAACTGACATTATTATATTAGATAGATTTTAATTAGTTTTATAAATAATATATATTAAGGACATTACAGACTGAATAAAAAAAATTCGATGATTAATGAAATTTTAAAAGAATTTTTTTAATTTTTTCTTTTTTAATTATAATTTATAAAATTTCACTTCCTTTTTTTTAATTCTATGAAGGCTTGTGGATTATCAAATGAAGACGATATTTACTAATCGAAAATTAAAAAGTTTAATACAAATAGTCGAGTCATCGAATTTTAAAAATAATTGTGTGTGTGTGTGTGTGTGTGTGTGTGGTATTTTTTGTGTTACATTAATTTTGTTAATTTTGTCAATTCTGTTCAACTATGATATCTCAATATCTGGCTGTCATCCCACATCAGTCACTTACGACAAAGGTCAGATAGATCAACGCTCGGTGATTAAGAAATACTTTTATTCTAAATTTCATGCTATAAATAAGTAATACTTGTGTAATTCCAATTAGTTTAATTTTAAATTTAATAATTTTTTAAATTTACAATTTTGTTACAGAAGTATATTTTATTTTTCAAAGATTTTTAAAAGCGTGCATTTATTAACAAAAATATCGATCGCTCAAAAATGGCCGAAAAATTGAAAAAAAGTTTTAAATCTCAAAATCTTATATTATAATCTGTATAATTTCTGCTTGAAATCCATCAAATTATTTTGCTTACTGGAAATAATACATGTAATAATTTAGCTTCCAATTAAAGCTAAAATAAAGTTTCAAGAAAACTTTTTTTATTTTGAAATTTCAGTTTGAAAGTTAGGTATCGAAAATGTGTAGAGCTGCTTTATATATATCCTGTAAATTTGTCTTTGAACACGTTTCGAAAAACCCACCTAGTATAAACGCAGAGGAGAAAAAATGGAAACTTTCCCTGAAGATCCAATTTGGTGAAACCTTGGTAGGTTCTTGCTCTCTAGGTTAGCTACTTATATATATATATATATATATATATATATATATATATATAATGGTACCGAATCTGTTAGTATCCGTCTACGGATTGGGTTCTATAGCCCTGGTTGGCAACCAGTCTACCGCAGAAAGTAATGGCAACCTACTGCGAGAAAATCTTCTGTCCGGTCAGTCATGTTTCTTTCGAGACATGATCAACCAAGCGTGTATCAGGTATGGCACTTAACTGACTGAAAATGATTATTTTCTGAAGGAAAAGTAGAAGCAGAACGTCAGTTGAAATAACAATTATATATTCTTCTTGGAAATATAAATTGCCACCGAAATGTTCAATTTTCCTTGCAGTGAAGTTATTTTATTTATTTATTTATTTATTTATTTATTTATGTTTTGTTTCTCAAATAATTAAGTATTAGTAGTTCGGTGCTAGATATGCGAACAGACTTATTTTATGACTAATGTGTCTGTGAGTGTGATGAAAAGGTTTTATAAACGGCGTTTGCTGGTCCATTTCTTCTATTGTCTACGTGTGTGTGTGTGTGTGTGTGTGTGTGTGTGTGTGTGTGTGTGTGTGTGTGTGTGTGTGCATATATAGATCAAACTAGCCTCCGAAATTGTTTTGAACCCTGAGAAATAGTATGCTTCTATTTTTATATCTGTAAAAGGGATCTACAATCTAATTTCTGTGACGGACATTTATAGTAAGACACTACTTCTATATCTTCATACCCTTTCCTCTCATAGCCACAGTGGACAGACATGCGAATCATAGTCTAGACAATCAGCAGTAGCTAAAGTAGGCCAACGGGTCAGAACACGAAAATTAAAAAGCTGTGACTAACGCTGATTGAACGCAGCAGCCAATCAGAAGACAGAACAGTGGCGGAAAAAAAAGAGACCACGAGAGGAAATAAAAAATTAACGAATTGAGAAATGAATTGAAACCGTACGGACATCTTCATGATTTTTGTGAGAAAATACCTAGCACAATGAGAAGCTAGAGGCATGATGTGTTCCGACCGCGAAAATGGGTCGAAGTATAGCAGAAACGGAAAAGACATATCCTCCACCTATGATAAATCAGAGTTGTAAAAATGACGTGAAACCGTACGGACGTCAGCACCATCCATGCGAGAAAACACCTCGCATCATGAGAAGATAGTGATACGAGTGTTTCCGATCATGAGGAAACGGTCAACACACAGCAAAGTCGAAAATGAAATATTCTCCGCACAAGATGAGTGAAACAAGATTGCCTTCAAAAGACTGTCTGTCGAACGCAACTCTAGAAGCAATGAACCAAACCATGCTTCATGTAAAGGAAAAGTCCAGAAGAGACATTTAAGCAGAACTAAATGGAAGAAGAATGAAAATTAACAAATAGAATTATATTGAAGGTATAATTCGGAAAGAAGAAAAAAAGGGAAAAAATTAGAAGAGAATAGAAAGGAAAAAAAAACTCACACATAGATAAGTTCACATATCCCCATCCCATAATGTTTCAGCATACATCCAAATAATCTCAAAATATTCAATGCATGCATCATTACATAAATATATTAAGGGCTCCATGTTATCTATATTTGTTTGTAGAGGAACGTTGGGTCTGTATTAAACATAGACATATATACCTTCAACAATTTTTATATTATAGTTTGAGAGGGTAATTGACAAAAGAAAAAAACATTGTTATAATAACAATATAAATTGCATTAATAAAACTATACAATGGTGATAATTAAGAATAAACCATTTATGAGAAGAGATTAAGAAATGTTAAAAAAAAATTAAACTGTTGCTTTCAAAAGTTCAGATGTGTGAGTCCAGATAAAAATATTCGCAGTACAAAAATGGTTGAAGAGACGAAATCCAGAGTTTATATACGTATCAAACTGGCTCAACCCATCTGCGCAGGAAAACTTTGTGTCTCGTGCCAAATTTTTTATTGGAGAGAATTGACCAATCAAAACGCTAGCTTTTGTAAAAATCAAGGAAGCTAGTTGGAGCCTCTTTTCTACCATCAAAAATCAAGCGATTGGTAAACTGTCGCTTAAACTGTAAAAACATAGTAGTATTTATTATCCAATGAAATCTAGAGTTTTTGAAAATGGACAATGCAAGTTTCTGTGTGAGGGCTACCGCACATGTTCATTCAGCACTAGTAGACGCTATACACTAAAATTCCTTATATATTGAATTGATTTCTTTTATTATTAATAAAATTGTTAGTTTAAAAAATTGCCACTTTGTCTTGTTCATATAGCAGTTCTGTTCAATGCATGTTTTCTCTACGTCATAAAATCGAACTCGGAGGTAGAAAACTTGTGGTACAATGGATAGCGTCTCTTCCTTCCAGTTTTGGTTTAAATAGCAGGACAGATTGGCTTCTATAGCCTTGGTCGGCAACCAGTCTACCGCAGAAAGCAATGACAACCTACTGCGGGATAATCTTCTACCCAGTCAGTCATGTCTCTTTCGAGACATGATCGCCCAAGCGTGTATCACGTATGGCACTTAACTGATATATATATATTTTTATTTCTTGTGTTTACGAACCGTCTAAGGGAGACAACCATGACTATCTTTGTCTAAATCCATAATATAAAGGGGCGATCTTTTGTGAATACAAGGTTTTTACTGATTAGAAAATAATTTCACGCTGAGTCAGAAAAATCTTTTATAACAACAATACAATAAAAATTTTCAGACTTTGGCAAATTTGTCACCAACATCTTGTTTTTGTTATTCTTGCCTTTCTTGTATCACTTCACTTTTTCTCAAGAGTCCACAGAGTCAGTTACTATCACCGGCTCTGCAACACCTTCACCACAGATTTATTATTTGAACGTACACAGTACACATACCTTTATTAACCACTTGTGGTAACCCTGTTGCAATTTTTGTATATAAATATATATATATATATATATATATATATATATATATATATATATATATATATATATAATCGTGTCACCCTAAGCAAGGCATTTTGCTGTGACTATTGAGCTGGAGGTTACATAGGCGGAAAGTTATGAGAAAGAGTGACAGGTTACAGAGGGCGTCAGGAAGAGGGTAAGAGAAGGATGAGAATACGGGTGAGAGTAGAGTGGACGAAGAAAGGAGCATGAGAGAGAGAGAGAGAGAAAGAGAGAGAGAGGGAGGATGCAAGTTAATGAGATAGGAGATGACTATTTGACTTTACATTTAACTTTTTGAAGACAGTAGCTGCCGGAAAAGCAAGTAAACGGAAGGGGATTCCACAGGCGGGAAGTGCGAGAGAAGAAACTGATGGATTAGAATTTGCGTTTACAATTTATTGGTTTCACAGTAAAAGGGTGGGACCTAGTTGCTAATCTTGTGGCGCGAGTAAATTCATGTATAGTGGGTACCAGTGAGCTAAGTTCATCTGAGCAGAAGCCGTGAAAGTATTTGTAGAAGAGACACAGGGAAGCTACATTACGCCGGTGAGAAATTGACTGTATCCGAGCTGCCAACTCGGGATCGATCACATTACAGATTCTCCGTTGGATTTTGTCAAGGACCCCTAGGTGGATAGTGGGAGCACCAGACCAGATATGGCATCAGTATTCAATGCACGGGCGGATGGTAGATTTGTATATGTGCAGGATCTTTTCAGACGGGAAAAACTTCCTGGTCCTGCACAGAGCACCGACCTTCTTAGCAGCGGATTTAGCTATGGATTCTATATAGTTATTCCACTTGAGATCTGTTGTGAGATTTAACCCGAGGAGACGCAGTGTTTTACTTTCAGGGAGACTAGACTGATACATTCTAATGGCGGATAGGAGCGATTGTCTGTGGTGGTTAATAGATAGCAGCTTCGTTTTGGAAGCATTAAAATTCACGAGCCATTTCTTACCCTAGTCCACCACGAATTGGAGATCCTTTTCAAGCTCGGCAGCGAGATTTGCTTTGTCAGCCTCGGCAGGTTTTAATCGAGGTGAGAGTAAACAGTAGTGTCGTCAGTGTATATGCTTATTTGGAATCTTATTACATCGGGGAGATCGTTAATGTAGAAAAGGAAAAGCGTGGACCTAGAATAGAGACTTAAAAGACACCTGCGTTCGTGTGATAGTATTGGGAGGCATGTCCGTTCAATACTACCTTCATTGTGCGATCTGAAAGGAATGATTGGATTAAGTCAAACATTGTCCAGTTATACCGTATCCCAGCAGCTTGCATAGAATACCAGCATGCCAGACTCTGTCAAACGCTTTGGAGATGTCTAGAGCAACAGTTCGGGCTTCGCCGTTCTTGTCGAGAGCCTGGTGTATATACTCAATGATGGTCGTGAGCATATCAGCAGTAGACCTGGTGAAGCGGATACCATACTGTTTGCCAGAGAAGAGTCTGTGGGCCGTGAGATGTATTGATGATAGCTTCCAACACTTTGCCAAAGATTGGTAGGAGGCTGATAGGGGGTTAATTAGCGGGGTCAGGGGGTTATCCGGAATTTTTATATATAGGAACCACAGAGGATTTCCAGCAGGCAGAAAAGCAAGAAGCAGAAAGGCAGTAGTTATAGAGTTTAGAGAGAACAGAGGAGAGTCCAGGAACACATTTCTTTAGAACAATGATTGCTATTCCGTCACCACCGCTTGCTTTATGGAGGCCAAGCTTTGAAATTATTTTGGAGACCACCGAGGAGTAATGCATATGTCAGTCAGTTGGGCCTCAGTTTGGGGTGGGAAGTCGGGTACAGATACACCAGACGAGTCCAGTGTCGAGTTGGTGGAGAATCTGCGAGCGAAGCACTCAGCCTTGTCTGTTGAAGAGGTGAGGACCTCAAATTCGTTGATTAGATGGGGAATTGAGAGCTTGCTGCTGTTCAGCACACTTTTACAGAGCCTCCAGTAGTCTTTGGAGCCGAACTTACGGGATGCTATGCGCTGCTTCATTCTGTCTGCAAACATTGTATTTTGTAATCAGTTTCAACTGATGCCCTTTTAATGTTTAGTTTAATATTTAATTGTTTGTAAGTGTATTTACCCAGCCTCCCCAACAAGACTGGTTGTTTTAACGTATACTTATGCATATGGGCTAAGAACGAAAATTGACTTTTATCCACTCCGCGACCACTGTCTCGCTGAAATCGGTATTATACCGACCCACCCTCTTTAGTGCAATGAGGAAGGTGCTGCTGCAGGGTTGGAATTACCGGAGCTGTGCAACTTTTCCTATTTAATAAGAGGAGAATCATAGTTCCAATTACAGCACAGTGGGTAGGGATTAACCACACCTCAGTAAACCTTCATTGGCAAATGGCTAACTCCTGTGCTAAGTCAGTATAATATTTACTCCGTCTCCCAACTGAGACGGGATGAGACACAAGGTTAGGTTTACTGTGGAGAACTCGAGTGCGTACACCTGGGTCAGGGCCGAAAACTGCCGAATCCCCGCAACTGTTGGTTGCAATGCAATGAAGGGGGTGGGAGCAGGGCACATTTCAGTATTTTGTTTTTCTCAGCTGCGTCACTATCTGCGGGCAAAGACACAACTAAGCCACTCTCTACCCAAGAATAGAAACGCAAGATGATAGATCCTAACCGGCATGTGCTAGGTAAGTATATATTATATACCCTGACCCTTTTCTCTACTGGGACACAAGGTCTGTTTTTTTAAGTGGGTAACAGAGTGCGTACACTCGGGCTATTGATAAAAATTTCCCGGTGCCGCAATCGCTGGTTGTGCTGGCCTCAATGGCGATCACCAACCCATCCTTCTAGTGCAATGGGGTGGTGCAGCCTCATGCATTTGTTTCCCGGGACCGCTTGGCATGTGACAGGTAAGTATCCAGCATCTATCTTCATTTTGAACTCTATCATGATGACAAATTGTAACACTATACAGTGGCGAACAAAAGAAATGAGAAACTTGTGTAAAAAAATCTATTTGCTTAATTTTTACATGTAAATATTTGATAATGTGCTTTCATGGATGGTCTCTAGGCAATCAAGGTTGTAATAAAATTGTCATATTCACATGAACTCAAGAAGAGATATCGATCTGAGCGCATAGTGATACTGAAAATAAGACATAAAAGTTTGAGAAAAAGTATTAACTACTTTTATTCATGAATAAAAACTAAACTTACACAAAATAAATTTTATAAATATATAGGGATAGTAAAAGCCGTTATCACTATTTAGTATGGCTTCAATTGCGACAAGCTACAGACTCAATTCGAGATGCGATGGAGGAATACAACTTATTGTTTATCAGGAATGTTGGTAACTCTACTTTACACCCAAAGTTGTTTCTATCAAGGTTAGAATATTTCACGTTCTGCTATATCTGGATGTGCGTTATGGTGTAATGGATATCGGCTCTGAATGAGAAATCGGAGAGCCATGTGCAAATTCCAGTTGAATTCGTTTCATTCACTTGGGAAAGATATTAATCCATCTCTTCCCACTCCAGCTTTGGGTTGAATAGCAGGACAGATTGGGTTTTATAGCCTTGGTTGGCAACTAGTCTACCGCAGAAAGTAATGGCAACCTACTGTGGGAAAATTTTTGCATAGTCAGTCATGTGTCGAAAAGACATGATCACTCAAGCGTGTATAACGTACGGCAATTAAGTCATACCTAGTAATATATGGTTAGCAAAGTAACCTGTTTTTTGCTGATCAGTGTTCTGTTGATTTTATCAATTTTCTTGTATCATTGTAGCTTCAAGCCATTTAACCCTCTCCACCGTGTTTTACTGACTTTGTGGTTTATTTTGATTTGTTTCTGACACCAATTCAAACATCCTTTCTAGCATTTGTTGCCATAAATCACTTTTGCCTATTTTCCATTATCTCATAGAAATTATTTTTTGTTCAATGCTTTAATCTTTTTCAGTGATTTTAGTTAATTATTGTTTTTTTTTTTTCACTGCAATGCAGTTATTTAGATGACTTTTACGTAGTGCCATTCTTACTGTACGAATTGACACTTCACTAGTAATGTTGCTTTCATCCATTACTTGACAAGATGTTAATTTTGTGTTAAATTCACTAGCTTTCATTGATCGCTTTTACCTCATTTCAATTGTGTACCACTCTTTTTTCATATCCAAAACACTCCTAACATCAGCCTGTTTCTTCTGGGTGACTTAGACAGCATGCCTTGATATTTCAAGCTCCTTAACAATTTCACTTTGACTCAATAATTTCATTTTAAAATTCAAATCAACGACACTAAAAAGATTAGTTGAAGACTTTATATTTTATGCAATCTGTATTGGATCATTTAACAAGAGATATTTACATGTGTATTTTAATCTGAGATGATTTTAATTTTTGCATGCCTTATTTTCTGTATCACAATGCATTCAGATCTACATTACTATTTGTAATGGCTTCATATGAAAACAGCAACTTGCATTGCAATCCTAATTGAACACAAATTCTACTCCTGAAAGCACATTGCTGAATATTTATAGCTTCTTAATAAAAATTAAGCAAATTTGATTTTATCTAGATGGCTCATTTCTTTTGCTCACCATTGTGATCAGAATGACAGAACAAATAAGCTTGTAGAGTAAAAGAATTTTTTTTTAAATGAGTCATTTGGTTCATATGAATGTACTGCCTACTAGTTAATTAACATTTTAAAATTTTATCTTGGAAAGAATTTTGGTTGAAATAATAATTTAAATTATTGATTACATTGAATTATGAGTTAATTACATTTAAAAAGCTGGCGTATTCTCTTCAGAATAAGCCAGACAGTGAAGCTTATATTTTATTCAACTAAGACAAAATGCTCAGTGAATCATTTGATGAAATGATATCGAACGATAAAATATTTTCCCACGCAACACATTCCAGTAAAGTCACCACACACAATGGTTTCTGAAAAGTTTGTTTATATATATATATATATATATATATATATATATATATATATATATATATATATATATATATAATCGTTTCACTCCAAGTAAAGCAGTACTGCCACTGGTATGCAGGGAATTACAGCGAGAGGAAAGGGGGCAAAAAGAACAAGGTTCAGGGGATGTCGGAAAAAGGATAAGAGAAACATGGGACTCAAGGAGATAGACGACCGCAACTGACGTTGCATTTAAACTTATGGAGATTGTAGCTATTAAGGAAGCAAATATACGGAAGGAAGTCCCACAGGCGGGAAGTGCGAAAAAAGAAACTGATAAAGTATTTGTGACGGTTACATCTGACTACTTTTTTGCAGGTAAAAGGGTGGGACCTAGTTTCCAATCTAGTAGCACGAGTAAATTGATCTGGTTAGAGCACCAGGGAAAAAAGCTCATCAGAGCAGATGTCGTGAAAATTACAAGTAATTGAAAATTTTATGTTAATGTTTGTAAATCAAATCAATTTCAATAACAAAGATATTGATTAAATAATAAAACTAACTTTCATTTTATAACCAATTTGCTAACTACACTGAGTCAAAACTTTGAGTAAATCCACACGAAAAATACGTGAATTACATACTGCCGAAAAATTGAGTGAATTGTTGTTTAAAACAAACTATTATGTTGTTAAGTAACATTTTCAGTGAACGAAGTTCATTGCTTTATTCACGCTGGTGATGACTAAATCATGTAAAATATGAATATTATGTCACATGTGCCAGTAACGTAAACAGAGAATTTGAAAAGTTCAAGTAAAGCGAACTAGCATCCGACATGTTTAAGTGCTTGATCTTAGTACAGGGTTGACAGCAAATAGGGATGCGGAAATCCGTTTTAAAATTTTGATCAAGCTTGAACAGGAGTCAAAATTGACCTTGCAAGCGGCAGCTGACGAGTTTCACAGAATAGCGAACTTACGACGCGATACGACTAGAATTGAAGAATGTATTCAGTTCGTCCCAAAGCATATTGGAAAACAAAATACTTTACAAAACCAAATCCATGTTATGAGTGCAGTGAAGTACATTTCAAGAGGAACTATTTCTTAAGAACAAAAATGTTTAGACTGGAAATGTAGGACACAACAGTTTGCATAGTAAAGTAAAAAAAAAAAAAAGAATAGAATGTCAAAATTCAGAAGTACTGCAAACACAGTTTTAACGAAAGACAACGCAGACAAGGGTAAAAAAAGAACACCACCTTAAATAAATAGAAGAAATAGAAAATTTCTGCTAGACACAGAATCAGATTTCACTATTATAAACAAAGAAACGTAGAAATGGATCGGTGAATCAATATTAAAATTACCCACTAAAATGCTCGGGAAGTTACTGGGCAGAAATTTAAATTTAAAGGCGAGGTTATATCAGATGTATAAATTTATGAGAAAACGGTGAAGGCTAAAGTATCCGAGATTAAAAGAACTTCTAAGTTGTTCGGGATAGATTGGCTGCAACTATTCAATTTATGGGATTTGCCCATAAACTCTTTTTATAATAAAGTGGATGGCTCTTCTAGTATCTCTGAAAGGCTAAAAGAAGAATTGAGAAACCAATTTCCAGAAGTTTTATCTGGTGCACATAAACTAACGCCAAGTTCCAGTCAAAGGAAAATGTAATACTAATTTTTAGACCAAATCGGAATGCGCCTTTTTTAGGTTTTTATATGATAAACAAGGAATTAGATGGCTTGAAAATTATGGAAATGATCTACAAAGTGAATTATAGCGATTGGGCCTCCCCTACCGTCTATGGGGGGAAAATAACAAAATCCGTGTATGTGCCGATTTCTCCACGAAGCTGAATGATTGCCTACAAGATTACAATTAACCGCTGCCAAGCCCAAAAGCAAAGTTAAATGACGGAAAGTACTTTTCAAAGTTGGACTTGCTGGTAGGCATATTTGCAAATCCAGTTTGATGAAAAATGTTCAAAATAGTTAACAATCAATACCCATAAGGAATTATACAAGTTTAACAGGTTACCTTTTGGAATTAAGATAGCACCTGGAATTTTTTTAGCAAGTAATGGACACTATGTTGAGCGATCTAAACTTTGTGATCGCTCACGTGGATGACATTTTAATAAAAAAATGAAAACCGAAAGCAACAATATGAAGTATTCAGTAAAACAAACGAATACGAGTTTAAACTGAGTGATAAGAAATGACGAAAATTATAGCTAGATAGAGAAAGAAGGGTTGGGAATAATTTTTGGTGTGAAAAAAATTTCACATATTTATCCACGGTAGAAGGTTCACCTTACAGACGGACCACCGTTCATTGTTATCTATTTTCGTGTCAAAAAAAGTGTCCCAACGCTAACTCATGCAAACGTTTTGTTGAGATCCATACCTAAATTATGTGAACCTTTAGAAGATAAAAAGCTGAGAATGAAATTAAGAACATTATTTGCAATATCGTCCGTGATCTACCTGTGACGTTGGATGAAATTAAAATAAAAACTCAAGTGGATACTTTTATTACAGAAAAAAAAGAAGCAAGTAAAATGGAAATGGAAGGAAAAAATAAAATGAAATCAAAAACTAACAGTGACAATATTTTCTCAATCTCTGATAAGTTCTTAATGTATGGTGAAAGAGTGATTATACCTGTATCTCTTCAGAAAAGGATGTTGAAAGAATTCCATACAGGGCATCTAGGTATCTCTAGAATTAATTCCTCATGCGCAGCTATGTCTACTGGCCCAATATGGACAAAGACATAGAGACATTAGTAAAAGCGTACGAAGGTTGTGCCATGACAGCAAAATCACCACCAGTTAAATCCCATCCTTGGCCAAAGACAGACACGCCGTGGAAGAGATTATACATCGATTTTCGAGGGACCAATAAATGGTATCTGCTACCTAATCGTTGTTGACAGATTTTCCAAATAATCAGAAATTTTAAAATGCAAGAGTCCAACTTCTACAATGACAATAAACTTTTCGCATAAACTAGATACGGTATCCAAGATACCATTGTTTCAGACAGTTTGCGATAAATCATATCAAAACGTCTCCCTATCGAATGACACATAATCTTAACGATGTCAGGTATGTCCCCAGCAGAACTAATGTTTGCAAGAAAAACTTGATCGATGTTTGATAAACTGCTACCGATTTTTTTTTAAGTCAAAAACTAGAAAACATCCGATACCCAGAAATACTCCAAACCTGGCGAAAAAGTATTCTTTCGAACCTATAAAAATAGAAAAAAATGCTGGGAAGATGCGTAGTCAAGAGACGTATTGTAAAGTTATTGTACATGATAAAAAGAGTTACATGGGTGCATAAAAGACATCTAAATCACATAAGAAAAAAGTATTCGGACGAACAGAGAATCCAAAAGAAGTAGCCAATGGTAGTTCTATATGACGTTTTCGATGTACCTATGCCCCAGATAACTCTGGAAATCACACGCTCCAATAAAAGAGACAGCCTACAGAAGCACTGGGTCTTAACACAAAAAGAAAAAAGTATGACTTCTGTAGGAAGTAAGTCTCCAAAGGGGAAGTGTTGTGATAAGGGCTAGTTACCCTCTTTACTATCATCAAGGGATCAGTACATTCATGATAAGTAACCCTTGGTAATTTTCAGACCAGAAAATAATACTATTGCAGTGACTTGTCTAGCTGATTATTCAATACTACTATTACAACTGACTGTCGAGTTGTATTGTGTTTTGCCAGGCTCGACACCACAACATATACATTTTTGTTGATTGATACCTTCAAATTGTCTTCAATTGAGAACAACTTATTTGAAACAATTATTTTGGTTCTGTGGACTTCCTTACACTCATACTATATACAGAGTATACCTTTCTTTGTATAAAGCCTCTAATAAACTTTATTATGCTACATTCCACTTGTCACATGATTTTTTAAATCCCCCATTATTGTAAGGTATCCATATTTTATGACTCATCAGACTTTGTTTTTAAATAATGAAACATTTCTACATTTAAATAGTGAATTGTACACAGAACTACCGTCTAGTTGACTTTGTTTTTTCCCTCGTATGGTAGCTATACATCAAAGTGATGAATATAACCAAGTTTTGACAAATTATTTTCAGTACGTTGGCTATCTTTCAGCTTATATGACATTACTTCTTCTCAGTGTTCTTTAACACATTTATTAAGTACTTTTTTCATTTGATTACTATGAAACTCAACTGGTCTATCCAATCATGAAGTACTACTTCGAAAATCTCCAGCATGCATTTACAATAGCTTCTCCATATATTACAGCATTTTATTAGTTTTTCAAATGTTTACCTCTCTTAAAATAATAATAATAATAATAATAATAATAATAATAATGTTATGTACGTTTTTCTAACATCAATAAACAATTTTGACAATTTTAAAATGAAGCTACATATGACTACTGAATAAACTAATTATTCTAATGCCATGCTGAACCAACTTTTGAGGTCACTCAATATTTGTTCATCAGCATATTTAATATCAGTTTTGCATTTTTTAACACAAAATGTACATTAAAACCAATGAATGATAGTTCAATCTTGAAGGGTCCTAGGTATGACGATAAACTTCATCCGGTAGCAAGGCCTCTTATTTGAAGATTTAGAGGAGAGTAGAACCATCTCTTAATTGCTATTGTTCATAGGTCCACCTTGACCCGGTGTGGTAGAACTTGCTAGGGTTTTTATAGTAAAAATATCAACTATACATTCTTGGAAAAAATATTACCAGCAATACAAAAACTCTCATTATAAAATATATCAAGGAAACATGATCTACAAACTGATTTCTTACAATGAATACATATTCTATCATATGAACCTATCCTAAAAATCATGTCAGTATTAAATAATAAATTGAGGTTGATATGTCATAAAACAAAATAAACCAAACCAAATGTAGACGCTCATCACTTTGTTTGTTCATGTGTTCTAATGAGCAAGCAATTGACCATTTTGTGGAGAGATTTATGCTGCCATCAAGGTTACTTCTTAATCTCAAAGAAAATACTGGTCCAAGGGCTGTGAGTATAATATCCTATCTTAACATGAGCAAAATATAGGATTCTCTTCAAAACTTTTCAATGATCACATTGCAGATTTAGTTGCAATTACTAGTTTCATCATCTAATATTTAAAACCAAAGCAGAAAGGTATTATTAGTCAATCATTTATGTCAGCTGGCACGTTTATCACAAAGTGATTTGTTACCAGAATGTGAAGAGAAATCAGGATTCACTTAAAACTTTTACACTCTTATTCTGTCTGTAAATATAAATACTGAACTTCTCTTGCTCGGATTAGAATTCAGTATCTGCTTAATCTTTGGTCCTTCTCAGCTGAAATCATTTGTGCTTTCTGAGAAATCTACATAATCTTATCGAATGGGAAGGAAATTAGAAAGAGGAGGAGCTGTGAAGGAAGAAAGGTAAGTGGCAAGAAAGAGAAAATAAAAAATAACATCAGATAAAATTATATATATATATATATATATATATATATATGAAGAGGAACAAATGAAGATGAATGCAGACAGAAACAGGCTTACTGACAAAGAAATACTGAAAGGCAGGTAAGAATAAAAAGGTATAAAAATTACAATCAATTAATTCATATTCTTTATAGAAAGTGCAAAAGGAAGACACAAAAGTGAATACAATTGAAAACATTTCTGTATTTTTTATTTCTTTTCTGCATATGAAACTAATCCATGATTGTATTATATTTAGATATAAACACAGAAAAACGCAAACTGGACGGGATGAGAGAAAGACAGATTTGATAAAGACAATATTTTAGGGAAGATGTATGAGATAATTAATAATCTTTGTTATGGAAACAACGATTTTCCATGAGTCCAGTTAATATTAATTATAAGATTATATAATAAAAAATTTCTGAGGGTAACAAGGAAAAGTAAAACACCCCATTTTAAACTAAACTAACCTTTTATGTTATGAATGAATCACAAAAGGTCGATGTTTTCGCACAATAAAACGTCACTATTTATATTCAAACTGTTATCCTTATCTTTGTTGTTGTTACCACAATGTTTCATATGTTGTATCCTTCGGGCTTTATCAGGTGTATATCGATCTGGATAAATTACAGGAAAGAAAGCCCCTCATAAATGACTAATATAGAATGTAGCTGACAGGTCAGCAGTTGACACCAGTGGGCTCTCGATGTCACTACTGTGATTTCGTTTAACCAACCCAACACATATATCCGTTCAAAACTCACTCTCCTCCAAACATCCACACTGTGCCTACAGAGATATTCCACTTGCACACTCAGTATCGGCAAAGTCAGATTCATGACTTCATCCGACTATTCACGCTTGCACTCTCTGTATCAGCAAAGTCATTTTCGGTTTCACTAATCCATTCCAGCACCACGACTTCGCACAACCGACCCAACAAATACATCAGCCCAGATTTTACCAACAACAACTTTACACCAAATCACTTCCATTACCAACGGCCACTAAAGAACCACATATCAACAATTTTGTTTTTATATCATAGAATTATGCATAAAATTATTAAGTGGTAGCTGAATAGCATATAAAACAGCAAACTTACACAAACTACAATTTAACCAGAAACAAAAAAAAAAGAAATATTTATCCAGATAGCTACATATTGACGAGTTTAGTTATTGCTTGAATGACTTATACCTTCTTCACTACAATCTTAACCGCTTTAAATATATGAACAACCATTATCTGATTTATGTATCCTCATAATATGAACCTCTTACGTCCTTTTTGTATGCCATGTATGCTTAATCAGCAATCAACTCGCTTGAGTTGTTCTTGTGCCTTATATTGGGTGAGTATTAAAAAACAGTCATAATAAAAGAAAAGTTTATATGTTCTTCTTTCTATATAGATAAAATAAAAGTTGAAGTTCTAAAAATGTTTTTTTAATAATAGTTTCACCCCCAAGCAAGGCAGTACTGTCACTGGTGCGCAGAGGGCAACACAAGAGGAGAGCGAAGAGAAAAAGGAACGGGTTGCAGGGGATGTTGGAGAATTGATAAGAGAAGGATTAGAATACTAGTGTGAAGAGAGTTACGTGAGAGTAAAGCGAAAAGGAAGAATAAGATACCAGGGGGTATCAGGGAAAGGATAAGAGTTAAGGAGATAAGAGATGGCAGTTGACGTTGCATTTAAACTTTTGGAGATTGTAGCTCTCAGGGAAGCAAGTATACGGAAAGAAGTTCTACAGGCCGGAAGCTAACAAAATCGAAGTGGAGGTTAAATTTGATTGTTTTGATTGTAAAAGAGTGGGACCTTGTTACCATTTTAGTGGCTCGAGTAAATTTGTGTAGAGGTGGCATCAGGGAGCTAAGCTTGTCGGAGCAGAAGTCGTGAAAATATTTGTAGAAGGGACGTCGATGAGAAAGTGACTAGAGTCGATCTGCCAGATCGGAATCGATTACACTGCATATTTTCTTTTGGATTTTGCCGAGAACCCCTAGATGAATAGCAGAGGCACCCGACCAGATACGACAGCAGTATTCAATGCACGGGTGAATGGTAGATTTGTACATGTGCAAGATGGATTCGAACGAGAGAAACTTCCTGGCCCGACACAGGGACCCGACCTTCCTAACAGTAAATTTAACTATTAATTCAATGTATTTATTCCACTTGAGTTCGGTCAAGAGAGTGAAACTTAGAAGGCACAGTATATTGCTTTCAGGGAGACTAGCGTGATCTATGCTGATGGGGGAGAGGTAGGAGAGATTGTCTATGGTGGTTAAAGGATAGCAGTTAAGTGTCATACGTGATACACCCTTGGGCGATCTTATCTCGAAGAGACATAACTGACTGGGCAAAATATTTTCCCGCAGTAGGTTGTCATTACTTTCTGTGGTAGACTGGTTGACAACCAAGGCTACAGAACTTAATCTGTCCTGCTATTTAACCTATAGCTGGAGGGAGAAGAAACGGATTCATACCTTTCCAAAAGGTATTTGCGCGTAAATGAATGCAATCAATTCAACTGAAATTCGAACTCGGTTCTCCGATTTCTCATTCCGAACCGATATCCCCTGCACTACAACACACATCCAGTCAGGATCATAGAGTGATTATAAATTTCACAAGCATTTCATTAGCTGTATAGTATGAGCTCTACCAGGGTTACCTATAGCTTTTGAATTTAAATTTGTCCTTCTTCTGGACTGGTTGCCAACCAAGGCTATATGATCCAGTCCCTCCGACTATTTATTCATACCCATGGGGAGAAAAGATGGATTCATACTTTTCCCAAGAGTATTTGCATGTAAGTGACCAATGAACTCAACTGGAATTCAAACTCAGCTCTTAAACCCCTCAATTCTAGACTCTCCAATTCCTCAATCCAAGCCACTCTACAATTCCTTAATCAGTGGCTCCACAATTTACTTAGGAACAATCTCAGGTCAACAGTAATCAACTAAACAGATGATACCACAATTTATGTATGTACTTCCAAAAATAAGGATAATCAGAGCCGTGATGCAAATCTTCTCATCTTATGCCAACAGTTCAATGAAGAAATTACTAGCTAGTAATTTTCAATACCACACACGCCATTTTGGTATCATTCCATCATCAACATTAAAACCCAGGGTTTTCTTCAGTTATGATGAATGGTCCCAATTTCAATGAGGCACCATGCTTTAAACGTCTGCTAGGTTTCAAGTTCACTCCAAACCTCAAGTAGATTTCATATACATAATCATAATCGCTTACCAGCTTACTGTTTCACTCCAGAAAGTATCTTACTTATTCTGCCATACTTTATCTAAAAAAAATCAGGTTAAGATAAAAATATAACTTATGTCAATTCTCACTTCCCAGCCTTCATATGGTTCAAAATCATATGATGCTGTCTTATGAGGGATAACTTATTTTCCACCCTACAACTTGTTTCCCACAGAAACAACATTGTAAGTCTTCTGCAACTCTATCCCTATTTCTATGACAAATGTTCAGATGAGTTTGATTTTTAATTCGACTAGTTCAGGCATGTTCTACTACAGGGTGTTCCACTAAAATCAGAAAATTTGGTTTTACAGTATATTTAATTGTTGGAATTTTTGTTACAGTTATTTGAAACAAAGGTAAAGTACAGCTGCAATATCAGTAAAGTAATTTTTAGTTATCAAACTAAAGAACACTGGCAAAATTTGTTGGCATTTTTTCAGTCCCCAACTTGAAGAGAGAACAATCACCTTGCATTGAAAATTTGATAGCTGTGACATCCTGGAATAACAAATGATTAAAACAATATAATGTTAGTTAATTTTTTTAATGCATTCCTATAGTAAAATATATAGTTCATTTTTTATAAGTTAGTTAATTTTTATTCATCATATAGTAAATCTAAAATTTCCTGTTTCTTTGTTTTGTTTTTGTTGTTTTTTTTGTTTTTGTTTTTTGTGAGGCACCATGCTACTTCCACAGAGTTGAATCACTTTTATTTCCTCCATGTTACAAAAAAGTTTCTTCCAAAGAACTTTGTGAACAAGCTTCTCCAAACGCTATAATTTTGACTTCTTCAAGTCAATGTTCAATCATTATTCTAATAATCTCTCCACTTCTCAATATCTTCTGTTTCATTCATATTACACACCTCAGTCATCATCATTATTTTTATTGCAACCCTCTACCTTGAGTGGCTCCAAGGTAATATATTTGGTGAAAGTTAGTAAAAGTAAAAATCATTTAAATCTATCTAACATTAACATGTTCATATACTGATTCATACATCTACATATTTTAGCCATAGATAAAAAAAAAAAAAAAAAAGACAAAAATTGCATTTGCGCTTTCCTTCAAGAGACAAGTGTTACTTTTTAAAGATATTGTTTTGAAACCATAAGAAAACACCAGATATAAATTTTGGTTTTATTTTCTTCTTCAATCAACTCAAATTGAGCAATAGATACATTTCAGCAGTTAATTTACTATAATACACTTATCATATAAGAGTTTTATTTTATTATATTTTCAAATCTGTTGTATTTAATCAATTCACCTTTTGAGAATGTTTTGAAAACTTTTTTGAACATTTTTAAACAGATGTTCTGTAAATTAGAAGTAATTAAGAGAGGACAATGACAAGAAATAGAAAGAAAACATTAATGCAATCACATTTGACATGCATCGCTCCAGTTTCTTTAATCAATATTCGCATATTGCCGATTCTTTGAGAAGATAAAATAAATCCTCATTAACATTCACTGAGTTTGTTTATTTTAATTAGATATTTTCAATTTGATAATTAAGCCATAGAATAATTTTTGCATAAAATAGAAATATAGTCTCCATTTCAATGACTACTTGTTCATATGTCACTACATAATTACTTTAGTTTCAAAATTTTCAAAATAAAGTGTCACATTGTTGGGTCATTGGCAACTAAACTGGTTCCTCCACCAGGTTTCTGTGGTGAGGAGGTTGGTTACACTAACAGGATAAAAAAGACCTATCAAAGAGCAGATGACAGTTTCTGGTGGGCCAATAATTTCGACCAATGCAAGTGTGTTGCACAAACACATCAGTCATAGTCCAAAACAGCAGCAAGAAAACACGGTTGTATCAAAATAGCTCATTCAGGATTATTTGCTTTATGAATTTAAGGTGAATTTGTCCGCAGCCAAATACGTCAAGCCTTTAAAGATGATACTGTGAGTGAACGAATGACCAGGCATTAGTTTCAGCAATTCTGGTAGGGAGAAACAGGCGGTCATATATGACCGCCTGTTTCTCGTTGCTTTCTCGGCACTGCAACTTACCCATTATTTGATCAAGTGCTCACCAGTGACAAAAGGCGGTCTTTGTATGATAGGTACCTCCACTCATTTTCGATATCTAAATTTTAAATTGAATTTTAAAAATAAAAATGTTTTATTGAAACTTTTATTTTTAGTTTTAATTGAAAGCGACATGATAAAATTTACTATTTCCAGTAAGCAAAATACCCTGATGTATTTCAAACAGAAACTGTATTGATTGAAATCTAAAATTTTGAGATTTCTTTTTAATTTTTTGATCATTTTTGAGCGATTGACAAATTTGTAAATAAAAGTTAATTTTCAGTTTTAAAATGCTTGCAAAAATAAAATATAAATCTGTAACACATTATTTTTGGAAAATTAGCAAATATAATGTTAAATTAATCTGATTTACTCAAGTATTATTTATTTATATCATGGAATGTAGAGTTTTTAAACACAGAGTTGACCTTTCTAACCTATCCACCGGAATTGAAATGTTTTCAGAGATCGAGATAAGATAAGCACATGACGATTACAAGTGCCATAATTGTACAAAGAATTTTATGATAACGGAGAGTAACCCTGAAACAAATGACTTTTTAATTTACACATAGAAATTACCATACAAAAAAAATTTAAATGCACACACAAAAAAAAATTATTTTAAAAATATGGCTAAACGATTATTAATCGAAAAAGAAATTTCTTCAGACTATAATGTCTGACATTTACATTATCTATTAAAGCAATTAAAAGCTTATCTAATGAAATAATCTCATAATTTTATTGCATTTTTTACTTCACTATACGGGGCAGGTGCGTTGTGGCGCTGTGGATATCGGCTCGGAACGAGAAATCGGGGAGCCGAGTTCGAATTCCAGTTGAATTCCTTGCATTCACTTACGCGCAAATACCCTTGGGAAAGGTATTAATCCGTCTCTTCCTTCCAGTTATGGGTTAAATAATAGGACAGATTGGGTTCTATAGCCTTGGTCGGCAACCAGTCTATCGCAGAAAGCAATGGCAACCTACTGCGGGATAATCTTCTGCCCAGTCAGTCATGTTTCTTTCGAGACATGATCACCCAAAGCGTCTATTGCGCATGGCACTTAACTGACTGACTGATACGGGGCAGATTTTCGGTAAAAGAGGCCAAATGGTTTAAAAAATAATACATGATTTACATTCCCCGATGAGTCTTGCGTTTAACTAATAAAACTATTTTTGCTTTCTTCTTCTTCTTCTTCTTCTTCTTCTTCTTCTTCTTCTTCTATGGACATAGGCGATCATGGCCTTCTACGTCTCCCTAACCCTGGTAGCTCTTAGCACGCTTTCTCCTGTTACCCCACCCAAATTCCGCTCTGCCACCTGCCTGCTCTTACATTCAACCGCTCTTACATCTAACCTGTAATTGGTATTTCGGGCTCCTCTGCTGATGAACATTCGGTTTTCTTGTAGTTTATTTGAAATCAATTTTTTCGATTTTCTTCATCTAACTGTTTTAAGGAGGTTTTGTAGTTTTCTTTCCGTGTCAGCTATCAGCACTGTATCATCTGCGTATCTTATGTTGTTCATATTGTGACAGCCAATGACGAATCCTGGCATAACTTCTAGAGCCCTCAGAATAGTCTCGCTGTACAAGTTGAATAGATCCGGTGAAAAGACACATACTTATCTTAAGCCCCTTTCTATATTCGTATATCTACTGAATTCGTTTCATGTCCGTATGCAGGCGGTTTGCTGCCAGACGAGGTTCTTGATTACTCTGATGTCTTTGTCAAATAAGTCAAAGTTGATAAACATTTCTATCAATTCCTTGTGGCGTACTTTGTCGGACGTCTTGGCATAGTCAACAAAACACAGGTAAACTTCTCTTTTCATTTGTATCGCCCTTTCTAATTTCATCCTAAGCATAAATAACGCATTCCTTGTTTCAGTGTCCTTGACAAAACCGCACTGTTCTAGTTCTTTTTCCGGTCTGATTCTACTTCTATTCATCAGGTTTTGGACAATGAATTTCGTTATTTGAAATTTCATGAATTTACGTGGAGAGGGCTGACAGATATAAAAAATGAGTTTGTCATCGGACAAAACTGAGTTATGTAATATTGCGTTTTCCATTGAAAACTCTTATGACGATTTGGTTACCCGCTAACTCAAATCAAAACAAAATTTTTCACCAAATTTCTAACGTATTAGAAGAGATTAAAATATTCTTAAAAATAATTTTAAAAATATCTTGATCTTTCCTCTTAATTTTGATATAAAAAGTTTGTTTTTATTAAGTTTAACTAAGTTTTAAATTGAATTTTTAAAATAACAAAAAGTTTTCTTGAAACTTTTATTTTAGTTTTAATTGAAAGTTACATGATTAACTTTACTATTTTAAGGAAGCAAAAGTCTCATAGTGTATTTCAAACAGAAATTATGTAGATTAGAATCCAAAATTTTGAGATATTTTTTTAATTTTTCAATTTTTCGACCATTTTTGAGAGATCCGCACATTTGTAAACAAAAATTAATTCTCTTGTTTTAAAAAAATGCAGAAACGAAATATATATCTGTGACACATTATTTTTTAAGCGTTACTTATTTATAGAATGAAATTTACAATAAAACTATTTCTTAAACACAGAGTTGAACTTTCTAACTCTCCCGCGTATTTAAAATGTGATGACAGCTCGACAGATGCGAGATAAGATAAGCATATAGGAGAAACATCGTGAAACACATGACCTTTTAATGTACGCATAGAAATTAATATCCAAAAACCTTCAAATACACAAAAAAATTAAAATTATTTTAAAAATACGAAGCTAAGACGATTTGTATTAAACCCTTCAATTTTTGATTAATAAATATAATCTTCAATTAATAACTTAATAACCTAACCCCAACAAATCTTTGAAGTATTTCAAAATATTGTTGAAACTTTATAAATTATTATAATAAAAAAATGAAAACAATTCTTAAAATTCCATTATGAATCGAATTTTTTTTCTCCAGACTATAATGTCCTTAATAAATATTACTTATTAAAGCAATTAAAAGCTTATCAAATTAAAGAATGTCGTAGTTTTGTTTCATTTTTTATTTTACTATTAAGAGCAGATTTTTGGAAAAAAAGGCAAAATGTTTTAACCACTTTCTGTCCCTGGTGTTGGTTATTCTGGTCACGGGACCATATATTTAGCACTTCCACCCCACGGGCCTATTCGGATCAACGTGCACCAGTTCTAACTCTTCTACCCTGGCCCCTCAACCTCTGGCGCCTTTCTCTTCGGGCTGAGGTGTCTATTCGGTCTTAACCGAACTCAAGGGGTTGACCGTAGGTCCCTGGGCATCCGTAGGTCAGTCAACCGGCCCACTGGTTTAAATCTGCTTTCTACCCACGTTGTGATTATTAGACCCAGAAAGCAGAAGTGCTGTTTGTTCACGGTCGACTAAAGATGTAGACAAGGCTGGGGAGCCTGTGTTAAACATTTAAAAACACAGTAAAAAGAAATAGAAAGAAAAAATAATACCCATAGAAAGCCGAACAAACAACTGTTCGATGGTTGCACTGTTAATGTTTTTTATATACAAGAAAAGAATAGAAAAAGAAAATGGTTACAGAAAGTAAAAGTGTTTTAGCATAACAACTCACACATTGGAGTCTAGAAAGAGAGAGAGAGTGTGTGTGTGTGTGTGTGTATGGTTCACTTGTTGTTAAATCGTCTCAGAAGATATATAACTCATTTCAACAATGTTCTCCAGGCTCTTTTGACGGGGTCAATTCTTCTCAAATAAAACGCTGGAACCACGGTGCCTTTCAAAGGTACTGGTACAAACGACGGATGATGCAATTCTGATTGGGCTGGTGACGAAAAATAAGTTTCAATTACTCAGCGGTTTTTCAATGCAACTGCTATAACGACGATACTTCTCCTAGTCCTTCGGCGACTATTTAACTTCAACAATCCGCAACAAATTCGAGGCGACGCTTAAACTTTTCAAATCATAATCTCCTTGGCGGAAACCACTTCCTCATAAACCACTAGTTTCGCATAATCATTTCATCATCTTCTTCTTCCTCTTCTGTGTCCTTCCGTCGTCACCGCCAGCAACAACAAATAAAATCTGCAGCAAAGCCTCCGTCTGAAACATTAGGACCAAATGCAAGTAAAATCTAAAACGGTGGGTGGGGCGTACGCTCATACGGTTCTGGTCTCTCTTTTCAGCACCCCAATCATCGGGGAGACCCGATGACACACAACCGTACGCTTCCACGGTTGTGATCTGTCTCTCCTTTCTTCAGCATTACGACGTGCTTATATAGGAAACACCGGAGGGTTAAAAGCCAGGTCACTATGCGCTTAACACGAGTGTCTGGCTTAGTGAGCGCTATTTCGATTTCACTTACAAAAAATGATTTCAGTCAATTCCATTGTCTTCTGATGACCTAAATTAAGCGTAACAACTTATGCTTAGATCAGATTTCGCTACCGGTAAACAAATACGCTGGTTTTACCACACCCGTCCAATTTACTTCAATATTTTTTATCAAAAATATTATTTCGTTCATTTCTATTGTTTTCTGATGACCAAAATTAAACGGCCTAACTTATGTTTAGATCAGATTTCGCTATCGGTAAACAAATGCGCTGGTTTTTATTCCCCTGTTTCAATTTACTCCAAATTTAATTTAATATTGCTACGTTTAATGAAAGTAGAAATTCTGTTTTAAAAATTATTAATAAAAATCAAAAAGAAAGAAACGAATGACGTTTCGACCGTTTCGGCCTTCATCAGTTGCCAGGAATTTTTTACCCTTTAAACTTGTGTATATGTTTGACTCTCTCTCTCTCTCTCTCTCTCTCTCTCTCTCTCTCTCTCTCTCTCTCTCTGTCCCAATGTTTAAAAAAATTAATAGATGATTTACATTCCACAATAAGTCCTGCATTTAACTAATAAAACCAATTTTCCCAACAAAATTTAATTTCTTAAAATTTCATGAATTTACGTAGAGGAGGTGGGATTAACAGATTTAAAAATAGTTTTACCAGGATTTTTTTAAAAAATAATAACTTCAAAGATAATTGCATTCATTTGTAAATAAGCTCTGAAAGTTTCATTAAAATCCGACTATTATTTGATGTTTGCAAGAATTTCCAAATTTTTGAATTTGTCACCGGAAAAACTGAGTTATGTAATACTAGCAGTATAGCCCGGCGTTGTTCGGGTGTAATGAAAGCTTTAAAACTAATCCATGTTCCTGGAGCTCAAACTTTTTGGACGTTGGCACGAAAGACTAAAAAGCAATAGTTGTTTCCAGTTAAAGCGAAACCGTAGACTGAAAGAAAAATGAATGGATGTAAGTCAAATTTTGATTTCCTGGTATCGATATCATATAAGTTATTTTCGTCGTAAACTGAATTTTGAAGGCTAAATAAGTCCTCTGAGTAAATGGTATCATGGCTGAGACTAAGAACTACAATTATACCTACTTAGAGCCAAACCCGGAGCAAAAACTAAAATAAAAGGGATGAAAAAATATAAACATACAGGCAGATAAACAGACACACACACAAACATCTTGCCTTTTATATATATATTATCAATTTTCTGCACTATTGTAAGAACTGCAACCTTGAAACGTCTGAATATCGTTTCTTATGTCTTTGTCTATGAGTGTATCAAATTTGATTAAAATCGGACCACTCCTTCTATAACCCGATTTTTTTTCGATTATCGATTTTCGATATTTATCGGGGGTATCTCGACACAAAACCGAGCTAAGAACACTCGCAGACGCTTACAGTACAACTGTGTAAATTTTCAAGAAAATCGGTTCAGCCATCTCGGAGTCTATAGGTAACGGACACACACACACATATACATACACACACAGACAAAGTTCCATTTATAAATAAGTTTAGATTACGTTTTCCATTGTAAACTCTCTTAACGATATGGTTACCCGCTAACTCAAATCAAAACAAATTTTTACCAAATTTCTAACGTGTTAGAAGGTATTAAAAATTTTTTGAAATAATTTTAAAATATTTTGATCTTTCCTCTTAATAATAATATAAACATTTTTATATAAAAAGTTCGTTTTTATTAAATTTGGGGCCGTTTTTATTCATGCTATGCTGTTTTTGTTTTTTGTCTTTTGTTTTTTTGTTTGTTTGTTTTTGTTTTTTTGTTTTTTTTTTATTTTCTTTTTTTTAACGATAGAGTGGAGGTATCTACTATATGACAATCACAAATGTCCCAAATATTAGTTTTCCCCTAAGGACTCTTTACTTCACACCACAAGATCACTCCTACACCCACTCAGATTATGTTTTCTGCTATAATATTTAGAAAGACTCTAGTAAATTGAAGAGAAATTTTAAGGTAGAAAAACAGTAATTTTCGATAGACTGAAGATATACTGATGACCAGACGAAGGAACACACAAGAAAATGGTAATTGAGGGTTTATCGTCTGCCAGAGAGGTAAGGCAAAGGGACCATTTGGTTTTGGTCAAGAATGAGATTAAGTGATAGCATATTCTAAGAACCTCCTATAAAGAAATAGATAATATTTTTATGACCATTGAATCTCCGGGCACGAAATTCGGTCAATTGATAAGAAGTAACTTTAAAGAGCAAACAGGCTTCCAACAGAAATTACGAAAAGAATAGTAATTAAATTTTTCACCTACCGAAATGCGAAAAGACGCCTCAAATCAAAGGATTGTTTCCTTTTTTTGGTCACTTGACAAAAGAGTTGAAATGATAAATCCCAGGTGCGAAAACGACCACACACAAAAGCAGATGCGACCAACGGGCCAAACCATCACCACGGACATGTACTTACAGTAGCTGGAATTGGTACAACAGGCACAGAAGCAAAAAGATCAAGCATTGTTTAATCGCATGGATGTACTGTTCTTCTATGACAATACTAAAGATAGCACACGGCAACTTGGCTGAGGGACACTGCGCCATCCGCCTTACTCCATAGACCTTGTTTATGAAATGCTATGGCATTTTATTCATGATTAATTTATACATTTTAATATCTTATTTTTCATTTTATTCTTTACTCTTAATAACTGTTATCATGATGGTTATGAAATGGTAAAGTTATCATATTTATTAGTTTTTACTTTACATTTTATTATTAATTACATAATTGTTTGTTGTCAACTATATCCTTGAAATAAAAATCCTTTAAAATTAATTTACAAAACTCATGATGTAGCCGATATAATCGTGGTTTTCATTGTCAATTGTTCATGTTTTGGTCATTTAACGTCATATATGAAATACCATACTTTAAAAAAGAACCTTTCTACATACACACACAAAAAAAGAATTATTTTTAAAATCTTAGTCCGTGAAGATTTGTATTAAGCTTTTCAATTTTCGATTAGTAAATATTGTCTTCACTTAATAACTTCAAAACCAGACAAGGATTTGAAGAAGATTTTTAAGATTTTTGTAACTTTATAAATTATCATGATTAGAAAAAAAATGAAAATAATTCTTGTAAAAATTCATTATTCATCGAAATGTTTTTTTCTTCAGACTGTGATATTGTTTCTTTAGACTATGGTATCCTTAATATGTATTATTTATAAAAGCAATTAAAAGTGTATCTAAATAAAAATAGCGTAGTTTTATTGCATTTTATAATTTACTATTCGGAACAGATTTACATGTTTTACATTCCCCAAGGAGTCCTGCATTCAACTAATAAAACATATTTTTTCGAAATTTCATAAAATTAAGTGGAGGGGAAGTAAACAGATGTAAAAAAAATATTATTTTTATCATGATTTTATAAAAACAATTATTTCAAAAACAATTTCATTCATTTGTGAAGTTTCATTGATCCAGCCAATTATTTGATTTTTGCAAAAATGTCCAAATTAATGTCTTTCACCGGAAGAAAGCGACAAAATATCCGTAGAAATGAACAGAAATGAAACAAGATTTTTAACTAAAAAGATTTTTAACCAAAATTTCGAACGTGTTAGAAAGGCTTAAACATTTTAAAAAATAATTAAAAATACTTTAATATTTCCTCTTGATAATAACATAAACATTTTGACGATGAAACTTGGTTCTTATTAAGTTTGAGGCTATTTTTTCTTCATGCTATGCTGTTTTTTATCGAATTAGGGGAGATATCTAATTTTACAGGTTTTATACTTTGATTTTATTCATTCAGTAAATACCGAATAAATCAGATCAAAGTATATAACCTGTAAAACTAGGTATGTCCACAAAAACGAAAACCTTTTTCACTAAATCTTTCGCTGGTACAGGCCACTGAGCAGCAGTATCTAAAACCAATGACTTAATCCGGTACGATCTCACCAGGCAACTAAACGACTTGTGCCACATCCTGCATCCGTTTGAAGACGAATAAAGTATTACCCTGAAGAAAGAGATTAGATGCGTATTGCAATTGCTATTGTCAATAACTAATTTTGTTTCAGATACATTTTACTTGAACACCTTAAAATCACTTTTGATGTGAACCTTCCGTTCCAGGTACTTTTTAAGGACTTATCAGTTATTTAATTTTCACGTCCCCTCTTTGTATTCATCGGAATCTATTCAGTAAGCCAACAAGCAGTTGTCGATTAAAACATAAGAAATTATCATTTTCACCAGTGATAAATAATTGATGGCTTAGAATGTTTTAAAAAGTGGTCAAAGTTGTTTTTGTTTTTTACATTGAATAATACTGAAACAAATAACGAATAGGTTTTAAATATTTCAATTAAAAAAATGAATAAATAAACAAATAATAGTCTTAAATTTTATAAAATTGCGAACTGTTCCCTAAAAATAAAAAGTGGTGAAAAGAAAAACTGAATAAATTGGCATTAAACTTTTAAAGTTAGATGGAACGATTATTTGTGATAAATTTAAAAAGAAATAATGAACAAAATATCAGTATGAAACGGATTGTAAAATGTTTGTTACTATAAATAAGTTTATTTCTTTTTTTCTTTAAGTTATTGTTGGATTAAAAAATAAAGTTGAATTTATTTTTGTTGAATAAATTTCAAAATAAGAGGTTTTAGCTTAAAAAAGAAAAGTTTAACTCAAAATTAAGAAATGGCAACAAAAACATAAGTAACATCTGACTTACACGCTTGAAGATATACAGTATTCATGAGGGGTTTTGTGAAGTTATTATTTTAGAATTGTTTATGATTGATATTCTAAAAATTCCTGTTCAGTTAAAGAAACGACATAAAAGAAGTATTAATTAAAAAAAGAATCAAATTTAATGTTAGTTTCTTGAAATTTACGATTATTGAGTGAATTGCAAAGTTGCAAGACTAAAATAACTTAAGTGCACAATTGTCTTCTGTTGATGGAAAATGTATTAGTGTTACTCTGTGTCCATCTGCTCGTTTTTATGTTGTGAGTTGAAAAGAAAGAAAGACAGAGACAAAAGCTGTCACGTCCGGATTTTGTTTTGTCAATAATTAGTGTGTGTGTGTGTGTGTGTGTGTGTGTGTGTGTGTGTGTGTGTGTGTGTGTGTGTGTGGTTAAATCAATATTGCAGGTTAAATTAAACATGCACAGAAGAACGGATCTGTAAAGTGAATAATTTCAATTATATCAGTTGAAAGTCACGCCTCTGAAAAAGATTAACAATGATAATATTCAAAATGTTGAACACAACATTCTTCAATCACAACCCGACATGTAGAAATGAGAAGATGCAATTAACTAACTAACTTCTTCTTCTTCTTCTTTGTGTCGTGTCTCTTCAGGACATTAGTGATCATGGCTCTCCACAATTGCCCATCCTTTGTAGCTCTTAATAAATTTTGTAATTTGTTATCTCTTCTAAACCTTTCTCTGTCAGCCATTTACTCAAGCTCGCTAAGCAGGTTGTGTTGTTTTCCTCTGTCCCTATTGCCTACATTCAATGTCTTGTGAGTATCAAATTTTCCAAGCCCTCTTTCCTCATTATGTACCCTAAAAATTTCAACTGTCTCTTTTTGATGTTAAGTATGAGTGTACATTTTGTGTCAATTTTCTCTAAATCTTCATGGTTGCTCACATGTTCGGGCCATAGCATCCTTCTGTAGAACCATATTTCTGTTGTTTAAATTCTTCTTTTGATCTGTGAGGAGATTGTCCAGTATTTATTGCTATATAGTAAAACTGATATTACAATTCAGTACTCTTTTCTTTGTTTCTAACGATTTTTTTCTATTTCTTAATACTTTGCTTAGCTTTGGGAGAGGGTATTTATCTCAATGCGTCTTCAGATTTCAGTGTCACACTTTCCGTCCTATTAAACACTTCCAAAATATTCAAATTTTTGTACTTGTTTGAGTTTGTTATCTCTAATTTGTAATTTGCATGTTGGGTTGTTCTTTTTGCTGACAACCATGCACTGCATATTCTTGCAATTGATGGTGAGTCCTTTCTTCTCACTTTCCTTCACTAACTTCAGTAGAAGTTCTCGTAGTTTCCTTTCTCTCTGTTATCAACACTATGTCACCTGCATATCATATTTTTAAGAATGTGACCGCCAATAATGAATCCTGGTAGGACTTTTAATTTTTTTAGGATCGCTTCGCTGTATACGTTGAATATGTCTGATGAGAAAATACATAGATTCCTTTCTATTTCTGTATATGTACTGAACTCATTTTCTTTCCATATGCTAGTGGTTTGCTGTCATTATATGTTCTCGATATTCTAATATCCTTCCCAAATATGCCAAGGTTACCTAGCAACTGCAACAGTTCTTTGTGATGTACTTTATCAAACGCTTTTGCATAATCTATAAAACACAGGTAAATATACTTCTGTATTTATATCGTTCTTTCTTATATAATTCTGAGTATAAATATCACATTCTTTATTCCTGTGTCTTTAACAGACCCATATTGTCCTTGTCCTATTTCATGCATGAATCTGCTGCGCATTGTATTCATTAGAATTCGGATGTTAAGTTTTTCTATATCGCTCATTAGACTGATTATCCAATGGTGTCCACATTCATTTGTACCTCGCTTTTTAGACGGTGCTATGAAAATAGATCTACTTAGGTCTTCCAGTATATCACCACTGCAGTAGATTTAATCTATTATGTCAGGAATCTTGCCAATTTCGAAATCATCTAAGGTTACTAGTAAATCTATTATTATTCCGTTTGGCCCTGCTACTTTTTTTACTGTTCAATTTACCTAGTGCTGATTACACTTCAGATTTTAATATTCGATATTTCTGAGTATTGCCGGTTGTTGGCTTTCGTCGTGGAAAACTTCTCCGATGTAATCCTTCTATCTCTGAAATATTTTTCTTTCTCTAATATCAGTATCTTGTTTTTAGATTTTATGCACCTGTCGTTGAGTATGCTCTTTGTCCTGTTAGTTCTCTTAGTTTTTTTTTTTTGTTGTTGTTGTGTTTTTTTTTTTGTTTTTTTTTTTTGTCCACATCTGCTGATAATATTATGTGATATTATTCCTATTTTTGCACATTTCTTTTAGCCATCCCCCTATAGTCTGCCAGTGTTTTTCTTAATTTATTTGTGTATGGACCTATATTCTGTGTCATACATTGGCATTGTTTTTGTTCCCTTTTCATCATGTTGAGAATTTCATCTGTCATTCATTCTTTTTTTCTTTGTCTATTCTTCTTTGTAAGGTTCTCGATTGCTGCTTTTATTAGCTTTCAGAAATTTGTCCTTGTTTATATATATCCCACTTTGAGTTTTCCTTCTTATTTTGTCCATTGTATCTGTTCTTAACACTGGTCATATATTTCTCCTTCACATTCGGGTCATTTAGAAATCTGTCATATTACTTTGGCTCTCTTCAATTTCCGTAGTTTCACTCAAAGTTTACATATTACTAGAAAGTGGTCGCTCCTACAGTCGGTACTTGAGTATGTTTTGCAATGTAAAACTACATTCCTGAATCACTTATCGATAGTTATATATTCGATTTGGTTTCTTGTTTCTCCTCCTGTGCTTCTTCATTATATACATCTTTGATATTCTTGAAACCAGGTGTTGGCTGCTGACAGCTTCCTGATCATTCGTCGTGCATCATAGAACCCATTTTTCTCCGCGATCATTAAGAATTCCTAGTCTAAATTTGCCAACTATATCATCATCCCTCTCTTTGCCTACTTTGACATCCTGGTCTCCTATGACGATTGTAATTTCTTGTGAGTTACATTGTCTGGCGTACAGTAAATCTTTTCAATTTCTTCTTCTGTATTTTGTACTCTCGGTACATATACACCGATGAAGGATATGTTGAAAGGCTTCTTTTCAATTTAACGACAATAGTCCTTTCAGATAGTTGACCGTATCCCAGAAGACAGTCCTGTTTAGTTCCTGCTTTATATCTTCTAACTGGTCACATTGCTTTAGAGTTCTAATATTCCATACCCCTAGAATATTTTTGTCTGGTGCGAACAGTCGATGGATGACCTGTTGCTTATGTCTTTCTTTATTAGAGAAGGGATCAGTTCCAAGAAGTTTAACACCGTTTTTGGCTCACAGATACTGCACGACGGTCAGGTGACACGTGTTGGACTATGTCGCTCCTTGTCATATAAAATAATAAAATTTTTAAAAAAATCTGTGTAAGAATGTCCAATAAACAAACAACTGGAATTAAATCTCAAAACCTCCGTTAGGATACCAAAATTTGTCGAATATAATGAATTACGACAAAATAAGACGAATGCAGAAAATCAACACATAATACAAAAATGAGATAGGATATATATACTATTATTGAGCATGTGGAAAGATGTTTGCAATAACATATTGTTGGTGGATGCATGCATTTATTTATAACACAAGGGCCAAAAGTATAATATATTATCTTTATCTATTCGGTTCTCTTTTCTCTCTCTCTCTCTCTCTCTCTCTCTCTCTCTCTCTCTCTCTCTCTCTCTCTCTCCTTTCTTTCTTCTTTCTTTTTTACATATACTTGGGTTCGAATGCTGCCCAACTATAGCGAACTTATCTGCAATTTTCTTCACTTTCGTTTCTTCAACTGGACATTATATTTTCTGCGAATCTGCGTCGATATCTTTCTCATCTGATGACCGATTCGGTCTATTACAACTTCTTCCTTTCCTCCTGATGTAGCTGGATTTTATATTCTTAGAATTCTGCAATCTCTCATTTAAATCTTCTTCTTATCAATTTAACGAATAAATCATATACTCTGATGATTTTTATCCGGAGTTGCTACGACTGACTTGGTTGAGTTACATCATTATAAAAATGAGCCTCCTCATTCATTCATAGGCTGTCTGAACTTCAACGTAGAAATATCGTGACCTGATCAGTCGAAATCTAGCCCGCAACTGACTAGATTTTCTGATTACCTCGTGATTTGCATTTTAGGCGCGAATTTTGGCTAATCTACTGCTGATTCTTGACCTTTCATGTCTGGCTTTTGTCTAGACAGTTGTTACTAGGTGGATATTTGGGTCAGTTTAATATCTGTCCTGCTACTCTCAAACTGACTAAATGCTCACACGTGACTATCTCTGTGTTGCTTAGCGGGGTCTAAGCTTAGTGTATGTCTGTGGGGGGGTTGATCTATATTCGTAACACTCCTTACTTAGTGAGGAATTAATCTCAATAGATTTAACCCACTTCACGCCGTTATCTTTCACAATTTAATTGTTAAAAATCATGAGTTTCTTGGAATTGATAGTGGAATGGTTTCCCGTTGCCTACTCCACATTGATTTATTTGGGACAAAACTTAGTTAAAGTGATAAACAATATTTTTTTTTTCATTCTAAATTCGAGCTTCTTAGCTTGACTTTCTCCAGTTAGTAGTGAGAGAGAAATATATGTCTATTCTAGATATTCCACTCATTTTCGATATCTAAGTTGTAAATTGAGTTTTTAAAAATAAAAAGCCTTTATTGAAGCTTTCATTTTAGTTTTAATTGAAAGCTAAATGATCAGATTTGCTATTTTCAGTAAACAAAACACTCTGGTATATTGCTAATAAAAACTATATTGATTGGAATTTCAATTTTTTATAGTTTTCAAAAGTTATCATTCTTTTTCGTTCATTTTTTATAGAACTGACACGTTTGTAAACAAAAGTCAATTGTCGGTTTTAAAAATCTTACAAAATAAAATATACATCTGTGGCGCTTTATTTTTAAAAATTAGCAAATTTAAAGTTAAATCAATCTGATTTGAAACAAGTATTATTTGTTCATAGCATAAAATTTAGAATAAAAGTATTTCTTAATCACAGACGTCGTATCTTTCTGATGCTTGGTGACAGCCAGGTATTATAACAATTCAGTTTAACCATATTTATATGGTTGACCAGAATTAAAGTAAATTTATGAAACCTAAGTAAACGTTTCATAAGGGAAACAACACTTGAAACACGTGACCTATTTATGTTATGACTCTTATTACATCTCACAGCTAAAAAAAGAACAATTCTACATAAAAACTATTAAAATCTTAGTGTTAAATGATTTGTATTAAGCTTTTCAATTTTCGATTAGTAAATATGGTGTTTACTTAATAACTTAATAACCGAATACAGACAGTGACTGGGAGAAATTTAAAAGATGCTTGAAACGTTATAAATTATCATAATTAACAAAGAAAAAATGCAAACAATTCTTGTAAAAATTCATTATTCATCGATTTTTTTTCTTCAGAATAGGATATCATCAATATATATTATTTATAAAATCTATTAAAAGCTTATCTAAATAAAAAAAATGGCGTAGTTTTATTGCATTTTTTATTTTATTACTGGGAGCAGATTTTCTGAAAAACAGCGACTGTTTGAAAAAAATAGATGATTTACATTTCCCAAAGAGTCCTGCTTTTAAGTAATAAAACAAATTTTGAAGGCAGTGATCAATTTCTAGAAAATTGGTGGTGGGTAACAGATGTAAAAAAAATATTTTTACCAAGATTGTTTTAAAATAATAATTTTAAAAATAACTTCATTTGTTTGTGAATAAGTCCTGAAAGCTTAATTAAAATCAAACAATTATATGATTTTCGCAAGAATTTCCAGATTAATGTTTTTCACCGGTGCTAACATATTTGCAGTAATCTTTAGTTCACCGCTGACGAAAAAAAAAAAGATTTTTAACTAAACTGTCGAACGTGTTAGAAAAGATGTAGTAACGTGTAGGGATCCAGTGAGGTAATGTAGGTATAAAAACTAGGAAACACACGTGTATATTTTAGCGACACAATTTATTTTAAAATTTACATATTTATAATTGTCAGTAGCTTGTTTCAAGACAAGTAACCAAACATTATAAGTTCGTAGATTCGATGAATATTCAAAGAGAGAAAATGTTCGTATTAAATCATCAGACACGAAATAAATTTCCAAAATGCTTAAATCAAATTGAAAGAGTTCGTTCTTCACATAAAAGTTATATAGTTGAATTCAATATAAAAAGAGGTTTCCAAAATGCTTAACACAAATTGAAAGTGTTCGTTTTTCACACAAAAGTTATACGGTTGAATTCAAAATAAAAAATATATTTAAGGTACTTAGCTTAACCGTTGAATAGAGTCCTTGAAATTTCAAATTGTCATTAGAGGTTGATGATGTATCAACATGAAATTTGACACCGGCGTTATTCAGATGCGTGGTACTCTGCCATTTTCTCTCTCCCTTTTTCTTTGACTCCAACTGTCACTGACCGTTAATAAGCAGGCCGGCTCGGTCACGTGGTCAGCTTCGAACGCAAACTCATTTTTGGACGAGAAGAAACATGACACGGGTCATTGAAAGTTCAATTTGTTATTTTTTTGTAAATTGTTCTCTTTTCATTGGTTATTAAATATTTCACACTTGGTCGCGAAATTTTGTCATGGTCTTCTTCTCAGCACGGAGCCAATCCTTTTTTTTTTTTAGTCAAAAATAGATTTTCGCATTAGCTAGCGAATTTGAAAATAGTGAAGAACAGAAAGTTATTTTTATTTCGTATTCACCACAAGGATTAAAAATTTTCAAAATATAATTAAAACATACTTTGGTTTTTCTTCTTTTAAAAAGTCAAAATGTTTATGTTATTCTTATTATGAGATAAACATTTTAACTATAAAACTTTGTTTTTATTAAGTTAGAGGTCTTTTTACATCATGCTATGCTGCTTTTTCTGTGAACTAGTGGAGGTAGCTACACTTGGGCAGTATTTAATTTTCGATCTCAGCCAAAATTAATTTACATTCGTAGATAAGCTTGTCTCCACTTCTAGAAACACTGATTGGATCGATGAGCTACAAAAAATTTATCTTTTTTATTGTTATCTTGAAATTCAAGCAAACTAACAGAATAATTGAAAATGCAATGTAACTATGTCACAAGAGTGACATAGTTACGACATATCGCAATAGAGGAAAGGCGACATCAGTCGACACATCTCCATACAACAGAGGTAATATTTCAATCATCAGTAATGTGGATTTTGCTTATGCAGCATATAAAAATATTTTTAATAAAAACGATAATATTAAAATTGTGAAGTAAAAATAAATAAATGAATATGAACAAATGTACTTTTTGACAACCAGGATATCAATTTTATGGGGAAAATGGACCAAAACGAGGAAACACTGTAACCGAGTCCCTACAGCAAGATAGCATATGCTAGCTGTTTTTAAGCTATTTTCGGTTATGGGTCAATGTTGCACTTCTTTATTATTGACACATTGTGATTACACATAAAAAATGTGATGTTTCAATGAGCAAGTTTATTTCTGAAAAGGAAAAACCTGTCTGTTAACACTTGACGAACCAAAGAAAAATGAAAGTTCTTCTGCTATGAAAATAAACAATATTTTCTATTATTTTTCTTTCAATTTACTTGGGTCAATCAGTCTCTATTCGTTTTCTACAGGTACAGTGGATTGAACCAAGTTGTAGTGACAGCAACGAATAAATCACTAAATAACTCTAGTACTTAGTACTAGACTCTATATATTTCATAATAAAACAAAAATTAAAAGTAATGAAACTGATTTAAGACGAACGATAATTAACAATAAAGAAAGATTTGGTTGGTTGGTTGGTTGGTTGGTTGTTTTTGTTTAGCGGCATGTCAACCTCTATCAGTTATTTAATGCCGAAATTTAAATATTTTGTACGCAATTATATTTTTGTGGAGATAATAATGATTTTAGTAATTAATTCATAGCTGGAAGAGAAAAGATGGATTCATACCTTTTCCAAGGGTATTTGAGCCTAAATGATTATAATAGACCCCATCCAACACTGCAACTCTTCGATTAATAATTACGAGCCATTATCTATTACACCACCTGCACAACCAAGATTATAGAACCTGGTATTCTCAAGCAGTTACCAATCTTCTCACTGACCAGACTCGACGTTGCTTAACTTCGATGATCAAACGGGAGTCGATGTTTCAACTACATGTGTCCGTAAGCCAAGAGACAAAGAAAGAAAAACTGAGAGTATGAAAATTCCTATCAACCACCGGACCAGGCGTTTTGTTGCCAATCGAAACAAAAATCAGATTTTCTTTCACTTGATCTTTCACGACCAAACAAAACAGATGTCCGGGATCAGCGCTCTGATAGCATATGATGTTGCTACTAAACAGAAATGCATAAACTTTTTTCATCTCTGTATACTTATATGTACATTAAAATATACAATATTCTCTTAAGATGTATGCGAAAGCCTTTTATCTTCTTTGTTTACGCTTACTGTTCTTGTATATAATTTGTTTGTAATTTATATATTTCTGTTGTGGAGCTAATGATGTATTTTTTCATCAAAACTAAATTAATATATAATTTAGATGATAAAATACATCATTCGCTCCATTAAACTTATCTATCTCTCTCTCTATATATATATATATAAGTCATCCACATGCAAGCCGGTTTCGCTGTATCACAGCTCATCAGCGTGGATAGACACATCCACTTGCTTCTGGCCGGGATCGGAAACTCGACCGATTTGGTGACAGTCGAAGTCGCTACTCCCTAAGCCATCGACGCATGCAATCAGGAAAGGGAAATTTTAACGTGTTGTATATAAACAGTGTTATACATACGCCAGTCTCCGAAAGAACTCAATTCATTTCTGAAGAGTCACGCATATAGCAGAAATGGAAACTATTTTTAAAATTTTCTTCTCCAGAGAGCTCAATCGTAATGAGAGCATAATACAAGCCTGTTTCGCTGTATCACAGCTCATCACAGCCCGACAGCCAATATATATATATATATATATATATATATATATATATATATATATATATATATAAAGAAGTATAGCCGGACAAAGCTGACTCATCACAGAACAGAACAACCTAGAGCAAAGTTATTTATCTTCACAACCATTTATTCTTGCCTTCATAAATCTAAGCGGTTCGATATGGTCAAATTGGCAGTTGACCTAAAACAAATATTTACATTTTGCTGTTAACTGGAACAAGGAATGACTTGTCAATTTCAACAAAACTACTTTCTTTTCATTGTCTGGGAGAAACCCTATTTATCTTCCGTTAGTATGGTAGATGCTGACCTCCAAGAGAGTGACTCCTTGCACCTTCAACGGTTACTGCTGACATGAAATAGAAAGATTACACTGAAACAATTGCTAATTCCGCTGGTTCACTGTGTTGTGCTAGACAATTTCTCACACCAGAATATGTCTTATATACTTATAAGTCTATCATTGGTCCTTGCTTTGAATATTGCTGGCACATATGGTCTGATGTTCCCGCTATATATTTAGAGATTCTTGATAAAATTCAAAAAAGAATGTGTAATGTCATTGGTCCTGACCTGGCATCTCGGTTTCGTCAATTTTCCATTGCTATAATGTGGTTTCCCTGTGCCTTTTCTATAAATACTCTTTTGGTAATTGTTCTGATAAACTATTCTATACGGCACATAGACTTAATAAATGTAAGTGCATTACTAGATTGACGGTAAGGCTTCATTTTATAGTTGAAATGTTTAAATGCTACTGTAAGTTGCTAACATTTTCTTCTATCGAACTTCTTGATTGTGAAAATCTGTTCTAACTTATCAAGTTCGATAGTCAAAATTGAAATGCAAAGTCAATAGTTACCTTCTGTCTTTTTAATTCATGTTCTTTATTGTTCTCTCTTAATAGTATTTTCCTCATATTATCTAACACTTGGTAACCCTTTGTGTCTTACTGGTATTATTATTGCTTTGCTTGGATTGAAATGATTAAAACATTGTGAGCGGGGGAACACACTTTATTTAGTAGCAATGACTATTCTATGATGAAAATAACTTCTCTTTCCGCACATGCGACGAGAAACGGCTATGGCTTGAAGACTAGTATGGCTGGCTGGCAGACTTCGATTGGGTGCATTGTTTCTTCACACGACTTAAATACTAGAAGAACAACTTCTTTAATGCCCGACAGCCAAAAATGTGAGTTATGTTAAAGTTGATAGGACACCAAGAAAGCGAATGTATAAGGGTCCAAAATTAGATAGCATTCGAAATTTCATCGTGGGTCTGTTTGTCATATTGTCAGTCAGTTAAGTGCCATACGTGATACACGCTTAGGCGATCATGTCTCTTTTGAGACATGACTGACTGGGCAGAAGATTATCTCGCAGTAGGTTGCAATTGCTTTCTGCGGTAGACCGGTTGCCGACCAAAGCTATAGAACCCAATCTGTCCTATTATTTAACCAATAACTGGATGGAAGAGACGGATTAATGAATTTTCAAAGGGTATTTGTGCGTAAGTGAATGCAGAGAAATCAACTGGAATTTGAACGCGGTCTCCTGATTTCTCGTTCCGAGCCGATATCCACTGCACCACAACGCACATACTGTCATATTGTACCTGAATGAAATGAGCTTTGATGGTAAGAGTGCAGAATTATCTCGCGTAGCAGTTTTGGTCTCTGCCAAAGGTAGCTTAGGAAATTATTTTATGTCCAGTATCGATAATTTTCAAATTGATCTTTTGTTGATAGATCCTTTAATTTATGGCCGACGTTTCAAGACTCGTTCATTCATCTGCCTTGCTGATTTTTGCATCTAGTTTCTAAGATGACCGCCTACAACACTACAGTTGAAACGATAAGAGAATTTCCTCGACCAACACCATTAAAGCAAATCTGATTTTTATAGGCCATTGATTATTAATACTGTGTTATACCAAACTGCTCCTCAGTGTTTTACCATTAACAGAACTCCATAAAACCAAACGAAAATACATCAGTTTAAATAATGATGTGGGGAAGCATATGAAGTTGATAAACACACATCAGCAAATTTTAACAAGTTAAATTATTAAAACGAAAAGCTAACTTCACCAATTTTCCCCTCACGTTTATCGGAACGATGTTCTTATTGTATCTTTTTCACTAAAAATTCTATAGACGTAAAGATCACAGATGTTATTAGTCATATAATCTACAATTTCTAGCCAATTTTTTGGTGTGGGCGCCTCCACTAAATCGCTGAAAAACAGCATAGTGCGAAGAAAAAAGTCCGAAACTTAATAAAAACGAATTTTTTACATCAAAATGTTTAAGTTATTATTAAGAGCAAAGATCAAAGTATTTTTAATTATTTTTAAAAACATTTTAATGCGTTCAAAATTTTGGTAAAAATATTGTTTCGAATTTAGTTGGAGTTAACGGGTAACAAAATCGTTACGAAAGTTTACAATGGAAAACGTAATATTACATAACTCAGTTTTTTCCGATGACAAACTCATAAATTTGGAAATTCTTGTAAAAATCAAATAATCGTCGGATTTTAATGAAACATTCAGGGATTATTCATAAATGAATGAAATTATTTTTGATGTTATTATTTTTTTTTTAAATCTATGTAAAACTATATTTTACATCTGTTAACCCCACCCACTCCACGTAAATTCATGAAATTTTAAAAAATTAAATTTTGTTGGGAAAATTGGTTTTATTAGTTAAATAAAAGCATTGTGGAATGCAAATCATCTATTAATTTTTTAAAAATATTTTACCTTTCTTTCCAAAAATCTGATCCCAGTACTAAAATAAAAAATGCAATAAAACTATGACATTCTTTAATTTGATAAGCTTATAATTGCTTTAATAAATAATATATACTAAGGACATTATAGTCTGAAGAAAAAAAAATTCGATTAATAATTAAATTTTAAGAATTGTTTTCATTTTTTTTAATTATAATAATTTATAAAGTTTCAAAAATATTTTTAAAAACTTCAAAGATTTGTTGGGGTTAAGTTATTAAGTTATAAGTGAAAATTATATTTATTAATCGAAAATTGAAAAGTTTATAACAATTCGTCGTGTCTTCGTATTTTTAAAATATTTGTGTGTGTGTATTTGAATTAAAAGGTCTTGTGTTTCACGGTTTCTTCCCCTATATACTTGTTTCGCATCTGTCGAGCTGTCATCCTATTTTAAATACGGAGGTAAGGTCAGAAAGTTCAACTCTGTGTTTGAAAAATAGTTTTATTCTAAATTTCATGCTATAAATAAGTAATAATTGTGTAACTCAGATTAATTTGACATTAAATTTGCTAATTTTTCAAAAAATAATGTGTCCCAGATATATATTTTATTTCTTCAATTTTTTTAAACTGAGAACTAATTTTTGTTTACAAGTGTGCCGATCGTTCAAAAATGGTCGAAGAACTAAAAAGAATTTTTAAAATCTCAAAATTTTAGATTCCAATCAATATAATTTCTGTTTGAAATACACCAGAGTATTTGCTTACTGGAAATAGTAAATTTAATCATTTAAACCTATCAATAAAAACCAAAGTAAGTTTCAAAAAACATTTAATTTTTATAAAATTAAATTTAAAAGTTATTTATCGAAAATGGGTAGAGGTACATAAATGAATTGAATTCTGATAAGAGGGGACAGAATTGGTGATTTGCTAGCAACTTGGAAAATTGAACTGGATGGTCAGAGTTCAAATTCAAGGTTGTTGCGGGGAGGCCGAGAGGTGTGAGTGCCAATCGACCGTGCAACTAAGAAAGCGGGCACAAAGGCAAGGAAAGGAGACGGCAATAGCAAAGAAGGATGACAAACGCAGATGGTCAGTTGGAGACGAAAAAAATCGTGTCTTTATTTTTCTTTTCTTAAGCAATCCGTGAATGGTAAAGCGATGGAGGTCGTGTATCTGGAGAGAGATCCGGACGTTGGCGGGTGCTGGAAACGGTCGCTAGACGTCAGTGGGCACCGGAACTGGTAGCGAGACGTCAGTGAAACGCCGCAGTAAGTAGCTGATGGCTGCCGGAGTAGCTGGAAGCTGCAGGAGTGAGCTGGATGCCGCTGGAAACTGCAGGAATGAGCTGGATGCCGCTGGAAGCTATAGGAGTTAGCTGGACACTGCAGGAGTGAGCTGGGTGCCGCTGGAAGTTCGGTCGGCTTGACTGAGCGCGTCAAAGTCACGATACAGTAAGGCTCCTTGCCCCCCTAGCCGAGAGATATTTACTCTTCTCCTCCACTTGAGAGAGATGTGACACAAGGTCTTTTTTAATGTGGGGAACCTGAACGTGTACGCCCCGGTATTGGTCAAAACATTACCTATCCACCGCGATGTTCTACCGGTCTAAACTGGTCATATGCGGTCTTAATTCGTCATTTCGGACCCAGCCGGAAGGCCGGAGCCCCCACCCTGGCCGTGGGATCCTTTGCTCTGAAATCGCTGACATTCATAAAAAACGTTCATACAACAGCAGCGAGCTCGCTAAACAAATAAATGACTATAATTAATTTCAGGCCGTATTAATTATAATCAAAAGTGTATTCGGTGTTTGTCGACTGTATTTAGATTAATTTTGGTGCGAAATTAAAGGTCTTTTGTTTTTTGTTTCGTGGCGAAAATTAAGTTTTTGTTGTTTTTTTGTTTTTTGTTTGTTTTTTTTTTTAAAGTGGTCGTTGCTATTTTTAGCGCACGTGGGTCGAGGCTGTTCTCTGCCGAAGTGGGAGTGGTGATTGGGCACACCGCGACAAGGCTCTCTCCCAGGATAATTGATCATCATCAATTAGAAGTAAAGATATGTCTTGTACTTCTTCTGGAAGGTGACTTTCCTTCCTAGACGGTTCTGCCTGGTTGGAGTGGTGGGTGCTTCTGAGATTGACTCTAATCTGGGTTGTGACGGTTGAGATTGGGTCGTTGTTGGGGCAGGTGGGGCTTCTGGGTGTGCGGAGACGGGTTCTGTCTCCCGTGGAGATTTTTCTAGAAACGCTGGTTTGACTCTGTCAATAGAGATGGTGTCCGTCCGGTTTCCTCGATCAATGGTGAGATGCTTCTCAGAGCGTTTTAAGATTTTGAAGGGACCCTGGTATGTTGGTGTTAGTGGGTCTTTTTGCCGCGTCATTTCGGACAAAAACGAACTCGCAGTCTTGAAGCTGTTGTGGAACGTGGATAGTTGGTGATGGTTGCCTGGGTAGTGTGTACTTCAGTTGGGCTATTTTATGGTATAGTTCCTGAGTGAAGGGACTTGCACTAGTGAGGTTGAGTATGGTGTCTTCGAAATATTGGCCGGGTAAAAAGAGTGCTGTAGCGAAACTATTTCGGCTGGAGTGCATCCTTAGTCTTCTTTCAGTGAGTTGCGGATTGACAAAAGGATTTAGGTAGATAGTCTACTCAGTTGCTGGTGGGATGTTTTGTGGTTAGAGAGGCCTTTAGTGATGAAGCTGGGTACGCCAAAAATTGCGATCCACTCCTGAAGGATGGTCTTTGCTACCGTCTTAGCCGAGGTATCTCTGATAAGTACTGCTACTGGCCACCTGGAGAAACGGTCAACCACTATTAGGAGGTACTGGTAATTCTGGCATATTGAGAGAGGTCCGACTATGTCGATGTGAATGTGGCTGAAACGTGCGTCAGAGTTGCTGAATGTGTCTGGCGGGGATTTTGTGTACCGATGTACCTTGCATTTCTGGCACTCAAGGCACGTTGATACCCAATTAGAGATGTCGGAATTCATGTCGGATGTTGGGCCAAACAAAACGATCGGCAATGAGTTTGACCGTTGAGCGCTTGCTGGGATGTGACAATCCATGTAGGTGGTTGAAAATTTGCCTTCTGAGTGCCGTAGGTATGTAGGGTCTGAGGTGAAGCAGTTTTGTATCGCAGCACAATATTTTGTTGCTGAAAGGCGCCGGGAATTCTTTCAGTTGCAGGGATGTGTTGGCTAGGACTTCAGGGAGGGCTGCGTCGTATTCCAGGGCTTCTGCTATCAGGTCTTTGCTAAGTGGGCTGTCTTTCACAGTGTTAACATCTAATCTGGATAGGGGATCGGCGACAGTGTTGTCTCTTCCTTTGGCATACCGGATATCGGACGTGAACTGTGGGATATAATCTAGATATCTGATCTCGTGAGCCATATATTTGTCCGAGTTGTTCAACAGCGAAGTTGTCAAGGGTTTGTGGTCGGTTAAAACTGTAAAATTCCGGCCTTCCAGTAAATGTCGGAAGTGTTTGATGGCGAGGTATATAGCCAAAAGTTCTTTTGAGAATGCGCTGTATCTGGACTGAACTGGTGATAATTTAGCCGAGAAGAAGGCGATGGGTTTGCGTTGGTCACCAAACTCCTGTTCTACCACAGCTCCAACTCCAGCGTCCGAGGCAACTGTTGTTAGATATATCTGAGTCCGGGTGTTTTCGTTGAGATGTGCTAACTTCGTAGAGTTAGCTAAAGAGTTTTTTTTTTTTAATGTGGGGAACTTGAACGTGTACGCCTAGGTACAGGTCAAAACATTACCTATCCACCGCGGTGGATAGGTTCAAAACCGGTCTTAATTGGTCATTTCGGACACATCCGGAAGGCTGGAGTCCCCCGAACCGAGGATATTTACTCTTCTCCCCCACTTGAGAGAGATGTGGGATAAGGTCATTTTTAATATGGGGTACCTAAGAGCGTAAGCCCAGGTACTAGTTCAAAACTGGTCTAAACTGGTATTAAACTGGTCTTAATTGGTCATTTCGGACCCAGACGGAAGGCCCAGAGTCCCCCTGGCCGAGGATATTTACTCTTCTCTCCTACTTGAGTGAGATGTGACACAAGATCTTTTTTAACGTTGGGAACCTGAGTGCAAACGCCCAGGTACTGGTCAAAACATTACCTATCCACCGCGGTGGATAGGTTCAAAACCGGTCTAAACTGGTCATTTCGGACGCAGCCGGAAGCTCGGGTGCCCCTGGCCGGGTTATTCTTTGCTGTGAAACCGCCGGCATTCATAAAAAACGTTCATACAACAGCAGCGATCTCACTAAACAAATAAATGACTATAATTAATTTCAGGCCGTATTAATTACAGTCAGAAGTGTATTCGGTGTTCGTTGACCGCATTTAGATTAATTTCGGTTCGAAATTAAAGGCTATTGTTTTTTGTTTCGTGGCGAAAATTAAGTTTTTGTTTTTTGTTTTTTGTTGTTGTTGTTGTTTTTTTTTGTTTGCTTGAAAAGAGGTCGTTGCTATTTTTAGCGCACGTAGGTCAAGGCCGTTCTCTGCTGACAGGCGTATCCGGGATTGTTTGCACAATGTGAGAGTGGTGATCGGGCACACCGTGACAATCTTGTGACAACTGGTTTGTTTTTTATACCTTTAAGAAAGCATGAATCACTCATTTATCGCCAAGTACTGTAAGTTGGATAAAACACATCATCATCATCATTATTATCATTTCCTTTGATTTCTGTTGTATACACATTACCTTACGGGTCCAAACCAGGGACACAAGATCAAAAATGGCTTTATGACATTTTTCCACTGATAATTTATGTAAAAAGAAGACCACACACATTTTACATAAAGCTCTTCGTAATGTGTGTGCTGTACTTGTGAATACATTTTTTTATATTTCTTTAAAAGAGTATGGACAAACAAGTCTGCGAAAAAACCTAAGGCAGGTCGTGGTGTGTTGTTATGGCTCCATTTCATGTTTTTTCTATTTCCCCTAACATTTCTAGCGTTACATAGACAAAGTTCTCCTTAGTATGCGGGCTGTACTTAACAAGACAATTTTTTGTATATCTCATAAAATGGGGTTTCCAGGGATTATTTCAATCTGTTGTTTTGTTCCATTTTTTATCATTCCAAGTGCACCTACTATCACTGGCACGATTCTTGTTTTCAATTTCCACATTTTTTTCTATTCCAATTTCCAGGTCTTTATATTTTGACAGTTTTTCGAATTCCTTGTTTGCTATGTTACAATTTGCTGGACAAGCCATATCGGTTAATTGGCAAGTTTTTTCTTTCTGATTTTTAACAATAATATCCGACCTGTTTGCTTTAATTTTTCTGTCTGTGTAGATGGTGTAATCCCAAACAATGGTGACATCTTCTATTTCTGTAACCGGTGCTGGATGATGTTCATACCAGTGTTTGTTTACATATTTTCCATAGTGTTTGCACATTTTCCAATGTAAATATTGCCCCACTCTATCGTGACGATTTTTATATTCATTTGGGGCAAGTACAGAACATCCTGAGATTAGATGGTCTATTGTTTTTTGGTATTTATTGCAGAACCTGCATTTTGAATCAATATTATTATGTATAATATTTGCCTGAAAGTTCCTAGGGAACAGACTTTGGTCTTGCTCTGCAAGAATAAAGCCTTCAGTTTCTGACTTTAATCCAGATGCACGTAACCATTGATGACTATTAACTTTATCAACATTGGATTTATTAGCACGGTCTGGATATTGGCCATGCTGAGGTTTGTCTTGTCAGCGTTGTTTCATCTGTTCAAGAGCTTTATCCTTGGCTTTCTTTTTGATATTTTTTGCCGCAATAGTTGGTTCTTGGCTTCCGTTTTGCTTTTCTACAGAATCTACTAAATGCAAATCTTGTTTGTATTTATTGCCTTCTTTCATTATTGAATATTTTTTTCTTTCTGTTTTCATGTTGTTTAACTAATTGTATCATCCAGTCCTTTGTTGTTTCTTTGTATGTTAGTAAACCAATAGTTGTTATCTTGTATAATAATCCTAGCTGAATAAAACATCTTCCACCTTTACGGGGTATGTATAGACAGTCTACACCAGCCTTTGGATGATGCATCTTATGCTTAGAAAGAAGCTTTCTTGTTTTAGAATCCATTCGTCTGATGTCGTTTAGAGTCCAGTCCAAGATGTTGAAACTATATTGGATCACTGAGATGGCAAGGCTATTAATGGCCATAATTCTGTTCTGAGAATTCAATTCAGTTTTTAATATCAGTCGTAGTCTTCTATAGTACTCTTTTCGGACTATTTCTTTCATTTTTTATGGTGAATTTTTTCACTCTCATTTACACCTAGGTATTTATAAGCTTCTTCTGGCTCTAAATCTTTTAGTTACAGCAGGGTCTAAACTAATTGAGGATGTTTGTTGTAGCGATCCTCGTAAAATTTTAGTACATTTATTCAAATTAAATTTATTCCAATGTCTTCACTGAAGCATTTTACAGTTTGCAGAAGACCTTCCAGCTCATTATCATTCTTAGCATACAACTTCAAGTCATCCATGTAAAATAGATGGCTTATTTATTATTATGTCATTTTTCATCATATTTCGATTTCTGCTTTGGTCTCACTACCAACCAAGTCTGCGGGGAGACCTAAGGCAGGTAGTGGCGTGTTGTTATGGCTCCATTTCATGTTTTTCTATCTTCCCTATCATCCTCAGCATTACATAGATAAAGTTTTCCTTAGTGTGCGGGCTGTACTTAATAAGACAATTTTTTGTATGTCTCTTAAGCTGGGGTTTCCAGGGATTCTTTCAATGTGTTGTTTTGTTCCATTTTTTATCATTCCAAGTGCACCTACTATCACTGGCACAACTCTTGTTTTCAATTTCCACATTTTTTCTATTTCAATTTCCAGGTCTTTATATTTTGACAGTTTTTCAAATTCCTTGATTGCTATGTTACAATCCGCTGGACAAGCCATATCAATTAATAGACAAGTTTTCTCCTTCTGGTTTTTAACAATAATGTCTGGCCTGTTTGCTTCAATTTTTCTGTCTGTGTAGATGGTGTAATCCCATAGAATGGTTACATCTTCTATTTCTGTTACCGGTGCTGGATGATGTTCATACCAGTGTTTGTTTACAGCTTTTCCATAATGTTTGCACATTGTCCAATGTAAATATTGCCCAACTCTATCGTGGCGATTTTTATATTCGTTTGGGGCAAGCACAGAACAGCCTGAGATTAGGTGGTCTATTGTTTCTTGGTGTTTATCACAAAACCTGCATTTTGGATCCATATTATTATGCATAATATTTGCCTGAAAGTTTCTCGTGAAAAGACTTTGGTCTTGTGCTGCAAGTATAAATCCTTCAGTTTCAGACTTTAATCCAGATGCACGTAACCATCGATGAGTATTAACTATGTCAACATTGGATTTATTGGCACGTACTGGATATTGGCCATGCAGAGGTTTGTCTTGCCAGCGCTGTTTCATCTTTTCAAGAGCTTTATCTTTGGCTTTCATTTTCATATTTTTTGCCGCAATAGTTGGTTCTTGGCTTCTGTTTTGCTTTTCTACAGAATCTACTAACTGTAAATCTTGTTTGTATTTACTGCCTTCTTTTATTATTGAATATTTTTTCTTTCTTTCTTCATGTTGCCTTACTAATTGTATCATCCAATCCTTTGTTGTTTCTATGTATGTTAGTAAGCCAATAGTTGTTGTCTTGTATGACAATTCCAGCTGAATAAGACCCCTTCCACCTTCTTTACGGGGTATGTATAGACGGTCTACATCAGCCTTTGGATGATGCATCTTATGCTTAGAAAGAAGCTTTCTTGTTTTAGCATCCATTCGTCTGATGTCGTTTAGAGTCCAGTTTAAGATGTTGAAGCTATATTGGACAACTGGGATTGCAAGGCTATCAATGGCCATAACTCTGTTCTGTGAATTTAATTCAGTTTTTAATATAATTCGTAGCCTTCTATAGTACTCTTTACGCACTATTTCTTTCATTTTTTTATGGTGAATATTTTCGCTCTCATTTACACCTAGGTATTTATAAGCTTCTTCTGGTTTCAATTCTTTTATTGTTACAGCAGGGTCTAGGCTAATTGAGGATGTTTCTTGTATTGATCCACGTAAAACTGTAGCTTTAGCACATTTATTCAAATTAAATTTCATTCCAATGTCTTCGCTGAAGCATTTTACAGTTTGCAGAAGACCTTCCAGCTCATTATCATTCTTAGCATATAACTTTAAGTCATCCATGTAAAATAGATGGCTTATTTTCTTTTGGCCTATTTTATAACCACATTCTGTCTTATTAAGTTGACTGGTTAGTGCTATTAATGATATGCAGAATAGTAAGGGATGCTATTAATGATATGCAGAATTATTACTATTATTATTATTATTATTTACTATAAAAATTTTATTTTCATTATTTTAAAAATGTTACACTTGTTTAAATGTTTAAACGTCTTGGTTGTTTTGTTTTGTTTTGTTTTGTTTTTTAAATACAAGTTCTTTTAAGAGAAGTGTATTTACATGACGGCCAGACGGTTTGTGTCAAAATTGTTACAGATGTATATTTTTTGGATCAGCAGTTAAAACCCACAAGCATATGATCGATTTCCAGTTAATTATTTTTTTATATATTGATTAATGAGAGGCGTGGTCAGTAGATACGAGTAGAGCTTTTGACTGTAGTGAACAAAACAAGTTCTAAATTTAAAATTCAAATCTGACCCATTGATTTTGTTAGGAAAAAAGAAAAAACGAATTTTCTCGAATTTACAAACTTTGCTTAGTACACAAAAACCTCGCAAAATTTCACACATCGATGCGAAATGTTTTTCGGTCAATAAAAAAATAGGAAACATTTTTTTAAAAAATTCAAATTATCTTGAATTATCAAAACAAAATTCCTTTTACGGACCCTTTTCGCGAGCCAACGCGAAATTTGTTTGTCGTCTAATGGAAAGCCCAGAATTACATCTAGGAGTGAATTCCAAAATTACCTATTCGGAGCCCCAGAAAACAAAATAAAAAGACGAAACAAGAAGACGGTCGCAGTGAGAAAAATACGAGCAATTAACGCGTACCCTTGACAAACGTCAAGCGATCGTATTATTATTGTCTCTCGCTTTCTCTCTCACCTCTCACATCTCACTTCCTTCTTCTTCATCGTTCACCCGTCTACTTAATAACTGGACTGAACCCTTTAAAACTGAGCGAATACTTCAAAACACTCCTACCCAACAACAAACGCTCATACATACGTACGAATAAACTTATTCTTGCAAGGACTACTACGAACCTTTTAACGACCTTGAATCAAACGAAATACATTACTACTTTTATTTGTAAAAAATTTAATTGATTTACATTTATATAAATTGTTGTTTCTATTTACAATTTGATCTTCTTGTTTTATACCCCTCTTATAGTGGCCTATCTTACTAACAAGGCCAAATAAAACTAATCTGTTTCAACAGACATACACTACAACGGATAACCCACTATATGACAACAAGGGAAGGCAGGTGTAGGGGTATCGGTGATGTTTGTCAAATTGGCATTGTGCCAAACAAAACCGAAGACCCACAATTTAAAATATCATCAGGTTGAAAGAATAAAAGTGTTTTGTTTGTAAAATAAGTGAAATTTTATTAAGTGAACAGAATAACAAATTTGTAAGAAGTAAAATGTTCAAAAAGAAAATGTATGTAGTTAATTTGTAAGAGTTAAATGTTCAAAGAGAAAATGTAGAAATAGTAGTTAGTAGCAGAATGTGTGTATGTAAAAAGATTCTTCTTCTTCTTCTTTGTGCCTTGTCCTTTCAGGACGTAGGCGATCACGGCCTTCCACGTCTCCCTATCCCTGGTGGCTCTTCTGTTACACTACGCAACCGCCGTTCTGCCATTCACCCGCTCAGGCCAATCAAGTACGTTACACGCTGTTTTCCCCTGTCCCTCCTTCCCTCTATCTGACCTGTTAGTGTCAGATTCTCCAAGCTCTCCTTCCTCGTTGCATGTCCCAAGAACTTTAGCTGTCTCTTCTTGATGCTCAATATTAATTTCCTTTTTGTTTCCATCCTTTCCAAAACCTCATCATTGCTTACATGCTCAATCCATGATATCTGCAGCTTCCTTTTGTAGAACCACATTTCAGTTGCTTCAAGTTTTTCCTTCATTTTTGATGAGACTGTCCAGCGTTCACGGCCATATTGAAGAACTGGCATCACATAGCAACCCAGTACTCTCTTCTTTGTTTCTAGTGATAGTTTCCTGTCTCCTAATACTCTACTCAGCTTCTGGAATGCGTCCTTCGCCATGTCAATTCGCCTTCGGATCTCTGTGTTGCACTTTCCGTCTTCTGCTAGAACGCTTCCCAGGTATTCAAATTTTTGTACCTGCTTGATTTTAGCATCTCTCACCTGTATTTGAAATTTTGGGCTGCTCTTTTTGCTGATGACCATGCATTCGGTTTTCTTGGAGTTTATTTGTAGTCCTTTCTTATCACTCTCTTCAGCTACCTTCTATAGAAGGTCTTGTAGTTTCTCTCCGTGTCTGCTATCAGCACTGTATCATCTGCGTACCTGATGTTGCTCAAATTGTGGCCTCTGATGACAAATCCTGGCATAAAATCTAGGGTCCTCAGAAAAGATTAACAGGTTACTAATAAAGTCTGTGTTCCTTTCCTTTTTATGGCCGGCGAGAAAGTGAAAAGGAAGGTGAAGCAATAAAGGAAAATGGTACTTATCGAAGTTATTTTTTAGGAGTCATTTGAAGTATCTTGTTGTTGTTGTTGTTGTTGTTGTTGAAGACGTGTGAGTGAAGACGAAGAAAGAAAAATAGGAAGCAAAGGAAGAACGAATGTATGTCGAAGAAACATATCAGTTTCGGCGTTTTGAAATTTCTCCCTTATATTGTGACGAGGTCCTTATCAGGTCCCTTCTCCCATCGGACTGTGTTTGGCCGGTCAAGAGACATGGATAAATAGGGAAATCCAGTCGGCTCTATTTACCCATTTTTTAGGTGTTAAGAAACTTTGACCCGGGTCATAGTTTAATTTGCTATTTTCTATCCAATCACAATCCAGAACCTTAATTTTCACACCGGCTTGTGAAATTTGCCTTGGTCTGGTTTATTATATAACATGTCGTTTGTTTCGTCAATTGTTTTTAATATATAAAATTAAAAAATGTTTGTGGGGTTTGGTTTGTCAGTTTAGCTACATTTGATCGGCAACCCTGATTTTCCGCCACAGTCTATCATATCTATAAATTTCCGAAAATTTTATACAATGAAATGTTAAAAAATCTTCATGTTAACTTGGAGAAAACTAGTAATTCTCCTGAAAAGCTATTGTGTTTTAACTAAGAAACAATAGAATGTGTGAAAGAAACTTTAAGATTTTGCAATCGTAATTTTGAAGAGCTAAAAACTCAAATGATAGATGACAAAAATGTTGTTGAATGTAGTTCCGACTTATAAAAGGTATTAAATTACAGATATAATTATTCTATGGATATCATACAAGTTGTTAGTAGTCCTATTGATGGAAATGCAAAAAAAATATCTTTATATTTAACTATTACAATTAAAGGGAGAATACTTGTTAGTAAGTTATGGCATCAGAAAACTGACTTTCCCTACTGAAAATCAGAATATTTGGTCTAATTTATCCAAAGATTTAATTCTACTTGATCTATTAAAATTTCTCAGATTTCCTGTGGATGAAACATGTCCTTGCAGACTTGTACACATTTTGCGATGTCTCCAAATAGCTTATGGATTTGTGGCTTATATCGTTCAAAATGAAAAATTTACTTTAGTTTGTGCCAAGAAAAAGGTAACCCCTTTAAAATTCCAAACCTAAACCCACTTTTGAACTACTTGCTGTATTTTTAGCAATCAAGCGTTTAGGAAATGCTTTGGAAATGTTTTCAAACATTCCTAAGAAGTATACCTTTGTAGTTGTTGATGCACAGATAGTATTATCTTGGTTACTTTCTGATGGTATTAAAACCAAGAATCAATCTGTTAAAAACACGCTAAACGATATTTAAATAAGACATTAAATTAATTCATCAGCTAACAATGAGACAGATGTGTAAAAAAATTTTCTATAAATGTGCTCTTGTAAAAATTGTTGCAATAAATTGATATACACATTAGTGTATCGTTTTTTTTCTATAAATGTGTTCTTCTAAAAATAAACTTGCAATAAATTAATAAATCCTTTTGTTGTCTATAAAATTTTCTATAGATATGTTCTTATAAATAAAAATTTGCAATAAATTAATATACTCTTTTGTGCATCAAGTTTTCTATAAATGTTGTCCTATGAACAAAAAAATAACTTGAAATAAAATAAATTTGTTTATTGCGCATTGTCTTGAGGGGAGAGTATAAAAATGCTATTTTTATTATTTTAAAATGTTACCCTTGTGTTGTGGATTGTTGTTGAGAAACCACACAAAATAATAAATAACAAAAGCAAATATGGCGATAGAAAATGTAAGTTATATTGAACAAAAATATACAAACTGGAACATGGGTTAGTAAATTCAGGAATACTAGGAATACTATTAGTAGAATCAATATATAGTCTCGTAGTAAAGAAGTATGCCCGGGTAATGAGTCTATATCCTTACTGACCAACTGACTCCTTAGTGAATCTCTAGCTACCACTGCCGTTCTCTGTATAGGCAGGATTATATGTACATATCAGGCGAGTCCATTCTTATGTGCAAAAGAGGTGATCCCCAACACCTTGTTTAAATGTATAATCGTCTAGGTTGTTTTGTTTCATGTAAATACATGTTCTTTTGAGAGATGTGTATTTACATGAAAAACCAGACGGTTTGTTTGAAAATTGTTAGAAATGCACATCTTTTTCGGCTCAGCGGTTAAAACAGCTATTGACCAATGAGAGGTGTGGTCTCAAATTCTATTAACATCCCGAATAATGAGGCAGAGATGAGTGTAAATTTTTTAATAAATCGAGCTCACGTTGGTAGATACAGGAAGAGATTTTGATAGAGAGGGAAGAAGGCAGGTCAACATCAGACATTGATATCAAGCGATCATCAAGAAAGCTTTGTTACGAGCCCGCCACAGAAAGACGATAGAAATTGGAAGTTCCAATGAACATTCTTCTGGAGTTGGACAGCTTAAAACGAAGGTATTTCTAATAAATTTGAAGATAGGGTGCAGTAGGCTATGATGATAATGAAACACGTGCGTATGTTTTAATGACACAAGATAAGGAATTTATATACAAAGTTACACTGTTGTAATTGTCAGCAGCTTATTTCAAGATAAGAAATCACACATTAAAGTTTGTAGACTTGATAAACAGGCAAACAGGAAAATGTTCATATTAAATTATTAAACACTAAGAAAATTTCCAAAAATCGTTTTTAACACAAAAGTATTGCAATATAAACAAATATTTCGAAAGTGATTTAAAACAAATTGAAAAAGTTCCTTTTTCATAAAAAAATTCAGTTGAATTTAATATAAACAAAAGTTTCCAAAATTATTAAAACAAATTGAAAGAGCTCTCTCTCTCTCTCTCTCTCTCTCTCTCTCTGGCACGTGAATAAATAGGCCAGTCAGGTCACGTGATCGAATAAAATACAAACTCCTTTTTGGGCGGGAAGAAACATGACATGGGTCATTGAAAGTTCAACTTGTTATTTTCTGTCATTCACTTTTTCATTGGTTAGAAAATTAATTCGCACTTGCAATCTTTTTTTTTTTTTTTTTTGGCCAAAATAAATTTTCACACGTCACGAGTTTGCAAACTGTTGTGGGATCTCCTCTTTTTCTATGATAATGGACTCGACTTGAGTATACATATACTCCTGCCATTGAGAGAACAGTGACTGATCCGTAAGTTACCGAGAGATACCAAAGTTACACAGAGAATACCGCGTCAGTAGTCATAGTATCTCTGAGCTCCACTCAGCCAAAATAATATTACACGGATATACTATTTCTAGCACGGCTTCACTTCAAAGACTTATATATAGATATCCCTTACTAACCGTATTCCTGGGTTACTAATCTGCGTTTCAGTTTGTATTTTTATGTTTAATATAACCTATTTTTCTATCTCAAATACCTGTTCTGTTGTTCATTATTTTGTGTGGTTCTTCACCCGGAATCCACAGCACAAACCGTGAAGAAAACAAAATTATTTTTATTTCGTATTCACCACACATTTTCTCAAGAACGAATTGTGTAAAAAGAGACTTTAAAAAATACTGTGTCACAGAGGCGCCCGTGGAATAATTTGAAAGTAGGTTATAGGATACAAATCTTATATCACCCAACAATTAACTGAAACAAAAAAAGTAAAATCGGATCAGAATGACTGAAAACATTTTGGAAAAACCAGACCAGGGCAAAATTCACAATCAAGTGTGAAATTTAATTTTGACGAATAGAAAAAGTTTTGACCCCGTACTGAAAGAAAAATTCTAAGCCGGATTTCGCGATCCGATGTTAAATTACTTTTCTAACCAATGGAAGGAAGCAATTTGAAAAGCTGAGAGAAAAGTTAACAATCCAGTTTGAAAAACTAAATGGCAATAAAAACACAAAGAAAGAATCAGTCAGTGAGATGAAAGCAGCTATATCATGCCCCACTAACATGTGACAAAACTTCAAACACTGATCAGGACATAAGATACCGACACACATTCTCCTTCTCCTTCTTTACTTGTGCTATTTCTCTTTACCTTTTCTTCTCCATCCTCAACATTCTCGTAGTCTACAACAACAAAAACAAAAACAACAAAAAGATACTTCAACTGAGTCCTAAAAATTAACATAAGTACAATTTCCTTTATTGCTTCACCTTCCTTTTCACTTTCTCGCCGGCAATAAAAAAAGGAAAAGAACACAGACTTTATTAGTAAACTTTCTGTATACACACATTCTGCTACTTACAACTAAAATTCTGGACACTTAACTCCTTACTACTATTTCTTTTACAAATTGATTAACTACGTACATTTTCTCTTTGAACATTTGCATAGTTAAGAATTTCACTTCTTTCAAATTGATGTTATTCTGTTCTGTTAATAAAATTTCATTTATTTTACGAACACTTTCATTCTTTTAAACTTTCTAATATTTTAAATGCCACAAGGCCAATTTGACAAACATAGCCGAGGCCCCTACAAGGTCCTTTCGTTTTTATTGCCTTAATGTTTTCTCTTTTGGTCATTTTTAAAAATTTTTGTCTTTTACCGAATTGTAAGTTTTTTCTATTTTTCGCTCGTGATCCTGTCTTAATAGGCGCAGAAAGGAAATTTTTGTGCATATTTTGTTTGTATATTTTTCTTCGCAATTGTAAACTGTAAATAAATATGTTTTTCCTGTTACGCAGTGATTGTCATAATTTTTATAATTTTGTGCCTAATTATATCTCTTGCTATTTCTACTAAGTTTTTGTGTCTGGCACAGAAGCTTGGATTTAGTAAAATGTTTATTACTTCCAGAATGGTAATTTGTAATTGAAAATTAATAAACCCAATCAATTTTGCTTTCATTTCTGATTTTAATGACATTTTCTGTACTTATTGATTAATTAATTTTATAATAAATAGATTACATTTATTAGGTGCTTGTTTTTTGTTGTAGTTTTCTTTCTTTCTCTCCCTTTTTTTCGACAAAAACCCGAAAGTTTAAAAATTACAAGCAACATAAATTACAGGAAAACTATTAAAATTATATTGTTATGTTTGAAGTTTTATTATTTTAATAATCATTTGAATAAAGCCAGGGTCGAAGTAGTACTCGCCGGCCCTGTTAGTAAGTACTAAAAAGACAGAAATCATATTTGTAAATGTTTAATTTAACAGAGTTAAAAGCTCTCATATAAGTGAATTTTATTTTTTGTTGGAATAAAAATAAAAATGTAAAAAAGGAAAATGCTTGATATAACTCTGTTGATGTTACATTTTGCTTTTAAAGATAATTTAAAGTAAATTAATAGTTTTAATTGTGAAATTGTTTTCAGTTTTATTAAAATCGCTTAAGACGTGAAAACTATTTTCATATACTTTTGTAAGGTTAACTTTGCATGCCATTGACTTATACTATCCTCTACTTCATCGAGAATTTGTACTATCATTTGGCTATGCAAAAATGTAAATATTCCTGTATTTAAAAAAAAGCAACAGTGACAATTTATTTATCGCACAATACATTATCATGTAAAAAGAAATAATTGAGACAATTTGTTAATCGCACAGTATATTACCATGTAGCAAATAAACCTTGTGCAAATTTAACTAAAAAAAGCCCCAATCTTAAATCTTACTTCATCGTCACTGATTGGCTAAAACATCGAGCACGTGAAATATCCGAAAACATGTTTAAATCAAGGTTTCCGCCAAAATTTCGGTAATGTTCACCGATTCACCCAAGTGACTAAAAATCTTATAAAAACAAAATTCGACCACCGAGAATTCAGTGGGTCTTGCGAGATTGTTACCTAAACCCACGTTACTTGATATTTTGAGTTTTAAAGTTAAGACTTTTCTTAACATAAAGGAAAATTAACTTTAACTTTACTCACTCAATCAACACTGGAAATCTTCATTTAACAATTTTAATTAACTTAAAAAAGAAAATCAAGGCTGGCCCCAGACTTGCTACATACACCCACCTTTTGCTGAAATCTATCGATATCAAGCGTTTTCTATCAGATCTGATCTTCATCTTAAGAATCCAATCAGAAGCTGAAAAGAATATCGCAAGATTTCCTCCTCTCGCGACGTCCAAATCACCATTTGTGCTACGACCAGCAAAGTGAGAAACACCATCCGTTTCACCCCAGAAAACAGGGGCGACACATTCTCGCACGCGTACGCGTGATCAATGAGCACAAGCTGATCGGGCGCGATACGAGCCGTCAGCTCGCCGACATAGTCCCAAAAGGGGCGCACCTGAGGACAATGGTAGAAGGCGTGCGCAGCCGTTTCTTCCAAATCTGCCCCGCCTCATTTGAAGGCCCTGTAATTGAGAGATAGCAAGTTCCGAATCAATCGCTAGCTAATCGAAGAGTTGCTTAGGTAATTCGCCGCTGGCGCCCAAGACCAAAACGAGCATGACTCATCCACCGACAAGCCGAGCCAATCACATAGAGGATCCATCGTCGCCACCCACTCCACTAATACGGGATACAAGTGCCTCCAAGGCTGAGAAGGGTCAGCGGTCCGAGGAATAACCCGTAAGGTACTTTGACACTCGAGCAGGAATTCCGATTGATTTCGGGGTTTACGACGGCGCTCAACCCACGAAACGGAAGGAATGATAGTGAGGCTCGGGACACTCCCTTCCAATATTGAATCCTTCGTCAAGACGCGGCGTAGGAAGCCAACCTCGAGGCGTGTCGGTGACACTGCACGTGTGGCATTCCCAGCCCCCTTGAGACGGATGTTTAGCGCTGACTCTTTTGTTGACCAGATGCTTGCGTCCTCCCCACAAGAAGTCGGATAACAAGCGCTCGATCGCCTTCATCTGGTCATCACAAAGAGGGAGTACCGACGACCGGTAAAGGACGAGGGAGAAGATGTATGTAACACACACCTCAGCCCTGCCCTTCACGGGCAACCGCCGCCGAAACCAAGTCTCTGACCAATTTTTCTCCAGCTGAAGATCCGGCTCGAACCACACTCCAAGAATGCGGACGGGACCGTCAGTCCAACTGAAGGGCCCCGGGAGAACAACGTTCTTCCAGGCACCTAACCGCAAACCGGAAGACTTGTCGCGGTTAATTTTGGCCCCTGTCATCTCCTCATAACGTTCAATCGCCTTCTGTACCACCTCAATATCATCCTGGGACAACACGAAAATGGATACGTCATCAGTGTGCGCAGAAACCCTGGCTCGAGCTCCACCAGGAACGGCGATTCTGCGTAGGGCCGGACTGCACGCCCTGTCCTTTAGCCGGCGAAGGAGAGGCTCTAACGCCAAAGCGTAAAGTAAGGGCGACAGCGGGCAATTCTGACGAACCGACCAAGACAGCGCAAAAGCGCCCGACTGATTTCCGTTTACCTGTACCACAGTACTCAGGGATCGATACAGTAGGCTGATCCACTTGCAGAAGTCCGTTTTGAATCCAGCGGCTTGCAGGACAGCTACCAGATACCGACGGTCAACCCTATCAAATGCCTGGGACTGATCCAAATTGATCAGCGCGGCTTCTTCGTCGTCTTCTATGCCCGGTATGATCGTACGGATCAAGTACAGGTTCCTTTGAATTGTTCGGACCTTCACAGCACAAGTCTGCTCGGGTCCCAACAGAATCTCTACAACTGTCTGCAAGCGCTCCGTTAGGATCTTGGCCAAAATCTTTAACTCTGTGTTTAGCAAAGTTATAGGCCTGTAATCATCGAAACCACCAACACCCTTGACCTTTTTCAACAGCGTGATCACACTCCTGGAAATCCGGTCGGGTACGGAACCATGCCGGAACCAGTAGTTGTAAACCACCGTCAAAATCGGTACAAAGATGTGCGACGGCCTCAATTACAATTCATAGTAATTGGTATACCGGCTCTCGAAATGCTGCCAAAACGCCTCACACATACCCGGGGTCTTGACCTCTCGAATATATCGATCGCTACCTCGATAGATTTCTTCCTTGCGCAATTCAGCGCCAGTGTTCACAGCTTCGTTATACATCTTGTTTAACTTATGTCTAATTACCTGACAGTCAATGAATTTATAATATTTTTACAAAATATCTTCTATCAATAGCATGAGAAGTTAATTCCACAAAAGGAAAAAGAAATGATGCAAGATGAAAGTGTATTCTATACCATTATTAATTCTGTTAGAATATTCACGAACAATCTCTTGTGAAAAACAATAGCTGATTGATTGACAGGGACCAATCAACAATAACGTAAGTAAATTAGAATTTCCCCGCCAAGTCGTTTTAGAATTTTGGATACATATATTTACGATTGGGAATGACAGTAGGAACAGTTGGTGGATAGGTAATTTTTTGACCAGTACATGGGCGTACGCGCTCAGGCTCCCCACGTTAAAAAAGACCTTGTGTCACATCTCTCTCAAGTGGAGGAGAAGAGTAAATATCCTCGGCCCCCGGCAGTCCGGCTGGGGTCCAAAATGACCAAATTAAGACCGAATAAGACCAGTATAGATCGGTTTTGAACCTATCCACCGCGGTCTAAACTGGTCTTATTCGGCCATTTCGAACTTCTCCACCGCGGTGGATAGGTAATGTTTTGACCAGTACCTGGGCGTATGCGCTCAGATTCCCCACATTAAATAAGACCTTGTGTCGCATCTCTCTCAGGTGGAGGAGAAGTGTAAATATCTCTCGGCTAGGGGGGCTCCGGCCCTCCGACTGTGTCCGAAATGGCAAGTTTAAGGCCAGTTTGGAACCTATCCACCGCGGTAGATAGGTAATGTTGTGTCCAGTACTTGGGCGTACGCGCTGAGGTTCCCCACATTAAAAAAAAAGACTGTGTCACATCTCTCTCAAGTGGGGGAGCAGAGTAAATATCTCTCGGCTAGGGGGGAAAGAAGCCTCACTGCGTCGTGACTTTGAAGCGCCCAGTCAAGTCGACCGAGTTTCCAGCGGCTTCCAGCTCACTCTTGCAGTCTCCAGCGGCATCCAGCTCACTCCTGCAGTCTCTAGCGGCATCCAGCTCACTCCCGCTCACTCCCGCTCACATCCCAACTAATTTCTGCAGCTTCCAGCGACTCCGGTAGCCACCAGCTACTTACTGCGGCGTTTCACTGACGTCCAACGACCGGTTCCCGTGCCCTCTAACGTCCAGCGACCGGTTCCAGCACCCGCCGACGTCCGGATGCCGCTCCACATGCACAACCTCCATCGCCTTACCATTCACCGTTTGCTTAAGAAAAAAAATAAAGACCCGATTTGCATTGTCTCCAACTTACCATCTGCGTCTGTGATCCTTCTTTGCTATTGCCGTCTCCTTTCCTTGCCTTTTGTCTACTTCCTTAGTTGCACGGTCTATTGGCACTCATACCTCTCGGCCCTTTCCCGCAACAAATTAACAGCCGGAAAATCTTTGATTTGCTAAGTTGTTTTTAGTTGACTGATGCTGGTGTGTTGATACTGAGTGTTGACGCATGTTTTGAAAGAACCTTAGAAGATATCTGGATTTAATGTCGATTTGTTTTGAAGGTGTCAGTTATCTCCAGTATCAATAAATCGAACTTTAAGATGTCTTAGCTGTTCTCGTTAAATTATGAAAACGAGTGAGTCGACGTTATTGTCACCCTTTTTTTCTGGAAAACCTGACAACTGGTAAACTGTTAAATGTTCTATGCGTTGTCGTCATTTTATGTAGAGGTTTTATGTAAAAATGTACGTAGTTAAATGTTCAGGAGAAATAGTAGTAAGGAGTTAAGGGTCCCGAATTCTAGTTGACAGTAACAGAATATGTATATGTAGAAATATTAACAGGTTACTAATAAGGTCTGTGTTCCGTTCCTTTTTTTATGACCGACGAGAGTGTGAAAAGGAAGGTGAAGCAATAAAAGAAATTGTACTTATCGGACATTAGTTTTTAGGAGTCAGTTGAAGATGTCTTCTTCTGTTGTTGTTTCTTTGACAACGAGTGAATGGAGACGAAGAAAGGAAAATTGGAAGGAGAGGAAGAAATTGACACGAGTGAAGAGGGAGAACAAATGTGTGACCGATCTTACGTCCGGGTCGGCTTGAAGTTTCCTTTGTTACATTTTAGCGTGTCGTCTCTCTCTACTCCCAATTGACTGACTGATTCTAACTTTCTGTCTTTCTTCCTTTATACCGATTCCTCGTTTCACACTGGATCGCTAACTTTTCTCTCGGTTTTGCAAATCGCTTTCTTCCATTGGTTAGAAAATTAATTTAACACCTGATCGCGAAATTTGGCTTCGTTTTTTTCTTTCAGTATGGAGTCAATCATTTTCCTATTTGCCTAAATTAAATTTCACACTTGATTGTAAATTTTTGCTTTGGTCTGAGTTTTTCCAAAATGTTTTCAGTCATTCTGATCTATTTTTGCGAGTATACAATTTTACTTTTTACATTTCAACTAATTGTTCGATGATATAAGATTTGTATCCTATAATATCATCAAAATTGAAGGTTGGAAAATAAAAGTATTTCGTTTGTATATTAAAGTAGAATTTTATTAACAGAACAGAATAACATTAATTTGTAAGAAGTGAAATTACTAAGTAACTATGTAAATGTTCAAAGAGAAGGTGTAGTAAGGAAGTTATAGTGAATCCAGAGTTCTAGTTGGAGGTAGCAAAATGTGTTTATACAAAAAAGATTAATCAGGGTACTAATAAAGTCTGTGTTCCTTTCTTTCTATTTATGGTCGTCGAGAAAGTGAAGAAAAAGGGTAAAGCAATAAAGGTATACTGTTTTTATCGATGTTAATTTTTAGGGGTCAGCTGAAGTTTCATATTGTTGTTGTTGTTGTTGTTGTTGTTGTTGTCTTCTTCTTCCTTGTTGACGGCGAGAATGGTGAGGACAAAGAAGAAAGGGTAAAGAAAAATTGCACGCAAGAAGAAAAGGGAGAACGAATGTGTGTCGAGACGTTATATCTGGGTTAGTGGCTTGAAATTTATTTGTCACATCTTGGCGGTGTCTGATCTCAATATTTATTGTATAAATTTTTTAAGATACAAACGTGCCACAAGGACTAAATGGGGGATGGGGAAAGGTTTGGTCATCTCTGGTCTTAATCTATACCTAACTGGTCTCTTTCGCAAACACATTCATACTTGCAATATCTCAGCCACCATAGCGTATGCATACATGACTATCACACTGCAATCACAAATAAAAAACACTTGCGCAATTAAAACCCTCAGATGAAAATTTAACCAAAAGTTACGGAGTTTGTCTTTGGCAGCCGCCCCCCTCACTATAACCTGATACAATGCCTTAGGAGACAATGAATGGGTGTCAGAGAATCGACTTCACCTTTAAGAGGCAGCTTAGCCTCAAGTAGACCTCGTAGGAAAACCCATCCAGACCCGACCAGCCTGCTTCAACGCGTCTCAGACCTCCTCGTCGGTGATGGCTTCTTCGCACCCAGCTGCTTCGACCGCATCGAGGCAGGGGAAGTCAGCTAAATAAGCATCGAAGTTGGCGGTTTCTCGGTGGACAGCTCGTGGAACTAAGTCCGGAATCCTCGCAGATGCTTTCGTTTGTGGTCACTCGTCGTCCGTCCGGTTTTGTGACGCTAAGGAAATATCGGTCAGACACGCTGCGCTAATCTTCTTGCCGCAGTTCAGTGGTCATGTTCGTCGCCTAGAAAGACATTCTCTTTAACCTAGCCCTAACTACCAGAGCTTGGTCCTTCTTGATAAACGAGGAGGCCAGTCTGGCCCTAGCTACAAATACAGTCCCACTATCACCTGATTGGATAGCCACACCTACATTAGACTCAGCTGCTGTTTACGATGCTAATAAATCTCAGCTGAGTCGTCGACTAAAATCAGCTGCAAAAGACCTGATGGTTTAGTTAAGGTAGCTCTACCACTTGTTCTCCACCACTGGCTCCGTTCTTCCTGAGTGTTTAGTAAGAACTGCTCACGGAAGTGCTTCAAATCCAACAAGGATGTTTTGAATTTCCAATAACCAGTCATCTTAGGTTTAGACTTCTTTAAGTTTACCCGTACCCGGACAAGCCTATGGTCCGCGTAAACTACCGAATGGAAACTTGGACACCCTAAGAGCCCTGTGTCGACTCTCCTAACGAGCACCTTGTCGATGTAGCTCGTACGAACTACTGAGTCCGGGTTTCTCCTATTTGTTCAAGTTCATGCTGCCTGCCCTGGGTGTTATTTTCTAAACTTATCGACCAGATTGTATCTGTTGATAAAGTCACGAAATGGTTTTACATCAGGGTTATAATTACCCAGTCTAGCACCATTACAATCTAGGTTAGGATCAAGAACGGCGTTCAAGTCACTCTCTAGAACTATCTACCGTGATGCATTCAAAAACTGCTCGTCCAGCCGAAAAAAGGATTCACGCTCCGCCTGGTCGTTGGCCGCATAAACCCCGATGAAGCAACGAATATGGTGACGTCCAGAACACAAATCCTGCCCTCCGGATCCGCGAACACAAGGGCACATGTCGCCATCAAGGACTTGCTGATCAGCCAAGAAACACCTCTGAAACAGCTCTCAAAATATGCTGAGAAGAAGCGAAACCACTACGACAGAATATCCTCATAGTCGCTGGCAATCAGATGGGTCTCCAGTAAACAACAGGCATTCACCCAGAGATGCCGAAGGTCGCGTACGAGCATCGCCTTGCGTGACTCCGACCTCAGCCCTAGGTCTTTCAAAGTAGCTAACCAAAGAGCCATTGAGAGACAACTTAGCGTTGGGCCTCGTCCTGAAATATGGTCGGGGATAGGATGCCGACAGCTTCTCCCATGTTGCCGCAGCCCATCTCCGTCTTGATGTAGCCATCTTGGGATATGCCACCGACGTCTATGGAAAATGTTAATTTTAGGGCCCTATAGAAAAAGGGTTGAATAAAAATAAGGGCCCTTCCACCACAAAAATGTTTAATTTATACAGTTCTTGATTGTCTGTAATTATAAGTGGTGTCTCTTTTGTAGAACTCTTCTTTGCTTCCTGTACCATCTCCCAGATTGGTGTTGATCCTACTCCTAGACAGACTACTGTGAGGAGCAACTTTGCCTTTGAGAAGTTAGTGTGGTCTTCGATGTCCTTAAAGCCGCATTTCTTCATGGCGAGGTTTCTTAAATTGTTGTACCTCCTGCCATAACCCTTGGCTCTGTTCGCTGCTGTGGTAGTTATCCAGTAGATGCCCTTCCCTGCGTTATAGGGAAGATTGGTTTTTCTTTTCTTCCCTCATGTCCCTTCTTCATGACTCCTCTGTCTTTTGCCATTTGTGATGCCATCCCTTTTGGTAGGGGACGGCTCTGGGAGTTTTCCTCCTGCGGAGGGGTAAATTCCTTCTTTGGAGAGGAAGATGAGCGGGCCCTTCTGCGGGAGGGCGGTGGTTTACCCATTTTCTTTGCAGAAGTGGGAGAGCAGTCTGACGAGACGCCGGTCTTGTTGTTTTACTTTTCTCTTCTAAGACAACTAACATCTTCTAAATATCCCGAATCTTGTTGTAAGAAGGGTCATTTTCCGTTCATGGTCCTTTGTTCGAGGAATTTTCCTTACGGCTGCGTGGGGCTGGGCTGTCTTTCTTAGGTGTCGTCTTCTCGGGAAACACAAACACTGGTACAAAGTCTTGCGTCGCCCCGTGCCTACCACCTGCCAGTCGTCTTCCCCTTTCTTTGGCAAGGGGGATTCCTGGACAAAGGGCTCCGGCGCATCAGAGGCAGGTTGTTTTCCATCGTTGGTTTTCTTGGTCGCAGAGGTCTGGGTTGGGTTTTTGTCAGCGGAGGGCTGTAGACCGGAGGTCTTTTTCTCAGGGCACGATGGGGTCAAGTGTCCAGTTCTGCTGCACTTCCAGCATGCGGGCTTTCTGCCGGAGACAATGACTGGCAATGACCCTCACCTATGTTCAAACAGATGGGAATAGAGCTGATGGACTGCCTAGACAGCATAATGTTAAAGCTTCACTCCCCTAGCTTGCGGTCTGATGAGACGCTGAGAATTTAGCCCGACTGCTTGAAGTACGTAGCCAAAGTTTTGCTCTTGACGTGTGCGGGTACTTCATAAATTGCAACAGTGGTCTTCCTCATTCCCTGGTACTCGGTCCGAAGAATCAGATCTTTGGTGATGAGATCCCTGTTTACCATCGCCATGCAGTCATCAGACGATGGCATCAGCGCTTCCCACATGAACGCTCCAACACTCCGAATGATCTGCTGAAGCATAAAATACAGGGACATCAAGGCTTTGAAAATATTCTTTGTTGAAGCAGCATATCTTCCTCGATCGCTTCTCCATTACAAAGAGAGAGACAGTTTTGAATGCGAACTTCTCTGCTTTCTGGGTGTCCACAAGCAAGTCATCATCCTTAATAAGGTGAACATAAGGTTGAAGAGGAAAGTTGGTGGTGTCTTCCAAGCCACAGGCAGTCTGCTTGTTCGTAGCGTCTGATCCTCCAGGCTGCCGGCACCTGGGTCGTCGACTGCTGCACAACAGTTACCAACCAGCTGCAGACAGTCTTAAAGTGAAAATTCATCTATGTTTGGACAACATAGAACGAAAATGAATTTAAAGAAATTTACCCAATCACAGCCAGTGTTTATTTAAAAGGGGCTTTTCTAACATTAATGTATGTCCCAGAGACGCACATGGGGCAAGTAAAAGTAGGAGTTTGTTTTTTTTTCCTTTTTTTTTTCTTTTTTTTTTTTATGAAAGGTGATTGCACCTTTGTTTTTCTCCCTTCTTGAATTGTTTTCTCTTTTTGTAATTGAATCCTTGTGTCTTTTCTTAAACTGTAACCTTTTTCAATTTTTGGATGGTAATCATTTTTTTGAAACGTCATAAATCTGTTATCCTGCCTTAATAGGCGCACAAAGGGAAATTTTGGTACAAATTTTGTACCCTTTTGATTTGACTTGTGTAATAAATGTTTTAGTTTTATCTTTAAACTTCTACACATTGGTTGAGTTTTGTTTTGTTATTTACGCCTATTTTGATCTCAAGGAGAAGAGAAGTACGTGTTCACTTTTCCCTTTCTATTCGTTTTAACTAGGCTGTATGCTTGGTGCAAGAATTTAGATTTGGTAGTTTTAATAAAAAAAAATTAAAGTTTTTATAAAACACCTTCAGTGGATTAGCCAACAGTTTTACCTAATTTTATTTCTTCATGTAATAATATTTCTAATTGACCTCTAGTCATTTCCGATCAAGAATGCTGTGATATTGTTGAACGTTGCCCTACTCAAGTCGAGTTGAATGAATATCCTTACAACGATCATAGAAGATGTTTCTCAAAATGTCATTACAAGCGGATAATGCCAAATAAGGAAAAAGTGAAACGGTCTTGGTTGGTATATTCTCTTAAACAAAAATAACCGGATTTATTGCTTTTGTTGTAAACGTTTTAGTGATTCTGAGTCTTCGGTGGCTCTTATAAAAGAAACAAATGTGCAGGAAGGTCTTTTTTAAAAAACTGAAAGAACATGAGCATGGTAAAACACTACTTGTTTGTGGAAAGATCTGCGTTTGGGTCTGGCAAGCAAAAATATAGATATGCAAGAAAAGAATTACTTGAGAAGAAGGAAATTTGTAGGGTTGTTGCAACGCACGTTTAAATGTAACAGTCGTTTTGTCTGAAAGAAATTTGACTTTCATGTAACAAATGAACATTTCGGTCCTTAATCAAATGATTCAAATGACAATTCATTTGGATTGATAGAATTGTTTGCAAAACATGACTCTATCCTCAGCAAGCTCCTGATTAGGGTCGAGACTGTTAAAATGTACAATCATTATTTGAGGTAAGATACTCAGAAAGACATTATTTTCAATTTAAAATGTGCATATTTACTCCGTATTATTAGACTGCACTTCTGACATTTCGCATTTTGAAAAATTGTCTGTAATTTTTAATATATGTTTATTGTAAGTTTTGAAGGGGTAAAGATTCGTGAATCTTTCGTCAGTTTTCTAAATGTAAATGATACAACTGAAAAAGGATCGATTTTTTAAATGAAGTTAAAAGGTTTAACATTGATTCATTAGAATGTTTTGGTCAAAATTATGACAGTGGTGCCAATATGGTAAAATGTTCAGTCAAGGTTACTTGGGATACATGAAACGACTTTATTTTTTCAATGCAACGCTCATAATTTGAATCTTATTTGTCAGATATTGCAGTCATCGGTGGTTTCTGCTAGATTCTTTAGGGTAGTTAATCGTTTGTATGCATTATTTTCTGTTTCAACTTTTCGTTGGAACATACTATTAGAGAATGTAGCTATTTCTTTGAAAGCACAGTGTAATACAAAATGGGAATCAAGAATCAATGCTGTCAAGCCATTGCGTTTTTTGACATTAAAAACATTAGAAATGCTCTAACCAACATTCGAGAAAAGTCTTAGGAAACGAGATGCGGCACAATGGTGACTGAAGAAACATTACTGTTGGACTAGATTTCTACGTGGAACTTTGTGCTTAGCATTATCATTTGGTACGATGTTCTGGTTCAGATGAGCAAAGTGAGTCAACTGATGTAATTTTCTGATATTACAATCGACGTTATGATTGCAGAGTTCTATGCAATTTGCAGTATTATTCAGTCAGTTGTGCCACTGCTCTACGTGAAATAGCAGAAGAAAATTACATTCATGGGAGGTTTGAGTTACAAGTGTGTCACAAAAGACGTTTAATTCAATATGAGTCCTGCTCTGAAGTTCAAACTCTTGAAGAACGTTTTCGTCATGACTTTTTTATCTTTTGTGGATCAAGATTTCTCTTCAATTAATACTCAACTATCCTAGTGGAATTCAATTTATGAATTCATTCAGAATTCAAACTCACTTGTGAATGCAGTAAAGAATGAGAATCTGGATGAGCAGTTCAAAGGATTTCATGAAAAAAAATGGGTGAAGTTGAACTAGAATTGTCCTACAAGATCAAGAGAGTTGCCTCAACTCTATGTTACATTCCTCTTAAAACCAAATCTTTTGATTCATGCTACACTAATTTTCACTACTGGTCGGATGTGAAGTCGCCAAACACCCAAAACCAAACTAAAATTCCGACAACTACACAAGGCTTTACACGTATCTTCCGTTTTTACGCACATATTCAAAGAAAAAAAAAGCAATACAATCCAGAATTTCCACCCAGTAGAACTCACTCCTGCCTGAAAAAACAAAATGAAAACTGGAGACGATTCTGAGCCTAATAAATGACAAAAAGCCCATTATAAAAAAATGACATTTGGATGGCATCTGGGTCCGGATTCACAGACTTCGTCGGAAAGCGACCTCCCCTCCCCAAAAGACAGCTCGACAATAAGTCACAATTCATCCTCCCTATCATTCCGGACGCCTCACCAGACACCTTTTACAGTTCCACACATCTCTTTTTCAACGCGAGACATCTACACTGATTTATTATTGTTGTAAAATACAACAATGATAAATGATACAACTGTTTATTTCTTTAAATTTTCGTTGTTTCTTCCTTGTTCTGCCACCATACACTTAGAATAACATCTGTAACGTGAATTAACGATCAAGAATAGAAAAAAAGAACTAACAAGTGCTCGTGATTTTTTAGATTATATTTTTCGGAATCATTTAGTTCAGGTAATAATTTGCTTAAAAACCAGAATAGTATGAAAAATGGCACTAAACTTAATAAAAACAAAGTTTTTTCGTCAAAATATTTTTCTTATTATTAAGAGGAAAAATCAAAGTATTTTTTAATTATTTTTTTTTAATTTTAAATCCTTTCTAACACGTTCAAAATTTTGGTGAAAATCTTGTTTTTTGTTTTGTTTTTGTTTTTTCTTTCGCCAGCGGATAACCAAAATATTACCAGAGTTTACTATGAATAATGTAATATTATGCATTTTTTTTTTTTTCAGAGAAAAACACATTAATTTAGTAATTCTTGCAAAAATCAAATAACTGTCGGATTTTACTGAAACTTTTAAGACTTATATACAAATGAATTAAATTATTTTTGAAACCCTTATATATATATATATATATATATATATATATATATATATATATATATATATATAGTGTATCAAGGCAGCAAATAATTTTCTAAACATATGCAGTTAAATATAAGAGACAATGAATGTATATTATGTTTAATCATGATCCGTTCTAAACATCGTATTTTGGCTTTAATTTCAGTTGAAAATCAAGACAAAAATTCTCCAACATTTGAATAATTATTTATTGATTTGCTTCTAAGCTTTCGGCTCACATGAGCCATCTTCAGAGAGGTTATTTAGACTGAAATAAAATAACATCCACCATCACCGACGATTTTATTTTGTGTTGACATAAAACTCCGCTTGGCAACGGCAATAGTTACCAAAAATAATAAACGCAGTTCTCAAATTCGCAATGCGGTTTTATGACGTCACACCGCGTGATAGCACGAAATGACAACAAAACCATGTAGTCAAATGCAATGTAATATGTTATGTCCGGATTTAAAGGTGATTTTATTGAGTGTTGGTTGTTTAGATTTGATGTACATGGCCTCCAATATCTGAAGGTTCCTCTTCCTGTGTGTATGAGTAAGGATCACCGTATTGTTGACCAAAGTCTGTCTGATATTACCTACATGTTTATGTTTTTCAGAGAAATGTTGTTTAATAGTACTCTGATCAGAAAGATTACATGTTTTGCTTTTGCTACACCCTTCCACTCATGAAATTTCAAGAAATTAATTTTTTTATTATTGAACATTTTAACAAGACAACTCTTGAAGTTGATGTTAAAAATTGCTGTAAAACATTGTTGATTTATTGAAGATGAAATCATTTTTTATTCTAATCCTATTTTCAGATAGCTGGTATTAATTTTAAGTTATTTTCACTATGAGAAAATATTTCTCTAAAATAAGAGAATACAATTATTTTTTCGGGAAAAGTAGCCGAAATGGGAACAAGTGAAAACTCGGGTGCGAAGTTTACAATACAGAATTATTTTTAAGCGAATTTATCAACGCAGTTCCAGACAAAATATCTGTCAATGGGTTTTAACGATGGGTGACCGAAGTTGAAATAAGGCCTTGACAATTTCCTGTGTACTTGGTTACCGGGACAGTTGATATGAGCATGCAGACAAATAGAGGGAGTGTGTTTACTATTGGAAGTCGACATAATTAAATGTAATTGTTTTCATCTCTAGCTGGTAAAAGTTATACAGGGAGGGAGTTAGAAACCTAATCCACCTCTTTCCCACACCGGTTGGGGTACTGTTTAACAAAATCAGAATGCAAAGACGGATTTAGTGAGTCGGCTCTCGTGTCTTGAGTGAAGAAAACCCGCCTGCTACTAGAAATAAGAGGAAGACGATCAGTGAGAGATATTGCCAAATTCAACCAACTGATCGTTCCTTTAGAAATAAAATAACATGAATATTATCGTGTTACGAAAATACCAGCCAATTGATATTTCTTTTCCGTCACTTATTTTGACTTGCTAGTAATCTTGTAATTATTCAATATATATAAATATATGCAAATCTACACCGTGTCGTTGCGGTCTTGAATCTGGTTTTTATCATATACAAGTCCCTCACATATCTAGACCAGACTCGTCAAGTGGTAATAAGCGGTCCTGTTTTGGCTAATCCGAGATCAACAAAGCAACGTGGGTAGAATCGGCCAAAGGTCAGAGAGGTTAACTGGATACAGCCAGGGGTCATGTTATATATGACATACACTTTATTTATTTTCAATTTTTCTAGTTGAATTCATTCACCTATATTGCGTATGATCTATTATTATACATAATTAGGTTATAATAAAATTTGTATTTTATATGAATACTATCTTATGAAAATTGAGATGTAGTAGATTGGATGTGTGGAGTCCCGTATAATAGATTCATAGTAGAGGGGGTGCATGAGATCGATGCCCTGACCGAAATTTCATCTCTAAAAATAAATGAATTCTTATTTCAACCAACCAATCAGAAATCAACCCGACCAGGAGATGAACATTACAGTCTCGTGAGTAAATCAGAAACAAGAGCTGCTCCCAATCAAGATATATATAATCATGAGTTAATGAGTAATGAAGCGGCACTTTCGAAGTAGATCTCTAAAATATGTATATCACGAGATGGAAAATCAAGCTAAATCAGAACCAATGAATTACTTGTGTCATTTTCCCGATGCTACGGAGCGGAAATACGACATATGTGCAATCCACACAACCCTGCATATCTAGCGCCTTCTACCACATTTTAAATAGGCGGCTGCTAAATGTGAATACATACATACATATATATCTACAAACTCCTGGGCTCTCTTGTATAAAACAGAGTATTTATTTTTGAACTCTTGAGCCTCCAACTTTCACTTTACACTTCGGTATATATATATATGTGTGTGTGTGTGTGTGTGTGTGTGTGTGTGTGTGTGTGTGTGTGTGTGTGTGTGTGTGAGATAAAATAAATTGCAAGCATTATGTCTGCTTATTTTTAATAAAATCCGTTCATGCTGTTACGAGGATGCATTTATATATAAAAATAATATTCATAATGTCTATAAAGTTGTAGTAAGGGATTCATTTGAGTCCTACTTGTTATTACAAAAAAGTTTTAATTCATGAAGTAGTCGTAAAAATAAGGAAATTAGAAATAGAACGTTTGGAAGGTACTAGAATGATCGAGAATGTTCCAGTAGAATCGAGAGAATTCGAAATATTTTAGAAATATGCAAATTAGGTTTTAACTCCTATAAAAATAGGTTTTGGGCAGTGATTAGTTAGTTAATAACAAGATGGGCTGACCTTATCAGCTCCAGCTTTGATTCAAGGATTTATATCCAACCGAAAGAATCTCATAGAAAAGTCCGACTAACTAACACCTGAAAGAGAACCTCCTGAAACAAAAAGGGTAAATACATATTTTTGACTCTTTCATTGACCAAGCCAATAATTATTTTTTATATATTCATTTAGGTTCCTCCACAAAATCGATGAAAAAACAGCATAGTAGGAAGGGAAAAGGTCCCAAACTAAATAAAAACAAAGTTCTATCGGCAAAAAAGTTTATATTACCATTAAGTGGATAGAACAAAGCATTTTTTAAATATTTTTAAAAAATTTTTAATTATTTCTAACACGTTCGAAATTGTTGTAGAAAGTCTTTTTTTCTTACGTCAGTGCGATATCCAAATTGCCGCTATTTTATTAAGTAAAAAACGTAATTGTTACTTTTTTTGGCCGTGAAAGACACATTAATTTGGAAATTCTTGCATAAATCAGATAATGGTTGGATTTTGATGAAAACTTCAGGACTTATTTATAATTGAATGAAATCAATTTTGATTGCATTATTTTTAGAAAATATTGGTAAAAATATATTTTTTAAAGTATCCCCCCCCCCCCCCCCGACCAATTAAATTCTAGAAATGTGTAACAATTCGACTACGGGCTACTCTAAAACTAATATAAAAAAATTCAGGAGTCATTGGGAAATGCTGATTCACTGTTTTTTTTTTTTTTTTCTTCAATAGTCCCCGTCTTTCTAAAAAGTAGGCCCGAATTGCGAAAAATGCAATAACTATGCCAATTTTTATGTGGATAAACTTCTGATTGCTTTTATGAACAATATAAATTAAGCATATCATAGTCTGAAAAGAAAAAAAAAACAATGAATAATTAATTTTTACAATAGTTATTTTCATTTTTTTTTTTTTTTCATTTTTTAATTATATATAAAAATGATATATAAAAGTTTAAAAATCATTGTTAAATTTCTTCCTCTAATGAGCCGGCTAGGGTATGTAATTAATGCATGAAGACTACAATTACTAATCGAAAATTTAAAAGCTTAATATAAATAACTGACCCCGTCAATTATTAAAATAATTAAAAACATTTTAATTGTGTGCATTTTGATTGCCCGTATCTTTATTTGTACGGATGGCCGTACGTGATATTTATCATTGAAATTTTATATTGATGAAAGGGTTGTCTTCCCTTACATAAAAAATTAAATTCGTATAATTTTGTCGCCTTCGGCCTCCCTACTTTAGCCTTGTTAACAACTTTCAGTTGTCATTATGTCACTCGACACTTGAGATAGGCAGTGTAGATCGGATTGACTTAACTGATAAAAAGTTATAGCAAATATTTCAGAGAGTAAGCAAGTACAATCATTTGAAAACAGATAAAGGTAAGTTTTAACTTAAAAAATTGACTTCAATAACGTGTCAGCGACGTATATTTTATTTTTGCCAGATTTTTAAAACAGGAATGTGGCTACTGTTTAAAAATGTGTCGATCAATCAAAAAAATGGCGGTACTTTTAATTTTTTTTTTTTAATCTGAAAAATTTTAGATTCCAATCAATATAATTTTGCTTTAAAATACGCTAGTGTATTTTGCTTACTGGAATTACTAAATTTACTCTCTTGACTTTCAATTAAAGCTAATTTTAAAGCTTGAAGATAACTTATTTTTAAAATTTAAATTTAAATTTAGGTGTAGAAAAATGAGAGGTGGTACCTATAATTCATTTAAGGATTTCCAAAAGGAATAGCACTTCTTCGCTAACTTAACTTGTAAAGATATTTGACACTTTACCTTCCTCTTCTCTCCTCGTAACACGTGAAAGTTGTAAACTCTATGTCACTTGTTTTGAATGCAACAAAAATTGTATATTTCTCAATATTTTATATGATGTGTTTAGTAAATATTTGTCCGTGATTTTTATCTCTGAGTTTTGGTCAATCATTTTTTTTTTATTATCGAAATGTACATTACCATATGTAGTTGCACTGGGGCTAGTGCCAGGGAGGTTAAGTACTGATATACATTTCGGAGTTCAATCTGCACTAGTCACGTGGTAACCGCCATATTTTAGAGGGAAAAACAAAACCAAAGTTGCTGTACACTTGCTTAGAAAAGAATTTTGACAGGACTAACTTATACTAACTCTGCAGTCTCGCTTTAGAAAAGAAGCTTGATTGGACTTGTACCTACTCTTGATTTCTGGTTGGACGGCGCACAAGTATTTCAAGATGTTTGTAGAGAAGGAAACAAATGCACTTTTCAAGCATCAGTCGATTCTTATAGTTAACTTTACCAGAAGAAAAACACGGGAGCGGTAACATCATATAAACATTTATTTTGTATATATTTTCGTTTAATCCTTACACAAGGTCAATACGGATATCCTCATAAGATAATATTTACCACCCACGATACATCTACCACACTTTTTCTGGTTGTATTTCCCGTCTGGTTTAGTTTTTCGGGTCTTCCCTCGGTTCGTTTGAATTGCATCAATACTTTTTGTTTGTCTTTCCTTCATTTTTACCTTGATTTGTTTGCAATTCCGTGCCTTTTCTAAAGCTTTGTCGAATTTCCAGTGAACGCTCCACTAGTTCCTAGTCTGGGAATTCAATTATAAACCTAAATTGGATTTCTTCATTTCCATTAGCAAAATCGCAACTTTCAGCAAGTTCATATAATGCTCTTAAAATGCTGCTATTGATTCTCTTTCATAAATGACGTTCTTCTTGAGAATAAAATGGGCTTCGAATTCAACTAATTACGTGTTGAAGTCATTCTCATCTTTTTTTCTTTAAAAAATATAATTGTTTTTGTTGATTCCAACTGCATAAAAATGGTGATTTTCTAAGCCGAAAGTATAGGGTACTCAGTTGTAACAGGTTCTAGCGAAACAAGCTTGCTAACAATTACGCCACGTTGAGGTGCCCCTCCAATAGCATAAGAATTAATATTTATTGCTGTACTTTTATACAATAATTTCAACACATGGCCTAAAGGGAAGTGAGGTGAAGCTGGTCAACAATTTCTATCATAGACCTAGCTAATTAGATTCACGACCCAATCACTCATTACAATATGGCCATAAACCACAAGAGCTCGTCCATCACCTTACAACCCTACATACATCATAATACCACATATTCACAGGGACACCTAAAAAAGGTGCAAAACCATGACATAAAAATTTTGTTTTATATACAATTTTTTTTTCACAAAAATATATCTAAATATATAGTGATATGAAAATGAGAGGAGAAGAGGATTAATACACGAAAAAAACGAAAATATAATAAAACTTTCAAACTAAGAATAACAAATGTTAGTCCCGTCCAAACATTAAAACTAAGAGTGGCTGCTCACTCACTGACGTAGAAGGAAAAGATAAAAGAATAAATCATAGAATAGGAAAATCAAAGACTGACCGAGTCAAAATTGACAAAATGGTGCCAAAAGCAAACTGGGACGACTGAGAATCTCGACGTAGGTCATGTGACGCTTCACTAGGCTAGAGAAACGGGGGCGGTTCACTAACCTACTGATCGGCTGCGGAAATGCCCTAGCGTTGTTACAGAAACCACTAAATCTTTACTGTTTCCGCGATTTCAAATCAGTAGACGATTTATAAGTGATGATCCAAAAATGGAAAGTAAGAATATGATCATGTATAATTTTTAACTTAATGGAATGGCGGTTAAATTCGATACCAGCGAGATGCAGATGAAAGTTTAATCAAATCAAAACTCTGAACGGTTGGTTATTTTGGTAATTCAAAAAACATTCATTTTTTTTCTTTTGTCGCCATAACAACGGAAACACAAACAAACGCTGGAGATAAAACAAGAAATTAAATAAAATAACGGAAAGTTTTTGGAGATCTCTGAAGGTCCTTCAATTAATATATATTCCTATATTTCAATTTTTTACCCAATTTCAGATTGGATTTACATCCGTAAAAGAATAGTCCGAATTATCTTCCTTCATTAAATCGAGAGACTCTCTCTCTCTCTCTCTCTCTCTCTCTCTCTCTCTCTACCTACCTACCTACCTACCTACCACGAATGTTCATGTTCCTCAAAAAAAAAGATGTTTTTGTTTTGGGAATGACTTTTGAGTTAACAGAATTAAAGGAAGTGTGTGATAAAGACCGGTACCGGAGAAAACACTTACTTGGTAATTTTGAAGATAGAATATAAATTTGGTTGTTCGTTCATATCCTTCAGAGACACTTTTCCCATTCTCATATATTTCTCTTTTTCTTTCTTCCTCATCCCGAGAAACTTCTGGATTACATCTTTTGTTTAAAAGAGGTCGTCTTTCCTCGGAGTATTTTGGCGTTAACGTTTCTTACGTCTTCTTAATAAGACATTCAGGCCGCAACTAATTGTTTTCCAAATTCTGTTTCAAGCAGAGCGTCTTTGGCGGTTTATTTCTTCCAGCCAATCAAATGACGTCTTTTCTTTCTCCTCCCCCACTCTCTCTCTCTCTCTCTCTCTCTCTCTCTCTCTCTCTGTTCTTTAGCGTTTCTTTCTCGCTGTTAATCTGTTTGCCCTCTTCTTCTCCTTTAAGATAGTGTGGTGATAACGACGGGGCAAAAGCGAGGGACCGGATGTTTGCTCTGTACCGACCAGAAGGCAAATGACCAAAAATCATCGTTGCGCATCCGAGTTCGCGTAGATGTTCCAGTTGAAAAATAAAAATTAATCAAATATGAAATTTCCATTTCGCGAGCCTACGCGAATTTTATTTGCCAGCCAATGGGAAGCCCAGAATCAAATACAAGTTTGAAATTCAAAAGGAGCTGTTTTGATTCAGAAAGCAGATATAAAAAAACCGTGACAAAAAGCACCCAACAGACAGACTGACGCAGAGACCAAGGAGAAGAATGTAATTAATATCCCCTTAAGTCGAGCGGCTACTACATTCGCCTCCCTTCACCTCGCATCACTACTTCACTGTCTCAAAAGTACTTACTGACCTCAGGACCGACTACTTCAAAGACATTCCTCACATACCTCCGCTCCCAACATTCCTAAGCCTTTTATCTCTTTCAGCTCATTATTTGCCATGAACATTCTAACCTCCGTTGGACTTTTATTTCAAGTATTGCTTTAATTGTAAAACATTAATTGATATGTGTATATATATATAAATGTTATTTCATACCCAAATTGCCTTTCTTGATTTATAATCATTTTATGAATTATAGTGGGCTATCTACCACAAGGCCAAATTCCGTTAACCGGCAACAATAAGCAACCCGCTATAATAGCAGTCAGTGTTGCTACTACCATCGCATACATTACAAGTTTATAGAGAGTGTTATTTTCTCTCCGCATGTCCATATACGTTTATAAAAAGAGGGACAGAGAGAGTTTTTTCTCCTGTCTCCACGACGCATACATCATCACAGTCATAACAAAAAAGAACGCTGGGAAACAGGCTAGGAACGACACTTACTCGCATTAACCAGGGGAAGTTTCACAGAAAACCGCTTCGTTGTGACAAAAAGGAACTTGAAAAAGGAACTCAAAACTGGCTCTTTTCACGCGAACCAAGCTACATTTACCCACCGTTTGCTGAAATTTGTCGATATCAAACGCTTTCTTTCAGATCTGATCTTCATCTTCAGTTGATGCTCAAAGAATCTAATCAGATGCTGATAAGAATATTGTTCATATCGCAAAATTTCCTCTATTCGTGATGTCCAAATCCCCATTCTTGCTATGGCGAGCAAGGTCAAAAACCCCAGTTTCACCCCAGAAAAGTGGGGCGACACATTGTCACACGCATATGCGAGATCGATGGACACGAGATGTTCAGGAGTGATACGAGACGTTAACTCGCTGATGTGGTCTTCAAAAGAGCGAACTTGCAAACAATGGTAGAAGATGTGCGAAACTATTTCCTCTAAACCAAGGTCACGCTGATGACAGTCGGGTTAATCCACCTAGCCCCGCTTTGAATGCCACGTCATTTAGAGATAGTAGGTTCCGAATCAATCGTCAGGTAATCGAAAACTCGGGGTTAAAGAGGTAATTCGCCTTTGGCGTCCAAGACGAAAGAGAGCGTGATTCAGTCACCGACAAACTGAGCCGTCCACAGAGAAAATCTTTCGTCGCGACCGCCTCCACTAATTCACGATACAATAGTCTGGGATGCCGGTAAAGTCAATGAACCGAGGAATGACCCGCAAGGCTGCTCGACACTCTCACAGGATTCTCTATTGATTCTGGGGCTTATGTCGGCGCGCAGTCCTAGAAACGGAAGGAATGATAGTAAGGTTAGAGAAGGCGTTTCTAACACTCCCCTCCAAAATCTAGTCCTCTGTTAACGCGCAGCATGGGAACGCCAACCGCGAGCCACCAGAACACGGACGTCGACCTGATGCTTGCCACCACCCCACAACAGGAAGGAAAACAAACACTCGATCTTCTTTACAGAGTGGAAGTACAAACCAACCGGTAAAAGATGAGGGGAAAGGCACACGCCTCAGCCCTTCTCTTCACAAACAACCATCGCCGAAGCTAAGTTCGGACCGCTGCTTCGACCTTTGCTTGTATCTCTGACCAATTCTTCTCCAGCTGGAGATCCGGCTCGAACCACACTCCAAGAATGCAGACGGGTCCGTCAGTTCAACTTAAGGGCTCCGGAAGCGTGACCCCCTATCAAGGCACTTAACAGCAAACCGGAAGACTTGTTTCGTACCATTCCAGCGCCTTCCTTCTGTACCACCACAATGTCGCTGCAGCACGACACGAAAATGGATATGTCATCGGTGAACGCAAAAATCCTGGCTTGAGCTTCACTAGGGATAACGATTCCGTGTAGGGCCGGACTGCACGCCCTGTCTCTTAGCCGGTGAAGAATGGGCTACAACGTCAAAGCGTAAAGTAGAGGTGACGGTGAGCAACCCTGCCGAACCATCCGAAACAGCGCAAAAGCGTCCGACCGTTTTCCGTACCACAGCACTGGTGGGGTAATATAGTAGAATCCACTTGCAGAAGTCGGGCTTGAATCCAGCGGCCTGCGAGACAGCAGTCAGATACCGATGGTTGACCGTATCAAATGCCTTGGACTGATCCAAATTGATCCGCGTGGCTTGCCTGTCGTCTTCTACGCCCTCTAGGACTGTGTGGATTAGATACAGGTTGTTCTGAACTGTTCGGCCATTCAGAGCATAAGTCAGCTTGGGTCCCAACAGAATCTCGGCAACCGACTGCAAACGATCCGTCAGGATCTTGGCCAAAATCTGTAATACTGTGTTTAGCAGAGTTATAGACTTATAATCGTCTAAGTCTCGCCCAACACCCTTGACTTTTTTCAACAGTATAGTCACATATCTGGGGATCAGGTCAAGGACGGACCCCTGCAGAAGGCAGTTGCTGAACACCACCGTCAAAATCGACACAAAAATGTGCGACAGCCTTAAATACAATTCATAGGATAAACCATCAAGTTCCGGATACTTGCCACTGACGACCCTCTTCTATACCAAGCTGCCTTCGTTTTCCGTGATCTCACCCTCGCAGCTAGCCGCTTTGGTCGGTGAAAGCCGAGGAAAGTCAACCAAATAGCTACGAAACTCGTCGTCACAGAAACCAGGCTCTATCAAAATGCCGACGAAACGCCTTGCATATGTCATTAGTCGATTTCAGAGTACGTTCCTCCAGGGTGTTGACCTCCCGAATGTATCGATCGCCTCCTCGACGGATCAAATTGCATAATAATGATTGCAAAATCTCCCTTCCTCTCCAAATTTATAAGACAGAACACACAGATGCATACTGGCATTTTTCCTAACCAATAAGATAGGCCACTTCCCTGTCCCAGACTAAAGTCTGTTCGTTGTTATCGTGAAGGCAGAACGCTGCGTTCGCTTGTCTGTATCCCTTTTGTATGTTAACAATAACACCATTCTTAGTTTGCAAAGCGTTTCCTTTGTTTCTGTTGTTTTGCCTTATTTCTGTTGTTTTGGCTTGCATATATTATTCGCTAAATGTTATCTTTTGACCTGTTTTTTTTTTAACCCAAAGCCGAAATACGACACAGACCCGCTACCGACCTTAGAAGTTCACACAGTTCTGCGTTGACACGCCAAACATACATATTATCATCATTTCTACATTTAATACATCTTACAATATTTATATTCTCCCGGACGGACAGTCACACAGATACACCTCTCTCTCTCTCTCTCTCTCTCTCTCTCTCTCTCTCTCTCTCTCTCTGCATATAACCTGTAACATACAATTCTATCATTCTGCAATATATATATATATATATATATATATATATATATATATATATATATATATATATATATTTTAATTCAGATACTTCAATCCAAAGGAAAAAAGCAGGAAGGTAAATTCCAAAAAACCCGATCCTAATTAATATTAAAAGTTTATTTTAATATTAAAAAATGATACAGGAAGAGAGCTCCATGTAATAAAATATTACAGAGCAAATATATATTAAAAAAGGATTAATTCAAAGATGTTGAATGGCCATTTCGATATGAAGATCCCCACGGGGAACGACACATCACCTCAGCAACAGAAAAAAACCTTTCAGAAACTGGAGAAAAATTAGTCTACTTTTCCTTTTTAAATAGATTGCAAAGAAATTAAAAAATAAATAATAAAATAAAATAAAATAAAAATAAAAATAAAGGGAAAGAAAAAGAAAAAGAAAAGGAAAAAGAAAAAGAAAAAGATAGAATAAAATCAAATAAATAGGAAAAGAAAAAAATTGACATCGTCTGGGTTCGCAAAAAAAAGGGGAGAATGTAACTAAAAATTAACAGACAGCCGTGTTAAATCGACGTCAGTTAAAGAAACACGGAAAAAAGGAATTAATTCCCACAATAAACAAGTTTTAATGAACCTAAATAATACGGAAGCTAAATCCGGAATTGTCGACAAATGCAATTGTTATTCTGTGGATGCCTGCCCGGTGCAAGGCAAATGTAAATCCACCCATGTAATTTATGAAGCCCGCATTTCTCCATCTAATAACAAGGACAATTACCGGGCCTATATTGGCATGTCCGCGGGCTCTTTCAAACAGAGGCTTTATAATCACAGGTACTCGTTTTCGAACCCTAAACAGAGATTCCAGACGGCACTATCACGTAGGTTCTGGGAAATGAAGGAGGAAGGGCAGGACCCTATAATCAGCTGGAAATTAATAGGCTCAGCTTGTACTCCTAAAAGTTTTCGTGATAGGTGTCGTCTGTGTTTATTGGAGAAGATTCTGATTTTGAAGTACCCTCATCAGGACTTACTTTTGAACTTTAGAAGGGAATTTATAAACAAGTGCCGCCATAGGGCGGATTTTAAAATTTAACTTCTAATTTTTAATTTTTAAATTCTAAATTTTTCTTTAATTTTTCTATAATTTTTTAATTTCTTTAATATTTTAAAAAAATTTTTTAATTTTAATTTTAATTTTTTTTTTTTTTTTATGTATATGTGTATGTTTGTGTGTGGATGTGCATATTTGTATATATATGTATATATATGTATTTATGTATGTGGGCTATATGTAATTTTGAAAAAATTTTTTTTAGCTATTTAAATGCTCCTTTTCATAATATTCATTAATATGTATGTGTGTGAGTGCATATGGAATATATATATATATATATATATATATATATATGTATGTATATATATGTATAGATATATATATATATGTGTGTGTGCGTGTGTGTGTGTATATGTGTGCATGTATGTGTACACATGTATATTATGTGTATATGAATTTTTTGTATATAGGTGTGTACACACATATATATGTGTGTATGCGCATGTATATGTATATAAGTGTGTAATAAATTGAATGTATGTGTGTGTATGTGTATGTATATATGTATTCTTATTCGTTAAATTGTGTGTGTATATATATGTATGTATGTGTGTACTTCTATAGGTATGTATATATAATAATTGTAATTCATTTTTTTTTTTTTTTTTTTTTTTTTTACCTAGTGTTGTCTTTATTTAGTTTAATTTCAAATGACCTAATTTTTTTAAAAATAATTTTATTTTAAATCCTATATCTTTTTATTCCCTTTTATTAATAATTATGCCTTTTTAAGTAAAGGCCTTTTTCTAATACTTAAACGTTTTGGGGAAATTAGGTTTTTGAATTTGTCCAGCGTCTGTAATTTTTTTTTCTTTAGTTTCTTTCTTTTTCCCTCCCTTCCTTCTTTTATCTCTCTTACCACCTTTTTTCCGTGTTTCTTTAACTGACGTCGATTTAACACGGCTGTCTGTTAATTTTTAGTTACATTCTCCCCTTTTTTTTGCGAACCCAGACGATGTCAATTTTTTTCTTTTCCTATTTATTTGATTTTATTCTATCTTTTTCTTTTTCTTTTTCTTTTTCTTTCCCTTTATTTTTATTTTTATTTTATTTTATTTTATTATTTATTTTTTAATTTCTTTGCAATCTATTTAAAAAGGAAAAGTAGACTAATTTTTCTCCAGTTTCTGAAAGGTTTTTTTCTGTTGCTGAGGTGATGTGTCGTTCCCCGTGGGGATCTTCATATCGAAATGGCCATTCAACATCTTTGAATTAATCCTTTTTTAATATATATATATATATATATATATATATATATATATTCGCGGTTGTAAAAACCTTGCAAAAATAAAATACACATCTGTGACACATTATTTTGGAAAAATTAGAAAGTTCAAGTTAAATTAATCTGATTTTAAATATTACTTGCTAATAGTATGAAATATGGTATACAAGCATTTATTAATCATGGAGATCTTGTTTTTTTAACGTGTTGATTAACAGGCCGACGTGTTGACAAGCAAAGTATGGTTGGCCTGAATTGACATAAATTGATGAAACTTACGTGAACGTTTTATTTTTGGTTTTTAACTACCTAGTAATATAAAAAAATGTAACATAATATTTTAAGCAATTATCTAATATTTTGTTGAGTTTTACATTTGAAAATGGTTTCTGAAAAAAATAAAATTTATTTTAAAATAATATAAACTTTTCTTAAATTAATTTAAAAATTTAATAACTGAGATAATAATCCTTTAGTTTTTTAGTTCTTTAAATTTTACTCAATCTCGTTTGTCAAAAAAAAAAAATGAAGTAGAATTTTTTAACGGTCATTCTCAAACATTAGATAATTATCCAAATTTAATAAAAACGTTTTCTAATGAAAATCTTTCAGTTCAATTATGAAGGATTTTGCAGTTTTATCATGAATTAGTTTTCATGAATTAATGAAGGTACTTACATTAACAATTAATTTAAAAAATGAGGAAACTAGGAATTAAAAAAATAAAACTTACTGTAAATTTTGAAGGGATGATTTGCAAAGGCTGTTGAATTTTGAAACTTAAAACACTGGAGTAAAATGAAAGAATTGAAAAGAACCGAAAAAGTTTATATGAGGTTTTTATTTATTTTCCTGTTAAGGGAACAACCCTTGAAACACGTTAACCCTTTAATCAAAATGTCACTTGTGAAATTCCATACTTAACAAAAATGAACACATCTACACACGAAACAAAAATTTAAAATTATTTTAAAAATCTTTCTGCGTGAAGATTTGTAATAAGCTTTTCATTTTACGATTAGCAGACAATCTCTTCATTTAATAACATAACCGCAACGAGGCTGTGGAGAATTTTTAAAATATCTTTAAAATTTTATAATTTATAATTAAAAAAAGAAAAAGCGTAAACTATTCTTGTAAAAATTCATTATTAATCGAAAATTTTTTTCTTGTCCTTTTTATTTATAAAAAGCTTATCTAATTTAAGAATGTCTTAGTTTCATTGCATATTTTATTTTACTATTCAGAGCAGTTTTTCGGGAAAGTTGCAACTGTCTGGAAAAAAAAGTGGATGATTTAACTACATCCCCCTAAGGAGTCCTGCGTTTAACTAATAAAACAAAGTTTCGTAAACGGTATTTAATTTCGAGAAATCTCATGAAATTACGTTGAGAGTGGGGGATAACAGATATAAAAACATTATTTTTACCAAGATTTTCTGAAAATAATAATTTCAAAAATAACTTTATTCATTTGTGCATAAATCCTGAAAGTTTCATTAAAATTTTTAAATCCGGAAATTATTTGATTTTCGCAAGAATTTCCAAATTAACGTGTTTTTCACCGGAAATAAAGGTGTTTTACAATTTCATTTATCATGGTAAAAATTTGGTCACAAGCTGACAAGATTCTTCTTTTACCAAAATTTAGAACGGAATGAAATTTAGAAAAAATAAAATAAATAAATTAAAATTAAAAAATACTTTGGTCTTTTCTTTCCTCTTTTAACAAACATTTTGACGGGAAAAGTTTTTTATTAAGTTTGGAGCCTTATACTGTTTCTTTTTTTTTTTCCGCTAATTAGTGGAGATAACTAAATACAGAAAAAACATGTATATATTACTTTTGTGTATTTTCTTTTAATCCTTACACAAATGAAACCCAATATAAGAATGGACCGCCACGCACTTCCTAAACAACCCCGAACAACACATTTTAAATAATTCAAATGTCTTATTTAAAATAAATCTTGGTTTTATTTGAAAGATAATCACTTAAAGCTAATCCATATTAAAAGAAAAATTCATAGCCAGTAACCAGTCATGACTAATTTTCTAATGTAACCCTAAGTTAAAAAGCATAAATTATGACAAAATATCGGTACTTGAAAACTCTTACAAAATCCTATCTCAAAGATATTTAAATGAAATCTATCCCAAAAGTTGAATGTGATAATTTTCAATTAAGATAAAATTCAATAAATACAGTGTTTAAATCTATGATCACTTATTGAAACAAAACTGGAATGACTGTTGGTGATAAATTTACCTTTCCATCCCAATATAAGCATTACCATACACTGATATGCTAACACTTTATTCATGGATGAATGCAAACGAGGATATATATATATATATATATATATATATAGTGGGCGTGTATGCATGTGTTACAGTGACAAGATTTTACTTACATATATCAGTCATTTAATTGCCATATGTGATACATGCTTGGGTGATTATTACTAGGCAGAAGATTTTCCCGCTGCCATTACTTTCTGCAGTAGAATTGGTTGCCAACCAAGGCTATAGAACCCAATCTGTTCTATTACTTAACCCAGAGCTGGAGGGGAAAATAGATATATTAATACCTTTCCCAAGGGTATTTGTGCATAAGTAAATGAAACAAATTTGAAGACGATATCCATTGCACCACAATGCACACATAATTTGACTGATGGAAACAACTTACCATCCGTACTATTTAATCCTTTTATCATTAGAATCAGTTACAATGCAAGTTTTGATCTCTTAACTAGCAGAGACAACTATTTCAGCTATTTTTTGTAATCTTTTTAAAATTAATCATAAAATGATTAATTTTATGATTGTATATCCCCACCAACCAAAGGAAAGGTAATTCATAGATTTTTAAAGCAATAACTGTAGTTTTTCCCAATGCAAAATATCTGGTGCAGGGTCGTCGACAAAACAGGTACCGTTAACCCCGCTAGGAATTAACACGATCGAATCAAGGACAATGAAGACGATGATTTGTAAATTCAAGCCAAATTTTTATTCACAAAATCTGGCAAACGTATTTACAGAATGTTTGATAAGCCGGGCAGTGTCAATTGAAAGGATTGCTTGGTAGTTCCAAGGGCGGTAGACCAGTGGCTGGCCGGGCAATGCAGAGATGATGCTGGTTGCTAGAGGTTCTGCTTGGTAGTTCCAGGATGGATTGCTGCAAGTGGCTACTGCTGGAGAAGGTTAGACCTTAGAAGGACTGTATCATATGTAAACGGTTAGTTCTTAGAAGAACTGTCACATACATAACCGGCTCGTCCTAAAAAGGACTGTTGCACATGTAATCAGTTAGCCCTTAGAAGGACTGTTGTATACGTAGCCGGGATTGCAGCTTCTGCGCCTGCTGCTTGTGTCTGCTGCTTGGTGCGCCCGCTGGTGCTGGTGGCTGCTGCATATGTAGCTGAAGAGCCTTTAAAAGGACTTGTGCATATCTGAACGGAAAGCCCTGAAAAGGGCTATATAGCAATGTAATCAGAAAGTCCTAAAAAGAACTGTTGCATATGTAGTTAGAGAGCCCTGAAAAGGGCTGTTGTTAGTGCTGCTGGCTTCTGGAGACCGCTGCTGTGGTCAGCGACAAGTGTCGGCCAGGCGCAGGTGGTAGGGGGAGCGCGTCGCTCGAACCCGGAGCCCTGTGATTTGGTTGAAAAAAATCGGCCATGTTTCTGTCAGCCGTCGTCGGCAACGTTGCCCAGCTAATATAATGTCTTTTGTTTGTCTATTAAAATTCTCCTTCCACTTTTGAATGTACACATGGGTTTTATATTTGAACACCATGTGTACATAAATTAGTTTCAGGTCATTGTTTTTAGGTACGAGTGCTTGTGTGTGTTTATATTTCGTTTTGTTGTTTTTACTTTTGGAAACGCTGAGTCACCGAAAATTAATGGCTTCGCTGTTTTCCGTAGTGATGCGTTTAGACGTTTGAGTAGCCGGCCTTAACTTCCGGTCGGATGCGATATGCATAGAATGCACACAATAACAATGTACAAAGAAAAAAAATCAAACCCCAAGGATTTACGATAAAAAAGTAGCTTGACATCAGGATTGGTGCTCAAATGCTAATTTGAAAACGAGGAATCAGAGATGCAATAGTTACAAACAGATTTTTGTTTTAAAATATTTAGAAATTATAATGTCAATGTTTAAATATTATTCAAATGTTCTACAATTGCATACATGCACAAGTATTCTGCTCTTAAGTTAAAGAGAGGTAAATGTATATTTTTATTTGGAATCAATATGAACACCTCACTAATCTTGCTAAATTCTTTTTTCATCATTTCAAAACTGGTTTTTAAATGATATATTTATTTGAATAACATCATGTACTGAAATGTGAAATGATCCAGAAGATAAAGTAATTATTAGTACATATATATTTTCTCAGGAGAGAAAAAATACATAAATGTTTTTTGTGAATAAATTTTTAGATGAATGTTATCAAGGTTAAATATAAATGTATTAGGTTTTTTAATTCTGATTAAGCCTAGATTGAGATTATATTGGAGGGTGGAGCTAAAAGGTTCTCATCCCAAAATCTGGCAAATAAATTCTTTTTATCCTTTCTGGAATCAACACCTTGTTCGTGTGTGTGTGTGTGTGTGTGTGTATATATATATATATATATATATATATATATATATATATATATATATAAAGAATAGGAAATATTTATAAACTTAACATGTTTCACTAAAATAAAAATATGGATGAGAAAATAAAATTCTATTTTTTTCCCCATTGGTTAAGCAGACCCCCACATGTATCTGCTCCATCAAGCAGCATGTGTGTATAATATTAGTCCTGGTTGTTCTATGCAGAATTTGGTTTATATGCATGCATGTGCATCTAGCGGGCATTTTTATTTATGTCTGGTAGTATTTGTATGTTGACTGACGGATGTTTTGCATGAGAGTGAAAGAATTTAGGTTATACTGGTTGTGGTTTGCTTGATAGGGCAAATACATGTGAAGTCTGTTGAACCAATGTAAAACTAGCAGCACAAAAATAAAAAATACCAGTATTTTCTTTTCTCCTCCAGATTTTCATTTTTTGATGAAGTTTAAACAGAAGTAAAACATGTTAAATTTACAAAACGTTTCCTATTTGTCCTTTATGCTCTCACTCTCAGCTTCTAATGCATAACAAAATGCACAAAGAATTTAAAAGTTGAATAAGTACTTTTCTAGTGGAACCATACAAAAATATTTTTAAGTTCTTTTTAAATAAGTCCTACAAAAATTCCATCAACAAAAAATCTATATAAGTATTAGCAACCCTATAAAATCTTTCAATTTATCCTCATTTAAAAAAACAACAAAAAAGGAATGTTTTTACGAAAGGAATTATTAAAATATCTTCTAAAATTGAGTTTCATTCACTTTAAAGTACAATCATCTTTTTCTCTCAACTTTTTTCATCCAAAAGTTAGTTTGAGCTTATATTTTATTTCTTTGAAGGCATGAACCAAGTCCATTAACTAAAAAAAGCTTATTATGCATACACAATAAATTTACTGAATAGGGAAAATTTAATGCCTAATTTAATGCTATTATTAAATATACAAAGGTAGTAAAACACAGAAAAAATGAATTCTCTCCCTTGAAAATCAATTTAAATCTTCTATTGTGAATTTTGATTGTTAAAGACCAAATTCTTTTTTCTATACAACAGAAAATAGATAGCGTTACATCTCAGATCTTGTATAATTTAACTGAGTTTATAAAAGAATATATTTTGCAAAATGATTTTTTATAATGAATCCACATATACTTTAAATATTTACAACTCTATTGATAATATATGCGACAAACTGATTTTACCACAACCTGAAGAGAATAATTTTCATAGTAATAAATCCATTATTTAAAATCAAATGTCATTAGTTTAAAAGAGAAGGATGCTGAATAGTAAAAGTGAGTTTTGATGACATACAAATAAACAAAAATTCTATGTAATATTCAGATTTGAAAACTTGTTTTTTCCACTGCAACCCCTTGCTTAGGATGAAATGATTAAAAAAATGTTTTTAAATAAATATGGTAAGGATAATTGGCATTTTACTTTTGCAGATAGCCATCAACAAAGGATCAAACATGTATTTAGAATTTATTGCTGTGACCAGACATATCACACTATTTTTACTATTTTAAGACAACCCATGCTATTTAATATTTTGATCATATGATCAAAATATTAAATAATTCATACTTTATGATTTAACTTTATTTTGTAACATGGATTGTCTTTATTAACTTTTTGTTAAATGGTAAAACTGTGATAAGTCTGGTCACATAGCAAAAATAAATGCCTTCTATAATGAGAGAAAAGCATTCAAGAAACTCTTCATTCAAGTTTTCTATACTATGTTATACACTCTTAAAGTAAAATTGCTTCCAGAATACTCATTTCAGACAGCTGTAAATCTCGGAGAGCAAAATGCCTAGACCCATTAGAATTAAATAGGTGTCTTATTATACATACTCCTCAAAGTAGTCAGAAATTGATTGATTTAACTTGTAGTACTAGTTTACCAGAAAGAATTAGTCTAACATATAAACATCAGTGCTCATGTGAGCAACTTTGTACTAATAATTTGTTCTATTATACAAATTATTCTGAGAGTTAAATTTATGCAAGGTATCCATGATACCTTGCATAAATTTATGTGGCGCATTGGATATCAGCTCGGATCAAGAAATCGGGAAGCCAAGTTCGAATTCCAGCTGAATTCATTGCATTCACTTATGCGCAAATACCCTTGGGAAAAGTATTAATCCGTCTATTCCTTATGGGTTAAATAACAGGACAGATTGGGTTCTATAGCCTTAGTTGGCAACCAGTCTACTGCAGAAAGCAATGGCAACCTACTGTGGGATAATCTTCTGCCCAGTCAGTCATGTCTATTTCGAGACATGATCGCCCAAGCGTGTATCACTTATGGCACAACTGACTGACTGATCCATGAATAGATTATCAGCAAGTGATCGGGTTTTAGGGGCTCAACAGCTTAAAATAGTGGAAAATCAGAACAGCACAATAATTTCATAAATAGAAACAAGGTTATTTCACTACAAGGTTTAAAATGACAATACTACAGTTCAAGATATGCATAACAGAGAGATATGCTGCATTTAAAGTTTGATAATTTAAATAAATACATATTGCAAATTGTTCCTACAAAAAACAAAAACCTTTTACAACAGTTGGTACAATCTCAAAATTTGTTTTTTAATTAAAAGATGGATAAACATCTCAATATCTCAAATTTGTACCAGGTAAAATGAAATCAGGTAAAGAGAATTCTAACTCCAAGCTAAATACCAACAAGTTATCTTTGTAAAATGACTGAGCCAAAGTTTGGTTTGACATTCTAGAAAATTTAATTTTACATCAGAACTCAATTCAAATTAAATCAACACATGACTGAAGTATATTGTTCAGATTATTTTTTCAGATATAAACTGTTTAACCAATGCAAATTCAAATCAACAATTTACACTTTCTGCTAGCAAATTTATAAATTCAGGAATTTCTTTCTACACTGGCCCTTTGATAGGATCTGCACACAGATGTCTATTCTAGTAGTTATTTATACACTTTCTCCCCTGAATGAACACAATAAAATATAAGAACAAGAGAATTTAAGAAATAATTCACTTTATTGACAAATAGATGTTGGGAAAAAAATGAAATAACTTACCAGCTTATAAATTTTCAAAAAGTTTTCTCCCACCCCCAGTTATAACTTATATGTGAGAAAAAAGTAAAAATACAATAAAATAAAAAATAATATATATATGCTTATACATATACATATTAGAGGAAATGTAAAAAATAAATAAAAAGTTCAATGTAAAGTGAGGAGATATGAAGACAGATACATCTAGCCTCTGTAAGATAGGAAAAACTGATTTAGCTGACAGGTTGAAACATGGGAACTTCACGCATCATGCAAAGTGTATGTATGTGTGTATGTGTGTGTGTGTGTAAGTGAGAGAGGAAAAAAAAAAGAAGATAGTAGGCAGACTGGTTCCCTACTTTCTATTAGCTGGGTTTCAATAGCATGCCATTAATTTAGGAATGAATCTGTAATGCTCTATCTGGGTTATAGAAAAATAATCATCAATCTGTTTCACTCAAGGAATTTGTAAATATATATTTTCTTTTCTTTCTTTTCCACCTGACTGTGCAGGTGTTAGTCTGCACAAGCCAAGGAAATGTGATCATTCAAATATGGAGCTGCAGGCACACATTCATTGGAGCTAGAAATACACATGTAACATTTCCATTTGCAGATGCTGAAAAATAAGATATCAAACTTTACAGTCACTGGCAGATTTTACTAACTGCAGGTGACAGAGACTGCAACTCTGAGAGAAGTAATAATTAACAAAGAAAAATAAATAAATAAATAATTTATAATCAATAATTAATTTTAAAATTCTGAAAAAAAGAAATGAGTTTTGGTAAAGGAAAAAGGGTTCATAAAGATATTCTTAAGAGTAGAAGTTCATTACCATGGAAATAAACATTTTTTTTTTTTTATTTCTGAAGATGATGTATCTTCTTTAAGCTGACCACTTCTCATGTACATTCACACCAACAATATTTCATCAATTGACAGATAGTACACATTGATACTTTTTCTTTTTGTACCACAAAGATATTTTTGGTTTCATTTGTAACATTACATACATTTCTGATAATGGCTCATACTGGGTGACTGAAATTTGTGAAACAGAAGGATTGTATTTATTACTGTTAGTATAGCTTAGCTAAAAATTACAAAAATAGACCAGAATATTTAGGAATACTTCTCATAAAAAGTCTACATTTCTCTTTTGTTGAAATAAAATAGAAAACTACAATTAATAAAATATTTCCCGATTTGAGAACCCAATTTGCATCCGAATTTATTATTTCTAAATGAAACTATCCCAGCTCTGAGCTATAACCTCAGAACAAAAAAAACAAAAAAAAAAAAAACAAACAAACACCAGAGAAAACATTTCTCTCTATTAAATGCTTGAACCTTCAGAATCAACAAAAAGTTTTGACATTAAAAAAGCAAACCATTTGCAGTCATGCACACATACACTTTAATAAAAGCCACCCAATCTGTTAGAGAATAAATTAAGTTTTATATCCAAATGCAAACTTTACAAATAAATATTTGAAGATTTCTTTCAACCAAAATGCAAATAAATTATTTCCCCATTTTCTAAAGAAAATAAAGTATAAAATTTGAATTATATTTCTCATCAGTTCTGCAAATGAAGGAAAGGCAATGAATAAAAAAGAAAAAAATTCCATCAAATTTTAATCTCTGTGTGTGAAAGAGAGAGGAAAAACATTTTATTTGCAAAAGGAAATAATTGAAAAATCTTTAACTTAGCTAAATTGGAAGGATCTATAAAAGAAAAAAGTTTAAATCATCAATTCAGTTTAATATTATCTTGGATTAACTCTACAAAGATTTAAGTCTTAATATTAACTACCATATTTTTGAGCAGATAATATACCTTACCACAAAAAGGCTTACTCTGTGCATTATACATTGTTATGTACAATTAAGAATTATATTTTGAAAAAAAAAATAGTAATAATTAAAGTTTAACAAGAATTTAATAGATACACTATATGAATTTAGAAATACTTCAGTAAAAATTCCAAGTGGACTAAAAGATTGAAAATTTAGATATTCTGTAAAAATATACCAAATGTTTTTAATAATTTTTGATATTCAATCTGTTTGTTAACTCATTCCTGAGATTTAGATGAATATCAATTTCTCCTAAAAAAAATAGCTTCAATAAAATAAAAATAAAAAAAAGTAAATTTGTGTATTGAAAAGGAGTTAATCAATATGTATTGAAACTAAAACAGTATTCACACAATAAATAGCTTGAAAAGAAATCAATGTACTCAATTTTGAATTTAAGCTAACATCTGGATAAATTATAAAATTATTTTAAATTTTAATAAGCCATGATTTTCAAAGGAAGGAAAAAAGTTGCATTATTGCTTTAATTACATTGCATTAGTTAGATAATAATCAGTTACAGATTAAAGAATTTCCAAAGATTAATCTATCAATACATGTACAGGTTTGAAATAATTTAAGAATCCTATTAGAGACATTCCTCAAAATTCATCAATGACCTCAAGTCTGTTGAGAAAAAAAAAAAAAAAAAAAGGCAAAAAATATTTCAGTGTGTGTAATTTAAATAAAATTGAAATGAAAGTTATACAAAATATAAAATTTAGGCAACTAATTTAAGATAATTTATTTCAAGAATTAGTGCTGCATGATATTTCAGGGTAACTAAATCAATATGAATAAATTCAAAATTATGTTCACTGACAACTTCTTTAAACAGCTATTTTTAAAATAATTCCATGATGAATAAGAGTTCCCATTCAAAATGAATTGTACAATTTCATTTTAAACTTTGTACTTTAAGAATGAAAACCTACAGCATTATCAGTAAGGGTATAAACTTTCAAATACATGCATTTTACATAGATTTAAGAAATAAAAATAAAAGTATTTATTTTCTGCTGTAATGACTTAGTGTACCTTATCAGATTTTTTTGTCTTACTAATTAGACCTCATTATCAAGGTTAATTAATATAATAGTTTACTAACATTTAATATTTTAACTATTATTAAATTATAAATTAATTACTTTACTTCATTTTTCAGATAAAAACTATTAGCAATTTAACTACATTAAAATCATAATGGAAAGTAGCCCCAAACCATCAAACTGTGGCATTAGATGCCAAGTGTCATAAATAACAAACCTATAATTAAATTTGCATAAACCAACATCAAGAAATGTAATCTTTTTAGTTTCTGAAAATAATTGGCTTATAGGACAAAGGGCATCAATATATAGTTATCAGATTTTAAAAATATTAATAAATTTGCTACTTGTAATGTTTATTGTTCAGGAAAAACTCAGCAGAACCTGAAAATATATGAATGGAAAGAAAAATAAATATCATTTTTGTCTGTCAAATAAAAACTGAAATTTTATGTTTATTTAATAGTTCAACTTTAATATTCCCAAAATAACTATTCAAAATTTTAATTTTGTTATTGAAATCATTCATCCAATAGCACATCAAATTTAACATTTTGAAATAGAAGTTGGAAAGGTATCACTTACAACAAAAAAAAAAAAAAATTAAATATGGAATGATAAAAATTAGAGAATAATTATTCTAATTTTATAAAATTTCAATATTTGAACTTATTAGAAGCAATTAGAAAATCTCTTATGAAATGAAAAGTTTTAAAACCAGTTAAAAAAAAGTATTAATGAGAGAAAGGCTACTGGTCATTAAATAGCTGGCTGTGAATGAAGGGATATGACTACTGCAAAGGTTGTTTTTATGCAAATTCCAATCAGTGAGATGACAATTTTGATGGAATGGGTTCCTCAAAGACAAAAGTTGGTGTACGGACGGACAGATGTGCACAGAAACAGTGCACAAGATTTCCTAATGTCTAAATTTAAAGATGATAAATATTTTCTTTTATATTGAAGGCAGTTATCCTTAGAGAAAGTGTTAGGTGAATTCAATGCAATAGGCAGTGGAGATTTGCTGTACAATAGTGATTGACATCTAAATCAAATCCATTGCTACAGAATTTGTTAGTAATGAATAGTTTGGGGGGAAAAAAAACAAAAAAAAAACATGCACACACTCAATACATCAAAAATCATGCTACTAAGTGACAAGATGTCTCTAGCATTATAAACAGTATATGGTTGCTTGCAGAAAAGAAAAACATAAGTTTGTGGATGTGAAAAAGTAAAAATACAAACTGAACAAAAAATTATGGTGCTAATAACAAGAGATGTTGCATACACAATCACTCAATCCTGATCTGATGATGGTATTTACAGCTTCTTAAAAACACGAAAGAGAAAGAAGTACAATAAAGACACTGATGCATAGAAATATCTTTTCTGGTCACAAAAAATAACGTACTAACAAAGGATGAGATGATGGCTGTACTAGATTTAGATATTTTCCCAGATAACATGCTGACATGACAAAGATCCTTTAACAATCTATGAGGACAGTTTTCTTTGAAGAATACTTAAAGTATTTTATAGCTTTTTAAGGTGAATCAGACCAAAATTCATTGAAAAGAGACACGTGTTGACATTAGTTAAAAAAAGATAAAAAAAACATGAGCAAATTCTTTAGATCAATGTACAAGCATGAATATTTTAATACTTTGTGCATTAAAAAGTTTACTGCTTTTAGTCATGGGAAAAGTAATACTAATATAAAAATACATACTCTGCAAAAAATAAATAAAAAGGATGAAATCTGCACTCAACCATGTAAGTGAAGAATATTTATATTCTCAGTGAATTAATGAATGGAATATCAAATAAAACACTGCTAAAGCAAACAAAACTTGAAACATTAAACTTTGCAGTTATTATGAAGGCAATTAATTGCTTTTATAGTCTAAAACAAATTGGGAAGTTAATAGCCTTATGACAGAAATATCAACAAAGAAAATATTTTCTATTATGTTAATGAACAAATTAGAGACCACAATCTGGCAGAATATTTTAATATATAAAATCTTTTTTAAACTAAGTGTTAAAAATTGTTTGTAGGCACTCTATATCTGTAAATAATGTTGAGGGTTTTTTATCAGCTAAAAATACACAATATTTAAGATTATATATTTTTAAAACCCTCAAAAGAGAGGCGAATATTGTCATAAACCCTTATTTTTAGATAAAAATAAGGCAAATTATTCAATTTCACCGTTTTTATAAGTGGAAGGTGATGCAAAAGAAATAAGCTTGACCAGAAAAAAAAGGCATCATTCTTAAATTGTAATCATCTTTCTCATTCAACTCTAAATGATCTGAGATTTTGAAATTTATTAACAAGAATTCTAGATGTATACCAATTGATCCATTCAAACTATTCTACCTTTTGCCAAATCTAATTATTAAAAAATACTTTTTAAAAAGTAATAAAATAATGCAAATAATTTGCAACAAGACAGGACAAATTTTTAAGCTGAATATGCGAGTTGAACAATATTTCAATGGATGGCAGCTTTAAGCAATTACTTATTCTGAAAAACTCAAGTGAAATCATATTGATTTAAATGTTGCTAAAATTCCTATCCTTACATTCAATATAAATTTAGGCAAAACAGGAGATAAAAAAAGCATAGATTCAAAGACTTTTTTTAAAAGAAAATGTAGAAAGAAAATTTTTAAAATATTGTGTGTGTGTATATATATATATATATATATATATATATATATATATATATATATATATATATAAAATTTAATACAAATTTAAAAGTGGCAGTGTATATGGTTAAATAACCAAGCAGCACAGTAAGTCAGTTCAAAATATCAGATCATTTCTCCTTATTAAAAACAGAATTTCTTTATCTGTGATTATGCTAAATTAAATGTTAGAATTTGATTTTCAAATGAGAAACTGAAAATTAACTGGAAAATTCTTTTAAAATCTTGTTTGAAGATAGTATTCTAATATTCATCAGTAAGGTTGATTAAACTTTCTGCCAAAAACATATTAGTAAACTGAAGATGAAAGGAATAATTGTGCAAATTATATTCTGCACTAAAAGAGAAAAAACTTATAGTGGGTGTTTCTTGGTGGTCAATTTTCTTGTCAACAGGAAGAAAAACATTTGCTGATTTAAGAATAATTTTTGTTGACAGTGTGTCTAACTTGGAATTTGGTCTAATTAAAAACAAGCTCTAATAAATGAGGGCTAATTTGTTTATTGTCAATCCAATATGATTTGAGGAAAGTTCTATTTTAGTTCTTTGTTAAAATAAAAAAGAAAATCTCCACAACCACAGACATTTTAGAGGAAAATCATCAGAGCTTGATAAATTCCAACACACATAAAACACTGAAAATGCCCTGTAAGAAAAAGTCATTTCAGTACAATTTTTCTGAAACACAAATTCAGAGTAAGTTCAAGTCTCAATTTTTGCCTTCATCTTTGAGGAAAAAATTATGTGGAAAAGAAAATTCTGCATTATACTTAGGAGAAATTTTACATGTGTATTTCTGATCACTTGTTTCAGCAAAAATCTGAGAATCTCTAAAAAGTAGAGAACCAGTCTTGACAATGATAAATAGTTTAGATGGTAGAGAATAATCTGGTTTAACAGCAACAATATAGTTGACAGTGGCCAAGAATAATGTTTGTTATTGTAAGATCAATTGTTGGCCTGACTGGCTGCAATTGTGCTGCTGTTTGAGATGTGTGGATGGGATGGTATGTGGACAGCAGCAGCAATTGTCGTTGTCTCTGTTTGGTGGTGAACTAGTGGGGAAGAAGCTTGTGCTGCAGGTATACTGCTGGCAGTGGTTGTGCTTGATGATGATGATGATGATGACGACAATGATGACAATGATGACGATGATGCTAATGATGAAGAGTTGCTGCTGGTGGTTGGTTGTTGCTGTAAAAGTGGCTGTTTTTGTGGCGGTGGTTGTGTGACTACTTGAGGTGTTGGTGGTTGTTTTGTCTGTGGAGCCCTTTTTACTTGATGAATTGATGGATGAAGCTGGAATTTATCATACATCTCTATTAAGTCCTCTAAATGATATTGTTCAAGCACAACAAATCCCTCTAAAGCTGGGCTTATTTTGCAGGCGCAATTTTGGCAGTGTACAACATGCTTCTTATCTTGTTCTGTTACAAATAGAATATCAAATACTTCCTCCTGCAAAAAAAAAAAAAAAAAAAAAAAAAAAAATGAAATTAAAATCAATATGTATTGAACATATATTTTAAATTTATTCTATGTATTTCACTTCACTTTCATAGGTTTTAATTAAAATAGATTTTCACATATTGTCTACTTTCTCTTGCATGCAATATTTGTCATCAATATTACAGATAACAAGCTTGGTGACTTAATTTAAAACTTTATTATTATTTTAATATTTGAAAGAGTGATAAAAATAAATCTATGCAGGATTGGTTTATTTATTTATATATACATTCTAAAAATGGAAATTACAGAACAAATAAAGTCCAATTATGGAAAATTATCAGCAAAGGGAGAGGAAAATAAGTAAAGACTGCAGGACAATAAAATTCGCTAACCTCACAGTCATTGCAATAATGGGCAGCTTCATTCTGTGCTCGACCATGCCATTTCAACTCAATCCCCAGCTCCTCAAGAAAATCTAATGTCATTCGAATTTGTCGCAGAGATTTCATTAAAAAAGACCTGAAAGAAAGCAAAAAAAAAAAAAAGATCAATTATAATAATAACAAATATGAAAGGTCAATTTATAAATTGGTTTGATACAATTCGCTTGTTTTTATTTAAATAGGACGAGTGGGATTGCGTAATTGATACAATTTATTTAGGAACAACAATAAGAGAATAATAAAATTTCAGTAATGCCTTAAGTAAAAGAATAAAAATTGTAAAACACATTTAAAACTTCTACCTTATTATTCCAATTGCTCACAAAGTAAATTTACAAATTAAAATTATAGAAAAGTATTTTGATTTTAATATCTGCTGTTGACACCTAAAAATAATTTTAGTACTTATAAATGAAACAGAATTTATGTCAATAATAAAAAAATACCTGATCAAAGGCATTGCATTTTTAATCCCTAAAACTAGTTACACTGCTAGCACCGAAATTAACAACCAATTTCTTGCTTATTGATGACCTATGAATTTAACTGAAGAAACATCAGTTCCTTCAAAGAAATAGAATTCTAGCTGAAGAGCAAAAAGAATGCAAGAAACATTCTAATCAACAACTGACCAAAAACAATTTGATAGTATTTCACATGAATGAAGCATAAAGACATTAAAATTAATGAAAAGTTCTCATTAAATTTTGAAGTCCAGTATGAAAAAGTGGGGGAAAAAAAAATAATTGACAAAATCAAATATGAAAACTTATAGATCAATGGTGAAATATTTCAAGGAGGTTTCTTTTCACTCCTACTGCATTAATAAGCCTTTCAAATAAAACAACACTTATTAGAGGATTCGGTAAAAATAAAAATATTACCATTAGAAAAAAATGAAGCAACTTTTTAAAAAAACATGTTTGTAGGAAATTATAAAAAATATAGTTATGATCTAGAACAAGTATATAAATATCTTGGCATAAATGAAGGACAAGGGATTTAACATGAAAGAAAAAATGTTTTAAGCAAGACGAATAAATAAAACTGAATTAAATGCAAAACAGACTATTAACATCCTAGCAACATCTGTTACATATTCTTTCATTGTGATAAACTAGAGTATAGAAGAGATATGAAGAGACAGAAGCATCAGGAAACTCTTTACAAAAAGTAACATACACTATTCCAAAGTAGATGAAGATCAACTGTACCTGTCTAGGGTAGATAGAGATAGAGAACTGACCCAACTAGCATAGATATTGAAAGATATCTTCAATTAACCACTGATTGGATATTAAAACCTATCTACTCCCATGAAAACAATAAAAGCTACAATTATGAAAAAAAGCCAAAAATTCAAACAAATACAAATAGGATGAAACAAGATAAATTACTAAAAGTAGGCCAAAAACAGCAAACAAAAAGCAGAAACATAAGGGCCTAACTAATTTAAAAAATCAAGTGGAAGAAAAACCCTTACATGATCAATATCCACTGTGAGCACAAGACCTTGGTGTTGACAAAAATCTGACTCACCAAGGGTTGCAGAGCTCTGGGTTGAAAAGAAACAGATGAATTCATCCTAGCTACACAAAATAAAAGAAAAAAACTACCAACAAAATACTATTGGCATATAGTTTAATGAATGGGACAGCACCAAAATGCCACTTTTGTACAAACACTGGGGAAACCATTTCTCATGAGTGTTCTATCCTAGCCCCAAATAAATTGCAATATACACTCCCAATCAAAAATTTAAGACCATTTAAAAATCTTTAAAGAGAAATTTTTTTTTACGGATAGATTTTAAACTCCTCCCACTTAAGGTTACCAATACTACAATCTAAAAGATTATGGGAACAAAAAGCTACATTCCAAACATTTTATTCAGAAATTTACATTTTTAGAAAATGAGGCTTTTTACACATGATCAAAATTATAAGACCAGGGGTATAAATTGTTAGATCTATGGTAATTCCAATGTTTTTCAGTTAGAGATTAGCAATCACTGCGAAAAGGTGGTTACCATGCCTAAAGCAAGCAAACTTACCAAAGTTGAGCGTTCTCGAATTCTAGAATTCCATAAGCAATGTTTGTCACAGCAGGTGATCGCAGCTAAGGTAAATCGCAGTAAAACTGTGATTTGCAACTTTCTAAAGAACAGTGAGAATTATGGAAAAGCAAAATCCTCTGGTAGGCCCCCAAAAATTTCTCCTGCATTGAGTAGGAGAATAAAACGGGTTGTTATGAAAGACAGGGGACTTTCTTCTAGTCAAATTAAGGCAGTCACAGATGCTGATTGCAGTCCCGTAACCATCAGATGACACTTACGACAAAAAGGCATGGTAAATAAAAAGCGTAAACAAATTCCTTAGCTGCTTCTACGTCACAAGGTGGACCGCTTAAAGTTTGGTCATGAATACCAAACATAGGATGTTGAGAAGTGGAAGAAAGTCCTGTTTTCTGATGAAAAAAAATTCAATCTAGATGGTCCTGATGGCTTCCAACGATATTGGTATAACAAAAACATGCCTCCTGAAATTTTATCCACACGTCATAGTGGTGGAGGGTCCCTAATGGTATGGGGTGCCTTTTCTTACAGAGAGACAATGGAGCACCAGGTGGTGCAGGGTCATCAGAAAGCGGCTGGTTATGTTAGCATGCTACAAAAAGCATCTTTGATGACAGAGGGCCATCGTTTGTGTGGGGATGGATGGTTATTCCAACAGGAATTCCACGCTACAAGACGGACCTTGACCTTTCTACAAGAAAATGGGGTCCATCTCTTGGGACATCCTGCATGCTCACCAGACTTGAACCCAATTGAAAATGTTTGGGGATGAATGACAAGAGATGTTTATCAAAATGGCAAACAATATTCAACAAAAAATGAACTTCGTGAAGCAATCTTCAGAAGCTGGAGCAACATCCCCCGCACCTTAATGGAAACACTTATTTCTAGCATGCCTGACAGAATTTTTGAAGTCATCAAAAGCAGTGGAGGTAGAACTCATTATTAAATTTTGTTGTTGAATGTTTTCATACACTTTTCATACGCTTTTTGTACAATTTCGTAGAATTTTTGTCTCTGGTCTTATAATTTTGATCATGTGTAAATCGCCTCATTTTATAAAAATGTAAATTTCTGAATAAAATGTTTGGAATGTAGCTTTTTGTTTCCATAACCTTTTAGATTGTAGTATTGGTAACCTTAAGTGGGAGGAGTTTAAAATCTATCGGTAAAAAAAAAATTTCTTTTTAAAGATTTTTAAGTGGTCTTAAATTTTTGATCAGGAGTGTAGATAAGGTATGGAAATATCTGCACAAGAAGATATGCCAACATTATAACCTTCCCCATGCAGAAAAATACAAAAATGTGGCATTTAAACACAATATTCCAATAAACTCATAATTGTGAGATATAAAAAGATTTTGCTTATGAATACTGTTCACATATTCAGAAAACCTCAGTCTTTTATGCTCAATAACTATAAGGAACTTTTATGCTCAATAAGAAACTTCCTTCAGCTCAGGTCTAAAATAATTGTAGTGATCTGAATTTTTCCTACAACTTTATTTTTCCTGAACTAATAGTCCTTTAAATCAATGATTATCAATATAGGCCCTTAAGCCCAAAAGTGAGCCAGAGATATCTTTAAATGGGACACTAGGAACAGTGTAGTCATTCATTCGTCATAATTTTTATTTTCTACATTTTGTTTGTGCATTCTGGTGCAGTGAATATTAGTAAAAAAAAAAACCAAAAAAAAAAAAAACCAAAAAAATAACCGGAGAGCTGAGAGTTTGAATTCTAGTTGAATTTGTTGTATTCACTTACACGTAAATACCCTCCAGATAAGGGTTAAATAAATAGCAGAACAGATTAGGTTGGCAACCAGTCTACCACAGAAAGTAATGGCAACCTACAGCAGGAAAAATCTTCTGCCCAGTGAGTCATGTCTCTTTCAAAACATGATCACCCAAGCACGTATCATGTATGGCACTTAAATGACTAAAATAAGATATATTTCCTGTTACATGGGATTTCTATTTGTGCTTATGTAAGCCTAAAATTTTCTTGACACCAAAAATGGGCCACAAGGAAGAAAAGGTTGAGAAACACTGCTTTAAATAAACTTCATGGTAAGGGGGAGAATATAGCATTAAAACTATCATAAGTCTAGAAATAACATAAAAAAAAGAAACATTAACTCAAAACAATTGGATGGTTAGAGTGTATTTGTATAATTGTAAGAAAATGCATGGTAAAATATATAAAAAGAAATTAAGTTCAAATAATGAAAACTAAACCAAATTATTTTTTTCAGTCAATAGGTATCAAGATTGTTGACAAGAGTTACTGCAATACACGATTGATTGATATATTTATTTTTTAAGGCTTACCAACCCCTTGTGGATTAAAGCCAAAACACTTTTTAAATTATAACAAAGGGACCAATTTTCTGTAATTGTAGACAAATTCACAGAATCACAAGTCTGAAATGGAAGCTGTTTTTTTTTTTAATGTAATAAATAATCATTTGATTTTTTTTTTTAATTCCTTTTCTTTTATTCTTTCAAAATTTAATAAATAACTGTCTCCATGATTTTGTTGTTGAAAATTTTAAAACATAAAAGTTGGAGGATAGACAAGATCAAAGCAGTAAGTTTAACAAATAATAAAACAAAGTTACAAGTCATTTAGAATATTCTAAATTTTGTGAAAGTCAAATAGATGTGGAAAAAATTAATGCAAACTTAAACTAATGAACTGTTCTTTTAAAAAAAAATATTTTGTAAATTTTTATGATGAAAGAAAAATGCTATCATGGTGCCAAGAAGAGAACCATCAGCAACACAATTTAGAAATAATTTTTTTTTTTTCAAACAGCATTTTATGAAAAAAAAACATGAGCCCAGTATCTAAAATTTGTGCAAAAGCCAGAATACAACAATTTCCAGGTGATTTTTAAACAGAAGAAAATGTGTTACTTTGCAAATTCTATCTCTATCGTGTTAACATTTTTAAGGTTTAGATAATCAACAATCACAACTTTGTTGAATCCAAAGAGGAACAAGATGATTTTCTCCTTGCTTTTTTGAAAATGTACACTTTGACATCTCCCTACACAAAATTTACAAAATGATATTCATATGTAGCAAGGAAGATGATGATATTCCAAATGTCAGTTGTGTTAGGCAATTTCATCTGTGTAAATTGTTTATCACTTTGCTGCCCTGAATGCCAAGCATATGTCAGCATCATAGCAGATGAAACAATTGTTATGACCACAATATTTTGAATGTGATTACAAGCATTCATAGGGAATCATTTCTTATTGATGTAACCCTGACAGAATGCAATCATCAAACTAAGTCAGGCATGCATCAAATCCATTGCATTTGAGGTTATTATCACAGATTCTGAAGCCTAATTTAAAAAGGCTTATAGGGAAGTTTTATCAAATGTGTTTGTTAACAGTTGTGTTGTACTTAACACATATTTTAAATATCGTTGATAAAATATTTTCACACTTGCCAGCATGACAATGTTAGCCAGCTCACTACTTTAATTGTTATCCTATTTTAAAAATCTTCAGCAAAACAGCAATACTTAATGGCCTGAAAGTTCACTGCCTGAAGAACAGGTAAAATTGCCTCCTTTGCCAGTGACAACCAGATGGAATTCCTGGTTCAATGCAGCCAAATATCACTCATTTTATAGACAGTTTTATGAGGGATTCTTCCAAAAAAATAAAAAAGTCGTCCAGGATTCTAGAATTAGTAGATGATAATTAACTATATCAGGTATACTACCAAAATTTGAACTGAATCTACATTTTATAAATGAGAACTACACCCACTTAGTGACAAGCTTAGAGGAGACTAAATCTGCATTTGCATGTGTTGTATGTAACATGGAGGATATAAAGCAATATTTGCATACTGTGCATACTAGTACATCTCAATCAACATTTGCTCTAGAAATTGACTGTCCTTTGTCTGAACTAGAAAACACAGAGTGAGGAGAGGGTCATCTCAAATTTTCAAGATTTTTTTCAACACGTCTTTTTCAAAACTAAACAAATACCTGGATACCCACCCTGTGTATAACGTTTGACAAATATACTCGTCTGTTTGATCTTAGACACCCACTCAGTATAAGCGGCCATGATAATTTTGCTGCCATTAAGGTTTTCTGATTTTCTTAACAAATTTCAAATTTATGTGAATTACCAAGATAACTTATCAAATACTTTTAATATGTCAGCATTTTGGAATGCAAATAAGAACAGATTTCCCTTTCTGGAACAGATTGCCAATAAAGTCATAACACATCACTCAATATGTCCTGGGCCTGACATATAGATAGCTCCACTAATAAAAAATCCATATGATTTTTATGAAGTATTAACCTTCAAATGGCATGTGACAAATTTTGGGCCCAATCGGATTATTAGTTTACAAATTAGTTATTTAAATGAAGCTACTGTTGCAAATTTTCAAAACAATGGAAAAATCTGAATTTTCTGTATTGATAAAGCATTGCTTTCTGATGGGGAAAAATACTGTTCAAGCAAAGCAGTGGCTTGATAAGCGTTATTTGAACTCTGCTCCATCGAACACAACAGTTAAAAGGTGGTATGCTACCTTTAAACACAGTCGTACAGATACAAATGATACTGAACACTCAGGTTGCCCAAAAGCAGCTGTTGTCCCAGAAAATACCAAAAAAATCCACAAACACGTTTTGGCCGATCATAAATTGAAGTTGCGCAAGATAGCAGAGGAGTTGAACATATCAGAAGGCAGAGTATTCACCAATTTGCAAGAACATTTGTCAATGAGAAAGCTGTGCTCAAAATGGGTGCCGCACTTGCTCACAGTCAATCAAAAACAACACGTCAAAAATTCAGTGCATTGTTTGCAACTGTTTCAACACAACAAGAGAGTTTTTGCATAAATATATGACAATGGATAAAACATGGATTCACCACTTCACTCCAGAGTCAAATTGGCATCCAGTTAAATGGGCAGCAGTTGAAAAGCTGTCCAAAGTGACCAAAGATGCAAACATCAGCAGGCAAGGTTTTGACTGCCGTATTTTGGGATGTGCAAGGTATTTTGTCCATTGATTACCTTGAGAAAGGAAGAACCATCAATAGCAAATATTATATGGCATTATTGGTGCGTTTGAAGGAAGAAATCATCAAACAAACAGCCACAAATGAAGAAAAAAAAGTAATCTTTTATCAAGAAAATTGCACTGTGTCACAAGTCAACGACAGTAAAACTACATGAATTGCACTGCATCCACCCTATTCTCCAGATCTGGTTCCAATGAGTACTGGCTGTTTGCAGACCTCAAAAGAATGCTTCAGGGAAAGATTTGGCTCCAATAAAGAAGTGATATTGGAAACTGAGGCATATTTTGAGGCCAATGACAAATCGTTCTACAAAAAATGCATCGAATTGTTAGAGAAGCGTTGGAATCAGTGTATCACCCTAGAAGGAGACTATATCGATGAATTAAGTTGAATTTTTCCTAAAAGTTGTTTTATTAGTTAGGCCCAGAATTTATTGAGTGACGTGTTATTGATGACTGTTACTAGTGTAGATGTCAAATGTCTATATTCTCAGTATAACCATGAGATTTAGAAAAGAAATTTGAAGATTGCTAATTTATCAATTATTAGAGTTTGATTTACTTTTATAAAATGTTTTACTTACACATATTTATTATTGAGATTGAAGTAATTTGTTATTGATTCTTTAAATTTGTGATTTTTCTGTTGATTTTAATATTGTGAATCAGCTATAACTCAAATGAATCCTAGCCTTAAAAAAAAAAAAAAAGTTATTTTTCAGATGTTTAACAATCATTAAAAGTTCTACTTCAAAGATAATTATACACTGTCATATTCCATCGTTTTATTGTCTAGTTATAATTTGTTTCTTGATTTGGATTTTAAAATTTACAAAATTTTACTGAAGCTATCAACTATTTCTTTAATAAAACTTTGAATTTTGCTTTAATAGCATATTTTATTGCAATTTTCTCATAAAATACTATAAAAATGGAAAAAACAGAATTTCACAAAAGTGAATACAGAAATTCCAAATAAAAATGGAATTAAGAAAAATTTGAAACAGAAAATCAGTCCCTCTATTATAATTTTTATGAGTAAATTTTTTTGATAACAAAGTGATTTTTCTAGACACAAGTTCTATTTAACCCACAGCTGGAGGGGGAGAGGATGGATTCTTACATTTCCTAAGGGTATTTGTAAGTTAATGTAATGAACTCAACTAGAATTATAACTTTCTCTTTCTAAAATCTGAGCCACTATCTGATACCATTCACAGATCCGCTACAATCCACAAAGCAAAGAAGAGAATTAAATAACCGAGAAATGGGAAATTAAACATTTTACAAAATTTTAACATAAATATTGGAACACTGTCTTCTTTATCTTATGATAAAGATGACAGTGTTCCAATATTTCCAACAACAAATGGATTGAGCTGAAATGAACAACTTTATTGAAAAATATTTAAATTATGAGAACAAGGAGATACATTGCAAGATTTCTATAAAAAAAAAAAAAAGGATTAATTTAATATCAACTTAAAACTTACTTTATAACTTCAAATAACATGGGTTCTGATATATGCAAATTCCTTGCCAAATTCCATGACAAGTGAACCATAGGAACAATGGACTTATAGGCTTGCAATTTATTCCATTCATAGCGATCCAATGCCAGTTTAAATTGAAGTGCATTTAATGGTCCAACATTCCATGCAATATTATTGCACCAACCCTACAAAAACATTAAAAATAATATATAATCAAAACTGTTATCATCAATAAAATAAAAAATAAAACTAAAATCCTATTGTTTTGTTTGATGAACATATTAAAGCATATTAAAGTAATTTTTTATAATTAGTCATTGTTTCTACAATATTTTATTTTCTTATTTTTCTAACCTAAGGCTAATTATGCAAATAATTTTTCCACCTAATATACATTTTAGGGTGCCTACCACAGTATAACATTTAGTAAGAATGTTTTAAAGAACTGTTTCATAATGTAATGAATTTGATAGTTAATGGATGCCTCAGTACCAACGGGTTTCTGCCAGGCTAAGCTTCAAGAAATAAATGCAACATAAACAATGAATCAATAAAACAGTTGTACCATTTTTTAATCACATTTATCAATAGAAAAAATTAAGAACAGTAGAAAGCAGGTAAGATAAATGCCAGAGATATACCAATGTGCCAAAAGTCATGAGGTAAGTGCTTACTGTCATGTAAGATTCCTTCTAACCTAGCAAAGTGCAGTAACACAATGTGGGTCAATTCTGTAAGTGGCCAGATCACCTCTGGAGAGATGTTGAGCCATGTCATCTCAGTAGTTATTCATAGTCCCCTGATATCTTTAAGTGCAAGATCAAGCATGCAAATAAACCTCTCCCTATCTCCAAAATGATCAAATTTGGTTGTCAAACATGAATGTCTCCAAAATGCTCTCTAAACCAATTCTGGAAAATGTGGGCCTGATGATAGTGCATTATACTGCTGGAATAGCTCATCATTGTTGGGATACATAGAGATCTCAAGTAGGTGCAAATTGCTCCAAAGCAATGCACTACATGGTTAGGTAAACCAGTGGCCTCAACTCATGCCATGGGAACACACCCAAAACCATTATGAAATCACCACCAGTCTGCATGATGCTTTGTTGATAACTAGATAGAGGATCTGCACTACACCTGAAACTTATCAGCCCAAAGCAACTGGAACTGTAACTTTTAAATTAGATCACAAATTGAAAGTCCTTCATAGTCCAATTAATAACATCACAAGACTAGGTAAGGTGCTATGCCTAGTGTCATGGTGTTAACAAGAGCATCCAGGTTGATTTTCTATTCCCATATTCCATCGTAGCTAGCCAGACACATGGTCAGGTAATAGTGAGCAAAAATGCTTTTCATCAGGCATTTCAAGTATACATGTGGAGCCATAGATCAAAGCATAAAATATCCCCAAATAATTTAGGTATTGAAATGTTCCATCCATCTCATACTAAATATCATGCCTCATTTGAACTCTGGTAATTCATGTCACTTTTGTCTAAGAATAAATACTTCTCAAATCTATGGAAGTTATCAGTTGTTTTCCCCATTTTCAAGAATGCTGATGAGTGTTTATCTTCACTGAAATATTGCTTAATCAATCTCCTTATTGTCTTTAGTAATCTCTTTTAGTCAATTATCAACAAGGAGGAATTTATTCACCTCACCAGAAATTACCTGAGTACAAACAGAAAGGATTTTTGTTTTTCTATGACCACTGCTGTTTTAACTTATTAACTACAGAATCAGTAAAGCACTCAATGGTAGCTTCATCAACAGACTGTTAAAACCTTTTGAGATATCTAAGACAAAGAGTAGCATAAGGGTTCCCTACACAAACACTCCCGCTATGGTACCCTTGGAAGAGTTTACAGAATCAAGTCCTTTCTCTCAGCTAGATTCATAAAGGTCATTGACATCAGGTCAATGCTCTTTTCTCAGTTCTACTCTTTTTCGGATTTTTATTAATTATTTCTAAACATCAAGATAATTGGAACCTTGTAAATGATCTCTCCTCTGGTCTTAAAAATTAATGTAAAAAAAACTGGCTTGCAACTTTCATAACCACAGAAACCAAAACTAGTGTTGTTTCATAACTAATCAGACACTGAGTTTTGTCTAGTCAATGAATAGCTCCACACTCAATGAGGCACCGTGGTTTAAATGTCCATCGGGTCACAAATTCACTCCAGACCTCAAGTGAAATTCTTTGCTAAAGATGTTCAAAAATGGTCAGCTCATTCTAAAGCACCAGAAAATACCTTAATCTTGCTTGTCATGCAGGAGTTAGATCAGACTAAAAATGTAGTACTACTGCCATATCTGGATTGGAATTACTTAATCCTTACTTTCTAGTTTTGCTATTGTCCAGAATCATTTATGCAAAGAAAATTTAATTTCCACACTGCAACCTCTTTCTTCCAACCTATTGCTACTCTTTTGCTATTTCCATGGTAAATGTTCCTTCTTTAGTTCCACTATTTCACACCATTACATCTAGAACACACCATGTTACTTCCATGGAGTTTAATCACCCTCATTTCCTCTATATGCAAGGACAAAGTTTCACTCAGACAACTTTTCCCCCAAAACTACTTTGTGGAACACTTCTGCATGAATACTGCCTTGAACATTATCTTAACCTCTTAAAGTCAGTGGTCAATCATTATCTATTCTCCTTATCGGTATAATCTTCACTTTCTACAGTCTCTTTCATATCACATCCTATTCATCATAACCAATTTAACAATGGCTCTAAAGTCTTGTATTAGGTGAAATTTAGTGTGTGTAATATAAATCGTTTAAATTAATGGAAATTTATTCCAGTTTGATATTTACATTTAAAAAGTGCTCAATACAAAAGTAAAGCATAGATACATAGTTATTATTATAACATACTGCAACTCAAAAGCTATTAAGTTTCAGTATTCAATACACAATCATCAGACAGTGAAGGTTAATTTACTAGCTCTTATTATATATATATATATATATATATATATATATATATATATATAATGAGATTTAAAATAACAAAATTAAACTAAAAAGACCATATTAGATGATTGGGGTGGGAGGTTACTGTATATTAAAAGAATTGTGTCAAGACACACAAAAATTGGGCCAAAGCAGACAAGACATGTTAAAAATTTAAAAAGGAAAGGAATAAGACAGTAGTTACGTATTATTTTTAGAAGCTAAGAGTTGGAAAAAAAAACAATAAAAGATAAAACCTTTGTTGATATATAAAAAAAAAACTATTTTAAAGAAAACAAATTTGATAAATTGAAGTTAGATTTTAAAAACAGGAGTACTATGACTAGAAGTGAAAGTAAATTCACACAAAGTAACAGTTAATAAAGGTTAGTTTTAAGGTATATATAATTAATCAAGAGATAGGTTTATAGCAAATAGTAAACATATTGAGATAATTTTAGATATATTTAATCTTCAACTGCCAATAGTATTTAGAGAAATTGAGTTACTATAGATTTTATTACTGAAGGATAGCTTATAGCTGATAAAATCGAGTCTTAAACGTGTTCTTAGTACTTTCAATATAATGCTTGGTAAGATTTGGATTTTCTGTAGTGGAGATGGTAGCTCGGTATAACTATGGAATTTGTAAGGCATCTATTTTGCAGAGGACATACATTAGAGTTATGACAATTGCAAGTATTAGTGTTATTATCATTATTTATAAGTTGGTTATGACTGCTAATTTTGTTATATTGTTTTAAGATTTTATTGTGCTTTTTTTGTTATATCAAGATTATCAGTGCAGTTATGACTAAGTTTCATTGTTTTTTTATTAAAAGTTTTGCTAAGGGGGTTATTAGTTGAGAAGTGCTTCTGAACTAGGTTAAGGAATTTATTGTTTAACTTAGTACTAACCATTTGGTTAAATGGTGGGGTGTACCAAATTATTTTTCCCATTTCGATTATGATTGGTATTATTATTCTGCTTATAATATTTAATGTCATTGCATTTATAACTGCTGTTTTTTAGGGCAGTATTGTAGTATCAACTGTGTTTATAAAAAAGTTGTTGTTTATTCTATGTTCAGTAGAATGTGGTATGTGTTTAATAATAGATGGTGGGTGATTAGAATGTAGGTAGATAGGGTTAGCATAATGTTTTACGTAGGGTAAGTATGTGTTATTTACTAAATCTAGAGTAATGTCAACTTTTTTGTGTTGGTTTGTACTATTACTTTAAGATTAGTTTTTCATTATGCTAAGTATGAATTTACAAATTCTACCTAATTTAGAGTTAGGCAGAATCATGAACAATCATCCTTGGAATTAAATGTTTTTAAAATCTAACTTCGATTTGTCACATCTATTTTCTTTAAAATAGTTTTATATATATATCTCAACAAAACCCTTTAACACGAATATTTTAATTTTTTATTGTTCTTATATTTTTTTCAACTCTTAGCTTCTAAAAATGATACATTAACTAAGTCTTATTCCTTTCCTTTTTAAATTTTTGATATGTTTTGGTCTGATTTTTGCCCCAATTTTTATGTCTTCACATACAATTCTTTTAAAATATAAGAACTTTGCACCCCACTATAATCATTTAATATGATGGTCTTTTTTATTATTAGTTTCATTTTATTTTAAATCTTATCAATATATATATATATATATATATATATATGTGTGTATGAACTAGTAAATTAACATTTCACTGCCTGATGATCACGTATTGAACACCGAAACTTAATAGCTTTTAAGTTGCAGTATGCTATAATATATATATATATATATATATATATATAAGGATCTTGAATAAGTTCTGTTTTCCAACAGATAGTATTCCCAAAACTGAGTACACATAGTTTCAGATGGTAATGCATCTACATAAAAGTACTATAAGGAAATAGTATAAGTAAGCTTGAAATTCAGTACATGTCATTTTGATTAAGTGTAAAGAACTTTGTTTTTCATAGCATTAAACATGCCAGATTTTGTGCCAAAGGGAGTGTATTTGCAGGGAAGTTTACTGCACTACTTTATTCAAAGGAAATCTGCAGCTGAAGCACACAGAATTCTTGTTGAGACTTACAGCCGCCATACTCTGTTTGCAGCATAAGCCTGACCATGCATCAACATCGGCAGCAAAGTCAAATAGCCATGGTTCAAAGCTTCTGCTCTGCATTTGGTGGGATCAGCTGGGTGTGGTTTATCATGTGCTGCTCAAACCGACAAAAGCCATCACAGGAAACTGCTATTGACTACAACTGATGTCAAGCATCGAAGATGGCTGCTATACAAGCAGAGACATGACAGTGATTTTGCAACATGACAATACTATGCCACATGTTGCAAAACAGGTGAAAACCTACTTTGAAAAGCTTAAATGTGAAGTCCTACCCTACCCCTCGTATTTACAAGACACTGCCTCATCTGGTTATCACTTGTTCCAATAGATGACACATGGCCTGGCTGAGCAGCACTTTTATTCATATCAAGATGCTAAAAAATGGGTCAACACATGGTTAGCCTCCAAAGATGTTTTCCGACATGGAATTTTAATGTTACCAGAAAGATGGGGAAAATGTAGTGGCTAGCAATAAACAATACTTTCAGTGACATGTTCCTTACTAATTTTTGCAAGTAGAACATTACTTTTCATGAAAAATATATAACTTATCTGTGTTTACACCAACTCACAGGTGTCAGAGTACATGATACTGATATAGCTCTGGCATTTCCATGTCAAGGTCTATAGATGCACCACTTAACATTACCTTTACAGATGACTTGGTCCCATGACTTGGCTTGTCAGTAATTGATGTATTCATGTTAATAAGATAAAGATATGGTGACATGAGATACTCACAATAGCTTGCACCCAATGGACAGTGCCAGCATTGACCCATACCAGATCACCAGGTTTTTGAATAAATCGATACACAGGTACATTGGCTTCATATAATTCTTCAAGTACAGGCCACCAAGAACCCCACAGATAATTCACATTATTCCTGAAAAACATTATTTTAATAATAAAACTAAATCATTGCTAAAATTAAAGCATGAAAACTTCACTAAAATTTTATTTTTATACAGATTAAATTTTATATTTCAGTTTTGAAAATTAAAGGAACTTTCCACACAATCTTGATAATACTGAATAAAAATTATTATAAATTAAATATGATAAAAAAATGCAAGAATTTTATAATGAAGCTTTCCTCTACCTAAGCTAGAGATTAAATATTTATTACTAATTAAAGAGATTTAATAGCAAATCTTATTAGCAATATTTAAATTCAAATTAATTTTTTTAAGTTACTATTATTTTATTTTTATGAAATTTTTTCTACTTACCACAAAATTTATGCTGACAAATCATCAAATATTAGGGATCACATTTGATTTAGAATCTTAGAAGTTGCATTTAATAACAGAAATCACTAGTATGCACTATTGTAAGAGTTTTCTTGCATAATTTTCAAAGCATTAAAATTTGATTTTTATATCAGTAAAAAAAAAGAAAAAATTTTAAACTTACTTTTCACATAATGAATTTATAACACCCCAATATTGATCTGGTACAGCAAACCATTCACAGTCACCTGGGCCAATGTTAATGTTCACAGAACAAAAATTGTTATTTTCCTGATGTCCTATCAAAGAAACAAAAATTCAACATGACATTTTGAATAGTTAATATTTGACACGCATCAGATGGACAAATTTTATGTAGGGTCTTTTTTTCTTTTACTGATGTCAAAATTAAACATACCCGGTGTACGTGAACCAGGGACTTTCATATACAGCTGTACAGTATTCATTCCTAGGATTATATGACCAACATGGCTTAATAGATTTGCTGCTGACACAACCTGGAAGAAATGACAAAATACTTCAGCTGAAGGAAGAAAAAAAATGTCTCATTTCTTTAAAAGAATAAATGATAGCTGTCCTTAAAAAATATTACTAATCAAATTAATAAAAAATATACTCCTTGATCAAAATTTATTTTTAAAGAAGCCTTCCATTTGGAAAAAATAAAAAGGAGAAGAAAAAAATGAAAAGATGGCAGACATTCTTTTTAGACCTCAATTATCAATGTCATGAATTCTCTAATTACTGCATTTTCTAATATTTAATTCTAATGCGCAATTTAGCTTTCAAATGTTTGTGCTACATATAAAAATATACAGATTAAAGAGGTTCAATTCACTCATTCATTAATAAATAAAAAAACACATCCTTTTCTTTACGAATTACTTTATGTTAGGATATGAAACTGAGGAGATATGTTCGTTTCAAGAATCAGAGAAAAACCTGTGTTTAAAGGCATTTAACTTCGCTTAGTCATCAATACACTTTGTGGCCAAGAGATCAGAACATATTAAATCTAATGGCAGTTTCCCCTGGATGAATGCATGTTCAAATCCTGCCAGAGCACACATTTTTCTCTAATAAGTTAGCTTGAATATTCAGGCCAGTTGATGAAACATACTGTTTAATAAATAAATGGAGCATCTACTCAAATAAGAGTTTATTCATTAAAAATAACATTTAAATAATAAAAATCTGTCAGATTAATAAATAAAAAATACATCCACTTCTGCTTATATATATATATATATATATATATATATCTCAGCATGCAGTGTGGGTATAGAAGAATCCAAAGGAGTGGTAGGATAACTCTCTAAGAGAGCTCTAAACATATATGCATATAAATACATATAGAGTAAATATAAGAAAAATTAAGGCAGACAGGTTATTTCATGGTGAACCGGATGTATAGGCCTATTTCAGGTGAACTATCATCAGCTTCCGTCTTTAATTTATCATCTCAGGTGAAATAAAGACAGAAGCGGATGATGGTTCGCCTGAAATAGGCCTATACTTCTGATTCACCATGAAATCAGATGCCTGCCTTAATTTTTCTTATATATATATATATATATATATATAGCCTTTGAGATTTCTAAAAATTTAGCAATAAAACATGTCCGTTCAAATATAGAAAAACCCAACCCAACTTTTACAATCCAAAAGTATGTCATTGAAGATGTTACTTAAAATGACCTACAATGACATTACTGAACTCTTTGGTCTCGATGTCCCAGTCAGTGTAAACATTCATTTAATTAATGCTTCCAGAGTGGAGCCAAAATATCTTACAAAAAGTAAAAACAAGCATATGAAAGAAAGGAAAAATATGTATACTTCTTTCAATCACACACCGAAAAACAAATTATACAAGTAATTTGTTTATAGAAAATCATTGAGAAAACTAGATTTGTTATTTTCTTATCATCTATAAAGATGGAGGGAGTCAAACAGAAGACAGAAACAGGTACCTCCACTCAATTGTTTAAAAAAAACAAAAAAAAAACAGCATATCATGATGTTAAAATCATGATGTTAATACAAAGTTTTATCACCAAAATGTTTATGCTATTAATAGGAAAGATCAAAATTTTTTTTTTTAAATCCTTTCTTAGACATTTGAAATTTTAATTAAAATTTCATTTTTTGTTTCCCATCAGCAATTCACGCTATGTTTACGTAAGGTGACTATTATTAAGAAAATGGAGTCAGGCGAGTAAATTTTGCTTCACTCTCAACCACTAGTCGAGTGATTTGTTTTTCAAATCTCAAAGGTTGTGTGTGTGTGTGTGTGTGTGTGTGTGTGTATATATGAGAAAGTTCACATAGGTTTCTTACAGAATGTAGCTATATTAAGCTGATGAAAGAAATTAGAAAAATAATATTTATTGTATACTAGGGCCAACAAAAATGACAAATTGTTAGAAAGTTTTAATAGAAAGATGCAATGAAACAAAATCCTGAAACAATGTATTGTGATTCAATAAAAGAATTCATAACTAAAATAGAAGCCAATGAACTGTTTAATTAATCTATTCATTCTTTTAAATGTTAATCCTTTTTTTTTTTTTTTTTTTTAGATGTTCAATGGTATCTAGGATTCACTGATTATTCTTGCTATTATATAAATTGCCTTTTGCTCAATATCATTTCATTTAAAAATTTTATTTTTCATAACAGTGAAACAGAAATATCTCTCAGAAGAAAATGATTAGCAATGATAGTAAGGCTATTTCAGAACCAAGTCGAAGCAAAATAATCTATTTATATTTTTTTGGTTGGCTGTTTTGTTTTATGGCATATCAACCTCAGTGGGTCATTTATTGCCAACTAAATTTTATTTATTGCTGGTAATACCTTTTCTTTCAAAAAATTTATTGTTGTTTATAGGTTTGTGGCTGGTAATACTTTTTTTCTTTTGAGTACCATGGAGAAATAAAAATTTGTTTTGATTTTTTCAGCATGTCAGTCTTGGTTATCTATTACTATGGTGTCTATTTTCTTTAAATAGGTGTAGCATTTTTTGATTTTATTTTAATATATAAATAAGGGTTTATATTTTTGAAAAGTGATTGCCTTCTTTCAAGTAGTTCAATATGACTTTTTCATGTTTTTTCGAAAAGTTATCTATGTTCTTTGAATTATAGTATTTTTGTCAGGTGGAGGCTAAGGCAGTGCAGTCTATTAGAAAATGTTTTACTGTGTATGCCTTTTGACATGTTATACACTCAGGAGGGTTTTCTCCCTTCAGTAGAAATGAGTGGATGATGTTTGTGGGGCCAATCTTTGTTCTTGTAATGATCACCTTTTCTTTTCGAGTTAGTTTGAAATTGGGGATCCATTTTCCAAGAATGGGTTTGATTTCTTGAAATTTGTTTTTTTTGTATACGTTCCATTGTAGCTGCCATTTGTTTTTAATGTATGAATTTATGATTGGTTTGAAATCAGTATAGGGGACTTTTAATTTAGAGTTTTTCATGCTTAGTGATTTTTTTGCTGCAGTGTCAGCTTTTGTATTTCCATGGATGCCAATATGACTGGGAATCCAACATAAGATGATGTGTTTTTTGTTTTTTTTGATGTTGTTGATTCTGTTTAATAGATTAGTTATTAATGGATCGTTCGTATTCTTTCTTTTCAGTGATGTTAATTCTGATAGAGAGTCAGCAAAAATGATGAATTTATTTGCTTTGTCAGCCGTTATGATATTTAGGGCCAAGACCAAGCTGTTGTCTGTCAATCATCACAGGCAACTTCTCCTGCCTCCCATAAGCATGGACCAAGCGATTCTCCCTGAGAGCAATACACTGCGCCTCCTCGGCCTTACTCTCTCTTCTGATCTCAAATGAAACCACTACATCAAGTCCATAGCTAAATCCACTGCTAAGAAGATTGGGTCACTGTGTCGGGCCAGGATGGTTTTTTCCGCCTGAATCCATCCTGCATATATACAAATCAACCATTCATCCATGCATAGAATACTGCTGCCATATATGGTCAGGCACCCCTGCCGTTCATCTCAGTGTTCTCGACAGGCTCCAAAGGAGAATCAGTAATGTGATAGGTACCGACTTAGCGGCTCGACTACAGCCACTTCCCCACCGACAAAATGTGGCCTCCCTTTGTCTGTTCTATAAATACTTTCATGGCTTCTGCTCGAACGAACTTAAGTCCCTGATGCCTCCTCAACAGGTGTTTACTCATGCAACCAGATTGGCAACTGGGTCCCACCCATTCAGTTAGGTTAGCCAAATGCAGATGACAATTCTACTCCTACAGCTTCTTCTCTCGCACTTCCTGCCTGTGGAACTCGCTCCCGTATTCTTGCTTTCCTGACGGCTACAACCTCCAGGAATTTAAATGCAATGTCAATACTCACCTATTAACCACTTGACTCGAGTTCTTTCCCCACCCCGTATATCCTTTCCTTTCTCTCCACCTTTGAAACTGTCATCACACCTGCATTCTCATCCTTTTATTGCTCCTTTCTAACTGGTTTGTCTTCCTCTTCACTCTCTTCTAATTAATCTTTTTACACTTATGTAGCCCCCTGCACATCAGTGGCATTACCACCTTGCTCGGGGGTGATACGATTTAAAAAAAAGGTGTATTGCTGTGGCTTCAGCGCTAAAGATTGAAGATTTATCAGGTAGGCATTTTGAGATAGTTTTGTCTTTTTGTATAGCTGAACATCCAACCTTTTCGTTGATTTTAGAGCCATCAGTATAGATATGCTCATAGTTTGGGCACTCTTGGAGGATGTCATATATTTCTTCCATATAAGTAGATTTGATTGTGCTGGTTTTGGGGTGTTTGGAGAGGTTTAGTAATACTATAGGAAAATTTATTTGCCAGTGTGGGTTTTCTGAATTTAAGGACAGCCAAGGTGAGTGGTTTAGTCTGATAGCTTTATGTATTGAAGCAATGTCCACTTTGGCTACATCTTTTATTTGTTCCATACATAGTCCAAATGGCTTAATCACCTTTTCTTTTTTACTCAATAAATTTTTGTGTTTGAGATGAAAAACACACTGATATGTAGGGTTTGAGGTAGGGGATGCTAATTTTGTGTAATATTGGAGAGCAAGTTATTCCCGTCTCATTGTTAGTGATGGTTCTTTGCTCTGCATATAGGCTTTCTATGGGCGTGGTGGTAAAAGCTCCCAGTGCTAGTCTGAATCCTTGATGTATTGTGTCAAGTTCCTTGATGTAGACTTTCTAGATGCACAGTAGATGAAACAACCATAGTCAAGTTTAGATCTTATGAGTGATTGGTAGAGCTTTAAAAGGGTTTTGCGATCAGCTCCCCAATTTGTATGGTTCTCAATAGTTGCATTCTTTGATTACATTTTTTTTCTTAAATATTTTATATGGGGTATGAAGGTGAGTTTTTTTATCAAATATGACTCCAAGATATTTGTATTGGTCTGTTACTGTTAGTTTGCTATTGCCAAGTTTTAGTTCAGGATCATGGTGCATTTTCCTTTTTTGACAAAAGTGAATGCATTTTGTTTGTGAGAAGTTGAAACCGTTTATAGTGGCCCAGTCATTTATTTTGTTTAGGCATATTTGCAGGTGCCCTTCTATAATGTTCATGTCTTTAGCCTTGAAACTTATCATGAGGTCATCCACATATATGGCACATTCCCTTCCGGTATTAATATTTTTGGCTATATTATTAATTTTTATATTAAACAGTGTAACTGATAATATGCCTCCTTGTAGGACTCCCATTTCTTGTTTTTTGGAGCTTGAAAAGACATTTCCAAATTTTACTCAAAAACTCCTGTTGCTCATATAATTTTTAATGAATATTGGCATCCTTCCTTTTAGACCTAGTTCTTTTAAATCTTTTAGTATTCCAAATTTCCATATTATATCATGAGCTTTTTCTAAATCAAAAAATATGGTTGCAACATGTTCTTTTTGAATAAAAGCTTCTCTTATGTAAATTTCCAGTTTTATAATGTGGTCAATGGGGCTCCTATTTTCTCTAAAACCTGCTTGGTGTTTAGTAATTAGATTATTGGTTTCTAAATACCAGATTAATCTTTTATTAATCATTCTCTCAAGGGTCTTGCATATACAGCTCGTGAGTGCAATGAGACAGTAATTCATTGTGTCTGTGAGGTCTTTTGTAGGTTTGGGTATGGGTACTATTGTAGCTTGTCTCCAGAATTTGGAAATTTTTCATTTGTCCAGATACTGTTATATATTTCAAGTAAGTATTCTTTTGATTTTCTAGGCAATTCCTTTAGTAAAGTATAATGGATTTCATCTGGTCCAGAAATTGAGTTAATGTGCGTTTTTAAGTGACTTTTCTAATTCGGACATTGTAAAGGTTTTATTGTAGTTTTCAGAGTTATCTGAAAGTTGATTCTTTGTTTTTCTTTGCGATTTTTGATGGTTTGAAATTTTTAGCAAAATTTTCAGCTAAAGTTTCAATTATGTCTTTTTTTAATGTTATTATGGATGATATGCTTATAAGCTTGTTTGATGTTTTTCCCTGAAATTTTTTTAATCATATCCCATACTTTTTTTTGGTTTTGTATTTGAATTTAGTTTGTTGACATATGCTTGCCAGGTTGTCTATTTGGCTTCTTTAATAGCTCTGCGTGCTTTAGCTCTATTGTTTTTATAAGTTTTCTTTAGTTGGTTGGTTTTTAAATTTTCTGAGAGCTGCTCGTCTGGCTCTGACAGCTTCTTTGCATTCTTTATTAAACCAGGGGTTATTAAATTTTGGTAATGGTGAACTTTTGGGGATATTTTGTTCTGCAATTGTTTTTAGAGTGTTGGTAAAATATGTGATATCCTCTTTTCTTATATTAGCTTCTGATGTCAATTTCATTTGACAAGTGTTTTTGAAGTTTTGCCAGTTTGCCTTTTGAAGGTCCCATCGAGGTACTTTGATGTCTTTTTTCAGTTCTTGACTTTCTAGTATGATTGGAAAGTGGTCACTTCCGCAGGTATCGTGATATACTTTCCAATGATAATCCAAGTAGATACTGGGCTCACATATTGTTAAATCAATAGCTGAGTATGTTCCAGTAGCTGGGTGTAAATATGTATATGCTTCATTGTTGAACAGACAGAAGTGGTTTTCCCTTGTTTGTATATGTAATCGTATGTCATGTGTTGTTTAATGTGGAATGTGTCATTTGATTTTTTGTATGTTTCTTGGAAGCATATAACTGCTGGGTGGAATGAGTTGATTAGGAGTGTTAATTCAGCAAGATTAACCTTTTCACCCCTGATGTTCCACTGGAGGATTTTGTTTGTCATTTGGTTTTGGTTTAATTTGGACAGACATTAGTTTTGTTCTTTACTGTTCAAGTTATCTTTATGTCTCTACTGTTCTGTTGTATGACTTTGTCATTACAGTTTTATAGATCATTTTGTGTTATGATTTTTGTTATCTATGTCCATTTCCTCTAGTGTTTTAATTTTTTTCTTTTTTCCATTTGGATTGTTGCTTTTGGTGTTAGTGTAAAGTGAGAATTATTAGGGGAGGGGGGGGTGCATTCATCTAGTTCTAATTTTCCCCCTTTTTTTCTCCTGTACTTGGATTATCTTTTACTGGATCTTTTGTGGTAGTTTTATTGTTTGAGTTTCTGGTTTTTAAGTTTGATCGAAACCTGTTATCTGTTTTGTTTTTTTCCTTGTTTTGTTGGTGATCGGCAACTAATTTCCAAATTCCTTGCTTCTGTTTGTTGATTTGAACTTTCTATCTCCATTTCATCAAAAAGTTCAAATTTATTTTTAATAGGTATTTCCCATTTTTGTTTAGTTGATTGTTTTCTTTGGAGATGTAGTTATATATTTTACAAGTTGGATATTTGGTTTTTGTGAACTTTGTTCTTCAAAGGATTTGTTTTTATGAGGGGAATGTTTGGGTTTGGGAAGGAGTTAATTTTTGGTTGGTTTCTTCTTTGGTTTTTGTTTTCTCTAATTTTTGAAGGTGTAATATTTTTAAATTTTTTTGAAAGTTTGGCCATTCATTCAATTCTAAATGCATTAATTTTTCTATGAGTTCATTGTACTCGTCTCTCTGATGGGTAATATTTGTATTTATCCCTTCTACTACTTTTGCATACGATTTATTTTTCATATATCCTTTGACTTTTTTACCTCTGGGAAAGGAGTATTTCTTTTATATTTTATTCCTAGGATTTCCTTTTCTTTCTTCTAGCAGTCACATGTTTTGGAGAAAGCTGGGTGGTTCCCTTGGCAATTTATACATTTAATTTCCCGGCATTCTTCTTCATCGTGGTTTGTTTCTTTTAAGCCACATTTGACGCATGTGGAGTGTCCTCTACAGATGTCTTTATGATGCCCAAATTTATGACATTTGAAGCATCTTAGGGGATCTGGAAGGTTTATTTCTACGGGTTCTATATTGTATCCTGTTTTGATTTTTGGAGGGATTTGAGGTGTATTAAAAGTGAGTATATATGTGTTTGTGGGTATCTTTTCATTATTTTTCTTTATAAATATTCTTTTGTGGTCGATAACTCCCTGATTGATTTTTCATTTCGATTTCTACCATTATGTTTCCATCTCTTGTTTTCTTAACTGTTTTTGGATTTATTGTATTGGATAATATTTTTTCTATTAGAAAAGGGGATAGTTTTGACATGGGTTTTTCCCCCAGGGCTTCTATCACATAGAATCTAGGGAATTCCGTGTCGATTTCTTTTTCACCGAGTCAGATAGTGCACATTTGGGCTTGTTTTGTGCCCCACACCCGCCTCGGAGCCTGTTATTGGGGCCTGTCAAGAGGGAAACCCAATCGCTTTGACAGGTCAGGGTTACACAGAACAGTATACTCATTCACATGAGACACCCAAAGCATCTGTCAGCATGTTCATTACACTACCCAAAATTTTAGTGAATAAATAGCCTGGTTTGCAGCCATGTTTGGGCTCATGTTCTTCACATGATGATTGACCCTCAGCCAGCGCCTTCTAATGTCTACTCTTTTAGTTGAAATATTCTATAATTTAATTTTTTGGAGATGGGATGTCACTTTCATTTTAGTGTTTGTTTCATATTTCTAGTTTTATTTTTGATTTCTTGGAAGTTCATTCGTTAGGGCTTGACCTGGCCAGCTGATTGATCAGATTGGGCCTCTCCGACCACTTGTCTAGCCCAGGTAAGGGTCAAAGTGATTTTTTGCAAAACCATGATCTCTTTGAACCCAGGCCATGGCCTGCTCAATCACCAAGATCCCATCCCCAGATGACATGGGTCGCCACCCACGGCCAACAGGTGGACCCATTGAGGGACTTTTACCCTCTGCAGAGGTGCAGTCGACGTATTCTGAAGCTCCGCCGACAGGGCACAATCTATTAATAGACAAAGGTCACGTGAAAGGTGTGAACAAATAAGACTGCAATCTAAGTACTATAGGAGTAAAAGAACTAGTTAATTATATGATACATGTTCTTTAGGAAGTAATTTTGTCTAAATGCAAATAAATATTTTATTTGTATAAATGATTAGAACAATTAGGGAAGTAACCAATCATAAATTTATTAAGTTAATTTACCTCCCTTCTCACTACAGTTGGAACAGGAAATATATAAATAAATACGCAAGAAATCAAACCTTATAATTATCAATGTGAGCAAAATAAATGAGTTTGTCATATTGATATCATTCCAGTTTAAGAAACTATTTACTAGTTATAGCATCTAGAAAATTAAAATTACAGATTCATAAAAGTTTCCAAAATTTAAACATTCTGAACTAAATAAAATCAAACAGGTTATTTACTTGAAACCCGATGACAAAAACTAAACCATTCTTTTCCATGCTTTACTTCCTGCAAAGTCAAATAAATTTTTCATATTCATATCATTTCAGATTATGAAACTAAGTTCTAACATCTACAAAAATAAAATCATTGCTTTATAAAAGGTTAAGGGGCCCTAAGCTTCAACCTATACTCACCTGAAGGATAATCCAGATCTGCCTATGTCCATTCTCAACAAAAACAAATTCTATTTTTAATGGAGAACGACACAGGCATGTCCAAAAATTCTGATTTTTAACATTTTTCTCTTGCTTATAATTGCCTAATGGTTAAATAATATACAATAAATATTATATGTCTTTTTACAAATTTCTTTCATTAGCCTACTATAAAATCATAGGATAGGTGCCCAGTATTATGCCATCATGTAAGCCTCTTCTAAGAGTCTGACAAGTGGTCGGAATACTTCTGGAGAGATTTTGAGCTATATCATTTTAATAGCTGTCCACAGAATTGAATGCTAATGTAATTTGAACCAGTGTTACTTGTTCATGAACATAGACAATTCTAGCCAGACTCTTCTGGTCATGATCGATTAAGGGTTCATGGTTGGCCACTGTACTGTCTATGGCAAATGTTCACGCCGCCTTCATCAATTATTATCAGTATACACAGAACATCATGGCGCGGGAAATATCATGAAAAATTCCAGAAATAAAATTTCTTATCCACCTGTCACCTATTATCATGCCATATTTGAACTGTGATAATTTATGTCACCTTTCTATGAACAAATCTCTATATGCATGTGTGTGCACTAACACATACAGAGAATTACAAACTGTCCTAAGCATGTTACTTATTAGGTGATAAACATATTTAAATTAAAAAGGTATCATTCATAAAAACATTGTGCAGAATATCTAACAAAACTCATTTAACATTAACCAGTCCTGATAATACTAAAGATGGTAAAAATTGTTCATAAATTTGATCTAGGCATGTATCAACTTATATATTAACTGGAGAAATGCAATAAAAATATTAGACAAACCTTGTCATTCTATTTTCATAAAACCTAAAACCTGCTGGAATTAATTTTTTCTACCAAGTGTAAGCTTTACTTGAGTAGGTAACGGATTTTTTAAAATTATGATTGGCCATAATTATGTATCAAATTATGTACACTCAACTTACCCTTGTAAATACTGGTAACTTTGTGAGTTCATGCAGCTGTTGCCTCCATTTTTTTTCATCAGAAAGATCTACATTGGTACCAAATTTAATACTTTTCATTTTCCTATTAATGAAAAAAGAAAAATGATTATACTAGAAATTAGCTTCAAATATTTTCAGTTTTAAAAAATATGCACTTAACATTGTAAAAGCAATCATATTTCATGGTTTATAAAACTAAAATCCATAAAATAATTTTTCAGGTGCATTACAACTTGAAAATATAAGCGGTTGATTTTACTAAGAAAAAAAGAAAAAAAAATGTTACAAGTGCCTTTTAAATTTTGTGCAAGTCAATGCAAAATATACCATAGGAAACATAAAATAAAAGTCAATATCAAACATGCATCAACCCTTCATTCCTGGACTCTAATTATATATATATATATATATATATATATATATATATATAGAATCGCTGACTGACGCCAATTCGGTCGGGTTTCAACCCTGGGTTAAGGAGCGATCAGAGTCTAACCATACTGATGAGCTGTGATACAGCAAAACAGATGTCTGCGGATGACTAGTGCGTGTATATATATATATATATATATATATATATATATAAACGGTTGCTTGAAAGCTATCAAACATTTAACTAAAAACAAATTAGAGTCTGAATTTAAAAATCTGATAGGTATATATCTCCCAAACTTGACAATTTCCTAATTTTTTTTCTAATTACTGATATACAAACAAGTTACAAATATTATCTAAAATGATGCAGCCTGCAAGAAATGAAATTGATGAAATGTTGATAGGTATTATACATTTGTTTCCAGACAGCAGATATAAGAAATCAATAAAATACAAGCTGAATATATATGTTGATCTGTCAACATTATCAACTAACATTTCAAGTGATCCTTACTGGATGTCCCATATTTATGGCCTTGTTCAATATGCTTAGTAAATAAGTTGCATTTCAAGTTTACGTTGGATAACAGTAGCACAAGAATCAAAAGAGTGTAAACATGGGAAGAAAAAAAGAGTTATATTCATTCGAACAATTTTTGTTTTTAAATTTAGTTTCTCTTGTAACTTCTGAAAGATTTTATATATTTACATGATTTACTCATTTTATTATATTCCCACATCAATAATTTGATTGGTTAGTTGGTTGTTTTGCTTATTAACGGCACATCAGCTGCTCTGGTCATTTAGTGCCAACGGTGTTATTTGGGAATTGTTTTGTGTGAATGATTGTTCTTGGAATCTTTATGGGGGAGTTATTTGGTATAAGCTTTTGATTTTGTTTTTTTTTGGGGGGGGGGGAATGAGGTGGATATTGTTTTATTTTTAGATTTTTCAGTATAGGCCAATTGTTTTCAAAAAATTTAGAATGTTTTCTATTTGTACAGTGCTGAAAAGTTTTTTTAAGTCGTTCACTTGGTAATATTGGGATCTTGTTGTTTCAAGGTCCTTGCATTCGATTAGAATGTGTTCAACTGAGAAAGGTTCATGGCAGGGTATACATATCAGAGGATCTTCCCTTTTTAAAAGGTAAGAGTGGGTAATGAAGGTATGTCCTATTCGTAGCCGGGTCAGGGTTATTTCTTCCTTTCTCTGTTTCCTGTATCCATTCTCCGATGGTAGGGGATATGTGGTGTAGTTTATTGTCTGGGCAGTTGTTCCATGATTCTTGCCACTTGGTGTTTATGTATTTTTTGATAGTTTGTTTGAGGTCTGTGTAGGGGATCTTTGTATTAGATTGTTCCATCTCCAGGGCTTGTTTTGCTGCTGAGTCAGCCTTCTCATTACCTTTGATGCCTGTGTGGCTTGGGATCCAGCAAAAAATAAGGTTTGTACTTCTTGATAGTAGGGTTTACCTTATTTAATAATTTGTTTATAAGGGGGTTGTATGTGTCTTGGTTTTTCAATGCTAGAAGTGTAGGTTTGGAATCGGAGAAGATGATAAATGTTTTGGATTTATTGTTTGAAATTATGTCTAGTGCTAAGTCGATTGCTGAGGCTTCTTCACTGTAAATAGATGCTTTGTTTGGTAGGCGTTTTTGAGATTTGGATTTGTTCAGGATGGCAGCACATCCAACTCTGTAGCCCATTTTGGATCTATCTGTAAATAGATATGATGGTGTTCTGGGTACTTTTGTTGGATAAGGAGAATTTCTTCCTGGAAGATGATTGGGTTTGTTTTATTCTTGGGATGGTTTGTTTGATTGAGTAGTACAGCTAGTTGGTTTAGGTGCCAAGTGGGTATTTCCAAGATAATATTTTGATGAATTATTGTTGGATTTATTTGGGATTCCGTGATAAGTTTTTCTATGCGTAGACCAAAAGAGTGTTTTGTATTGTGGAGATATGACTTGATTGAATGCAGGATTTGTTGGGCATGCGACAAGTTTGATGTAGTACTGCATTGCAAGTTTTTGTCGTCTTAACCTCAGTGGGGTTTCATGAGCTTCTATGTGTAGACTTTCAGTTGGTGAGGTTTTGAAGGCCCCTAGAGCTATTCTGAGGGCTTGATGATGTATGGGTTCAAGTTCCTTGAGGTAGGACTTATGTGCTGCTCCATAAATGAAGCATCCATAGTCAAGTTTAGATCTAATTAAAGATCTATAGAGTTTAAGCAGTGTTTTTTTTGTGTGGGCTAGTACTCTTAGTAATTGTATTCCTTTGTTGCATTTGATTTTTAGGTTTTTAATATGGGGAATGAAAGATAATTTATTACGAATATTATTCCTAGAAATTGGTGTTCTTTGACTATGGGGTTTTCAGAGTTGTCCAATTTCAGGTGTTGGCAGAAGTAGATGCATTTTGTCTTGGTCTTGGAGAGTTTGAAACCATTTTCAGTAAACCATTTGTTTATTTTGTTGATACAAAGTTGTAATTGTCTTTCTATTATGTTCATATATTTAGAACTGTAGCAAATCGGGAAGTCATCTACAAACAGTAAGCAGTCAATTCCAGGGGAGATATTTTTAACAATATTATTGATTTTTATATTGAAGAGGGTTACTGAAAGGATGCTTCCTTGTAGAACTCCTGTTTCTTGGGCTTTTATATCTGATAGGGTGCATCCTACTTGTACTTGGAAGTTTCTGCTATTTATGAAGTCGTTTATAAGGATCGGTAGTCTGCCTGATAGACCCAGTTCTTTCAAATCTTTCATGATGCCATATCTCCAGATTGTGTCATAGGCCTTCTCTAGGTCAAAGAAAATTGCAGCTGTGTGTTCCTTTTTAATGAAGGCTTCTCGTATAAATGATTCCAGTCGTACTAGGTGGTCTATGGTGCTTCTTTTGTTTCTAAAACCTGATTGGAATTTAGTGATAAGATTGTTTCCAGATACCAAATGAGTCTTTTATTGATCATTCTTTCGAATGTCTTACACATGCAGCTGGTTAAGGCTATTGGTCTGAAATTAGTTGGATTTAATGTGTTGTCTTTGTATGAATTGTTTGGGTTTGTGTAGTCTTTGGTGGGTTTTGATATGGGAATGATAGTGGCTGTTTTCCATGGTATCAATAATTTGATATATATATATATATATATATATATATTTTTTTTAAAACTATAATGCAATTAACATGAAAAAGAAAAATCAGATTTTTTGTCTTTTATTATGTAATCAGTGAATATCAATGCTGCTTAAATATGGACTGAAAGTGGTACTTCATTTCAATTAAGCCATGCCCAATTATTTAATATTTATTTTTTCAAAACTTTCTGCTAAATAAGCTGCAGATTACACAAGAAATAAAATATTAAACATATAAAAACTCACGGTTTTGAAGAAGAAGAAGAATTAGAATCACTATCTGTTTCCCTGTAATTGCCCCGAGCTTTCTCCTGTTCTTCCTATAAGAGTATTGCAAACAAAGTAAAGGGGAAGAAAAAAAAAAAAAAAAAAAAAAAACCACAATTACAACACTCAATATTTACTATTTCAGAAAATTCAGATTAAAAATCAAACTTTGCAGTAGAGAATCTATCTTAAAAAAGTGGTGCTAACCTCAAGTTATTTTAAACATTATTGTCAAACAAATTACATATATTTCTGTATCAGTAATACTTCTTTATTTTTGCTACTATTTTAACTATTGTACTCCCAAATGTCATGTTCAAATGACATACACGTGTCTGTATCAACTTGCTAAAACATATCAAAACTGATCTCATGTAATGTACTTTAGAAGTACAACATTATAATAGATTAATGTGCTTCTCATTTAATTTGGTAAAATGTATTTGAGTGGATGAAAATTTTTACTAATTTCAATTTTTATATGAAATGAAGCTTTTCTCATTTTTAAATAAGTAATAAATTACCTTCAGTGATTCCTGGAATGATGAAGCTTGATACTGGGCATATTTGGCAACACAAGTGTGGCCACGACTGCTTTCACAATACCATAAATTGTTACCATATTGATCTTTATTTTCGTCAGGTGGTTGTTGACGCTGTAGGAAAAGACATTAATTTATTTTAAAGAAAGTCTTTTGCAGTTTGCTTTCCTAAAAATAACCTTAAAAGTACTTTGCTTATTTAAATTGGTAGGTATAATAATATCATTCAGTCCAAATAAAACATCAAAAGATTTATTCTACTGACCTCAACAAATGCAAAAATCCTTTTGAGAGAGAAGTATTAATCAAGAAAACAATTTAAGAATAAGAAGCATAACTTTCTTTAGATAAACTTGCTTCCCACTCAACATTCCCCAAAACAAATCTTTATCATATTCCAGGTTCTCCTGATTTTTTGTTGATACTGTAATGGAATAATGCATTACTGCAACTTTATCTAACCATCACAGTATAGTTCCACTGTCATGATTTGGAACTTATCAAAGTTCCAAACATTTTAACCAGGATAGAACATCATGCTTAAAAAACAATCAACTGATACAGTTTGGTAACAAGATCTTGCCTCACCATCCCTATTCATTGAAAAGGATCCTCTACTGGTTATTATTTTATCCAGGTTTTAAATGCATATGCAAATGTACACTAATGTAAATTTTGTAAAAAAATGTGGTAATGTAAATTCACTGCCAGATTATTAATATGTGTTGGTAATTTGTAATTAAACTTAGTTATGACATTTTAAAGTTTGTGGTTCAAAACATACATGTATTTTGTTCCAACTATATATTTATCCAATTACCTGACAACAAATATAAATTTATGTGACTTAGTTTACATATAAATTATCTTAAACTCCTTATAAAGAAATTTTTTTTTACTCAATGAAGTTGAATGCTGGCTGAAGACTTTCGCATTCAATATAATAGTATGCAAAATATTCACATTTTTTAATGCAAAATTTTAGATCATATTGTAAATAAAAAAAGTAATATATAAAATATGTGAATCAAAACTATATTTTATATAGAGCCTGTTGTCTCAAAAAAATAGAATAAACACAAAAAATGGCATTAATGTTATATCAAAAGTCAATACATGGTAATTGGCATTACAAAAATGAAATTCATTAATTTATCTTCTTGGCATTCATTTATCAGTGTAATCACTAGCATCATGAGTTTAATACATCATGGGGCTAGTGATTACATTGGTAAGTGAATAATTTTTAATTAAAGAAGTAACTAGTTATTTAACTAGTATAACTTATTAGAACAAGATATTGGAATATAAGAATATAATCTAAAAAAATATAAAATTAAGTACACAGTACCAGGATTGGTAAAATGCTGACAATATTTTTTTAATAAATAACATACATTCAGGGACTTTATTGTGCAAATAATAATGAACAAAGATAAAATCTTTCAAATACTTTGTTCCTACCTGTGTTCTTACTTCTACTCGGTGGTCAGCATTTGCCTCAACCAAAGATTTGGTTGAAAATAAACCAAGATCTAGAGAGAGAAAAAAAAAGAAAAAAAAAGGATTTGTTATGAAATTAATAACAGATTGCTGAAGTTAGCTTACAAATGATATTTGGGAGAAAATAAAAACAAAAGCCCGGGGCAGGGGAAAGTACTAAAATAAGCAAGTGTCATGTTTTATAAATCTTGGTTAAAATAATTCAAACATCATGTAATGATGCAGAGAAATCATCTAGCAAAATGTTGCTTTAACAATTAATTACAACTAAAGTTAAATGTAGAATACTTTAAATAAAATGAGAAAAGATTTCAACGTATGTACAGTTATATAATATAAAATACTTCTGTACATTTATAAATATATTTGATGATTTGATAATGGAACAAACTTTACTTTTTATCAAATAAACAAATAGCAATACAAATGGAAAAATTGCATCTTCAATATAAAAAACATACCTAATTTGAGAGCCCCAGCCAGACCTCGTATAACAACAACAGGTTGTGTGTAACAGTACTGTTGCAGCTCAGGAGAAAACGCGTCCCGCTTGCTTTCAAGCTGATTGAAAGAAAATAAAAATATATTCACTATTTAAGCATGTTATCCATTTTCTAAATTCCTATTATTTTTCTAGATATTTACTAGTCTTTAATTTTTCTTTTTCAAAATTAAAACCAAAATGTTCGAACAATTCTTTATTATCAAATTATAACCGTGACTATTTCATAACTGACACGTTAAAGAAAAATGTTTGTAAATTGAATATTTTAATTATATTTCTAGCTAGTATTTTTAGTCTTTTTTATGAAAAAAAAAAAAAGGACAAGCTTAATTTTAAAATAATTTTTTTAACATAAAACAATTTTTAAGATATTTTGATTCATGCATATTGCCCTTTAAAATTATTCTTCGCATATAATATGCAATAAAATTATTGAAAAACAAAGCATTTCAAACTAGTTACATAAACACTTGGTGTAGGAGGGTTAAGAGATTCCTTTGGCAGTGGTGGATATGGAGGTGAAGCAGGCCGAGGTGGACGTTCATCCAGGAAATGTGATGTGACACCATTCCGACCTACAAGATTAAATGATTAAACTCTTTGAAATAACTGATAAAATTTTTAAATGCAAAACCGCATTCAGTTCCTATAACAGGCTTGCTAACAAGCCTTACGCCCTAAAAAAATAAAAATATATTCTTAATTTCCTCTCATTGCAGAATAACCTTTTATTAAATGAAAAAGATGTTAGATTATAACCTAAAATTGAAGTTTCCTTTGCAATGCTATTTAAATACATTAATGCCTTGTGTATTTTACAAACTCATTTGTTCAAAATAAGAGCATATTTTTAGAATTTATCAAAATTAGCATTATTTTGTTTATTAATTTAGCAATGAAGATAGCATATGCATATTTTTGGTTGTTTTAAGGGGAAAATGTGATAGGCGTACTAAAAGGATTTATACAATTCAGAGAAGATTCTGCAAATGATCAAATATGTCACAAGTAGTTTGCAAAGGTTTATGCTGACTTGTCAATGAATGATACTCGATTATTAATAGACTAGTTAAGTTTGATAGTGATCAAAACAGAGAATAATCAATATCCTATGACGTAAAAAGTAGTCAGCATAATAAAAATATCCAAATCAAACAGTGAAAATCATTTGTTCCAATTTGGTTATGTTAGTTGCAATGACATGTGTCATCCACATAAATAAATAAAAACTTATGAGACCATTTGTCTGTATGAGAGTTATTATTTAAAACATAATTAAAATAAATTCTAGAAAATTTTGACAGGTCATGAAAAGTGAATAATGTTGAATGCTTCAGATCACAGGGCAATGAACCACCACTAATTGTATGAAAGGACAGTTTTCATAATAGAAAAAAGTTTACAAAAATAGAAAGAAAGATAAGTTCTTGGAGGTTGAAATTATGAAGTTGTTTGAAAGATGGTAAAAATAACAGAATAAAGTTATCAAAAAAAAAATTATTTAATAAAATGAACAAACTTTTATTTGGCTAGCTAATATAAATACATTTATAAACAATAAAAGTAGGTACCTCCACTCATTTTCGGTACCTAAATTTAAATTGAATTTTTAAAAATAAAAAAATTTTCTTGAAGCTTTAATTTTAGCTTTAATTGAAAGCCAAGAGATTAAATTTACTAATTCCAGTAAGCAAATACTCTGGTGTATTTCAAACCAAAATTATATTGATCAGAATCTAAAAAAATTTTTTTTTTATTTAAAAAAAAAAACATTTTTTAGTTTTTTGACCATTTTTCCTCAATCGACACATTTTGTAAACAGAAGCCAATTCTCTGTCTTAAAAAATCTTGCAAAAATAAAATAAACCTCGCTGAGACATTATTTTATTAAAATTACTGTATTTAAACTTAACTTAATCTGATTTGAAACAAGAATTATTTGCTTACTACCTCAAATGTATTATAAAAGCATTGCTTAATTACGGTAGCCTTGTTATCAGGATTATCATCATCTTATCAGAGGCGATAATTGACATGACAGACAGAAGCCATCAAAAAAAATTTTTTTTTTTACCTCTGTTAACCCCCTTCACGTAAATCCCTGACTGTTAAAAATTTTTAAATAGTTGCCAACTTTTGTTTAATTACTTCAACGCAGGACTCATTGGGAAATATAAATCACCCATTTCTTTTATCTTAAGTTTGCAATCACTATCCGAAAACCTTCTCCGAAGAGTAAAATAAAAAATGCAATAAAACTCCGACATAATTAATTTTGATAATCTTTTTAATTACTGGAATAAGTCACAACTACTGAGGACATTATACTCTGAAGAAGAAAATTTTTTCCGATTAATATTAAAATTTTAAAATAATAGTTTTATTTTTTTTTATTTTTTTACATTAAAATAATTTAATAATTTAAAAACTTTTAAAAATATGTTTTAAATCTCCAAAGACTTGATTTCGAGTTTTCTTTATAGTTAATAGCTGAATATCATATTGCCTATCTAAAATTGAAAAGTATAATAAAAATCGTTGAGCCCTTTTTTTTTAATTAATTTTTTAAAAAAACATTTTCTGTGTAAATATGTTCATTTACGTTCCCCTTTTTGAGTAAGTACGGTGTTCCATAAGAGTCATAACATGTTTACATAATTCTAACATCTGCAGTAATTCAGAAAGCATATTTAAATGTCTGGCTATAAATGTAAACTAAAATTCTATTAAATATTATAAAATTGCTGAAATTATTATTTTAAATTTTACTATTTAGTTAAAAACCAAAAAAAAGAAATTAAAATTTTGTGTTTTTTTGGCGCGTCTGATCGCAATACTTTCCGTCTGACAACTTCCGGAGCTCGTAAATCTTTTAACACCCTGCCATTGCATCATCGAGGTGATGACAGGTAGGGCTACTGCAGTTAAAAAGTTGTTGTTTTTTCTAAATTTCTGGCAGTAAGGAATTATTACTTGATTGAAATCAGATAAAGGTAAGTTTCAACTTTAAAAATTGACTTAAATGACGTGTTAGCAAGGTATATTTTATTTTTGCAAGATTTTTAAAACAGAAATTGGGCTACTGTTGACATAGTGTTGACAGAATGTGTCAATAAATCAAAAATGGCGGGAAATTTTAACTTTTTTCTTTCGATTTCAAAAAAAAATTAGATGAAAATCAATATAATTTCGGGTTAAATAATACCAGTGTATTTTTCTTTGGGGAATTAAAATTTAATCTTATGGCTTTCAATTAAAGCTAATTTTAAAGTTGAAGATTACTTATTTATTTTTAAAATTTAAATTTAAATTTAGGTATCGAAAAATGAGTGGAGGTACCTAATATAGACTTATGTTTAAAGATGTTTTATGAAAAATAAAAATAATATAAAACTTTCTTTTAAAAAAATTTTACAATTTAATAACAGAATGAAATTATGTAACAGCAGAAATAACTCAAAAAGTTATAAAATGTGGCATTTATTAATTTTTATTTTAAATATCTATTTTTCATTTTTGAAGTACCTCCAAAAATTGTGAATTTCACAATTACTTAAAAAAAAAAAAAAAAAATAATAATAATAATAATAATTAGGAAATTAGGAATTAAAATATAAAACTTGCTTTAAATTCTGAAGCGATGATTTGCAAAGCCCATTGAATGTTGAATCATAGGGGATAGGAAACATGGAAACAAAATGAAAATTGCACCCTGCCGAAAATGTTTATATAGTTTTTTCATGTATGGAACGCAACCTTTGGTATATATCATGTACAGCCACCCGTAAAAAAAAAAAAAAAAAATACTGATCATCATATGCACACAATTAAAATGTTTTAATTATTTTAAAAATCCATTGGCTAAATTATTTTCATTAAGCTTTTCAATTGTCAATTAGTAAATGTAGTCATCATGCATTAATTTAACACCCTAGCGTTAACGACAAAAGAGGAAATTTTTAAAAACATTTTTGAAACTTTATAACTTATTATGATAAAAAAATAATAAAAATGAAAACAATTCTTGTAAAAATTCATTATTCATTGAGAAGTTTTTTTTTCTTTTCAAACTATGATATCCTTAATTTATATTGTTTATAAAAGCAATTAAAAGTTTATCTAAATGAAAAATGGCATAGTTTTATTGCATTTTTGTTTTTGCAATTTGGAGCAGATTTTCTAAAAAATGGGCTAATTTTGAAAAAAAAAAAAAAAAAAGACAGTTGATTAGCATTCTCCAATGATTCCTTAATTCAATTAATATTAGGTTTAGGAGAAATAATCGTGAATTTCTAGACATTTCTGGAAATTAATTTGGGTGGGAGGGGGCATGTAAAAATAAAATTACATATATAATAGTTATAGTTTATATTTTCTAAAAATAATTATTTTGAAAATTATTTCAGTCAATTATGAATAAGCTCTGAAATTTTAATCAAAATCTGACCTTTGATTTTTGCAATAATTTCCAAATTAATGTGTCTTTCACTGGCAAAAAAAGTACCTTGTGTAATATTATGTTTGCCGTTATAAACCCTTGTAAAAATTACATCACTCACGGACAAAAGAAAAATAAGATTTTCTACCAAAATTTCGAACATGTGATAAAGAATTAAAAAAAAAAAAATTTAAAAAACACTCTGATCTATCCTCTTAATAACAAACATTTTGCCAATAAAACTTTGTTTTTATTTAGTTTAGGGCCTTTTTCCGTCATACTATGTTTTTTTCAGCAATTTATTGGAGGTACCTAAATAAAAGCATGAAAATTGTCAACGTTCTTTAGCCCATCTCAGAGAGTTTACCCATTTTACACTTTTGAAGAACCTTTACATGAGGATATATATTCACAAGAACAAAATTCCCTCTTAATTCTAGTAACATTCACAAATGAGCTGAGAACATAATACAACAATTCTTGCATTTTAATTGTTTTGTCCCAATATTTCAAGAATTGTAGATGTATCTGTTAAATCTTCATGAAATTTACTATGAAATTTGTATTAATAATAATAATGATAAAAACAGAAAGGCTATGTTATCTGTTGCTTTTTTTCTTGTGTCTGATATCCATTTACAGAATTTCAAACTTAGTAATTCTCACTTTCATTGTATTGCTGATCTACCTTTTTTTAATTGAAGTGATTTACTCCAATCTTAATTAGAAAGTGAACTCATAATTCCCTGAAAGAAGTAAAGCAATAAAAATAGAGTTAATAATATTGAAAATCCTATGTGTTGTGGAGTTATTTTCGCAGTGGAGGCTAGTATTTGTGCTAAAGTTGGTCCTAATAGGTTTAACATACAAAATGTTAAAAACTTGATATAATATGTATTACGCAGTGTAATCTTGTGAGGTCGCTGACTACTTTCATATTCAACTGTCGACTACTATCGTCCAACATCAACTGACCCTTGTTCCTCTTACTACTGCTACTTAAATTAGGTAGGAGAGTATTCACTATAGAATAGGTGTGTTTCACCATAACAGTATGAAAGAAAAAAAAAAAAAGAAAATCAGAAAATATAAGAATAATATACAGGAAAAAATAAGTTTCATTAACCAAACTGAAACTTATCAGATATGATACACATGAAAGGGCTCAATGACAGAAATGTTGGGGGAATAAAAAAAAAATCTAAGTTTAAAAGTTACTGTATTAGCTCTACCAGAAAGAACTGCTTTAACATGTTTTAATGGACTGTTTATAACATTTAACAGGTGTCTATCATTCTTGCTATTTTCTTGCATTGATAATGAAACATCACTGAAAATTGATTTAATTGTTCTTTTTTCAGATTCTTGTACTTCGTTTGTAATAACATCAAAGAAAATATTTTGATGGAGAATTTTTCTTTAATCACTTCAAGTAAAGCCAAGAAGCTTCATGTAATACAGTAAATTGTTTCCAACCATATCAAGGAAACTGCATTTTTTAAGTTCATGATAGCTACCCCATAAATTGTATGCATGAAAAAAAATTACCTTGATTATGTCATCATTTCTCCTGTTGCATTGCCTATCTGACCAACAAACATCTTCAACTTAAAAGATGATGATTACATCCAAAAGTTATACATTTCGTATATGGGATATAAAGGGTTCCATTCACTTTGAGCTGCTTCTCCAAAACATAATGCAACTTGATAAGCTTGATTGAAAAATCAAGACAACATGGCCAACCCTTGCAAATAGGTGTCATTCTCCAGCATGACAATATGGAGCCACATGCTTCTTTACCACTCCCTACTAAATAGAAAAGTTAGGATAGGAACTGCTGAGCCATCCCCCATTTTTTCAGATTTAGTACCCTTTAATTTTCATTTGTTCTTGCCATTACAAAATTATTTAGAAATTCATCAATGGTTATAAGGTAGAAACATCAGTGGAAGCTATTTTTTTTTCAATGGTAAAGATGAAACATTTTACAGAAGAGGCATTGAAAACTTTCCTATAAAGGTGAAAAGAGGTGATAACCATTAATGGTGATTATGTCACTCAAAAACAAGAATATTCCAAATTCGTTCCTTTTCAATTCTGAAAATCAGAAAAATTTAGAGAAAAAAAAAAAAAAAAAAAATACATTCATAAATTGACAATCATGAAAGTAAAAAAAAAAAAAAAAATATTCTAGCAAGCACCATTCTCAAGGGTGACATATTGCCACTGACAAAGTTTCACTCAAAATGATAAGAGCTCACAACAAACATTGTTTTTATGGCCTTGCACGTAAGAGATGCATTCATTTCTTCAAAAATACCAATTATGGTAACTGCAAATATTTTACATAGATAAAGTAAAATAATAAGAATACTTACCCAAGCCCTTACATGCTTCTAAGACCTCTCTAGCTGACATGTGTATTGATAATTTTAAGGCAGATTTAGGAGGATTTAGATAACGGCACAGCAATCGGGATTCAGCCTTTGTATTTAGATTAACAACAGGCTCACTTTTGGTAGAATTAGGTTCTTGTGTATTTTTATCACTATTTTGTGTCCCTGCCATGCTGGGGTTTTTAGTCCTGCCTTGTGTTAGATGAACCTGAGATCTGGAATGTGGCAGATTGGATGTGCTATTGGAAGAAATGGCAGTGTTTCCGACAGCAGCACTGCTGATTGCTTCAGTTGTGGAAGGCATATTTACATAAATGCTTTGCTGCTTTGATGAACCTTCTGTGGGGGCTTTTTTGTCATGGCTCTGACTGCTGTTGCTTCCTTGTGTGATATGTGCTAACAGGTCATCTGTTATAGAGGTTTGAAGCAGTGCTGCTAACTCTTGATCGCTAACATTTTGTCCAGTGCCAACACAGTCTTTACCTACTGTGCGGTCTGAGATCTGTGAAGATGAAGATGAGATGTTGCCTGATGTAGATTTTATAAACCCCCCTGCTATATTTCCCCCAATTGGTTGTGTTCCACTTGTAAAACCCAAGCTATTTGGTGATACTGAAGTCGGTGACATTGATGAACCAGGTTTTGTGATGGTACCCTGAGTGTTCGATGATGATGATGGAATGTTCCGGGGCTGAGGTAGCTGGGATTGAGAAAGTCCGCCTGGAACCATTCCAATCTGCTGCTGCTGCTGCTGCTGCTGGGCTGATGGAGGTAGCTGTCCATTACCTCCACTACTGCTGGAGATCATATTAGTAGAAGTTCCATTGCTGACTGGGATGGGACACTTAAACAAATTGGCAGTTACATCCTTGGCAGTGTTTGTATTGGTGTTCCCCAGAGTAAAAGGCTGAGGACCACTGGCAGTGTTTGCAGGAAATGGTGGCTGTCTCTGGACAGAATATCCATCACCTGGGCCCATCTGGGTTGGTGGGTATTAAAAGAAAAAAAAGTAAACAATTATTAGAATTTATTGGAAGATATATTAGTTATATTTGTAAAAATTAAAATTCTAATCAAAAAGCACTGCTGATGTGTGCTTGTAATTTATTTCTAATTTCCATAATTAAATTTGTAAGAATCAGGTAATTTTTTCTTTAACCATTAACAAGATATTTAGTGAGAAATTTCTTTGCCCTAAGTTTTGTTACTCTGATAGAAAAAAGTATAATGAGTCAAGAAATTCATAGATGGTGATGAATTTAGTGAAAACAATGATTGTTCTGAAATAGTTAAGAAAATTTGAAGCTATAATAGATTTTTCATACTTTTTATGCATCTAATAATATTGAAAAAACAATTTTGAAGCAATTACAAAATACTTGGGAAAAAAAAAAAAAAGAAGTTAAAAGCCAGAAATTAAAATATTTATTATTTTTAAGCAAAGCAGTACTGCCAATGATGCACAGATGGTTACAAGAGAGAAAAGCAAAAAGAGGAACAAGAAAGATACAGGGAGTTTGGGGAAAGGATAAGAGAAAGATAGGAATCAAGGGAATAAAGATGGCAATTGACATTGCACTTAAACTATTGGAGATTGTAGCTATCAGGGAAGCAAGAGTACATTTGTCTGTTTTCACTGTAAAAGGGTGGGATCTAGTTGCCAGTCTTGTAGTACAAGAAAAAGCTCATCAGAGCAAAAGCTGTGTAAATAGTTTTAGAAAAGACAGAGGGAAGCCACATCTTGATGGTGAGAAAATGGTTGAAGTTGAGCAGACAAACTGGGATCGATTACATTGCAGATCCTCCTTTGAATTTTGTTGAGAACCCCCAGATGAATAGTAGAAGCACCCATTTAGATATGGCAACAGTATTCAATGAATGGATGAATGGTAGATTTGGATATATGCAAGATGGATTCTAATGAGAAAAGCTTCCTGGCCCGAGACAGTGACCAAACCTTCCTAGCAGAAGTTGTAGCTATAGATTCGATGTAGTTGTTCTACTTTAGGTCAGCTGTGAAAGTGAGGCTGAAGAGGTGTAGTGTATTGCTTTCTGGGAGATTAGCATCACTCATACTGATGGAAGGAAGGAGAGTTTATCTATGGTGATTAAAGGAAAGTAGCTTTGTTTTGGAAGCATTAAAATTTACTAGCCATTTTTTGCCCCAGTCCACCACAGATTAGAGGTCCTTCTCAAAAACAGCAGCAAGGTTTATTTTATCAGACTTGGCAGATTTCTTATTGAGGCAGGAGCAAATAGTGGTGTCATTAGCATAGATGCCTACTTGTGAACTGATTACATAAGAAAAATCATTGATGTAGATCAGGAAAAGCATAGGACCTAGGATAGAGCCTTGAGGGACAACTGTGTTTGAGTGATAGGATCTGTAACCATGTCTGTTTAATACGATCTTCATCACACGATTTGATAGGAATGATTGGATTAGATCGAACAAGTGCCCATTTATATCATAGCCCTGTAATTTGTGCAGTGGGCCAGCATGCCAAACCCTATCAAACGCTTTTGAGATATCCAGGGCAACAGCTCGAGCTATGACATTCTTATCAAGAGCCTGGTATACGTATTCGGTGATGGTCATTAGCATATCAGCAGTAGACCTGGTGAAGCAGAAGCCATATTGTTTGTCAGAGAATAGGTTGTGGGATATGAGATGCTGAACAACTTCGACATTGATAATAGCCTCAAACACTTTGCCAAAAATCGGTACAAGGCTGATAGGAGGATAATTAGAGGAGTTTGAGGATTCTCCAAAGTTTTTCAAGACGGGAACTACAGAAGAGGACTTCCAGCAAGCAGGAAAGCAAGAAGCAGAGAGGCAATAGTTGTAGGGTTTGGAGAGGACTGAGGAGAGTTTGGTGGAACATTTCTTTAGGACAATGATTGGGATTCTGTCATCTTGGCTTGCCGGGGGGGGGGGGGGGGGTCAAGCGTAAAAATTATGTTAGAGACATAGGTGTTATGTATACATCACTCAGTTGAGCTTCAGTTCTAGGTGGGAAGTCCAAAGTGGCTACACCAGATGAGTCAAAAGTGAAGTTAGAGAAGATTTTGCAAACAAAGCACTCAGCCTTGTCTGCTGTGATGTGAGGACCTCAAATTTGTTGAATAAAGGAGGGATCAAGGGTTTATATTGTTTTACACACTTTTGCATAGCCACCAGTAGTCTTTGGAATCAAACTTGTTAGCTGCTATGCACTGCTTTCTTCTATCAGCAAACAACAGCTTAGCATAGGATCCTCTTGCACTCATTACAAGCAGAGACAAAAAGGCGCTTATTATATTGACGCATCACTCTGGTAAAGCCGGAAGAGTGATTCCTGTGGGCAATAGTGTCCGAGCAAGCAGGAGAGAACCAAGGGGATAAAAGCATCAATGCCAGCTTTTATATCAACATATAAATTTTCCTTGAACATAAATGCATTATTTACTAATATATCATTTGCCTTTAACATAAATACATGCATCTTCAAAGGAATGTACATTTGGACAATTCTGAACAAAGATTTATCATCAGTATTTTGGGTTTTATTTAAGAAAGCATTGTTATTTGAATAACGTTTTGTTTGCTGTTCAATGTTGTACCTTTGCAACATTAAACTTCTTAACTTCATCTATTTAATCTTGTCAATTAAAATTGAATAAGTCTAACAATGAATAATTATTTGAACAAATATTTAAGACAACATATGCTTTACACCAAAGTACAAAAGTATATTTACCCTCTTTCGTGAGGCAGGCGAGACAGCAGTCTTTTTCTTTTTAGGTTGGGCAGCAGATGAATTGGGATCAATATCCATGGCAGTCTCTGTCTGGGAAGTGATCAACACTGTATTAGGCTGTGTGGTGTGGTCAGATGTGGATACACACCCAGACACCTGATGCTGCTGCTGAAATAAAAATATGCACTAATTTTGAGTTTTTGACAAAACTGAAAGGACCAGTACTTTTAGCTTTACAAGTTCAACCATAAAATCTGTGTGAAGAGAAAAAAATTGAGCTAACAAATTTACACTTATTTGAATACTAGCAGTATAGCTCGGTGTTGCTCGGGTGTAATGAAAGCTTAAAACTAATCCATGGTCTTGGAGCTCAGACTCTTTGGACGTTGGCACGAAAGACTAAAAAGCAATAGTTTTTTCCAGTTAAAGCGAAACCATAGACTAAAAGAAAAATGAATTTTTGATTTCCTGGTATCGATATCAAATAAGTTTTTTTTGTCGTAAACTGATTTTGAAGGCTAAATAAGTTCTCTGAATAAATAGTATCATGGCTGAGACTAAAAACTACAATTATACCTACTTAGAGCCAAATTCAAAGCAAAAACCAAAATAAAAGGGCTGAAAAAATTACAGACATACAGGCAGATAGACAGACACGCAGACAAACATCTTGCCTTTTTTATATTATATATATATATATATATATATATATATATATACGAACTTCGTGTTTTTGCTCTACTTTCATATTGAGCTCTTTCTTGTTAAGGTTTTCATCTTGGGTTTTTTTTTTCTTTCGAACACAGCTTATGCTTTGTTTGTTTCTTTTTTTTATTCCCCTTTACCCATTTGGTAGTACCTTTTGGGTTTGACGACTTACTTTACCGATTTGTTAGTAGTAGGTTTTTCTGATTTCGGTTGTGATTAGTGTTACTGTTTTGTTGGTACGTTTTACAATATATATATATATATATATATATATATATATATATATAAAAATCGATTTTCTGCACTATTGTAAGAACTTCAACCTTGAAACTTCTGAATATCGTTTCTTATGTCTTTATCTATGAGTGTATCAAATTTAATTAAAATCGGACCACTCCTTCTATAACCTGATTTTTTCGATTATCGATATTTATCGGGGGTACCTCAAACACAAAATCTAGCTAAGAACACTCACAGACGCTTATAGTAGTACAACTGTGTAAATTTTCAAGAAAATCATTTCAGCTCTTTCAGAGTCTATAGGTAACAGACACACACAAAGTTCCATTTATAAATAAGTTTAGATATATTGAGAATTCCAAAATTAAATAAGATTGAAAAGAAATCAATGATATTCAAGACCCCAAAATTAAGTTTCATAAGATTTATGTAACTATTATTAAAGTAAAATACTTTCAACCTTCTTTTAATTATTGCTCTGACCTAACCAATCAAAGAATACCCCAAAACTAAAACTTAGAAAAAAAAAAAAATTGATCTCTTTGTTTTTTTTTTTAAATCCATAACTACAAATTCTTGAGACTTATTTTCTTGATATTAAAAAAAATACTTGTTTAAAAGTTATAGAAATAAATTAATAGAATTGAGCTGTGATCAATTAAAAAACAGTTATACATTTTAAAGATTTTAAAAATTTTATTTTATATTGCATTAATTCAATTTCTGTTGCAAACATGAACCATTGAGGGGGAAGTTTTGTAACAAAAACAGTAAACTTAGTACAAACCTGCTGCTGCTGCTGATTGGCAGCAGAGTTGGCAGCTTGGCGGGAAATAAGCTCAGCAGGAATGGGCAAACTCCAAGCCTCTTCTAAGCTAGGCAATGCTTTAGGCCTGAAAGCAGAGGGGGAGAAGAAGAAAAATTTATGCTTGCAAACCAGAAATAAGACAGTAAAAGATAGGTTAATTTTAAATCAATGAGCAAAACATTTTTCAACTTTAAATTTATATAGCACTTATACATTTATTGAAATATAAAAAATAATCTCAAAAAAAGATTTTGTTTGTTTTTTAAATAAAGACATTACTTCATTCTACTTTTGGTTTTCTTTCTTTTATAGTTTTTAAAAATAATTTCTCAAATATTTCTAAAATTATAATTAGTCAACCTTAAAATATGAGTATAGTGAATGAAAATCGATATTGATTACCTTTCCAAGAACAGGCTTTCATAAATATATAAAGGTTTGTAAATGTTCACTGTTTAGCAGGATAGCCCTTACATATGTTTTTCATGAATGCCAGAAAAGTATATATTAAATAAAAAATGAAAAGCTTTGAGAAAAAAATTCCTATATAATAACCAAAACTAAGATTTTTGTAAAAATGATTATTTAATAAGGTTTATGATAGTCTATCCCAAGATTTATTCTTAAATATCTGGCTTTAACTATAATGATTTATATAACTGTAATATGTATTGTAGCTAAAACCATTAAAGAATTTTTGATAGTTATGAAAAAATGTATAAATGTATAAAAAGTGTATATATATATATATATATATATATATATATATATATATATATAAACACACACACACATAAAATCACAGCTCTATATATTATATATCGAGCACTGTTTTAAATTAATGTTTTGGACGTTGTAAAAATTCTTTCTTCGTTCTGTATTCACTTATATATATATATATATATATATATATATATATATAGATATATAGATATATATAAAAACAAAATTCATAAAAGTTAATAGTTTGCTATGTAAATTCAATGCAAATAAATTGACCCCTCTATAGAAGCCAAAACAAATATGCTCATAGATCAAGATTCACAAAAATGTAAAGATGTGCAGGCGGTATAATAGCAGCTCAAAATGAGAAATTGGAGAGCTGAGTTTGAATTTCAGTCAGATTCTTTAAACTCACTCATGCACAAATACTGTTGGGAAAAGTATGAATCCATCTTCTCCCACCAGTTATGGATCAAATAGTAAGTTTTGCATCTGTTATTCTCAAAAATTGTAAATGCAATATTTACTACAAAAATGAACAATCCTTACAATTCAATATTCTGGCTTTAAATAAGATAAAATGTTGATAAGCTGCTAAAAATTAAATCTTAAATTGCAAAAGGAATTAAAATTTTAAATTCATAATGTGGAATACTTTATCATTATAAATATATGAAAGATGTACTCCAGACTAAATTTCAAATACTTTTTACATTTTAAGAAATCATGAGTAGTTATTTTGGTTTCCATAGGAGTTCAATTTATAATAAATTTACATGGCAGACTGAATCCCCTATTAACTTTTTACTAAAATTCAATTTTTTTTTTAAGATATTCATTATTTAAAGTGCTTAATCTACAGTAAAATGGATAAAAAAAGTTTTTCTGGCCACAGTTCTCAGATAAATCCACTAAAAGACTTATATATATGTGTGTGTGTGTGTGTGTGTGTGTATAAAAATGAAGACAAATATGTTATTCCATGGTTAAGCGGAAGTATGGCCTATTTCAGGCAAACCATCATCAACTTCCATCTTTATTGTACAGAAGATTTAACACGAATAAAAAATCACGATTGATTACATACTCATAGTATCAGAATTAGCTACTTTCTACTTACCGGTTTTGCAAGTGCTGAATAGGTATATTAACAAGATGTTGCTGCAAAAACTTAATCTTAGCGGCTAAGTTAGGATTTACTGAAGCTGGGAGAAAAAAAACAAAAAAAAAAAAAAAAAAACGGGAATTACATATGTTTTGAGTTTTTCCATAAGAGAACTGTAATATATTCACAAAACTAGTAAAAACAAAAAAAAAACATTCTCCTCTTTTAAAAAATTCATAATTCATACAGAAGAAACTTTCTCCTTTTCAATCATTGATGAACCTAATACTGTCTTTCTGAAGAATAAAAATGAAGAAGTTTATCAAATTTACTGCTGTTAAATATACATTCTTTTTTTTTTTTTCTAATTTGGAGTATAATACTTGAAAGATTATAGCCACAAGCATTGCACACTTTAACATGTTATATTCATAGATATCCACAATTTTTTACTTGAATGTTATCTACATTGATCTCAACCAAGAGTTTAAATTTATAATTATTACTGCATAGGTGTTAATTATTTTGGCAAAGTTGTTTATTAAAGGACCAAAATATATCAAAGTAAAAACTAGAAAAAAATTCAATATATTTATTGCAAATCTTTATATTAAATTATTCAATTTTATTGATGGGGTGAAAGGAAAATGTAGCAATTCATTTCACTGTCATTCACAGAAGATAAAATTCCGGTTAAAAAAAATATATATAGACCATAAGATCTGTCATATATCCAAGATTGGGGGTCTAACCAATCATTACTTTGTATCTGTGTTTCTATCAATGTTTTGGGCAATTTTGGTGGTAAATGCCAGTGACACATATCATGTTCGCTAAATTCTAGCTGTTTCTTTTGCGCACCTCTATGTTCAATGTATGTTTTTCTGAGCTGGTTTTCAAGATGGAACAGTGCATTTTTTGGTGGAATATCTTCCTGATATCCAAGTCTTCCAGCCATAGAAGAGGAAATTACCACTGATTTTTATGCCATGATTAAATTTGGGTTGGAGAAAACTTAGGTCCAGTTTCTGAAAAGCAGCAAGTGTAGCTTGAATTGAGTGGTCAATCAGACAGACACAAGATGTTCCAAAAGAAATGTTTCTTTATTTTCATGAAATTTACAAATGATGGAGAGTACAAAATACCACCATTGGATAGGGCAAAATTTTAGCTATTTGTCACATAATCACTGTTATTAGTTATATAGGTTTTCAACTGTCCAGCGCAAACCAGAGCATAGCCTGTCACAACTGGTGAGACATTAACCACTGTGTGTTCACATCCAGTTTGGTGTCCCTAAAATATTCATTAAGTGGATGTAAAATTCTTCCGCATGGAAGAATTAAATGACATACAACTGCTTCTTACCCACATTTACATGTTAAATGCCATCATTTATTACCAGGAAAGTCCAACATTTATTACACTACCAACTCTTGATGTCATAGGCTAGGAAGCATTACTTTTAGAGCAATTATTGTGCATCTGCACATGAGAGAAGGGGGAGGAGAAATCTGTATTTCAAGTCTGAAAATAGCCATCAAGATTTCTCTAACAACTAACATTTAAAAGAAACTAAAATGCCTACATTAGGATTGTAATTTACCTTTATTACTGGTAGCATTAATGTAGCAGGTGAGTGCGTCTCTGGGCTGATTGCACGTCTCATACAGGATGCCTAAATCAGTCCATGCTGCCGTGTGAGTGCGATCCAGCTGCACTGCACAGATGTAGGCTTGCAGAGCGTCCATAGGCTGGTTCTGCTGCTGATACAGTACTCTGTAATCATAGTGAAAAGGAAAAGTTTTTCCATAGCTTCTGTTCATGTGTTAATAAAGCTTACATAATTTCAGTTGATTAATCAATATCACTTCAAGGGAAAATGGTATAGTGGAACTGAGATTAAAAAAAATATTAAGTACTTGCTCAAAATCTTTTTATATTATTTTTCTATTTAAATTCCATGTTTGAATTTGGAGACAAATTGTTTTAATTTCTTAAAATCTATAAAAGCATAAAAAAGTGAGCAGAAAGACAAGAAACTAAATACGTGAATCTTTATACTCAATATTATGAGTGATATCCTGGTAGTTTGTTAATTTTGCTCTAAAGTGATTATTTAGAAAATTTAATTAAAGGCAATATTAATTCTAAAATAATGCAGAATATAATTGAAATACCTAAGATAAAAATGTTACAAGTTCATCCTATGCTAATAGCTTACCCTATAGAGCACCATGTGTCAGCATTTGCCTCCCATTTATCCTTAGAGTGACGGTAATGGATAAATGCATCATGTACTCTCCCTATGCTAGAGAGGCACCTAAAATATAATAAAATCAAATATTAAAGAAAGCAAAACTATTAAAGACATTAAATACTCAATATTTAAGAATTCTTTTCTATATTTTAATATAGAAAAGAATTTACATCCTAAAAATGCTGAAAAAGTTAAACAGAAGTGCTGCAAACTAATAAGTTCATTCATTGAAGAAAGACATAAATTAGCTAAGGAATAAAAGACTATAGATTAAAAAAAACTAAATATAATGCTGAGAAAACTTGTAGTTCTCAAAGCTATTAGTCAAAATAAAATAGTGAATGAAACAGGAAATGAGAGACTGCCTTTACATTAATGTCATTCATTGCTTAATGATTTCACAAATTTGTACCTCTAGATTTTAAGTATAGCTGTCCACATAATAGACCATGTGTATACATAATTGCAACCAAAAAATAAGTTGCAAATGAAATCATTGTATCTAATATACTATTCAAAATGAATATCAGATATTAATAAAATTACAATTTCTTTGACTGTATATAGTTGTTCATAATTAAATAGCATCTTCAAGAAAACAATATGAGTGAATGTGGAATTATAAAATCTTCAGATCACGTTGATACTTGAAAAAAACCACAATTATAGATGTTGGTTTTCTACAAAGAAATTCAGATATGGTAAAAATTATTAAAAAAAAAAACAGACAGTTTAAACATGAAATTTTTCAGTCTTACCTGCCTAAGAGGTACCAAGTCTGGCCATTTGAAGAATCAAGCTCAATTGATTTATGCAAATAATGGATAGCCACTGGTTCACGGGTACTTTTGTCTCCTAGCTGTTCTGCAGTATGAAATAACCAACCTAAAATTATAAAAGTAGATTTATATAGACATATACATATATTCATATAGATAGGTGCGAGTTTGTAACCCTGGGTTTCACGCTCTTGCAATCGTCAGACAAACTGATTAATTTTTTTAAAAATTGGTTATATGTAGGGTTGTGTATATTCGTGTGTTTTGTGGAAGTGGGGGAAATCTGTCGTCACGACAGACGCAGACATATATATATATATATATATATATACACACACACACACACACATTTGTACACCCATCAACACGCGCAAGGACACACACACGGGCATTTTGTTCACTGAGGCTTGCATAAACATACACATGCGGATCGTGCGGGGTTCGGTATATATATATGCCGTTGCACATATACATATGCATTCGGTTGGTGTAGCGATGTTGGCGCGTGGACAGTTGTCGATTACTCGTACATACATATGTACTTTTGATGAGTTCTGTGTGAAACTATGATAGGTAAGAATTGCTATTATTTTATTTAAGACTGTATTGTTATTTTTTGTTTTAAAGTCGGTTATTGGCTTGGTTTTTTAATTTTTTGTGGTTGCGTATATTTAAATGGTAGAAATTCTAATTTGTAATGCTTGTTAGTGTTTATTTGTAGTGTATTAATTATTAATTTTACTATGGCAGAGACGTGTGATTTTTTTTTTTTATCCGTTTGGTATAAATTGTGATAATAGGTATTTATTTTCATGTCTGCATTTGGAAATTAGGTGCATTGTCCTGCATGAAAATAGGAGATTCATAAAGATTATGGTGTAATCTTGGTACCACATGCTGCTGAAAAAGCCTTTTGTAAAACTCAGCATTGATATTGCCATGTACACGGATGATAGGGCCAACTCCTGCAGATGAAATCATTCCCCACACCATCACACTGCCACCATTAAACTCAGAACCAAATATAGTAAACTTGGACTTGTCAGTGAAATCAACTGTATCCCATTGTGCGTCAATCCAAACATGAAATCTCCACAAATATCCTTAAATGCCTATAAATAATAACAGAAGCCATTGGTTTATTTCAATGGCTTCCCATACTTAATATTTCTTGTTTTCACTCTCGCTTGGTCATGTGTGACATCATAAGCTGTGATGCGACATTTGCTTCCAGCATCTTAAATGCACAAGTTTGTTGTTGCTTGGAAATCTTGCATGTAAACAAAAACAGGTTGTCATTATGATTTGTCCTTGTTTAAATATATAAAGTAATCTGACATCTTTGAAAATAGCTTATGTAAGCTGAATGCTTAGATTGGATTATTAAAAATTATGTATCAATATTGTAATTTTCTTTCTTCATTTAATGATAATGCTATTAAGCTTATCAGAGAATATGATAAAAAATTACATAAAATAGACAAAACTTGTCTATATTATTTAATGAAACATGCATTTTTATATATATATATATATATATTTTTGTGTGTGTGTATTTTTTGACATGTGATTTGTGTCAGGTGTTTAGCATTACTTCAAATCAATATTTGTATTGATAAAATTGAAATTATACAACTTTTTTTTTTAAAGAAATAGAAGTATCGATTATTTTTTCCTGTATTAGCAATGATCCACAGTCTATCAACAAAGTTCAGTACATTAAAGATTTTCTTCATTTTTGATACAGTAACAATTGCTTTAGTTATTTAACAGATTTCTGTATAACAAATATAAAATCATGATTGCCAACAAATTGATTCTGCTAAAATTCAAGTTATTCCAAAATTTGAAAATGATAGGCAGTAACTTAAAAATATATACAAGTGTGACACGATAAGTAAGCGTATATTAAGCTGGATTTGCAAAATATGTATTTTATTATAATAGGTTAAGTAAGAATAGAAAAATAGTTTAAAAACATGTGTTTCATTTAACAAAAGTGAAAAAGATGAAAAAAATAAATAAATAAACGCTTTTTCTTTTATAAGTAAACTAGCAGTATAGCCCGACATTGCTTGGATGTAATGAAAGCTTTAAAACTAATCCATGGTCCTGGAGCTCAGACTAAGCCTAAAGAATATTTGTGGAAGTTTGGTGAGAATAGAATAAAAATTGTGGATTTGTATAAAGGATATACAGACAGATAAACAGACACACACACAAACATCTCTCTCTCTCTCTATATATATATATATATATATATATATAAAATCAATTTTCTGCACTATTGTAAGAACTGCAACCTTGAAACTTCTGAATATCGTTTCTTATGTCTTTGTCTATGAGTGTATCAAATTTGATTAAAATCAGACCACTCCTTCTATAACTCAATTTTTTTGATTATCGATATTTATCGGGGGTACCTCGACACAAAACCTAGCTAAGAACACTCACAGACGCTTATAGTACAACTGTGTAAATTTTCAAGAAAATCGGTTCAGTTGTTTCGGAGTCTATAAGTAACAGATACGCACACACAGACACACACACAAAGTTCCATTTATAAATAAGTTTAGATTTGTGGAAGAGAAAAGGGTATCAGATTACTGTTAAATACTACCAGTCTTCCAATAAAATATTTGACTAAGTGATTTGATGTGATAAAAGATAAAGTTTAGAAAATAGATTTTAGGTGACCAGGTCAAAAACTGTCTTTACTGTATCATGACCACACATTAAGAAAATAAAGAAAAGATAATAGAATTTTCTCTTTCTCCAGGCAATAAAAAAACGCCTGGTTACGGGTAAAGTGTCAGGGCTATAAAAACAGATAAGATATTAAGATAAAAAGATAAAAAAATCCTAGAAAATACTTCGTTGGAGGCTGAGTGTAGACGGGATGTCTGCGGGATGTTTATACATCAAAGGAAGCAAAATTTAAGTACCTTGAAATTTTGGACTTACAGTCACCAATGCTTATCTTTTGTTTTAAGCCGGTGGTCTCTAATGGACTTCCGATTATTTCAATATAAATACAAGTGATTTTTCCGAGCCGATCAATTCAGCCAGGCATGTGCTTGAAGTAGGTACGTGTGTCAGGCACACCAAAGAAGGGAAACTCCGTTCATCTGAGTCAGTCGGTTTGGCATTTGATCTCCATTAATTAGAGTTAGAGCTGAGTGTCACATCACCTTCCCCAACTGCAAGACTAACTCTGAACGGAAAAGTATCGATTTAACTCATCCAAGTTGTGGAAGTTCGTTCCTTCAATAGTTTATCTTGTGCCCCCAGCTTAAGACTTCTGACTTTTTCAACCAACCTCCCGGCAACATCACAGCGCGGAGAACAGCTGCCGGAGGAATTGTTCGAACCTCCACTGGGGTGTTACAACAAGATTCTATTTAAATCACTTCCATTTTCAGTAACTCTTAAATTGTGTCACAAAATATAGCAATTCATTCTAAGAAAATTCAAGCAGACAAACTACTGAAATAGTTGCCAAATAAAGTTATACATTAAATATTGACTCTCACAAGTCTTCTGCTGTTATGCCACATTAAACTCCTTATGAAAAGTATTTAAATCAATATTTTAAAAAGTGATAATGTATAATTTAGCAAATATGTAGCAGTATTTATGATATTAAAATTGAAAATGTAAGTGGATAAATAATTAGGTCACTGATCATTAAATGTTGAACTGAATGTTTTGACAATATTGCCACCATTTTTGTCAAAAGTGAAACAGATTTTTCCTCACAAATACTTACCAAGTTGCCTGTAGGCAATGGCTTTTATTTTGTCATCAATGTCTTCAGGTAAAAGAAATTGTTCATATGCTTCCTTTGACTGTTTATATTTGCCCTGAAATAAATATATCCAAAAATAATGCTATGCATAAAGATTTTAAAAGTAAAAACAATACTATCAAAATAAGTATTAAATTTTCATTACACACGACAAAGAAAAATCATTAAATATTCACATTCTGCCAACAAATTATAAAGTTATAATATGTATAATTTAATGTCTATATTTTATCAGATATGCTTAAAAAAAAAAAAAAAAAAAAATCAGGATAAATTTTTGCCTTTGTCAAATTGCCCATACTAATTATCAACATTTAATTAAAAGCAATGATACCAGTTGCAAAATGTAAAAATAAAGATTTATAACCAAATTAATAGGATTAGACTATTAAGACTATTTAAGAATTTTAATAATATTTATATTACTAACCTGCACTTGGAACAAATGAGCTATATGTAGACGAACTGTAAAAAAAAAATAAATAAAGTTTCAAAATATGATAGTCATGGCAAATTGTAGTGAGAAAGGAACTGCTGTGAAGTATCAGTTATCCCTTGAGGCTTTGAAGAAAGAAAAAAAAATAGTTGTATGCTTTCAGGGTTCACACAGGGACAAAAAAGAGGTTTAAAATTCAAATTCATAATGAACAAAATGGACTGCTGAAATAAATTATTACACATAACAATAAAAGAAGTGAAATAAGCAATAGAATCCAATATAGAAACAAAATGAGTCAGGTGCTGAATAGGTTTGAAAGGAAAGGTTGTGTTGAAAAAAGAAAACTTTGGAAAATGATTGTTGGCAGTACTAAGAGACAAAGCTTACATGAGAAACCTTTTCTCTCATTATTTTTACCCATGTTGTGCTGAGAACTGCTTGAAATTTGAACTGTCTTACACTAGAAAGATAAGACCAGTTTCTTGTATGGACACTCAATTTTCTGCTGTGAGCAGAACACTTATATTGCATGTTTGCTTTTTGTTTATTTTATTAAAATAAAAATAGATCCATTATTTCTGTTTATACAGTACTTCTGTATCTGCCTTGAGTTGTGTTTGCTTAAATTATGCTGTCCTTTATTTTATTACTAAAACTCAAAATAAAAAATAAATATTCACTGCTGCTAAAGAAAGGTAGGAGAAATAACAGTGAAACAATATAAATGATTATAAACTGCAGAACATAGGAATAAACAATAAAAGTTATAACGCCTTAAGGGAGAAAAGGAAGAGAAAGAGAGAATTATCAGATTTTGGTAATTGAGTTTACATCCATATCTAAAACTGATTTGGCTGCTAGGTCTGCTTTGTTGTTACCTTCAACTCTGACATGGCTGGGAATCCAACAGTTTGATGTCTGTTTGAAATTAGAGCTCATTTTGCCTAATAGTTTAGTAATGAGTGGGTTGTGAGATTTTTTTTCCCTTCAAAGCCACTAGTGAGTAATGAAAACTTAAGAAATATTTTTGTTTACTCTCTATGATTATGTTGACAGTTCTATTGCAGAAATCTTTGCAGTGAAAATAAAGCTTCCCTTTGGAAGGCACCTTCTTTCTTCAATCCCCTCATATTTTGGCTCACTGTTGCGCATCCTGTCTTTTCCTCATATTTTGACCTATCAGTATAGACAGGTGGAGTAAGGTTAGGGTAGTTTTCCAATATGTCATGAACTTGTCCTGCAATGTAAATAGGTGAATTTTTTTGTTTAGGGAGATTATATAATTCTAGCAAAACCAGTTCACTTAATTGGCCATGCTGGAATACAGGTAGCAATCATTTCTTGTATGTTTGAGAGAGTGGTCCTTAACTCTTTAGCAAGGGATTTCATCTCGAATCCATAGGGTTGTATATTTTCTTTTGATTGGAATAGACCACAATAATTCAGTTTGAAGGTACTGCTGTAAGCTTGGTTAGTTGGGCATGATTTTAATTTGACATAGTACTGTAGTGTCAGTTTACACCAAAATGTGGAGGTGTTTCATTAGCTTCTGTGTATAAGCCCTCCACCAGGGATGTCCTAAAAGTCTTAAGTACTAGTCTTGAGAGGTTCCATTAAGTATTTTTAGGCATGTTTTATTTAAGCTGGTGTTCTAATCATTATATATGCATAAATTGTTGTTGATTATTGTTTCTAAAGTCCTTCCCTTTTGGTTTGTGTCTTTACAAGACCATATGGTGCTGTGACAGTTAAAGTATTATAAAAGATGCATGGAGTTTTCTGATGATGGCATGAATCTCAGTTACATTTACTGAATCATTCAGTGGGGTATATACTAAGCAGATGTTTATTGGCCTGTGTAATGTCACTTTAACAGCAGTTACCTGTAATGTTGTTAGCTTTATTTTGAAAACCACCATTCCTAAGAAAGATGGGTGTGCATGACACTCGAAGCCCAGTGTCATGTGTAATTGTATAGCTGGTATTCTTTTATATTCAGGTTTTTTTGGGGTTTTCTTTTTTTAGGAAGGTTTCCTGAAAACAAACAACTGCCTGTCTGTCATTAACAGAAGCAGTTCATTTATTTTTTGCCTTTATATTCCACATCAGTTCCATTGAATTATTCAATAAGTGATTGGTAAGTGTTTTCGGACTTTAGCTTAGTGTGATTGCTTTAAATTTATATTTTGTGTTTGAAGGTTTTGGCTGTTTGTGGATTCTGGCTTTCCACTTCCATTTCTTCCAGTTTGTCAAATTAAATTTCCAGTTTTTGTTTAGCTGGTTCTGTTCTTTTGGTAGATAAATTTTTTACTTTGTCTTTAATGGATTTTGGTGAAATGATAGATCACAGTGATTTCTGCTTTGTAGATTTTGTATTTTTTGGAGGAGTGGTTTGTGTTTGAGTGGTAGTTTTGGTATTTGTTTTTTCTCTATTATTTTAATTCTTTCATTAAACTTCTTTTGCAGTTCAATTTGTACTATTTCCTTGGAGTATAGGTCTTTTAGGTAGTTTTGAAATTTGGGCCAGTCATTTGAAATTTTTTTTTCTTTTTAAATCATTTCACCCCAAGTAAGGCAAGACCACCACTAATGCACAGTTTGTTTTGTTTTGTGACATATCAACGCATCTTGGGTCATTTAACGCCAAATCGAATTATTAAAAATTGAACAAAAATTAAGAACAATTTCAAGAAGTTTGTATATTTAACAAATTAATATATATAACAGACTTATATATTTAGACAAATTCATACATTTCAAAAAATTTATATATTTAACACATTTTAAATTAATAAAATATTTTATAAGAATGTATATATTTAATTTGGCAGTTTAAATTTTATGGCATACCAACCACCACGGGTTATCTGAAGCCAAATCCAGCCTACATACATTACATATACAAGATTTGCAAACGAACATTCGGTAGAACCAAGTTTTGGAATATATAGCAAGTTGGTAGAAATACATATATCTATGTGTGTGTGAGATAGTATTCAACCAGTCATATTTTTGAGTACATTCCGATTTCTTTTAAGAATTCAAGTATCCTGCTTGGTCTTGTTTCCATAAATAGTTTTTTCAAACTATTGGTTTGGTAATACTTCTTTCCTACACTCTAAAAGTATATGTTTGACACTTAATCTTTTTTGACAGCTGGTACATATTGGGGGTTCTGTGCCCTCCAGTAAATGATGGCACATGATGTAGGTATGGCCTATGTGAAGACGGGTCAGCAAAACCTGTTCTCTTCTATTTCTGTATTGAATGTTCCATTCTCCAATAGTGGGTTTTATGTTTTAGTGTTTGTTGTTAGTGTATCTATCACAATAATTTTGCCACTTTTTATAAATTATTCTCTTCACTATAGCTTTAAAATCAGTATAAGGAAATTTGATTTTTGCTATTTTATCTTTCATTGCTTTCTTTGCTTCTGAGTCTGCCCTGTCATTTCCCTGAATACCTAGATGGCTTGGGATCCAACAAAAGATTGTTTCTTTGCTTTTAGTTAAATTATACACTCTGTTTAATACTTGTGTGATTAAAGAATCAGAAAGGTTTTTGTTTTTTACAGCAGTAAGCACAGATAACGAGTCCATGAAGATTATGAATTTGTTGCAATGGGTTGTAGTTATTAAATCAAGTGCCAAATTAATAGCAATTATTTCAACACTATATATGGAAGCTGTATTTAGTAATCTTTAACGTTTCTTCTGATCTTTAAGTATGGCAGCAGATCCTACTTTATTTTCATTTTTTGGTCCATCTGTATATACATAAAGGTAGTCTAGATGTTTTTTTTTTTTTGTTGAGTATTTCTGATTGGTATATGATTGGGTTAGTCTTGTATTTTGGGTATTCTGTCAAATCAAGAATAATTTTTGGTTAATTTAATATCCAGAGTGGTGTAGAAGATATAGTTGATTCGTGAACTTGTGTTGTATCTATTTGGTTCTCTTGCATGATTTCTTTAATCTGTAAACTGAAAGGTTTGATAGCCATTTCTTTTTGCTGAAAAAGCTCTCTGTATTGCGGTTGGAAAATAGTACTGAAAGCTGAATTTAGAGGGCATGATGAAAGTTTAAGGTAATATTGCAGAGTGAGTTTTCCCGTCTCAACAGGAGAGGTGCTATATGCTCTAAGAGCTAATCTAATTCCCTGGTGATGTATCATATTTAGTTTTTTCAAGTATGTTTTTCTGGCTACTCCATAAATAAAGCAGCCATAATCAAGTTTTGATCTGATTAAAGTGCGATACAATTTTATTAATGTTTTTTTTACTTCCTCCCCAATCAGTATGTGCTATAGTTCTGAGTAATTGTATGGTTTTATTGCATTTCATTCTCAAGTATTTAATATGGGGAATGAAGGAAAGTTTGCAGTCAAAAATGACTCCCAGGTATTTGTAATGATCTACTACTGGGAATTCGATATTATCGATTTTCAGTACTGGGTCAAGGTGGAGTTTACGTGGGTTGCAGAAGCAGACATATTTCATTTTTTCTTTTGAAAATGTTAGTCCATTCTCTGTGGTCCATTTGTTTAGCTTATCAAGGCAGATCTGAAGTTGTCTTTTAATGTGGTTCATGTTTTTTGCTTTATAACATCAAGAAATCATCCACATATAAAGCACAGTTTGTTCCTCTGTTTAGGTTTTTTTACAATATTATTTATTTTTATATTAAATAACCTAACAGACAATATACTACCTTGAGGTACACCCATTTCTTGTTCCTTTTCTTTTCTTCAGAGAACATATTTCCTATTCGGACTTGAAATTTTCTATCTTCTAGGAAGTTTTTAATAAATACCGGCATTCTACCCTCTACCCAAGGTTTTTGAAGTCTCTTACTATACCGTATTTCCAGGTTGTATCATATGCCTTTCTAAGTCAAAGAAGACAGCCACTAGATGTTCTTTTTTAATAGAAAACTCTCTGATAATGTTTCTAGTCTGATCAGATGATCTATTAGGCTTCTTTGGTTTCTAAAACCTGTTTGATATTCCGTTATTAATTTTTTCTTTTCTAGGTACCATATCAATCTGGCATTGATCATCCTCTCTAGTGTTTTGCACACACAACTGCTAAGAGCAATGGGCCTGTAATTTTTGCATTTGTTAAGTCTTTGAACGATTTTTGTATCGGTATAACTGTGCTTCATTTTCATATTTTAGGGATGTTCCCACTGTTCCATATGTTATTGTATATTTGTAGGAGATATTTTTGTGAGGTTTCTGGTAATTCTTTTAGGAATTGATAATGAATCTTATCTGATATAACAGCTGCTTGTAGACTTGTATTTAGTTTGATTTCCCTGTGTGGGATATTATTGTTTATGATCAGTGATGAACCATCAGAGGTCTATCAATGTGATGTTTGATATAATTGTATGAATGATAGTTTTTAATTTTAATGGCATAGCTGCTTTTGAGGTGAGTCTCTTGAAGGTATATGATAGCTGGGCAATAACAATTCTGAATAATTGGCCCTTAATCCTCTGATATTCCATTGGATTAAATTATTTTCCATTTAGAATTAATTTTGAGATTTATAGGTTTTTTTGTTTTGAGTTTTGCTTATTTGTGGAGTTTTATCTTCAATCTCCATTTCTTCAGGTTCCTCAGATTTGTTTGATGTAGTTATCGGGACGGATTGTGTTATTCTTTTAGTTGAGGTCTTCTTTTTAATAGTATCACCTTTTGTTTTATTTTCAGTCATGTCTTTGCTAGAATCCAGAGGTCGGCTTGGTGATCTTTGGCGTCTTTCACTTGTACATTCAGCTGTCTTGGAACTCTTTTTGGGCAGTTCTATATGGTTATCAATATTTACTTTTGTTTTCATACTAGACTCGGTTGGTTTTGAATACATTTTTTTTAGATTTTCTTGGAATGTTGGCCATTCTCTTGTATTCAACTTTTCAATAAGTTTTTTGTAGTTATCTATTGAAGTGGTGTCCTGAGGTTTTTGCTTTGGCTTTTGTACAACATTGGCATATGTTTTTCTTCCCATATAGCTTTCAACAATTTTTCTAGCTTCTGGGAAAGGTAAATTTTTGGTGTGTTTTATAAACATTATTTCCTTTTCTTTGTTATAGACATCACAGGTCCTTAAAAAGGCAGGATGTCCTTCATGGCAGTTTGCACATTTTATATTTTTGCACTTACTCTCTTTGTGGTTTGAGTCATGTTCACCACACTTTCCACACATTTGGCATCCTCTGCAAATGTCTTTGTGATGACCAAATTTTTGACAATTGAAACATCGGAAGGGAGCTGGTATAAATTGATCTACCCTTTCTATTGTATAGCCAATCCTGATATCTTTTGGTATGGATGGTTTATCAAAAGTGAGTATATATGTGTGTATCTGTATAATTTCATTGTTTTGTCTGATGGTAATTCTTTTATGTTCCTTTACACCCAGTTTTTTTTAATGCTGTTTTGATTTCCTCTAGTGTTGCTAATCAAAGCTCTCTGCTTCTTATAACGCCTTTTGAAGTATTTAATCTAGCGTGTGGATACGCATGGCATTTGATGTGAAATGAGCAAATTATCTGCTTGTTTCTTCATTTGAACTTCCACTAGCAGGTTACCATTTCTAAGTTTAACATTTTTTGGATTTGACCTACTTGATATAACTTTTTCAATTAAAAAAGGAGACAATTGGTCTAATTTAATTTCATTCAGTGATTTGATAATAATGAATCTTGAAAGTCTACGTCAATTTCAGAATCTGAGTCGGATAAACCCCTCATTTTTTTTTTTCTTTTTAAAGAAGAAGCCATAATTGGGTTTTGATTTTCATTGGTCCAATGCTCCACCATGGAGTCCAACTAGGGTTGAGAATGAACCAAAGGGGAAACCCATTCGCCTTGGCTGAGACGGGAATACAATACCAATATACTTGTGCCAAGAATAAAATTCCAGTCTTCTGCCAAATTCTGGGTTTTATTACTCAATAATATAACAGGAGTCATCAATCTTTTTCTCCTAACACAACTGACCCTCAGCCTCTGTCTTCAAGCACATATAAGATGAAGGGTTAGGAAGTGTTCTGCAAAAATAGATTGGATAATACGATCGAAACAAAAAGAAATATATATGAGCAAGGGCATGTTGGGACCAGCCGATTGATCGGATCGGGCCCAATCCAACCAACTGTCTAGCCCAGGTAAGGGCCAAAGTGGTGTGTTGCAGATCATGACCACTTTGCACCTGGGTCACAACCTGCTCAACCCCCAGGATCCCGTCCCCAGACATTACGGGTTGCCACCCACGGCCAACAGGTAGCCCCCTTCGGGGAGTTTTACCCCCTGCAGAGTGCAGAGAGAGTTACAATAGAAAAGACTGGGTACAAGGGGTATTGAAGAAAGGATAAAAGATAAATCTTTTCAAGAAGATGGTAATTGACATTACATTTAAATTTCGGGAGATTGTAGCTATCAGGGAAGCAAGTAAACGGAAAAGAGTTCCACAGGCAAGAAGTGCAAGTTCTACTGTTTGAGTAGAAGTGACAGTTACATTTAACTATTATGCTGGATGGTTAGCACATCTTACTTCTGTATAGCCTAAATTCCTTTGGCTACATTTTCTATATGTCGGGCAAAATTCTTTGCTTCTAATGAATCCCTTAGATGTGTTCAGTTTTTTCCTATTTTCTACTTCTATAAGCAAATTGGCATTTCTCAATTTCTTGACTGTTTTGGGGTTAATTCTATTCAATAACATTTTTTTCAAACAAGAAAGGGAAGTTTTGCTAGAAGAGTTTCCTCTAGGGATGTGAGCATGATAAATCTTGGAAAATCATTATTTCTTTTTCAGAATCAGAGTCTGAAAGATATATTTTGGGTTTTTTGTTTTGATTATTCATAATTTATCTACTAACATTCACTGCCTACCTCGGAGGCCTGACATTGGGACTAACCTAACTCAGAGCCTGACATTGGGACATGTCAAGGGGAAACACAATTACCTTGACAAGTCAGTACTACATAAACCAGTATACTCATATTTGAGAGAGACTCCAAGCACCTGTTAAACCATTTGCTTTCACTTCCCACATCTTAAGTAAACAAACTGGGATGTTCATACCCATATCTAAGGGTTTGATCTCTTCAAACCAAATGACCCTCAGCCATCACCTATCGCTTATAAAGTGGATAGAGATGGTATTTTATCCCAGTGTATATTTGGTGTATCATATTTTCTTATAAAGTACTCCATAAAGTTATAGAGTTATAGATGCTAGGGCTTGGCATGACCAGATGATTGAGTGGATCAGAACTCTCTGACCACCCATCTACATCTAAGTAAGAGCCAAAGTGGTGTGTTGGTAATCAGACTTATCTAGGTACCTCCAAAAAGTCGCTGAAAAAACAGCATGGTATAACGGAAAAAGACCTCAAACTAAATAAAAACAAAGTTTTATCAGCAAAATGTTTATATCATTATTAAGAGGATAGATCAAAGCATTTTTTAATTATTTTTTAAATTATTTCTAACACATTCGAAATTTTTGTAGAAAGTCCTTTTTTTTTTTCTTACGTCAGTGCAAGACCTAAATTGACGCAATGTTTATTTAGTAAAAAAAAACGTAATTTTACGCAATGCTCTTTTTTGGCCGTGAAAGACATTAATTTGGAAATTCTTGTAAAAATCAAATAATGGTTGGATTTTGATGAAAATTTCAGGACTTATTTATAATTGACTGAAATCAATTCTGATTGCATTATTTTTAGAAAATATTGGTAAAAATATATATTTTTTAAGTATGTTACCTCCTACCTTTTAATTTTCAAAAATGTGTAAAAATTCGACTTTGCTCCACAATAAACCTAATATAATAAAATTCAGGAGTCATTGGGGAATGCTAATCCAGTATTTTTTTTTTCTTCAATAGTTACCTACTTTCTAAAAAGTAGGTCCAAATTGTGAAAAAAGCAATAACTATGCCAATTTTTATGTTGATAAATTTCTGATTGCTTTGATGAACAATATAAATTAAACATATAGTCTGAAATGAAAAAAAATTCAATAAATAATGAATTTTTACAAGAATTATTTTCATTTTTTTTTTTCTTCCATTTTTTATTATAATGATATAAAAGTTTCAAAATTATTTTTAAATTTCTTCCGCTATTGCTCCGACTAGGGTATGTAATTAATGCATGAAGACCACAATTACTAATCGAAAATTTAAAAGTTTAATACAAATGATTTAGCCAGTCAATTTTTAAAATAATTAAAACATTTTAATTGTGTGCATTTTGATTGCTCTACTTAGCCTTCTTGACAGCTTCCGGTTGTCATTAACAGCTGTCATCACTTGAGATAAACTCTTGACACCCAAACTACCGTTAACTGATAAAAGCTTTTACTGAATATTTTATTTTTGCCAAATTTTTAAAACTGAAATGTGGCTACTGTTTACGTAAATGTGTCAATCAATCAAAAAAAAATAGCGGTATGTTTAAATTATTTTTTTTTTAATCTGAAAAATTTTAGATTCCAATCAATATAATTTCGGTTTAAAATACGCCAGTGTATTTTGTTTACTGGAATTACTAAATTTAATCTCTTGACTTTCAATTAAACCTAATTTTAAAGCTAAAATATAACTTATTTATTTTAAAAATTTCATTTTAAAATCAGGTATCAAAAACTTATACTGAAAAATGGAGGTACCTAGATCTAACCCTGACACAACCATCCCATCCCCAGACATTACAGGTTGCCACACACAGCAAAAAGGTGGCTTCATAGGAGGAGGGATTACTCTTCTACAGAGGTGCAGTTGGTGTATTCTGAAGTCCCAGCCTCAAGCTGAGGAAAGGAAAAGACAGGAAAAAAAAAAAAGCCAATGCTATAAAAATATAAAGCTTATTCCAAAATGTGAAAAATCACATACTATTAAAGAAACTAAGTCTACCAGTCATCAAATAAATTTTTAATACTTTGCTGGACTCTACTTACATCAGATATAATGCCTTTTTTTTACATTTAGTAATAGCTAGAAATTTATATTTAGTATTAGCTAGAAATAATAAGGCAAATAATATTTGCCATGACTTGAAAAAAAACTGAATTTTGTTTACAACTTACGACATTATGTTACAACTAAACTTTGTTATATTGCCTTACATGTTCTAATTAAATATCATTCTGAAGGGTTATTAAAGAGTTCCTATTTGCTGAATAATTGAAAATCAACACTAAAAGGTTCAACAATTTACAAAGCAGATGAGCCATTTTTAACGATAATGTCATTGTGTGTAAAAATGGACAAGGTGAATTCTTATGATTAGTCACTGAATTAGTTAGGCAAAAGGGCTGCAAACATTCACAGGAGATTAGTGAATGTTTATGAAATAGTCACACAATGTGATTTAAGTACAATAAGGATATTGATCAATAGACTGCCATAAATAATAAACAAAACAAGCAAAAGAAAATGAATGTTTCAAACAAAAATAAGCACAAATTACCTATAAACTCTATAACGGATGGATTTGAAAGGAATTGAGCTAATCTCAATATCAAAATAATCAGTTAAAAAACAATTAAGCATTTAATAAATGTAAAAATAGAGAACTAACTTTACACCAGAAGCAGAAGTCTACCCAATAGAATATAAACAATGCTAATAAAATCATAATGGTGAAGCATTTTAAAATTTAAAAAGAATATGCAAACATAAGATGTAAACTTAAACAACACTCAATGTTTTGTTTTTAATTGTATGCCACCAGAATCTTCATGATCACAATTTTGACTTGGAAAATGTTGGTTAATAAAATATGAATACAATTTACTCTAAGATGCAATGAAAGTGTTCATGAATTCCCTGTGATTAATATACAATCTAATTACTTCAGCTTATCACATTCCTTTATTGAACTGGTGGTGAAATAATGTGGGATACAAAAACCTTAAAACAAATGGGAAGAAAATACACATACACATCTAAATACATGTGTTATAAATGTAGATTTAACATTGCAAAAATTATGGAACATTTTCAACTTACTTTCAGCTTTTGAAACTGTGCATTTGGTATTATCTTGAAGAGCTAAGCGGAAGTGCTACAAAGAAAAAAAGTTTTGATTGTTTTGATTTCATGTTAACGGTTCCTACAATGGGGGGGGGGGGGTACCAGCATGTTTAAGAGTTGGGGAGAATGACATTTGGTCAAAGTAGACCAGGCCAAGAATTTTCAGCACTTCTTTGTGTGTAATGTTTTTCTTATATGCCTGCTGGTATTATAAAATGTAATTTTGACACCCTAAAACAAAGTTCTCAATGCATTAGACATAATAGAGTGACCTAAGATCAAATTAGAATTAATAAATGCAGCAACTCATTATGCCTATTAAATCATTAAGCTGTGAGTATCAGACTTACCAAGATGGTGTACAGAGAAGTTTCAAATAATTAACAACAAAATATGAGGTGTGTGTGTGTGTGTGTGTGTGTGTGTGTGTGTGTGTGCACGTGAAGGCATGTACATACAATTTCTCAGTTTTATACAAACCAGAAAAGAACCAAACCATAATTATTGCCCTGAGTAGCTATAGATGATTCAGCTGAAATCCAAATATATGAAAATATATGACGGTTACTCAACAAATGCTTCATGACCACGTCAGCTTACACACATTTTCCTGTTTTCATATAACTAAATTTGATAACTGTACTTATCATTGGAGCAAGGGAGGTACGACGACAATCATCATCATAGCTAAAAACAATTACTGCCATGTGCAACCAACTTTTACAGTTTTGTTAAGTTGATCTCCCCAACCCTACAAAGAATGTAGAAATACAAAACATGACTTGGATGAATATATTATATTGAATGTATAAATTATATATGAAAAACTTTAACCACAAGTAAATTTTAAAACTTGGAAAGGCTCCAGACTAATTTAATCATCCTGAAATCAATGTTTAGTTTCTTTCTTATTATCATTTAGTAAAATAAATAAAAACACCATTAAAATGTTTAGGAAATATTTATTTTGATCCATTCAACCCTTAAATTTCAATTTAAACAGCTGAAACATTCAAGTTTTAAAAATGAATGCAAGAACTAGTTTGAGTTTACAGTGATTTTTATAAAATCACCACTTATTTAAGTAATTTGGTTAAATTATCTTAAATAACTTTACACATAAACATTCTTAGTAAGTAAATTTTCCATTCATTTAAAATTTAGCTTATGATTAACAGAATACATAATACTTAAATGTTTGTTCATTCATGTTTTAACATAATAGAATAAAAAAGAAAAATTCTTACTTTGATTATTAAAGCAAGATTACAATAAGATATTAATCTTTTTCACATTTAGAAATAAATAATACAAATATCTAAATTTAAGTCCTTAAGCCTTTATCATTCAGGTTTCATTCTCCATTTTATAAATTATTTATTAAAACTGTACAACTATTGGCAAGAAGAATTTCATTTTATTTTTTTCTTTATTTTAAGAAATCACCATATATAATAAAGTATAGTGCAAGTTTTTATGATTAAGTATGGGTGGGTGCACTAGTAAATATTTTCTGGAGGGGTTAAAATTCATGCCTTCCTCCCAAAATAATCATGAATCACACTATACATGAATTCAGCTTATACATGAGTATATACACTAGTTACTTTTGAAATAAATATAAAAGATTTTTAATTAAAAGTTTATATTGTTTTGATATTGTACCCATCCCAAAAAAAAAACAAGTAATTGTCCCAAAATAATGCACCTTGGGTCAACATTATATACATGATTATATACATGTACAAAGTGTATAATGCATCAAAAATGACAATAGTATGTAAGAATGGGTTGGTGAAGTATCAGGAACAGACTTAGTCTTGAATTTTAGTTTCAAGATCTATTTACCTGAGAGTGTTGAAAACCTGAAACCAACTTGGTAAGGCTGAAATTTGGTGTGTCTTTATACAGGATACATTTTATTCCAAATTAGCTAAGAACCATGTTCTATGTCATATTACTGAACTTCACATTATATTTATTATGTATCATAACATTCATTATAAAGATGGAGAGAATGGCCTTAGACATTTTATTATTGTATGCTTCCTTTTTTGTTTTTAATTATATCAAACAAAATTGATTTTTCTATTTATACTTTTATGGTTCAATAAAAATAATTTGAATTCCTCTAAAAGAAGAAGAGAAAAAAAAAAAATAAAACATTCTTACTCACCTTATGACTGGATTCATAATTATTCAGAATTTTGTACATTAACCCCAGTCGCAGATGCACTTCATTAGCTTGACTAAAGCTTGGCTCTATATACAATACTTGTTGGTAAGCTTTGATAGCCCTAAAACAGAAAACAAAATCAATTAAGTATTCTTTTCAAATCCGATCTCCCTTTTAGTAATTGATGAAATGAAACAAGATATTAATACAAAGTGATAAAAACAAAAACAGTATTATAAATAAGCTGTTTCAACTACTTTACTACTATAAATACTGGTAGGACTATACCTTAAAATTCATAGCATTATAGTACAGAAGAGAAGGAGGGGTAATAAAGAAAAATATTTCAGTGGTTAATGATAATTTTTTAAAATCAACTAGATTGATCTGGCTGCAGGCAATCTTATTAGACCAGTGTCTTAGCCATAAGAGGACATGAGTAATAATACAGTTACTTCAAGATCCTGTATAGTAATTTTGTTACTTTCTGAAGAGCATACTGAAGTGTGCATATTAAAATAAAGTGGTTTGGTTTACAGAAGACAAGGTTAACATAAGAATCATGCTTATACATAGTGAAGCAAATATTAAAAATTAACCAAATGCTTCAAGACTGATGAACTTAAGGTTAGTGCAAATAAAAAGTTCAGATATCTTTTAGAAGTTTATAATTGTGTTGGCAGTTTTATTTTAACAAAATCTCAGTACCTCATATAGACCATAAAAAATCTGCTTTTAATTTTTACATATGTCAGATTTTATCATGCAACTCAAGATTTCACATAATTTGTACTAATCTAAAAATTTTCAGAGTACAGGTTTCAGCTTGTAATATTAATCTTTATTAAAAATACCAATACTTGTTGGAAGAGGGGCAGCTTTTTTCATGCAAACTAAATGCAACATTAATTTTTATTTATAAATAAATTAAAAAGAAAAATACATTTAATTAATAGACCATATACCTGAATAAATTATTTTATTTTACATTTTAATATGGAGTTTAACATTCTATGATCTTCATCAGTCTTTCTTCCATCAATTTTAACTTTTCTTATCATCTCAACTTTAACATTTGCAGTAGTTCTCACTGTTTTCACACACACACACACACACATATATATATATATATATATATATATATATATATATATATATAAAAATGGAACATGTTTTTCGAGTTGTTGGAAGCTATTCCATTAATTCAGTATCTTTGAAACCTTTTTGAAGGCAAGGTGGGCAATGGTCAACTTTGAAAAAGCAATCTCTTTAACTTTAAAGTTTCATTGTTACTGATACCAAAACATTGTCCAAGAACTTATTACATTTATCTAGACATCAACTTTGGAAGGAATTATAATTTTACAATCTACAATACTAGCTCAAACAATACCTAACCCCAACTTGCTGTCTTTTAACTTATGTTGGTTAGCTATTTCTATGAATGGCTCAATTTCTAATCAATCATCAGGTCCATACAGCATGGTTGCATATTCATCAATAAAAATTACTGAGAAATAAATTTTTATCAAATACTTTACTCAACTTAAGTGTTTCCCCTTATGTTTATTTTAAGGTGTTAGTTTGGCTAAAGGTATTAAAGCAACCATTGTTCTTTTCACATTTGCAAAACAAACTTCTTCAAATATTTTCTTTTCTGGTCAATTCACTTTTCTTGCTTATTAATCTTGACTTTTCTCATTTTATTAAAGTTTTTTTTCTTCTTGTTTTTCAGTTTCTTTTTTGATAATTCTCTGACCTGAAAATCTTCCAAAATCAGTTAATACCAATTTTATTGTAAAAACTAAGTTGCTTGCTAATGTATTACTAACTTTTCAGTGAATAAAAACCTACGAAACACAAATGACTTTCTATCAAAATATTTTCATTTATAAAAATAATTGAATTCTCTATAAAAACTAAATAATTCAGAACATTAAGCATAAAAGTTTGATATAAGTGAGCATTTTCAAAAACTTGATCAATAGATGCAGAAAGCAAAATTAGTGTTTCATCTCATCCTGGAACCTTCCAATTCTGAAATCTCTTTTAGAAGTTCAATACATCTATAATTGATTCACTTGTTGCTGTTGTATTTGTGTATGATTTTCTTTCTTGCTAATAAGATTTATTGTTTAATTGTTCATAAATCAAAATGGTTTACATTATAAGTTCTTACCCTCAAGTTGGAATTAAAATTATACCAAGATATTTAAATATATAAGATGTATCTGGAAAGTATCCAACCATTTTGAATATCTCAAGTCAGTTATGTTGCTTTGAGAAGACCTTGCCATGTATAAAGTTATTCAGTCAGCTATAAGACATCACTATATGAGTTTCTTTATTCATACATTTATCATGAAAATGTGCCTGTCCATTCTGCAGGTTTCATGCAGATTTTTCTTTGGTAAAATATATCACCAAGCTATGTCAGCTACAGTAAAAATTATGTTCCCTGCTACTTCTTGACTTTTCTCAAGACTAAAACTCAACATTGATAGGAGGAACATTTCATACAGTAGACAAGATTAAAGAGAAATTTGTGGAGGAAGCTGATAATCATGAAAGAGGACTTTGCAAAGTGTTTTAGAAAGTGGAAAGGTGGCTGAGTACAGATCACAAAAGGGAAGGAGCTGAAGATAAGGTGTTATTGTCCTTAATAGACTATATTTTCATTATCAAATGACTAGATTATTTCCAGATGAACTTTGTATTATATATTCTTACATGTATTGATTAGAATGAAAAGAATAGTTGCAGATCTATAAACTGACAAGCTTTGCAATTGCGTATTCATTTAAACATGTTTGTATAAGAGTATTAAAAGCTATAGAATCAATTTATTCCAGCAACATGACTCAACAGCAGAAATCAAAAAACAGGTATGTACATCACATCAATTGGTATGAACCCAAATATAAAAGACAAGATATGTACAGTAAAAACAGCTTCAATATTTTGGATACATGATCAAATACAGAATTGAGAAAAAAAAAAAAAAAAGACTCAGCAGTTTTAAATATGCTTGCATTTTTACTTCAGTTCAAAAAAAAAAAAAAAAATTTTATTTGATATAAAATTTTTTTTTTTAACTGAAGTAAAAATGCAAACAAATTTAAAACCCGCTCCTTACTTCACCATTTTCTGAAAATAATTGTCCTATAAAATTCAATTTGAAGTTTCTTTTTACAAATGAAGGTTCTAAATAATCTAAAACTACTTTTCAATGATCACAGATGAATAAAAACTAGTACCCTATAAAAGACCTGAAACAGATTTTTAGACAACTGCAATGAATAGATCCAAAACAAAATGAGAAATGTTCAGTATGGTTGAAGTAATTCTAATCTATAAAGACATTTCCTTGTGATCCCTAGGAAAAAAAATGATGAGATTGAAGTCAGTAACTATCTTTAATTGGCTATGGTTCTGTTAGCAATGCCAGTGATTACTGACAATGATTGCCTAAGCTACAATCCACCAGTTTTAACATTAGTCCAGCTACTTGAGCTTTCAGCAGACAGGCCAGGTGTACTTTTAACTTAGAATCAATGTTCAGCTCAAGGATAACATGTTCTCAGCCTACTTACCATTACTAACAATATCTTGTAAAAACAAGCCAAATGTATTTATTTTTTATGTTCCATAAAATAAAATCAAAGATCAATTTTAAAGATTAATATAACTTTACTACAGAAGAATATTTTATGTCACACTCCACAAATTTTTTTAAAAATTGGAATATAGATAAATTATTCAAACATGGAAATTTCATGATTACATAAAATAAATTTAAAACAGATATATTTACTCTTTCTGAAATTTTGAGACTATTATCATTACATATCAGTTAATTTGGACTGTTGTCCTCATCCTGACTGTTTTTATATTTATATTTCCGTTATTATACCCTCCAGTTTTCTTCAAGTCCAACCTGTAGTTTTTGTGATAAAATACAGAGAGAAAACAAATGGGGTCTCAGAAATAAGTAGTGACAACCTGTTCATAATAAAGTTCAAAATAATAATAGATTTTGTTGAAACGTTTATTAAGTGCATTCAATGATGTCATTAAAGAAATAGATAAATATTATTTTACCAACAATTATTTTGAACTTTCTTACAAACTTGAGATCAGTGCTTATTTCTGTCATGGCCATATTTTTTCCTCTCTCTATTTAATTGGACAGAACAAGTTAATTGCAGCATGAGAAAAAAAACAAATGCAACTAGCAAGTGAAAGTGGCTAAGGGGTGCAACAGTCAAAACTGAATACAAAAAGAGAGACAAACAACAGTCACAATGAAGATACATTTCATTTTCAAGAAATATTTACTATTAGATTCAAGAAGTTTCTAGAATTATGGCACAGTGTGACAGATTCAAACACATAAATCATCAATTTTATTTATTACTAGTAATAGAATTGTTGTTGAGTAACATCAATTTGTAAATATTCAGTAATAAAAAAAAAAGTCAATTAAAATTTTTATTCAAGTCAATATCACTGAACCTAGATATAAATTTAATAAGAAATAATTTGCAAAAGAAATTTATATGCTGAATATTTAAAGCATCTGTTTAGATTTTAACATTATCCTATATTAATAAATTAGTTTTCAAAAGTATTTTTTTTCTGCAATAAAAGTTCTCTCAAAATGAAATTGTTAAATGAATCAAATTTGTTAGTAAATACAATCAACTTGTATATAAAATTTTGCAATGGTAATTCCCCATGTTTTTAGTAAAACTTAAAAAATTTTCCTGATTTATAAAATTCAAGTACAACAAATTCATATTGTAAAGCATAAGTACTACCAAAACTTGAACTTAAAAAAAAATTAAAATTAAAAATGCATTTAATTTAAAAGTCACCATTTTGGTAAAAGTTTTATCTTATTTGAGAGATTATACCTTAAGCTAATTCATATGGAAATAAAAATGAATCTCCATATGCAAATAAATTTTTTGGACATTTGCCCTAAAAATGTGCTTCAAAGTAAATTTAAGGATTAGCAAGTTTTTGTTTAACAGCACATCAGCCTTTGTGAGTTATTTAATGCTGAAAAGGTGGGGTTTTAAGGTATTTTTTTAATGTTCAGTTATAGTGAGAAGGTTGATTTAGATTTTAAAGAAATTTTTTTGTTTTTATTCTTCTTTATTTTAGAAAACTGAAAATGTCTTAGTTTGTATTTAAAAATGTTTTGCCGAAAATAATTTTTCCTTCAAAAATGTGTTATGGTAATTTTTTCTTCAAAAATGTATATTTTTTTTTTTTTATAAAAGTCTATTTTTAAGCACTAATAACATCTTTTTTTAAATGTCAAGAACCATTTAAAGTTTATAAAAAGGTAAATAGGATTAAAAAAATATAAAGTAAACAGTGAATAAAGACAAAAATGTTAGCTTCATTTTAAAAAAAACTTTCAAAAATCTAATAAAACTACTTTTGTACCAAATTATTGGCAAGCAAACACAGCCAACAACATAAAAATAAAGACTGTTCTATTCATGAGCCAAAAAATGCACATAAATTGTGCAACAACAAAAATAGGATGAAATAAAATATTTTTGCTGACCAAAGAATATTACTTGACCATAATTTCATGTTAAAAAAATTTTGCTAGATATTAAAAATTGAAGTGTTTTCTATGAAAAGTTACATTATTTTAAAGAGAATATTGTACAACTTAGTAAAATTATCTTACAATATTATTTAGAACTGAAGATATGGCATTAACTTTGTAATAATTTTTTCAATAAAAAACAAAAATGAGCAACATTTTTAACTTTTTTAAATTAATATTTTAATAATCACTATCAATAAATTAAATCCTTTGCTTTAATGAGGAAACTTTGATAATTTACATCACCTTAAAATTTTAACAATTCACAACTTCTGTAATGCTAAATATAGCAAATTTAATGTTACACGTGTTATCCAGAAAAATAAAACAAAAGATAATGCTAATTAACAAACGGATTTTTTATTGCACTGGGATTGCAAATCTTACACAAACTCTATTTTATATTAATTATCAAAAGCCATTAACTGAATGGCTCAGAAATCTTAGAGCTTTCCCAAGTCAAGTAGTGCAATAATAGTGAATGTTCTTTTTTTTAATCAGAGGCTCCCATGTGCTATTTATCTCTAAGCTGGGTTTACGGAAGAGTTTGTCAGTGCTTAGCTTAAATACCAATTCTTTCACCTGAGCCAGGAAATTCATACAGTGCTGCAAGTGGACATCGGTACTATGTTCAGAACTGCAGAATCACAAAACTAGATTGTCTAAGATATGTGTGGACAATTGGCATTGGTTAAAATAAATCTGGTTCCCTTATTGTTCCATATTCCTGTTCTATTGAAGAAATGGACAAATGGCACAAAGGTGAATAAGTTAATATAAAATATCCTCTAATGGAAAACAGAAGGAGGACAATGTTTCCCCATGGGCTGAATAAAAGGTTCTATTCAAAATTCTGAGAAAGTTACCAAGTTTGGCAGAGAGAAGAAGAAGTACAATGGCCAAACTATTGTGAAATGAGCTTGCTCGTCAGAATAAAGTATATCATAATGATAATTCTCCATGTCAAATACTCCTAATTTATAAAAAGAAAATATTTGCAATAAGCAGAACATATGTTAACTGATTTTTTTAATTTTTTTATTTGTGTTGATTAGTGAAATTATTTTATTCATTTCACCTGTTTTGCTAAGTTTTTTTTTAATGTTCACTCATATTTTAAAACAAAAGGTTTTCTTTTTATTAAAACAAGAATGTGTTTAACTTCAAAAGATGAAATCCTTCCAGAAGAGAAACAATTGTTTTATTCTAAAAAACCATTACAAGATTGCTTATAAAAAAAAGGACAAGATGCTATACATGAGAAACCAATATATTGTTCTTTTTAATTTAGCTTTAAGGATGTAAAATCAAAATCTAGATAAAAGGAGTACTATATGTGCATATGGGTATGAAAATAATTGGCTTAACTGCCAAGATATTTAAAGTGATACTGCTTATTATAGGATTAAATTACCTCCCTTAAGAAAAAAAATCTCCCTTTGTGTAAATGTGAACAAAGCTGCAAACAATAAGCATGTTTAAACCTCTCAAGTCAAGCCATGAAGAAGTGAGCATATCTATCATCATATTAAATTGATTAAGTTATTAACAGTAAATTTAATTTTACCTAATATCAAAACAAAGAATTGGCATATCATTCATAAAATGAATGCATACTATCTTAAGTATGATAGTAAAATATATTAATATTATACATAATACTAATCATTGTCATCATTTGCAATTTTCTGTATTTAGTCAAAAAACTCAATGAATTGCATCATACATATTCACAAATTTATCAAAACAGCTGTTTCTGGCTAGTGAACATTATAAATTGTCTGCAAGTCAGATAATATCAATATTTATTAAAGCAAATGAACTTAGTAACCTTATTGTGAATATTTATAAAATATTAATTTGGACCAGCACATGCATATCTGCACATTCATCAAAATCTATATGTGGATGAAATCCCGTGCTTATTATTACCCCAACAAAGCATCAATAGCAGAAAATAAATAAAAATAAAATATAGCCATTCCATCTAAGTGCTCCTCCTCCTCCTACATCAAATCATTAGCTGAGTGTGTATTCATTAAAATAGGAAATAACAGAAAAGAAAATGCTGCTTCTGCCCATCATAAAGTTGAAGTAGCAACAGCACCATCCACAGCTTGAAAAGCTTAAGTTGCAGCAGGTTGCTGCAGCTTTCTACCTGTCTATAAAGTAGCCTGCTTATAAGGAGTCCCTTGTCAATACAGCCAAAGCAGGTCTTACTGGCTTACCCACTCAGTAGTTTCCTCCATGTTGTCAGGCAGAACAGCCAATATCACTACTACCATGTGCAGATCAATACAAGATGGCTACTGCTGCTGCTTTCATCTCACTCTTTTCCTCTCAGCCTCAAGCATGCCACTACATATGATATACCACTCATTCATTTGTTTAGTCCAGTAAAAGATAGGAGTGGGTGTGCAGGAAATCATGTTCCCTTCTTTATTTGTAATATAAAAAAAATTTTTTAAAATAAAAAAAAATAGCACCTTATGCTCATATTCTAATTATAGACACTAGTAAAATATCCAAGCCAAAAAGATCAATGTAAGATCAGCAGAATAACCTGATTAAAGAAAAAAAGAAACTGTATTTCTAATCATGTCAAATTGTGCTGGAATGCAATGTTTAAAATGAGCTGCACTCTAGAAATAGGTCCCCCACCCAATGCACAATTAGTGAGTGGCTCAAAATGAACATTTAGCAGAGATGGAAATTTAGAAAATTACATAAACAAAAAAATTCCAATTTTATATAGAAGAATAAATGTATATCCTCTATATTCTGTCAATTTACAAACTTTTTCTGATATCTAACTACAAATAGAAAATTTTGAGTTATATACAATGGAAATATATAATTTCAAAAATAAGACTAAATTGAAAATGTGTAATTTGAAAACATTTTTTATACAAAATATTATACTATCTGAAAAGAATTTTATCTTAAATTTTTGTTACTAACTCTACATGTCCAAAACCAGCTGTTTAAAAAATCTTGCTGAATCCTACTTCCTGACATATCAAATACTTATATGAAATATCACTATTCTGTAAGAAATAAGAAAAATGAAAAAAAAAAAATTCACATTTTCAAATAAAAATTCTTCAGTGAATAAAGAAATAACATAGCAAATGTATGCTAAATTATAAGCACAAAATAACAATTAGCAATAATTAAACCTTTATAGTTCATTTAGAACATGAAACTATTTTCATAAAAGAATGATTTACTAAGTATTATTATTAAAATGTGTTGTGTGTGTGGGAACAAACTGAACTAATTGTGAAATTTGAAAAGGAGATAATTTTGAAATTACAATAAACCAAAATTATTTGAGTTTGGAAAATTACAGATTCGTTTTCCATAAAACAAAATTAAAAACCTAATTATTTTAAGAGTAAAGCAACCAAGAAGTAATTTCACCTATATACAAATAAATTAACAGATAAGCTGTTTATTTTCAAGTCAGTCAGTCAAGTGCCATACGTGATACACGCTTTGGGCGATCATGCCTCGAAAGAGACATGACTGACTGGGCAAAATATCTCACAGTAGGTTGTCATTGCTTTCTGCGGAAGACTGGTTGCCAGCCAAGGCTATAGAATCCAGTCTGTCCTATTATTTAACTCATAACTGGAGGGAAGAGACAGATTAGGACCTTTCCCAAGGGTATTTGTGCGTATATGAATGCAAGGAATTCAACTAGAATTCGAACTTGGCTCCCCAATTTGTCATTGTCATTCCAAGTCAATATCCACTGCACCACAATGCCCAAATGTTCAAAAAAGGCTATTAACTATCAAAATGTATTGTCATATATACTTTTTATAGAAGTCTGTATTTTTTCTTTTTTTCTTAAATGCCATTTTCTCCAAGACATATTTCTTTATTATCTATAAATAGCTATGAATTCTTAAGAAAAATAGTAGAGAGGTTTTCAGATGCAGTCTCCCTGGTTTTGAATTCAGAGTTGTTGTTCTTGCTGATGCTCAAGGCTAAAGAGTTCAATCTACCGATAAAAGAGAACAAATGGATTCCCCATAGGAATTAGTATAAAATGAACACAATGGAATATACCAAAAATTGAAAAATGCTCACCAATTCCACTTTCTGGACTAATAATGCTACCCACACATTTAAAGTTATATTCAGTTTTAAAAAATGACATTGCAACATTTACCAAATATTTAATATTACCTATAGAAAATAACCGTCTTAAAAAATTAATGACAATTTTGTATAATTATTGAAAACTTCAAATGTTGACTTAGTTTAATCATACTTTGTGATCATCTTTAAGCGATAATGAATAGAATGGCTTGCAGCTAGGATATAGAATCAAATACGATATAGCAAAGTACTATAATTTTTTAAATAAATGTTGTCAAGTCTAAAAACGATCATATGAACATATTTACATAAGTGTTGAAGAATTCCTGATATTCCATGTCTACTTAAGAACTGTATATTTTTTAACTGTTATCTTCAGTTGGTGCTAACATACTAAGAGTTAACAGCATGGAAAATGGACTTCTAACTCCAGCTGAAAAGTGTGCATCCACTTCATACTAATGCTTTTGGGAGAGGCAGGATTCCACCCCCCCCCCCATTCCCCAATTATAGTAGTGAAGAGGGAGTCCTTATCCTGTAAGGCAGTCTATTTCTGGCATTGAGCTGGTACACACACACACACACACACACACACAAAAAAAAAAAAAAATTCCTATTGAAACTTTAGCATCACAAGTATGTTCATGGCCGTATGATCAGCTCCCAATACCACTAGTAAATACCGACTCCTCAGGCTATTTTCTATACCTTTATAAGAGACAGATCAGGCAGAAAATGAAGTACTGTTGCCATATCTGGACAGACTCGTTCAAAAGTGTCTGAGTCCTGGTTGAATTATTTTCCACACACCAATCTCTCTCTCTCTCTCACACAAACAGACGGGATGTATTGAGTCTCTCACTACTCAATCACTATTAAGGATTACACTATTACACTATTACATCTAACCCTGTACTTTATTAAAGGCTTTAAAAAAAGTAAACACAGAAAAATATTTCATAAGAATTGAACCATATGGTTGTTCACCACAAAACATTGTGAATAATAAACACTGGATTATTCTCAGAAAAGAACTCCATTATCATCAGGAAAAAAGTTAGCAATAAAATCAATAACTTTACTCAAAAGTATGCTTTGCTGAAAGCTATAGTTCTAAATTACACACTGTTCTCCTTTAATAGCTTTGTAGCTCAGTGAATGACCTACTTAATATTAGTTATTTGGTTAAATTCTCATCAAAAAAAGGGAAAACATTTTTTGTAATATAAGAAAACTTACTTTTATCTACTTATAAAAAATATAGCAGTATATGTTTATTTTCTAATTTAAACCAAAATGTATATCACAAAATATTTATCAGATAATAAAACAATTCATCTACACCAGTACACCAAATCAAGTAAGCTTCACTTGCTTCTAAGTGACCAATCATACAGCTTTTAACTGACTGAACTCACTCTCTTCCTTATATATAATAATTATAGACTCATCCTTGTAGGCCAAAGCTAAAATGCCCACCTTGCAATTTGAATGTACAAAATTTATTTCAGTTAATTTGGACAGTAAAATAAATTATGGGGAGGACAATACTTAAAACAGTCCATTCTATTTTAGATATTTTATCTCTTGATGAATGCAAGTCTTCTGTGAAGTTAAAAGCTTCATTATTCAGAAAAATATTACATCTAGTCATATCATCATTCTAATTTTTATTACACACATGGTATACAAGCAAATAAAATAAAAATTGTTATCAGCAAGGTATTAGCTCCTGTATTTTCTAGTTTACTTAAGGAAAAAAGTCAAAAGCATCAATATTTTGTTAACTTTGTGCAGTATTCCTGTCTAATTCAGTCAGTCAGTCAGTCAGTCAAGTGCCATACATGATACAGGCTTTGGCAATCAGGTCTCAAAAGAGACAGGACTGACTGGGCAGAAGATTATCCCGCAGTAGGTTGCCATTACTTTCTGCAATAGACTGGTTGCCAGCCAAGGCTATAGAACCCAATCTGTCCTGTTATTTAACCCATAACTGGAAGGAAGAGATGGATTAATACCTTTCCCAAGGGTATTTGCACAAAAGGGAATGCAACAAATTCAACTGAAATTTGAAATCAGCTCCTCAATCTTTTTCAAGCCGATATCCACTGCACCACAACACAACACACATCCTGTCTGATTATCTTACCAAAAATACTATAATCTGATTAAGTTAATGGATATAAAACAAAAATGCTAGTTTCAAGTCCAAAATAGATACAAAAAATTTTATAAAGTTTTAGAAAGAAAAATTACCAGTTAAATTATTTTTGCATTGCAAAAAAATGGTAAAATTTTATCAGTTAGGCCATTAAATTTACAAAATATTTAATGAGAACTCATTTCTTTTTAATGGTAAAATAAAAGAAAAACTATAAAGTGTAAAGTCTGTCAAGTATTTTAGCTCATAATATAAGCTTTATGAACAAAAACAAAGTATCAAGAAATTATTCATGTGCATATTATAAGTTAATGGCTATAAAAAAGTATTTTCAATTTAGCAGAGTATGTATTACTGATGTATGTGACATCAGATCACTCTATAAATGCTACTGGTACCATGTAACCTATGCTGTATGGTCTGGTCATTAACTAAGCTAGTTCCCCCGTCAGGTTTTTCTGGTAAGGTAAGTGGTAGTGCAGTGGATATCAGCTCAGGACAAGAAATCAGAGAGCCAAGTTCAAATTCCAGTTGAATTCGTTGCATTCAGTTACACACAAATATCTTTGGGAAAGGTATTAATCTGTCTCTTCTCTTCAGCGATTGGTCAAACAGGACAGATTGGGTTCTATAGCCTTGGTAGGCAACCAGTCTACTGCAGAAAGTAATGGCAACCTATCGCAGGAAATCTTTTACCCAGTCTCTCATGTCTCTTAAGATGATCGACCAAGCATGTATCACATATGGTAATTAACTGACTAACTGAAGTGGCTAGACACCTACCAGTATTAAAAGGACAGATAAACCAGACCAGGTACCATAGCTGTATGCAGCCAAGCAATAATAACACAGCATTAACAGGCAGCAGAGAGCTTTCTAAAATCACATGTCTATAAGGGTTAGTTAATTTTAAAATAAAGTTGGATTTTGACATGATAAATAATGACATACTTATGTTGTACGGTCAGGTCATTGTTAACTAAACCAGTTCCCCTACCAGGATCTTTCAAAATCATACCCCCTTTTTGAAAGAATAAGTTTAAAAATTAAATGTCAAAATTTCATACCCGTGATCAGAGAATGGTTTAATTCTATCAAAATCTTCAGTACTTCTAGGGCAAACAAATGTGCAAATGTCATGTTCTCATTTTTTTTCCAATTACTATTTACCTCATTCTCAATAAATAAAAAAAAATCATAATTATGAATAATATAATAATATTTACTGTATAAAGGTAAACTAGAGATTAAATACAATAATGTATTTAGGTTGTCATCAGCAATGAAAATTAATTTTTTATTATTATCATATGAAATTTAGGTTTTGTTATTTTTCAGTGGAAAAAAATTAAACTAATTTAATAATGATTACATTTTGTTTATGAATCTTGTCACAGAACTTTCTCTCAATGTCTATTATCTAAGATATCTATTATAAATATTTGCCATTATTTTTATTACATTCATTATTGAAATCTTGACCATTGTCACTGTAAAATTATTTAGTCCTTCTGTAGTTTTATACAACAGACTTAATTTTTTGAAAAATAAAGTAAACATTGTTTAATCTACATACTTTTCTATTTTAAAAGTGACTGGCATTTATTTATAATGTGTTTATTTCCATGCAAGAAACTATATTTCCATTTAGGTAAGTAATACTGTTTATTTCTATTTTTCTTATTTCAAATTTAGCTTTAAAATTTTATTAAAATAGGATAACATTGGAACTTGTCCTCACAAAAAGTTAATGTTAATTTGATGCTTGTTTTTCTTTATTTGTTTAATTTGAATTTGTTTGTATCCTGATTTTAAAAATTTATATTAATTGAATATAAATTTACTTATAATAATTTTCCTTTCTCTGATTAATAATATTGTCATATTTTCCTTCATATTTATCATGTAGGCTACATGTTTTTAAACTTATATACATCTCGAAATTTCAGGTTCCCATTGAAGAAAAATAGAATATTTAAAAGCTCAGAGGGAGAAAACAAGGCTAAAAGACAGTTTCCAAGTTGGAAATATTGACAAAGTTTCTGTCAAAAAAATATCAAAATGTTTGACTAAAGCAGAGATTAGATAGACAGATTGAATGATAACAACAGCATTCTATACATGCTGCCTCTTATAATTTTCCATCAATGTCTTCCAGTAAAGAACAACCAATGACAGCTTTGAGCCAGTCTAAGAAAACTTAGAGTCTCCAAATATGCCATTAAACTTGTAACCACTCATCAGAAGCATGTTCAGAACTATGAACATTGGTATTAATTGCAGAGTCAATATATGAACACTTTGCGAGACAAAGATTATAGAGAAAAACAGTGAAAACAAAATTAAGAAAACCAAAGGACCAGAGTGCCACTTGACTTTTACCAGAGATGGATATGGAAAGTAGATATCTCACCTACAGAGTTATCCCTAACATTACTGCAACTGGTGTTCTAGCAGATGTTGCTGTGGTTTTGGAAGAATTCAACACCAAAAAAAATCCATTAAGGCAGTTCTTGAGGACAATACTAGTATATACACTGGTTATTACAGCTCTGGAGAAAAAAAGAATGTTAGATACTATTGGCTATTCACTTCATCAAAATTAACTTCTATTTAGAGCTGATTTTTAAGTACATTGATAAAACTACAAGAAGCCCTACTACCTATATTGACCCTCTAGGAAAACCTTACAGAAATGACTACTAGTATTTGTCCCAGGTAGAATTTAACACTATCAATGGTCCACTAGATAAAAGTTAGTTACTGTAGAGACAATGGAAGATTTAAGTGGTGACCAAAGATTGTTCTTAGAATATTCAGCAAGAATTCAAAGAGAAAGTGAACCCTAGATTAGACCCTAACTAGAAAATTGGGTCTCTAAATCAAGTAAGATGGCTAACTTTAGCTAACAGGTTAATATGTTTATGGACCAGGTGTTTATCCCCCAGAACTATGATAAATTGTACAACCTTATATAAAATTAATAATTGAAATATATAGTTAGTTTTAAATTCAAACCAACTAACTACATATATTTCAATTAATAAATTCCATAACCAACAACTGTATATCTTCAACATGATCCAGAGAATAAATCAATCAACTGAAATACAGAATGTTGCATTAAAAAAAATTTACAGCACAAATTTTTTTTTTTTTTTTTGTTTCAGAAACAGCAAGCCACCCTAGAAGATTAAGAGAAATTACATTCAACTCTGAAGTCACACACTGGTTAAATTTGATTAACCACTTATAATATGGAATCTGTGAACCTGCACTTGCAGAAGGCTTTTCAAATGAACTACAAAAGGTTCTAATGAATGAAACAACATTGGAATTGCCAAATTTACCAGCATATTCACAAGATGTAGAAAAGCAATTAACTACTGAAGCTTCACAAAGAAGCAAGACATAAACAGATTATTACTAAATCATTCTATCATCAAATAAGACTTTAATTTACTTGAATTTCAATAAACCATGTAAATTTAAAACTTTTTGTCTTTAGTCACAAAATATATATATATATATATATATATATATAAAATGTTATGTTTTTATTAACTATAGTCTAACAAATAGTGTTAAGATCTTATTTATTGATTAGCTTTTTTGTAATCTTTTACAGTTTTCACAGTTATCAAATACAAAAAAGCATATTTTGGTTGTGGAGATTCATAATTAGAATTCTGGTTTTAATATATTTTCTGTTTTGTATCTAATACAAAAAATAACTTTAATTGACTTTATTCTTTAGATAATAAAATTCTGAAGCAAGTTTGTAAGCAAAAACCTGCAGAAATTGTGTATTTCTGTACATTTTTTCAGAGGATCTGAAACCTCAATGCTCAAAAATTGGTAAAAGCTATGAATCTAATTTGTTGTGTCAGTACTTATTATATCAAACCCCATCTTTCACACAGAGGGCAATACTGATTTTGTAAATAAGTGTGTGTGTGGGGGGGGGGGGCCCTAATGTCCATGAACATGTCAAGCATTCAGGTTTGAGGACATTGAATTGTTTAACCTGGAGAGGGATGGACTTTGCCTTTCAAATCAGATATGTAGAACTGGTTAATTATTCAGCTGCACAGTGACCCTATGACCACACCCAGTCATAAGACTGATGAGGATATTACTGATTATTTTGAAATATTCAAGATATGACATTATGAGCAAAAGTTCTGAGTTTTTTTTTTTTTTGTTTTTTTTTAATAATCATATCGCCTTAAGCAAGGCAGTATACTGCCACTGGTGCATGGGGTTACATAGGAGGAAACTTGTGAGAAAGAGTGACAGGTCCCAGAGTGTGTCAGGAAGTGGATAAGAAGGGTTAAGATACTGAAAATGGAGTGAATGGAGAAAGGAGTATGAGAGAGAGGATGCAAATTAGCAAGATAGGAGATGACTAGGAGTAGGTTAGTCAATGTAATTAATTTCAGCTAACCAAAATTTATTTGTAATAAATACATACATGTAATAAAGAGGGTCAAGGGCTTAAAAACTTTTCACCTAATCAATTATACCACTTCCAGTGTCACAAGATTTTCCCAAGATTACTGTTTGCATAAATAAGCATTCAAATCATTAGAGAACAAGTCATACTGACAGGTCATGAGTTCTAACAAAAAAAAAAAAAAAAAAGTCAATAGAATTAAACTGTTTTGGTACATTTACCAACCTAAATATGAATACTATTTAAGTAAAAAAAAAATAAAATAAGCAACTACAACTTATGTGCGTAATACTATTGTACTCTAAAATAATATTTGCATATTTTGTCATATGAATGATGTAGTTAAGAGTAATTTCTTAAAAATAAAAAGCAAACATTTTTTTCTGGCCTTTTACAAACCTACAGATTTACAACTTGAAACAAACACTTTGGAGATATATAAAGATTTAAAATACAACAAATTTTTTTTCATCGTCATAAATTTCCACATTAATACCCTATCTTTAAATTCAGTTAGCTGAAAATTAGAAATGAAGTCAAATAAAAACTTAATGGCCTGAAAGGATTACAATTAGAAGAATAGCTGAAAATCTTCAAGATAAATGTTTAAGAGAACTTAAGAAAATCAAGAGTTTTGTTCAGATAAAGTACTATGAACTTGTCACATTCCACCTAAGTCATAGTGGCAGTGTCTTAAGATTTATAGATGGAAAACAAGTCATTTTATAACAATGAAGAAATAATTAATATATAACAAATACTCTACACACCAACAGCACTTTCTTCAGGTTTCCATGAGTTTTTCTCTCTTTCACTATAAAAAATGATCATGGGTTTGTTCAATCTGCTGCTCTGCATAACTTGCAAAATTCTGTAAAGATTTTAAGCGTACAACTGATTAGATCTCTAAACTAAAAGTACAGACTGCATATCAGATCGCATTCTATCACCTTAAGGCCAGGATATTTTAGCTATCTTTCACAGGAACACTTAATACTGTGTATCAAAAAGTTGAACTTGCTTGTACTTAGCAGGATACAAATATTTCATTCATTGATTCCATCATCACAATCTGCGTGTGCACTCATTGTTCACATATATAGACATAACACAGAGAACAAAAAGCTTGCAAAGTATTTCAGTACTTTACAGTTTATTGTATCGCTATAATGGGCAAAAATGTACTCAGTGCCATTTATGAATATCTTCAGTAACAATAAAAGCAAATTATCCTCTTTTGTATTCCGTAAAAATTAAATAGGGATTTTCTGATTATTGCCAATATTTTTTTTTTAAGTTGAAGTCATTTGATGTCCCAATGAAAGTTTCATTTTCTATTAATATGTACTGTACTAAGAAAGCAAATAAAGTGATTACAAAATTGAAAAAAATAAAATAAAACTGAGAAGTTGATACTTTATATCTCTGTGTTTGTTTCTTAATGCTAAAATGTGTGTGTGTGTGTGTGTGTGTGTGTGTGTGTGTGTGTGTGCACACATTCTTACTGTATTTAAAAACATCTACTACAGATTAATTTTAAGATTGCATCATAGAGAAAGGTGCATGAACAGCACAATTTACAGAACTAACATTACTGTCAGATCAGCATAGAGATATGCTCATAACAAGCATAACAATTCTGAATGATTCACAATTATTATATATTACATATGAAAGCAATGTAACAGTTAAATTTAGAGTAAAATTATGCTGGAATTTTATACGTTCAGTAAAGGATAAAACGACGCTTCAAAACTGAACTGGAAGAAACTTTTGGGGAAAATACTTGTAATACATCTGCAAAATTTGTAAAATTAATTATTTTGCTGAAAAGCATAAAAAGTAGTAGTAAAGAAACAAAATTAGTAAAAACAAACATTTGTGCATACACACAAAATATTTTTCCTGTATTGCTATGTATACTCGCTCAGATTATTAGAAATTGAACTATTTAGTCTCATTGTAGAAAAGTTAAAAAAGAAAAACTAAAAGCTGCCTGGGGAAAGATAAAAACATTAAAAAAAAACAATCTGTATGTAAATACGATCACTTTACCTATCAATTTTGCATATTTTTTTTAAATTATAATTTTGAAAGCCACTAATAAAATAAACAATTTTTACTTAAATAAATGCAAAAGAAATTAAAAATTAAGAAAAAATAATCAAAAACAAAACATTCTCAAAAACTCATTTTGACCACTTTTTAATTTTTATTTTTTTTAAATTTTCAAAGTTAACTGAAATTTAAATCTTTTTAGGAACATTTTTGCCAGAAAATAAGCCAAATAATAGCAATCTCAACTAGTTATTACATTTGCCAAATATATTTTTTTCACTAACATTTAAACTCACATCAATTCCTAATCTTGTGCAATAAATCAAAATGTCAATCATTATGTCAGATGACAGAATTAAATTTATTTTATTTGCAAGAAAATATTCAAGATAACCTTACTAAGTTTAAAATATTTAGCATTGTTACAACCAAAAAGCTATAAATTTAATCACTTCATATTTTTCAAGCTTATGAGGAATATATAGAACACTGGTTACTGATGTGACATACATGCAGCTAACATAATTACTGAAGTAAAAAAAAAATTGCACTTAAAGCTGCAGTGAAGGGAAAAAGTTGCCAAGAAGGTATCTTAATTTATTGAAATCATTGCTTTCAAGCATTTTAATAAAAATATTTTTTAAGTTTTTGTTTAAAATTATTTTTTTTTAAAATGACACAGCCTGAAGTAAAAAAAAAAAATAGAATGAATTGAAAATTAAAATCTCTTTAACTTAAAAATAAAAAAAATTTTTTATACATGTTCCTTGCTGTATTATGAAGCTTTCTTATATTTGACATGTTTTCATACGCTGTGCTTTATAAGCAAAATTGTAAGAATTATATAACATCAGTAATCTAATCATTATTATTCATAAATTACTGCAAATCATACTTTATGATTGACATTCATAGTTGCACAATAGTAATTTTAACAGTAAGCATAAGACTATAATCAAAATTGTTTCAGTCACTTTTCAGCTCTTTTAACATTCACTTCACACTTTTTTTAACAAAATATTACTTTCTACAAAACTATTGAAATTTCTAAATCTATATTTTGACAAATCAAATATTCTAAATATCTTTTCTCTGGATAATTTAATAAGTCAAGAAAGCAGGGAAATTTTACAAATTTTAAGTTTTTCCTTCTCTGTGAAGATCATCCCTAGTAAATGATACTCCTTTTGCTTTTCTTAACTTAATTGCTCAAATATTATATACTGCTCTTAATTAACTGATCTAGAATAACCTTATTTAAAGTCAATTACATTTGTAGAGTTAATTAGTTTTAAGCATTCATATTATCATCCTACAGTGAAAAAAAATAAAATAAAATGTCAAGTTTATGATTTTTTATTTATATATAAGACTTATTTCAGAAAACAAAACTATGTGTTTAAATCCATATTCTTAGAGTGTCAAACAGGAACATAATGAAAATCAATAATAAATGAATGAATGATTGGCCAATATCAAAAGCTCAATATAAAACTAACTCATGGATAAAAGCCTGCCACTAGTCATTCAAATATCAAACTTTCACATTTATTAATATAAACTATATTTTTTGGCAATAAACTGGATAGTATATTGCAACAAAGATAATATAACAAAATCACTAAAAGAAAATGAATAATTGTTTTGGTCAACTGAAAATTTAATTTCTTTCTCATTAAAAATGTTAGAAAACTTGAATGTTTAAAAATATTGCTTACACCAGTGAATAACAGAAAAATTGTCAAGATAACTTAATTTGTTCATTTTTAAGAAAAGCCACTATCTGTATCCATTATATAAACAAATAAAAATAGCTTATACACAAAAAAATTTAGTTGCTGCTTTTTTATTAATTCACCTAAATTTGTATTCTATCAAAAAAATCTTGTTCTCTGAGAAATGTTATAATCATTTGATTACATTTTTCCAGATAGTATTTTTAATATTTTAAATGCTATCTGAGCATGGAATATTGTGAAGTTTAGAATTAATTGTTAAAAATATCTGAGAATAATTTTTTTTTCAATTTTTTAGCATTTTATATGCCATTAATTTTTTAAAATTTACTTAACAAAAAAAAAAACAAGGAAAACCAAATTTAAACATTTTTTTAAAACTGACCTAAACATTCAGAGATAATACTAAACATTACAAATCTTTATATCTATAGTAAGTTAACAGCATACAGAATTTTTAAGATCAAAGTTCAATTAAAAATATTAATTCAATTTGTAAATCTTTGATTTTCCTTGCAGTTACTGTTTTAAATAATATAAACAATCATTTCCTTTGATGATTCATATGACAGCAGTAAGATTAGTTGGTCATATGTTATGTTGCATTTTCTGTGTATGGTTTCAATATAATCACTCATGTTGCTAACATTATTAAATTTTAAGAGAAAGCATGTCAGTGAAACTAAGTCAATTCTCAGCTTTGTAAATTCTGATGCTTACTATATGAAGTTTATATGAAACAAATTTCACTAATTATCAAAAATATTAGAAGAAAAAAAATGCAACTAAACAATTTAAATAGTGTAAAAACTATGGAATATTGTTTGTAAATAGTATCAAAAATTAATTTCAAATATCTTTTTTTCTTTTCACATTTTAATGAAACTAATATTTTTTTTAAGGAAAAATTTAAGTAAACAAGTACAGCTTTTTTAATTACACTAAATTTTAATTAACATCATTCACCCTAAAATAGTGAAATCAATTCTTTTAATTTTGTGAGAAGTAGAAGCCCAAAATAGCTATCTAGCTGATCCTTTCAAATTATGCATCAAAATAAAGAAATGTGATATGGCGGGGGGGGGGGGGGGGAATAAGTAGTCAATTAGAGAAAGAAGGAAATGCTTTCCACCTATCAGATAATCTCAATGTTCTATTTGAAAGCTGAGACTTGTAGATTGATAAATCTTTCTTTTTTTTTTTTCCTTGTAAAGAGAAAGCTTGATTTTAAATAGTTTCGCATAACACTTGTCTTTTAAAATATGTCAAGAAGGGAAAAAAAAGAAGTCAGGAAACACAACAAAAACTGAATCAAAGCACAATTTCTATCTGTAAAATAGTCATCAACAAAAGAAACTACATAAAGCTCTTATTCTCTAACAAAATCAAGCACCTATTTTTAAAAGCTGGCAGAAGATGTAAACAGGTTTCTATAAAATATATATATATATATATATATATACACACACACACACACACACACACGAGAATGAATTTTAAAACATAATGGAATGTCAAGACATTTAGTGCAAAACTTTCCCAACACAAGACCTTTCGTACAAAGAGAGAAAAAAAACAATGTAAGTCCTGTAAAAATTTGAGGTTTTTATTTTTATTAGATATTTTTTTTCTTTACTACTGATAAAAAACAATAGTGGTCTGAGAAATATTTTCAATTTCAAAAGACATTCATATAACGAATCAATATATTAAAAAATACAAATTCTTATAAATTTCAGGTGTATATGGAATAACTGGAAAGTTTGTTTGATTTAAGAATAACCTTATTTTCTACCTACTCTCTGCTCTTTAATAATGATCTACCTAGAAACATTCTCAAGTCATTAGTAAACCACTATGTTGAGGATACCACATTTTATGAACATTTCCAAAAACCAAGTTGATTGGAGCCCTGCAGTAGATGTCTCTGACCAAGCTCCAACAGCTCAATGGAGAAATAACAGGCTTTTTCTTTCCATACCTCAAAAGTTATCACTGTTCAGATTCAGAGTTACAATGAATGACACCACTCTCAATAAAGCTCTATACTTTTAACATTGGGTCTTAAGTTCATTCCAGTCCTTAAGTGGAACTTACATATACAATTCATTGATAAAGGTGAAAAAATGGTTAGCTCTATCACTGCAGGATAGTAACTGCCTACTGCATGCCTTTATCTTGACAAGAGTCAGATTAGTTCAAAAGTTGCTGCTACATCTGTTCAATACTCAATTTCCAGACTTGATAAAATTCACAATCTTTTTTGCAGTTTTGTTAGGTAAAGACTGATTTTCCACTCTACAACTTATTTCCCACAGATACAATTTTCAAAACCTCAGCCCATCATTGCTATTTCCATGGCAAATGTTCAGGAATTCCATTTTTTACTTACAGCAGTTCAAATTGTTACAGCTTAGATACAATAAGCTTCTTTGTGAAAGAAAATTGTCTCAAATGTAAGATGTTCCCTTCAACAGCTCCCCAAGAACTATCACTTTGTGGAACAGACTCTCTTGGATGCTTTTCTGAACACCATAACCAATCATAACCTCAAAGTCAGATTTTTTTTATCTACCCTCTTTATCCTACTAATCTTTAGATCTTATATCCTCTTTCATTCATATTCACATCTCAATCATTACCAATTCGTCTGTAATACTCTACCTTGAGAGGCTCTTAAGCCTTATAGTGGGTAGAATCAAACTCTACAGAATGATATATTTAACATTGTACTATTATCTTATGCAAACTTCATAATTGTAACCACTCAGAATATTTCCATTGTCTAAAAGAAAAGCTAGTTGCTTTTTGTAGTCCTCCACTGAGTGTTTTCATTAATTTTTTATAAAAGACCTGAATAAATGGTAATTCAAAAGTGCAATATTTAGTGAATATAAAAGATGAGTGAAAACTTCTTAGCCAAGCTGTTACCATTTTTGCATGATTACAAAAATTATAGCCTCATGTTATGATTAAATATTATGCTCTTTTCTCTTAACTACCAAAAACCTTTAGAAAATTTCTACCTTTAATTGATATAACATGGGATAATGATTTGTTTCTCTGGAAAGAGAAAACAAGTAGAGTACTCCTTTCCAATCCCACTATATACATAGAATCAACTTCTTTAGAAGACTGGTTTCCATTCAGTTATTGGTGGTCCAGTTCACTTGCCCCACAATCTTATATTCTACACAATAAATTATCTTCTTTCAATCACCCATCAGAATTTGTTTCTAAAACATAACATGTATATTTTAATAGTGAATCATATATGGAAATACAATCCAGTAGTTCATTTATTTTTTAGTTTCCAATGAAAGCTAATATAAACAAGCTGGTGCAAATGATTTTTCAGTATGTTGGCTCTCATGTCATAAATTGATTATTATCAATTTTTAAACCTTAACTGGTCAACCTGACCATAGGGCATCATTCAGCAAGAAATCTTTAGTATAAGATTTTGCAAACAACTTTCAACATGTAAGGTTATTGACAGTATCTTCTTCATAAATTGCACAAATCCTATTTTGCATTTGAATCACATTTTTGACTTTAAATAAAAAGGTGTATATATCAAGTAGGTTACTTCTTCAATGTTAGAATCAATAAATATAGGTTTATTTTAACAATTTAAAAATACAATGCATATTGATGACAGCTGTTTTTTTTTATTTAATGCTCCACATGTGGATTTGTGCCAAATCTAAGAAAATTAAAATACAAGACAGTACACTATTTACATTGTTGAAACTACTGTCCTCATCTCAGAAGTATAGACAAATAAAACAGTAGTATAACAGTTAAACATTTCCAGTCCAATTAGCATTAGTTTATTTCACAGTTTATACTGAGCAATAATTATTTTGATTTTTACTATTTACAAATTGTCTAAAATATCATTCTTGAATGTTTGTACAAAACAAAACAAGGAGTTATTAATTAATCTCTATTAAATTTCTATAAAATTGACTACTTATTTGTTGAGCATTTCACTCAGGTATTTTGAAGTATTTTAATTATTGAAAACAAACTTATTATCATCTATGAAATATATTGCTATAAATTACACAAGTAAGGCTTAAGTGTGAACAAACAACAAATACAGACATCAGGCATTTTTTTCTAATATTATTGCATGTAATGGCTTCATTTGAATATCTATAAAAATTCACTATTTCCAATAAAAAAAATTAAACAGTATATGAATTAAAATACCAGATCAATAGATACATGAAGGCCAGATAAAAACAAGATGAGAACAATAGTCGAAAAATTAGTACAAATCTGAGAAATTCAGACAAAAAAAAAAAAAAAAAAAAAAAAAAAGAGAGAATCCATGAGAATACATATTCAGAATTTCTTGAATTTTATAACTTTTTCAGTAGGCTATTTTCCAGAAGACATTTTATACGACCTATTTCAGTAAAATTGATAATATTATGTCATCTTTCCTTTTCTTTTTGGAAAGATTGTTAGACCTGAAAAAGTTGCACTTGACATTTTTAAGAGCAGCAGATAAAAATGTTTTATATTTTCTTTTTAATTAAAAAAAACTTGTGCATTAAATTTGCTTTAATAATAAAATGTGAGATTAATTCAAAATTTCAACAAAATATTTTAAGGGAAAATATTCAGAGTGAAAGTCTTCTGCTCTAAAATGAATTACAAAAATCCATTTCTTTTAGTTTAGACAATTTTCTACTTTAGAAGAGACCCATTTTTTGTCAACAAATATAATGCTCATATCCCAGCTCACATTTTTTTTATTTTATTCTTCTACTATTAAAAATAAAAATATTAAGTTAATGCAAAATTCCATACCATTTTTATAATTTTAGGAGAAAAACAGAAGTGTCTTTAAAGCTGACTTGGCTCTTCATTGCTTGCTGAATTAGCCAACTGTAGTGCATTGTTTACAAATCTTTGGGAAAATTGTGGCACTAGGAATTTTGGGTTCCATATGAAACATTCTTCAGCATTTAAGCACTTTCTCTTAGTACAGTAAAATATTTTTACATAATATAGTACCAATGAAAAATGGAGTGATTATAAAAATCACAAACAAAACTGTGACTGGTTACAGTACCACCTCCAACATCTTAACCTCAGCAGAATCTATTGAAAGAGAAAAGTTTATTGGAAAGTAATGGTTTATTACAAATTGCTGGAACTTGAACCTACTGTTACTATACAGTACTCTCTCCCCACTCACCCTTTCTACAGTATACATTCAGGATGTGGACGATCATGACTCACCACAGCTTCCTGTTTTTTTATTACTCTCAGCAATAATTTTATCTTTTATAATCCCTCTTTGTAATATTTGTTACTCTATCCATTTTCACAAACTTATTAAGTAGGTTCCTTACTGCTTTTCACTGCTCCTTGAATTTTGTATTCTATGTATGAAATTCTCCAAAACTATTCTTGTGATGTGTCCCAAAATTTTTAGCTGATTGTTATGAGAAGTTTTTTTTGGTTTCTACTCCCCTTAGAACTTTATTTGTTAAATGTTATCCATCATATTTTCAACATTTATTGCTAAAACCACATTTTTTGCTTCAAATCTTTCTTTTTATGACAGAATCATCCAGCATTTTAAGGTAGATATTACATAGCTACCAAACACTCTTTTCTTAATTTCTCATGTTATGGTTGTATTAGTATCTCACTCATTTTTTTGTAAGTATCTTTCACTATTCCTTTATGCCTTAGAATTTCTATAGGCAAGTATTCAAATTCTCTTATAATCATCTCACTATATAAATAAATCCAGTAAAAGAACACATCCTTAACATATTTCTTTCTATTTTGGTTTATTCAATTCATTGCCTATATGCATTCATAACCAATACAAATTGATCTTCATCGAAAGGATACAAATAAAAATATACATAAGAGAAACATTTCATAAAAGAATTCCAGTGAATAGAAATATTAAGCATCAAATCAGTCTAAGTGCATATATAATTGTTTTACTAAAGCATTTTTAGACAGCCACACTAACTTCTATCTGAAGTAAAGAATATTTTAAAAAATGTTTTAAAACTAAGTCTTGAAATTGTATAAAATAAAACTCATTTTTAGGGAATGTATTTTGATGCACATTGAGAGAAAAGCCCAAATAATTGCTCAAATAAATTGAAATATCAATTTCATTTTTTTTCTTCAAAAGTGTATTCAGAAATAAATAGAAGAGAGCATTTTATATTTTTCTTGAAAAGAAAACAGCAAATATTTTTAGTCATTGTGGTATTCTTTAAAAATATGACAAAATGACTACTCTTTTGCAAAACATGAATGCTTCTTTCCTATATCCAGTTTAATTCAAAGATAAATAGTTACAAACATGCACCCTGATGAAAAATGTAAATATAAATACTTTACATGCAAACACTAGAAATTAATTACAATGACATTTTCACTGAAAGCATAATACACTAAAGATATTTTATAAATACTAAAAACAAAATGAACATTTAACATCTTCAAATAGCTGTTCAATTTTTTCATAAATAAATTCAAACCAGGAATTGCAACACTTGTGAATACAGCATAACAGGAAAAAAAAAGAAACAGCTTCCGTAATTGATACTGTAAACATTCAATGATGCTCTAAATTGTCAAGTCTCGAATTAAGACAGGATCAAATCATTAGTATAAATAGGTCAACAACATAACATTGGTGAAACAGAGAAGTGTGTATGTTCATTATATAAGTGAAAAAGGAATTAAGTTATAAGGAGTTTCATTAACCATAGAACAAATTCATCAGTTGAAGATTAGTCATAATTTTTAGAAAACAAGAATATACACAAATAAATATAAAATTAATAGAGTCCAAGTCATTTCAAAAGAGAAGAGTATATTGATATTATGGATATTCAAAAACTTAAAATGAATCAAACCAGATAAAGATTTGATGAACATCAGCCCAAAATGAAACACCATTTTAGAAAATGTACAAATCTGAATTTAGAAAATAGTTTTAAGAAATTGAATAACAAATCAAAGAAAAATAATAAACTATATTATACCAAAAGTTGTGCAAATTTTCCAAAACTTGAGACTAGATTTTCCTTGAATTGTCAGCAATCAATCGATTCTATCATAACCAAATACATACAAAAAGGGAATTTTCTATAGGATTGAATAAAACATTTTAGAATGTATTTTTCCATTCATTTGTGCAAAATGTATTAATTCTTAATTGTCTTAATTCTTGTTCAATTTTTCAGTCTCGAATATAACACTATATGCCATTCTATTCAGACCAACATGCCCATCTTAGACATTATATTTACAAAGTGTCAGTCATTGTACTCTTTGACCTTCAACAGGGGTTGGTTGTGCTCAGTAAAAACTTTATTCAATCCATAAGATTAAATTGTTCTCATTCCAAAATATCACGTTTCTGCACTACCCAAATGAAATAAATACTGCCAGGAAACCAGATATGCTTTAATCATCACTTTACTCCACTACTGAAGCAAAGTTAAGAGAACAACACTGGAGAATAAAATGATCAAAAAAAAAAAAAAAAAAAAAAAAAAATCAGTATACAAGTTAGACTGACAAAAAATAATCTGAAGTCTAGTTCAATGAATGAAATAGAGAAACAACACAAAGACAAATAGAGAGAATGAATACAAGATATTTTCATGAATTGTATAAAGGGATCAGATCAAAATTCCAAGTTTATTGAGCACGATAGAAGGTTGAAGGATTAGGATAACCAAAATGTAAAAGAGTATGCTTATCCATACAGAGAAGCATGTAATTCCTCATCTCAAAAATCAGAAATATTGCTATTTTTCTTTTTCTTTATTAGCCAATTCATTTTTAATATAGAGAAAAACAAATAACAATGTCGGTCATTTACTTTAACAAATATTAAAACACTTTTATCACTTTTTTTTGTATACAAAACTAATACTGCAAATAAGGAAAATTATCTCTGTAATTATGGACTATCATAAAATCTTATATAACAATCAGAAACTGATTGCATAATAAAATGAGACTAAATTTTAGAAGCATTAGATCCTGCAAGAAAAAGTGTTTCCTAATTTAACAGATTCAACATTTTGGAAAAGTGTCTTAAGAATGATTCTATCAAACTTTTTATTTACACATATGCTAATCATGCAAGATCCCCCACAAAATAGTTAACAGTTATACTATAATATGTAAAGAATACACAATGAAGTATGTATTCTTTAGTGTAATATAGAACTTTTTTTTTTAAATACAGAAATTTTATATGGAGATGGGGTACTGGGTATTGTTCATGGTCATATTCAATGAAAGTTCTATATTTATATGTGGTGATCTCTAAGCTATAGTTAGTATTCATTATTGTTGTTTCCTCAAGTGTTTTCCCTTGCAGAGCATCTGGTGTGAAACAAGTTCATTGCTTCTTAATATGCTATATTTGTATTGCTCTTGAATTACAGAACTGTTCTTTAATTATTCTTTTGTTATATCAGATACCCTTACATTAATTTCCTTTTATTTTAAATATATTGGCTTTACTGTAGGGAAAATTGGAGATTTTTTTAAAATTACTTCCAGCAAAGGAAAAGGAAAAAAAAAGTCAAAATAAGTTTTGACTCAACATTATCATCATATAATAATCTCTTGGTAAGTTTTATTGTTTTAAAGGCTATATTTATAATTTTAATATGACATACAAAAATGAATTTACACATCTTTTTCTCAAGAACTGACAGAAATATTAAACACTATTCAATTGTTTATTATAAAAGAAAGATGTGGGAACAATATTTCTTTTTACAAGTGTATACTAAAAAAATTAACTATAATGAAATATTATTTGCCATATTATAATAAAATAACTCTGAAAATAAACCTTTTTATTCAAGTTATAAAAAGGTCTGTGAACTAAAACAAGAAAATTTGAGAGAAAAAAAATTATAAAGTTTTGAAAGAAATGTATTTTCTGAGCATTTGCTATCACCATAAAAATAGCACTGACAGCCAACCACAAAATTCTAAAAATAGCTTTAAAAAAAAAAAAAAAAAGTTACTGAGGGAGTATATACTTTTGACAAATTTTCTTTTTATTGCCAGAACCTATATAAAACTTTTCTAAAGTTTCTTTGTCTCTCATAATTTACAATCAAACTATTTTATGACTTGGAGATTCACCATTAAACAAAAAATTATGTATAGAGATTATAGTAAATTCATCATTACTAACATTTAAGTTAATTTGCTAAGATATTGTTCAAATTTATTATATTTAACAGCAAAACAGCTGATCAAATTTTAAAAACAGGAGTTGCAATAATGTATGTCAAAATCTTAATACATCAGTACAGAATTATTGTATAAAAATCCATAAATCTATTATTTTTATTTAACTACTTTTTCAGAGAAATGTTTATTCCAGATCAAAATTTTCAGTATTTAATTCTTGTTAAACTACTAAGTCAAAATAATTGAAACTAAAATAATAAAAAAGTAGCAAAAAGAATTTCAAATATTACAAGCTGATATCTAAAACTATAAACTTTAGCATCTGTTCTTGACAATAAGCAAGAGTGACCCAAAGACAAAAATTTAACTTTGGCATATCTTTGTACCGGTATAAATATATTGACATCATTTTAATCTAATTGTGCAGAAGCAAAAACAAGTAAATTAATTTAAATTTCCATGTACTGATTTGAATTGGTCAACATTATGTTGTCATGAATACTCAAAATTAGCCAATTGTTGCTACAGGAGTTATCAGTGATATCTTCTGAACTAGAGATATCTTTTTATATCTAAAATCAAATTCAGCTATTTTGAAGTTTTGACACCTGAAATTAACATAACTAAATTTACATTGTTCACTCATTCAAACAATTCTCCTTTAATGAAAGAAACAAAAATTCAGATAACATTCTTTATCCACTCCAAACATGAAAAAAGATTAATTACAATCACAAGACTGCTTTCAAAATGTGATAGTCAAAATTATGAGTTATCCATGTAAATTGTATGTGCTGAGATACAGTAATTCACAGAATTACAATTACTATTTTTGCATACAAATATTAAAACATGTAAATGGGTATTATATTCTTACATGGAAGCTCTTATTATGTTGAATATTATGCTTAAACGCTAATATATATCTAACTTCTCAGAGTGGGAAGAACAAACAATGCATTTTTATGATTGTAAAATAAGAATTTTAAGTGAGTATCTCCACTGACTGGAAATGCCAATAACAAAATATAATACTAACTCCTTTTTAAAATAATTAAGTATAAGCTTTCTACATTCACTATACACCAGTGTCTAACATGCCATGATGATGAACAAGGTTTTTTTTTTTTTTTTTTTTTTTAAATCACTTCACTACAAGCAAGGTGATAATACCATGAAGACAAAGAGCTACTGCCTGAGAGGGAAAGAGAATAAGATTTTAGAAGATTTTAACAGATTTTGTGAGAGTTAACCCGAGGAGGTTAACTCTCACAACAGACCTCAAGTTAAATGACTATATAGAATCCATAGCTAAATCCACTGCTAAGGCTGTGTAAGGCCAGGAAGTTTTTCTGTCTGAAACAATCCTGCACATATATAAATTTACCATCCGCCCGCACATCGAATACTGCTGCCATATCTGGTTGAGTGCTCCTGCTATCCACCTAGGGGTCCTTGACAAAATTCAATGGAGAATCTGTAATGTGATCGATCCTGACTTGGCAGCTTGGATACAGTCACTTTCTCACTGGCGCAATGTGGCTTCCCTGTGTCTCTTTTACAAATACTTTTACAGTATCTGCTCCGATGAACTTTGCTCACTGGTGCTCCCTATATATGAATTTACTCAAGCCACAAGATTAGCAACTAGGTCACACACTTTTACTGTGAAACCAATAAAATATAAACGCAAATTCTACTTCAGCAGCTTCGTTTTTCGCACTTCCCTGCCATTTACTTGCTTCCCCAACAGCTACAATCTTCAAGAACTTAAATATAAAGTCAATAGTCATCTTCTATCTCTCATGCTCCTTTCTTCGTCCACTCTCATCAGTATTCTCATCCTTCTATTACCCACTTCCTGACACCCCCCCATAACCTGTCACTCTTTCTCATAACTTTCTTCCTATGTAACCCCCTGCACAACAGTGGCAGTAAAATGCCTTGCTTGGTGGGATATGATTATACAGGGAACAAGGAATAAACCTCTCATGGAGCAATTTTGCTACTATTAGGAGTTAAATTTTCAGGTTCCCTATGAGTGACATTCCACCAGACTAATATAACCCTCTAGTAAATACTCTATACATATATACAGACACCAATACACAAGATAATATTAACTAAGTTCAGAAAAGGAAATGTCCCAAATAAAAGACCAATTTATTTACAAAGTTATTTTTGTACGCAAGAGCTTCTTTCTATATAAGAGAATTTTCACACAAGTCTTAGATTAAGACATCTGAATTCAAGCTGTAAACAATATTAGTAAAACTGAAGTGTGAAGCAATTAAGTCATTTCAAAGTAGATATTAGTCACTAATCAAATACTTCTCTTCATTTGATAAAAATGTACTTATCAGAAATATTTCTATATTTATTCAACTCATCTGTACAGATAACTTTCTCTCCCTGCTGTCACTGTACAATGCACTTTCAGGACATAAGAGATCATAAATTTTTACAGTTTTCTGTGGCTCTCAGCAATACTATTTCCTTTACAACATCTTTTTCTTTTCATGGTATTTATTCCTCCATCTATTAGCACAAACTTGACAAGAAGGTTACTCACTGCTTTTCTAGTCTTTAATAAGCCCTGTGAATTCTCTAGGACTTCTTGCCTTATTACATGTCCCCAAACCTTTAAACATCCTTATTTTTCACATGCTCTAGCTATTGTATTCTCAACATTCATTGCTTCAAGTCTTTTTTTCAAGTGTGATGAAATGAATCAGGACAACTAATATAATTCAAAATAAATCACCTACTTCTGTTCGAAAACATCTTTTGAAACTAATTTTTTCTAAATGTATTTCTTTGTGATATTATGTAGACTTGTAGCTTAATTGTGCTTAGGGAAAAACAGAGCAATATATTTAAAAAGAAAGAAATTCAAGTCAAACAAGTATGCATACAAAATAAAAATACAATGTTTTTATAACATTTTACTAACAATATTTTCCTTAATAAATATATAGACAAAAAAGAGTAAATCCTATCTAACAATAAAATATATTAAGTCTATCTCTTTAGTAAAATTGAAAAAAAAAAGAAAAAAATACAAAACATTTTTTTCTAAAATTATAAATATTAGCCAATTTGAAGTTTAATTAATCTGATTTGAAACGAATATTACTCAGTTTAAAATAACCAGAAAAACATTTAACATACAGGTATGAAAGCTCTATTGACAGCCTGATGTTTGGGAAATTTTAACTAATGTTTTTCTACAGCAAGACATATCTGAAAAAAAAAAAATTACTTGAATAACATTGAGCAACTTCTTTATATAATTTTCTTACAGTCAGTTGAGTGCCATATGTGATACACGCTTGGGCGATCATGTCTCAAAAGAGACAGGACTGACTGGGCAGAAGATTATCCCGCAGTAGGTTGCCATTGCTTTCTGCGGTAGACTGGTTGCCGACCAAGGCTATAGAACCCAATCTGTCCTGTTATTTAACCCATAACTGGAAAGAATAGACGGATTAATACCTTTCCCAAGGGTATTTGCACGTAAGTGAATGCAATTCAGCTGGAATTCGAACTCGGCTCCCCGATTTCTCGTTCCGAGCCGATATCCAATGCATCATCACGCACATCCATAATTTTAATTACCCAGTAATCTTAAAATTTAAGAAAATATTCTAAATCTAATGTTTTATTGAATTTAGGGTACTTTGGCTTTTATAGTTATGAAGATGCTGGGGGGGGGGGGGGGTAGTAAGGTTTTCTATTTATGATTAGTAAATATTTTATAATTAATATCACCTGCAAATTAATGCAAAATTTGAAAATGTTTAAAAACTTATAAATTATTCTAATTCATTTTTTTAAATGAAAATAATACTTGTAAAAATTCACTCTGCATCAGGAAAAAAAAATATAGACAATAAGTTCATATCTTAGTCATAAAAAGAAAAGCCTTAGTTTATTGCATTTTATTTTATGTTTCTGAACAGATTTTTCATGATTAGATATTGATAAAAAAAAAAAACTTGACAATTTAGATTCTTTAATGACTTCTGCTTATAATTAATATAAACATTAATTTGTACAAAAATAAATTTCTCAAAATTTCATAAAATTAGTATGCAGAGACAGATGTATAAAGATGAATTACCAAGATTTAAAAAAAAAAAAAATTCATTTGTGAATAAGTTCTGAAAGTTTCATTAAAATCTGACAATTATTTAATTTTGGCAAGGATTTCCAAGACTTGGATTTTCTTTTTTTGTTTTTTTTACTGCATTGCTAAAACTTCCCTATACTAATTTATTGTCACCCATTGACGTAAGAAAAAAAAAAGCTTAATCAAAAGATTCTAAAAAGGATTAAAAAATACAATTTAATAATCAAAATATCCTTTGGTCTTTGGTAGTTTGTACATTGATAAATAAGAGCAGTGTGAACAAACAGCACAAAAAGTTAAAGAGAGAAAATTAAAGTAAATCAAATTTTTCAAAATATTTAATATGGAAATCAACTTCAAATAGCTTGAAATTTACTTTCTATTGTAAGCATTATTTTTAAAAGACAAAAAATAAAAACTCATTTTGAAATGCATTTCAATATATTATCCAATCCAAGTTGGTAAAAAAAAAGTGCAAAATATTGGTTTATATACTTAAAAATTCCCTTTATTAAACAAATTATTCACCATGTTTTAGACATCTTCATAATTATATTTTCCCCAGAATATTATCATTATCAGTAAAGAACTGTTCAAGAATTTTTTCATTGAAAACAATTTCGAAAAAGACAGTAAAAATAAATAATACCTATAGTTTACAAATCCAAAAAAATCTTTACATTTTATTTTAGTTTTAATTACAAGTTAATAGATTAAATTTAATATTTCCAATAAGCAACATACTGTATTTCAAACCAAATTTAAATTGATAGGATTTTTTTTAAATTGTTAAAATTGGTTATACTGACAAATCTGACAACACATTATTCTCTTTATTAAAAGAACTATTAAAAATAAAACATACTTTTCTGAAATTTAGAGGAGGATAAACTGATTTAAAGTTCATTTAATATGAATATTACTTTTACTTTAAAATATTACAAAAATACATTTTTTAATAAGGCAATGAGTGTTTTTATGAGGTGCTGACAAACTTATAATTTGGCATTTTTTTTTAATGTAAAGGGTACATGACTGTAAAAATTACTTGAATACAACATGAATGCTTTATATATATATATATGAAACTACCCAGTAATCTTTAAAATTTAGGAAAATATTATAAGTAATCTAATATATTAATAAACTTTGGCTTATTTATAAAGATACTTGTTGAGAAAATGCTAGAAAATTACCAATAAATTGGAAATATAATTATCACTTATTTTCACATAATGTTGTGCATGGACAGCTGTAGTTATAAAAATTGGTACATTTATACACACAAAAAATTCAAAATTCTTTTTAAAATACTGGAGGGGTGGGGGAGAGAGAATTGTAGCAAGCTTTTCCATTTATGATTAGCAAATACAGTTTTTACTTAATAACAATACCACCAAATACAAATTAATACAGAATTTGCAGATTTAAAACATCATAAACTCTTGTAAATAAATTTTTTTTTAAAAATTTAAATTCTTCTAAAAATACATTGTTCATCAAAAAAAATTTCAAGATAATAGTAATCGTATTCATAAAAGTCATTTAAACTTTTCTAATTAAGTAAAACCTTATATTTATTACGTTTTTTATTTTAAAATCCAGAGCAGATTTTCTGTAATTGGTGATCCTGTTTGACAATTAAGGATTAAAAAATATCAATAGAAAAATTGTTTAGTCATTCCTATTGATAAAAATTTTAATAAAACTTGTTTTTTTATTAGGTTTTGGGTTTCTTTTTACTATGTATGCTTATTTTTTAATGAATCTTTACAATAAATGGCAATCTGAAAGCAGTAATTGTCTGAATCAATGGATAAGCTCAACAGTGCATGGTTGAGGACTCCTTTTCAAGTCCCACATATACATATTTGAATAAAAAAATAACCTTTAGTATTAATGATAATTAAGTTTGCTGGCCTTCACAATCTCTTACATTCCACATTGTTGCAAAGAATTCATTTTTCATGGCCTATAACCTTTGAAAAACAAAAGAAGCACTAATGTCCCCTACCTCCAAATGCATTGGCTATCCCACATGTTATAACTTTATTCTCAAGTAATGATTTCATTTAGTCACCATTAGCCTTAGTTGATCTACAAGAATCTCCAGCAACACAGAATTTGCAAACTACTTTTGACATGTTTACTTATACACAAATTTCACAATTCTTATTTTGTGTTTAAAGCATATGGTTACTTAACATATTCCAAAAAAACACTTTTCTTTCTGTAATGTTACAACTAATAAATAAAAATGCACTAATTTTGAGATAAAATAAACAAAAACAATAGTTGTTGTAATCAAGAAGTCTTTTTAAATGGTGTTACTTAAAACTAAGCATTCCTATAATAATAAAATTAAAGTATTTTTGGTCAACTGAACAACAGTAATAAATATAGGGATTTTCTAAGCGTAACTTAGACCCCAAAACAGTAACAAATATACTCAAGATCAGTACCTGCAATATTCATTTGAAACAGGATTTACAAAGTATATCTAAATTATGAAAAACAATGTAAGAGGGTGATTTTTTTTAATTTATTAAGCATTAGGCAGATTAAACACACAAAAATATATATTTTAACTATTCATAATTAACATGACTTTAAAAAAAAAAAAAAAAAATATAGAGGTGTTCAACAAAGTATGCCACAAAGAATTGATAGAAATATTCAGCAACCTTGACATATTTGGGAAAGACATCAGAGTAATCAAGAATCTCTACTGGCAGCAAACCGCCTGCAGACAGGAAATGAATTCAGCAGATATACAAAGATAGAAAGAGGCGTTAAGACAAGGATGTGTCTTTTCACGGGATCTATTTAACTTGTACAGTGAGAATATTTTGAGGATCCTAAATGTGATGCCAGGATTTGTCATCAGAGGCCACAATTTGAGCAACATAAGATACGCAGACGATAGTGCTGATTGAAGACACAGAAAGGAAACTACAAAACCTCCTACAGAAGGTAGCTGAAGAAAGTGACAAGAAAGGACTACAAATAAACTGCAGAAAAACTGAATGCATGGTCATCAGCAAAAAAAGTAGCCCAAACTGCCAACTACAGTAGGGTTACGAAAATCTAGCAGGTACAAAAATTCAAATACTTAGGAAGTCTTCTAACAGAAGACAGAAAGTGCGATACAGAGACCCAAAGGCAAATTGGCATGGCAAAGGATGCATCCCAGCAGCTGAGTAGAGTATTAAGAGACAGGAAAATTTCACTAAAAACAAAGATGTCAGTTCTTCAATATGGCAGTGAATGCTGGACAATCTCATCAAAGATGAAGGAAAAACTTGAAGCAACTGAAATGTAGTTCTACAGAAGGATGCTGCACATATCATGGATCGAGCATGTGAGCAATGGTGTGGTTTCGGAAAGGATAGAAACAAAAATACTGAACATCAGGAAAAAACAGCTAAAGTTCCTGGGATATGTAATGAGGAAGAAGGGCTTAGAGAATCTGATACTCACAGGCCAGATAGGGGGAGAGACAGGAGAAAGCACCATGTAACATACTTGATGGGCCTGAGCAGGTGGATGGCAGAGCAAGGGTTGGGTGGGGTAACAGGAGAAAGCATGCTAAGAGCCACCAGGGATAGGGAGACATGGAAGGCCATGATCACATACGTCCTGAAAGGACATGGCACATAGAAGAATTATGTATGATGGTTAATATAACCATCATTAAATGGTGTAGTACTGAAAAATAAATCTATTTGAAGAGACTAGAAAAAATATTTTCCTATCCTTTCCTCATCAAGAAATTTTTTAAAAGATTTAAATTCAATAAATGAAGAAATTATAATTAGTTAAGTATATGTGAATAGTTTGCAACTCTAGAAAGGTTTAGCATGGAAATAACTTTGAAAGTCATTATATTCAATTTACAATGCATACATAAAATATTTCAAGTTTTTCTTTGTTCCAAATTATATAAAATTATTTCAAAATATGAAGGTAATTCAGATATTTGTGGTTAAAATTTAGAAAAGTATTCAACTTTCTTTTCTGGTAGCATTATATACATGTAAAGGAAGTAAAAATTAAGTCTATCACCATGGATTGAAAAAAGAGTTCAGTTCAAAACCACAAGAAAATTACCAAATATGAAAACTAACATATGAAGAAAACCGGAAAGTACTACGGCTGAACATTAAAGTATATAAAACCTCTGAGTAAACAAAATAATACTAATTATGAAAATTAATCAAATATCTCCTGACCATATATTTTTTTTAATTACTCAATAAAATTTTATTGTCAAAACGGAAATAAAAAATAAATTCATTTTCAAATATTCAAATTCTTCAAGTATTTGAAAAATTCCAGGTAAAATTTCTTTTAGAATATTTCAATTATACTGCTCAATTCAAGATATAGTTTATCATGTAAAACTGCTAAGTTGTTAAACAAAATATTTTACTTTTATTTGCAGCTTTGCAATTCCTTACATTACTCACCTGTAATTATTTCTCATTCACCCCCACCCCAAAACTAAAATGTTTTTTTTTTTATAAAACTCTTTAAAAATAAAGATTAATATATCAATAGTAATTGGAATTTTCAGGAAAGATACAAGTATTTACAAACACAAACTTATTTCATCTATAAAAATCTTACTTTTCAGAGAATATCAACATTGTGAATACAAAATAAAAATGATTTAAAATATGTTATAAATACACATGAAATGTTTATCACTAAATCATTACATTTTCTATTCTACAGACATGGAAATGATAAATCTGTTATCACTGTCAAAATGGTTTCATAATCCAAAGATGCCAAATGTGACTACAAAGAAAATTCTTAGTATGTCAATTTAATTATAATTTCAAAATGACAAACAAAATTTTCAACTCTCAGAGCAATAAAGTGTTTATTTTCAAGTAGATCAAATCTATGGATAATCACCAAGGATAAGTAAAGTTCTTTCAAAAATATAGCAGTTTTTCAGCATTACATAAATTACATATAGTAACAAGTATTTATACATTATTATTTAAAAGCAAGTAGTTTTCAGTTTCCTAATTCAGACTGATTGAGGGGAGTGCTGAAAAATTCTCACTCCTGAAAATCTCACTATCAGTATTTATTTGGAAAGGGCTTCTTTAAACTAAAAATTAATTTGCTTTTATCTTGAACATCCTATTAATTATTTTTCTAAAGTTAAAATAGGAACAAAGTCTTTTATTGTTTAATTAACCTAAGATAATATGTACATTGTTACAAATTTCTTCCCATATTCTTTCTAGAGACAAGATATTTTACTTCCCATTTGAGTAAAAAGATTATTTTTTTTGAAAATATACTCTAATGAAATAGACTAGTTAAACAAATAAAGAAATGTTCATCCATCATTATTTTTTATTTATACAAAAAACTAAGTTTTACTATATCTTTTATAGTTAACAGATTTTATAAGCAAAAAAAAAATTTTTTTTAAAAAAGCAAGTGAGACAGGGCTAATTCGTAATATTAAACATTTTTTATCTTAAAGAAGGTACTCCATATGTAGCATGATATTTAGCTACCAATTTGTTGCTCCAGCAACTTTATGAAATCTGCAATTTCTCCTTAATCAACTGATCTTTTATCCTTGAACAAGTTACAGTTCAATAATCATACTTTAAGTGTTTTTTTTTAAGCTCCCTAAAAATTTATTCCCGTTTTTTTATGCTTTCACTATCTTTTACATTTGTACTATTTTGATTGAAGTAATTATTTTTGCAATTTAAGTTGCTGATTCTTTTTGATACCCTATCTTCCTAAGTTATGATAGATTCATAAAAAAAAATAAAAAGTTTAATTTCAAGTCAGAAATAAAATATAATTTAAATGTTTGCATATATGCTCATATTTAAAAGTTTATTACAGGGCAGGGCTGAAAACTTCTAAGCCTATTACAATTTCCAAAATCTGACCAAATAGTTTGTGTGTGTGTGTGTGTGTGTGTTTTTAAGAGCTTGCTCAGGCCAAGAAATCTTTAGTAACACTCACTCATATTACAGGGATTCAAGCAGAGTTTAAACACCAAATAAGAAAGTACAGTTTCCTTGTAAAAACACTACAGATTTAAACAAATACACATGCAAAAAATAAAAAGATGTGCATATTCACTTTTCCTGGGTATTATTTACTCTGCTAATCAGTTATAATATATCTATAAAAAAAAGTACAAATGTATCTATTTTAACAGTTTCATCAGTGAATTTTATAAAATCTATAAGTTTAAATCTCCATAATTTCACTTTCTTGGATTTAATAAGATAATATTTTATGCAAGAGTTTTATTAACCTCTTTGTTGGTGAGTTTTGGGAAATTAAATTATTCTGTAGGTAGTTTTAAATTTTTCATTCATAAATTGTCAAGGTATAGGCTCACAACACATCAATTTAAGAAATTTTAAATTTAACTCAAAATTGGACAGTTACCACTAACAAGTCACTCAAACTTAATGTAGTTCCTTAGCAAATGATATGTTTTTGACAAATTTTGTTAGGTTTAATAAATACCAAGAACATTTCTAATGCATAATATCTTTCAAAATAATGAATTACAATAAAGAGTGCTAGTTCCTAGTCATTAAGCATTATAAAAAAAAAATAGATCTTTATACAGATAAACATCAAAACACAAACTTTCAATAATTTGATTGATAAATTGATACAAGCTATTAAGACTCTAGAAAATAACATTTTTTTAATAATTGTACATTTATATACTTATAAAAGGAATTTAAATTTTAAATGGTTCTGCAAGTTTGTGAAATGCGGACAGACAAGCGACTGGGTGTGTGTGTGTGGGTGTGTGTAATTAATAATAATAATAATTCAGTGTTCATGTTCCTACTACAGTTCTACTCTTCTTTATACTTGCACACAGCCAATGATGAATGTGAGGACTGATCACAACCAACTCCCTAGCTGGCTGCTGCTGCTACAGCTACTAGCTGCTCCCTGCTACTGACATGTTAATGATATTTTCATATTTCCTGTCTGTCTAACTGTTATACTCTAGCTCCCTGCCATCAGGATTTTTATTCTCTGTCCAGACATACCCTCTTGTCTCTCTATCCTTTCTGGAAAGGGAACTCTTTCTACTTTGTGGAATCCTGTTCAGCAGATAATTTTCATTAACTTTTGGAGAATTAACACTTATCTTGTTCACTAACACACGAAAAATAGCTGAATTTAATGGATTATATTGTACTTAAACAAGTTTGATGTTACCTTCTTCATAAATTCAAGACAAATTAAATCAAAATGGATACATTCTGTTGCTTATTTACATTATAAAAAGACTTTCTTTCAATTCTAAAGGAAAGATAGTATTCATAATACCAGTTTTGGTTATTAAACATGTTTACTTGCATATATATATATATATATATATATATATATATATATAAGCATAATTATTTACTTAAAGTATTGAACTTATCAGCTGCATATATATATATATATATATATATATATATATATATATATATATATGTATGCAGCTGATAAGTTCAATACTTTAAGTAAATAATTATGCTTATTATATTGTACTTATCAATCTTCATTCCACACTGAAGACAAGAAAATAAGAATTTTCATAATACAGATATTCACTAAAACCAATGTGACCACTTACACAAAATAAGTGTATACATGAAGTTCTCTAAAGATGAATAATAAAATTTTAACTAATCTTTTTTCCAATACAATTATTTTCTAAACAATGAAAAACAACTGTCAAGTTCAAAGTATTTCCTGTTCATTTATTTTATTCTCATGCAAGCAACAAAGTTTCTCTGCTTTAAAATTTTAGATTTAGACAAAGATTAGTTGATCAATGGAAAAAAGAAACTTAATATTTTTCTAACAACAAACTTTTGCAAATTCTATGTGAGAAATCAAGATAAAAATAGGTAATAAATATATACTGTTTTAAAATCTAATTTTCATTGTAAAATATTTTGAATAAAAAAAAAATAGTTATACCAAAAAACATACTGTGCAAACTTTCATTAAAGCCTTAGTTGCTTAGATAATTTGTCTTATAAAATTCCACTGAATTGTATAAAATAAATAAAAAGGTTTTTCATAGCACCAAGAGAAAAAAAGTATCTTGTTTGGTTTGGGAAATTGAATTAATTTCAATATTATTAATTTTTTTTTTATTTCAAGGAAATGGATTTAGTTTTAACATCAGATATATTTTATATAACAATCTCCAAAACTTTACTTTAAAGGAATGTGATCTTACTAGGATAAATGAATGTTGAATTCAGACAGATCTGCTTGTTGAATTAAGAGTGATGTTAATGATAATTTTATTCAAATCTGGATAAAAGTCAGGATTTTGAATGCTAATTTTCAAAGTTGATAGAACCATCCCACAACACATTTCTATCTCCATTTAGCCATGTGCCACACTAAGCTAAACTTAATAAATAACAATAAAGAAATGGCAAACAGTAAAAGGGGAAATAATTCATCCAATTAATAGAATTTATGCTTGCTTAAAAAAATTTCACGATTTAATGCAATTCAGTTTTTATTATATATAAGAGGTAGCTGTAAATCAATTCCAAAATACGACTTCACATTTTACAAAGTCTTTTTATTCTAGACATCTTTCCAAAACAATCTAAGCCATTCAATGAACGTTTTTTTTTAAATAACACCAAATAGGAAACGAAGCAAGCAGAGAAAATATTAATAACATAGAGTTTCCCCAAAAATTAAATTTATATTTGTATACATATTTCACAGAGAAACTGACTTGTTCACCAAAATAGTAATACACTGACATTTAATTAAACAAAAGGTTTAAAACCAGATGCATCAATTATTCTAAATCAAGTCTTCTTTTTATTCCTAACAATTTCAGTCTAGTTATAACTATAAGCATTATTTTAAGTGAGCCCCATTTGGAATATATAAAACATGACTATCTTATAAATACACTAAATATGATTTACAGTACTATCATTCACAGTGGCAACTTCAACAGAAAAAAAAGGAACCTGAAGAAAAAGAAAGGATGTGGATTGAGATGGGGACATACTCAAAAATGAGTGGGAATCCCTTAAAAAGTTTGACAATCTCATTCTTAAATCTTTCAAATTATACTCACTCTAACCATTCTTAATCACTTTTCTTACTCTGATAAGGATACAAAAAAAGTTTGTTTAATGCAATGAACAAATTCATAATTATGGACAGACATTTAAAATCAATACCAAGTTTAACTTTTAAATAAAACAATAACAAAAGATTCATTACAAAAACTGTTAAATTTCTAAATGTTACCAATTTTTTTTATCTTCTATTGGGACAATTTTAACAATATAATAACATTGTAATTAAAAGTTCTGAAGAACTTACAAAGAGTGATAAAGAGAAGTTTCAGAATGTTCCATTACTATGTTTACATTATTTTGAAGTAAATGTAACATCTGTGACCTTTTGGGATTTCCCTTCCAAAACCTTATTTACTTAGTAGTTAGTTCAGTGTTAATCAACTTTGTAACCAATGAAATTTCCTGAATTTAAAACAGTTACTTCGTACTATAAAGTGATTTATTTATTGAGTTGATTTACTATACAAAACTAAACTCAACTTTTCACTAACAATCAAAATATACACTTTGAATATGAAAATTTCAATGTTACTTCAAATTTCCTCTATTCAAACATTTGTAATTGAACTCATTGACGTTGAAATAACACTAACATGATAAAATAAATTGCAAATTATACAAATAAAATAAAAATCAGCTACTATTAGCAAATTAAGTATTCCCATTATCAAAGCTAGGTTTTACTTTTTCAACAAGATTGATCTAACAACAATGTATCTCAAGACTAATTCCTCTATTCAAACAAGCAGAAGTTGTAAACAATTTACAAAGGGTTAAGAAAAAATATCTAGTTAGTATCAATAAATGAATAGTGTTCAAAACATTATAATTTCGGATTATCATTACCTTGCAATTTCTTTTCATTATTTACAATTGTGTGTATGTGTGTGTGAGAGAGAGAGAGAGAGAGAGAGAGAGAGGGAGGTAAATTTCCTCTTTATGTATAAATTCCGAAGCTAAAAAACATCACAGAAATGTAACAGCTGACTTATTTTCCAAAGAATGTAGTGGAGCTGGAAGACTACAGATAACTAATGCACTATGTGGGCCAACAATAACATGGAACTACTTTTAATTACTTTTTAAACGCAATACTTTTGGTGCTGACATTTCTAGATTTAATTGCACGTTTTAAAAATGAAGAATGACAGAATAAAGAAAAACTTTAGTAAATCAATGTGTTGTGCATTAATAATTCGCTCTAAAGTAGTTATTGGAGACTAAAATTAATTTTATTATTTAAAAACAAAGTCTACTTTTACTACAACGTAAATAATAATGTCAAAACTCAAGACAAAAAATGTAATGGCACATAACAGGAATTTTCTTGTATAAAAAAAAATGTACTGAAACATCACCTACTGTATTATTGAGCAAATAATTTGCTGCAAATTGAGTATCATACCAACTGATTAATTTTTAAAGGCAATGTAAAAAAAAAAGGAATAAATGTTTATTTTTATATGTATGTCAGCTATACTTCCTGGTTTAAAAAGTGATTCAATCAATCATTGTAAAATTGGAAATCAATAAAATCTTAATGGATTTAAACATTTGGATTGTAAAGAACCAAATGTTTTAAACCATTAGGATTTCTTTAAAAATAAAAAGACTATATAAAATATCCAAAGGTAGCTATAATATTTTTTGTCATTAAACACTAGAGAATTTATGAAGTTTTTCAGTCCGAAGATTTTTTAAAGCAAAAAGATAAAACAAAATTCAAGCGTTCTCAAAATAATTTAGCTTTTTACAGGTAAGAAAAAATTAAATAATGGCAAAATTGCTGTATTGTCTAATATTTACATTTATCAACAAAGACAGAAAAAATATTTTTTTTTTAAAATTGAAGTTCTGTTAATATAGCAACATATCGATGGAAGAAAAAGCTACAACCTTGGTTTAGTTTCCATAAAGGTTATTCAAAGCAATTCACATTACAGGCTAAAAGAGAAAGAATACCAAACATGGAAGTAAAATATGCTCTAATTCTATCTTCACGTAACCAGGTCAATCAATAGATGCTAAAAGAGTCAGTCACAGAGATTTAGCTTGACGAAAATAATTGATAAGAATCGGTATGCGAGTAAATAGATATTCTTTTCGGCCGAAACAAAAAGTACTTAAAGGAAAGCAGTAACAAACATGGAGAATTTCTTTACAGTTTACATGTGCTCACCAAAATAATTACTAGGATTGGAAGAAGGGTTAGTAGCGAACAATAACAAAATGGCCATTATGAAAAAAAAAATTATTAAAATATAAAATCGTTGAAATTTTTCAACGAATCAACAATTTTCCTTTTTGGCTTCATTGCGATTAGTCATTCTCCATTAAGTGTAGTGAACAAAACAGGCCTGTGTCTTGTTTAAGAGAAGAGGGAGCCATCGTCAACAGGAACGATAGTTTCCACACCCATTACCATGGAGAGAAAGGAGGACAACTATTACTAATACCAGATAGCTTTACTCCCCTCAGACGAGAAGTTATCTCAAAGGCTGACCTTTATTACCCCAACATTAACAACATCCAAAGATCGTTATTTAATAACAACAACTTTTGACAATAACATTGCTAAAGTAACTAAAAGACCTGTTATAAATCATAAAATTTCAATTGTAAAAAAAGGGAAAGAAAATACAGATTAAAAGAGAGAGAAACAAATTTGTAGTTTTTTCAGTTTCAAAAACTAAAAAGACGAGACTCAACACGACGATCGGTGAAGGGAAACTAGATCAAATCAATAGGATTTATCATTTTTCCAATTCTAAATCAACTATGTATGTCATCAGAACGAGAACACTAAGATTGCTTTTCTTTGCGATTCCAGATTTTTTTATATTATAGTACCAAAAACAGTGTAATCATAGTACAAATGTTCTTAAACTCAAGGGAAATTGCCAGTCCTCGACCGACCTCCGAAAAATCTTTCCCATTATAGTCATGCTGGGGATCCGTTTGCTGCTGCTTCACAAGCAAAGCAGCTAAAATTGCTTGAGTTTTTAGGTAGAAATACTCTTCTTATCAAATGCATAGGCTAACAAGTAAATGTTATATTTTTGAGATGCACCAAAATTAAAAATAAATGATTAATTTAAAAATAACAAAGATTAAATCTTACAAGTCTACACAAGAAGTAACAATAATACATGTACTCAATTGAAAAGCTAACGAGGTTAACATCAAGAGGTTTGGATTGTCACACAATAATGAAGGAAAATAAACTTAAAATATGTAACCAGATGAAAGTACATATTGTGAAAAAGAAACTGTCAATTACATTATAACTCAGTAGTTATTGATTCATATTTAAAGAAAAAATCTAGCATTCTTTTTTCTGTTGACAAGAACCTTTCATAAGGCTGATGTCAGAGCAGATGGCGGTAGACATTTGGAGACAGTATGTCACTCGCTCTTTCCTTCCATGCCAACACGTGCCGCTGCTACTGCTAACAATAACTCACGCCAAAATAGTAATAATAATAACAGAAGGGTGTATATGTACTATAAGTACTGGCTAGAGCAACACAAGAAAACACTTCTTTATCAGCATTACTCCTACAATCGTTACAGAAGCATCTTTTGACCAACATTAAATTAATAAGAACTGATTTAAGTGAATCAAGTCAAACATTGGGAAAAAATAAGGGTCATCAGCAGAGCTTATTGCTGCTGCTACTAAACTTGGTTTTGCAAAAAGGGCGAGATGAGGAAATAACTACCTACGAGCACTTACTCGGCATACTAAATGCTTTTGTTTTCGATAGTAACTAAAATCCATATCGGCGCTTGATAAAACGTAAGCATGTATTAAATATTTTCTACAGACAAAAACGAGAGGCAGTTAAAAATGAAAGAAATACAGTTCATTTACCCATACCGTAAAAGATTACTTCCATTAACGACACCCAGTTTGTCAATAAAGAGTAACAATAAAGGAACATTTTAAAAGACGAGGTGGAGAAAGAGTCAAAAAGATGAAATTGTTTTGTTTATTAAAAGAATAAACAAAGCGCTTTATTAGTTTAAGCAAAGAAAGTTTACTTTAAAATAGTCGATAGAAAAAAATTATAGTTTAGGAAATAAATTCGGCATTAACTAGCTTGAATAGTAAGTAATCCTGTAAACAATATACAATCAGCAAATGGTCCACAATGAATCTACACAAGCGAGTAGTGGCTATAAATAGCAGTTCTTTGTCCCCGGCCCAGTACAACAACCAACTGGACCCTCTTCTCTCTACACCATCATGGCACGTTGTCGTCGGCAGCCAACATAACACAGTCACGTACACACACAGTCAAAGCCTTATCTGGTCGAACCGGGGAGGGTTTTTTTTCCACTTCACCGTTTCGGATTTTTCTTAATTTCTCACTCTCTGATTATTATTTTTTATGCCAGACACAGAAAAATCCAGCTTACCTTCTTTTTTAAGTGGCGTTTTGAGGCCTGATAGAGGCGATCACGACCACGGGGAAAAATTGCTGCTATAATCACAATGAGGAGGAGAAGCTGTGCGGATGGAGGTGAGGTGGTCTGAAGCAAAGAGTGTGTTGTACTCCTACTAACACTATTAATAATGCTTACTACTACTACTACTATAACGACGACGACTACTATTAGTGCTTAATGCTAGTCTTGCCAACAACAGACAAGGCCGGCCACCGCCGCCACCACACTGGTACATTCTTGGCACACATCAGCAGCAGCAGCGACAACGGCAGACGAAAGCACTTCAGAATGAGAGGGGGAGGAGTGATTAAAAAAAAACAAAAGGAAAACCGAGAGAGAGAAACTCCAAAATCGAAAGTAGGAGGGTAAGCAAGGTTTCAGACAGAGGGAGAATACAAAAAGGCAGTCAAAGAGAAATACTAATATAGAGGAAAAGTTAAAAAAAAAAAAAAAAGCATTGAAACAAAGACGATGAGAAAAAGAAGTAATAAAAGAGTGAAAAAAAAAAAAAACAAAGAAAAGAAGTAACAGAAAGTAAAGAGAGATGTAAAAATAATTTCTAATACAAAGAAAGGAAGTTTTTTTTTTTAAGCTAATACAAAGAGGGCGGAAGTCGGTAATTAAAAAGAAGGAGCTGAAAAGGCTTGGCAGAGAAAGCAAATTTAATGTAATAGGAAAAGGAAGATCGTAAGAGATTTTTTTTAAACTTTGGAGGAGGTTGAACAGAGATGATAGTAGGAGGGAGAGAACAAGATGTGTAAAAGTAGTGAAGTGAGAAGAGGACCATGATAGACAAAGACAGAAGAGGAGGTTGTTAAATAAATAAAAATGGCAGAAAAAAAAGAGAAAAATGTTGCTTAAATCATAGAAAGGAAGAAAAAGAGAAGGAATTTAAATATGGGGAGGGCTGAGGTGAATACAAGGTCAGCGCACCATATAAAGCCAAGGTCACAGAGCATGCTCCGCGTCTTCCTGCCCGCCGGCAAATCTGGGTATGTTCCACAACGAAACCGATGCCGGTTTGCCTCTCCCCTTCCATCGTTTTCACTATAAAATGTCACAGAAGGGAAAAAAAGCTTTGAGATTCAGCCACCGAGAAAGTGACTGGCTATTAAATAGAACCTGGTTTCTTTCCCGCAAGAGATTTCCAGCGTGTGTCATGCGCAGCACTTAACTATATATCTACCCTGCCCCAGCAGTTGTTACTTTCTCAGAAGTGAACAATTTATTTCTAGCTCACTCACTAGTACTATGTTTTCCATTCATTCATACTCAAACAAATATGCTGTCGGAAAAGGTCGAGACAGAAACGTGCACTTGTGTGTAATTTGATCAATAAGTCTACATTCAGATTTTTAATAAAACCTATATTTATTTTCAAGGAAATGGTTTTGCTTTTCATGAAAAATATTTTGAAATTACCTTGCAAAGTTTCTTCGCTGCCCTTAACCTTGCTTAAGAAAATCAACGATAACATTCAGTCTAAATTAAAACATTTTTTTTTATCTTTTTACATTTTTGGAAAACATTTTTACGAACAAATAAAGTTCTCAAACAAACGACCTTAGAATCAAATTCGAGATAAAGATATGACACAGGTGTCAAAAAAAGAGAAAGCCTTTTTTTTTGTTTTTGTTTTTAACATACTGCTCTTCTAGAATATTGAGTAAAATCATGACTGCAGAATAACTAAGGTATTCATAATTTAAATTAATCTATCAATAATAATTGTTTTTCTTTGTTAAGCTGAGTGAAAACATTTCAAAGAAAATTTCGAGAACATTTTTTTTTGTTTTTTGTTTTTTAGTTTTTCGAATTAAATGTCAAAAAGTGTTGTTAGTGTTAAGGAATTTAAACTTAAACTACCTACAACCTATTTTCCTCCCAAGTGAAAATGCACTTTCGGCAAGAACTACAAACAAAAGTCAAAACTTTTTAAATTCTAAAACAGTTCAATCGGCAGGTGTAAAAAAAAAAAAGTAAATTTAAGAAAATTTATATAGTCATTTTAAAAATCTTAACACTTCTCTCTACTTAGGATTAGGATTAGGATCATTTTTGAAGTAAGCTTTTAAAATTTATAGAATTTCAACAAGTACTGACAATAAAACAACAAAAGGACTAATTAGCAACATTAACTAGTAACTTAGTCTACTTACTAGTTTAGGTTTCAATAATTTACATCATCAACTCAGTCTTCTTACTCTTCTCTTAATAAGTTCCATCTCTTTTAGACTAAAATAAATACTAAGTTAAGAATCCATTGCATCATTTGCGTATAAGTATTTAGTGTATTTCTTTAAGATTCAATCTGAAACTGTTCCAGAGTTAATGTTTAAGAAGAATTTAATATAAATTATTAATTATCCAAATCGATATTTATTTTCTCTTGATAGATAACATTCCAAGATAACTTGAAAATATTGTTATTGTTCTGTTTTCAATAAACATAAGCACAAACTAATAAACAAAATTAAGCATTGAATTTATATAAAGTTTGGATGTGAATTACAAACTTTGATAAGAAGCGGTTTTGCAATCACAGCATAAAGAAAAGCAGTTATGTGTTTTTGTTTCTATTCAAGTACCTTTGAATTTACCAAGTTATGCATTAACAAAGAGAGGGGAAACTAAAACCATTTTTGGATTTGGAATCATAGTAATAAAACAAAAATGTCATATATCTGTCCACTTCGAAATTTTGGATTGTACAATCAAGTTGTGAATGTTAAGTTCTTTAACAGCAGATTTAATTACATATACAAATATACAATGACAGTAATACAAAAATGATATGTATATTCAATAAATAATTATATTGATAATCACATTCAAATTGGTAAATTATTAAAAAAAATATTTGGATCTTCAGTAAAAATAATTCTTACAACTCTTTACAAGACATGGAGATATCATTACTGTTAAGTAGACCTATGGAATCAAAATTGCAATAAAACCTTAATACAAATTCAGCTGATTTCATATTTTAGTTTTATCATGTGTGAAACAATAGTCATTTAATATTTTCATATGGTTAAGTTGCAGTTGAAATGAAACTCAACAAACTGAATGCTTGAAGAGCTAAACAAGCTAGAACCAAAGAAAATTGTTTTATGATTACTACCAGTACATCAAACATTATCAAGTAACATTATCAAGTAACATTATCAAGAATTCTATTTCCAGAAATTCTTAAAACACTATAGCTAGCATATTTAATATAAAAAAATTTATTATTGCATTAGTTTCTTATCACTAATGACGAGTGCCAAAGTAAATCTGTTTGAAAATATAGCTGTCTTTGTTAGGATTTTTATTTGCTTTAGGTACCGCCACTAATTTTGATACCAAGGTTTAAAATTAATTTTTATAAATGAAAAAGATTCCATTTTAGCTTTAATTGAAGACTAAAGAATTAAATTTGCTATTTCCAATATGCAAAATACTGATGCATTTCAAACAGAAATTATATTAATTGAAATCGATTCTTTTTTCAAAATAACTGATAGCGCCCTTTTTTAGTCGTCTTTTATCACAGTGTAATTCTCTGTATTAAAAGATTTTCCAAAAATAAAATGTATATTTCTGAAACTTTGAGGAACATTGGCTGATTTAAAGTATAATTAATGATTTGAAAAAAAAAATTATTTACTTTAAGTTTATAATAGCACAAATGTATTTTCAAAACAAAACAGTAGCAAGGCTTTTTTTAACTGACATCACTGTTTTACGTAAATGGTAAGATGTTGATATGTGTTGTCATAATGATTGTTCTATGGAGACTTTATTTGTAAAAAATAATGTGAGAACCTATTTTTATATAATTTTTAAGTACTTCATAGTCTTAATGTTGGAAAATATTTTCCATAATCTAATGTTAGGAATGTTGAATTTAAATTTACTATATTCATTGCTCTTATTTTCTGACCATAATTTTATAGACAATGTTCCATGTTACACTTCCCCATTGTAATAAAAATGTGTTTTGAAAGTTCTATCAGACAAAAGATGTAATCATTCATTTTATTCAGGCAATATTATGTAACTATAAAATTGCTTTTAAGGATGTGTGTGTGTGTGTGTATGTATGTGTGTGGTATAGAGAAAGATGAAATGAGCCATCCCTAGATAAGTAAAACATGCATTCAATAATTGATAATGATCTTAAGGTTCTGTCTTGGAACAAGTTCTAAAGACAAGACAGCAGAAGAAAGAAAAAGTTCAAATATTGTTTTAATTCAACTGTATAGATTTTGTAGGTACAGAAATGGTAGTTACATAAGAAATTTTACAATAAACTTCTCAATTTACAATGAAAAAAATTTATGTTTAATTAAAATTGATTTTTTTATCTGCCTTTGTGGATGTTGATCTTTAGTATCATGAAAAGTCAGGATCATTTAACATTCTTAATTATTCTATTTCTTAATAATGCTTATCAGCACTTTTATAATTATTGCTTGAGGAAGTGGCTCATTTATTAAAGATGGTCTGTACAGATTTAAGTCTTTAAATGAATTAAACTCAATCTTATACAAAACCATATTTACAGATCACCCTAGATGATCTAAATAAGGCCACTAGATGAGAATTGAGTCCATAAGTAGGTCTGTAGGATGAGCATAAATGAAGTCTTTATAAATGAGGTCATTGCACAAGATCTGTTAGACAAAAGTTCTCTTTATATGCTCAATAATAAGATATTTTATGTTAATACAGGAAGAAAATTTGTTCTTAGTTAAAGCATAACAGGATATTTATGAATACATAAAGTCAGTGATTTGTTAAAACATCACCAGCATAAAAAAGCAATAAAATTTCTTCAAATTAATCCTCAATTGCATCATTAATGTCCTATTTGACAGATTTTGTTTCTTTTCTTCAATGGTCTTCCATATAAATATCTAGATAACTTCAGTAAAAGTGCAGTCAGTTTAGTATTAGTTGCCATGGGAATTAAGCAATGATAATAAACTTTACCCCTCCACTCCAACAGAAATATATGTTGAGTGTTGCCAGGTATGCAAGCAACAATCTGTTTTTCACTTTTTCTTCAGCTGATTTGTTTTTAAAGAAGAGATAACATTCACTAACTATTCATTTATTCACAAGGAAAATAGTGTGCAATTTTTTTGGAAAAAGCCAAATATGATAGTGTGGATGGATGGTCAAAGAGTGTATGTTTATTCAGCTGAAGACGAAGAAAGCATTTCAGCACATTGACTCAAGTCATTTAGTTTTGTGGGGAAGATTAACAGATTCTTTTGTTTATGCCATATTCACATGATTTTACAAGAAAAATTAATTGAGCAACAATGAAAAAAAAAGTGAAGCTAGTTACTAATATTCTGTAGCATAAACTATTAGAATCAAAGGGATGACAAGTTTTTTTTACCTAATGTATATGTGTAATTTGTTATGAAAACATTTTGGAAAACAAAATCATTTTCTTTTATTTTAACATTTTATAGACTAGAATTTAAGTTGGTTTGCACTTGATTAAAGGTAGTACTATAAAAGAATGTCATGTTATGTTATTAAGTTGCAATACAAAAGAGATACATTTTGATTATGCAACAATACTTATTTGGTCATTTAGAGACTAAGATGAAGAGAATAACTGTAATAAGATATATAAGTGGACATTGAGGTCAACACCCAACAACGTTTCATGTATTAAACAGACTGTCATCACTAGGTGTAGATCACAATGTCCACTTTTATATTTACATACGCTCTATCCCTGATAATGAGCACCATAAAACTATATTTTTAGCATGTATTTGTGTGGTGTCTGCCTTTTTAAGCCAGCAAGAAAAATGCAGGTAGAGTTTGACTAGATGATAAAAAAATGATACCAAAATATATTTTTAATCTTTGTTACTTACTTTTGGGAATCAGGTGAAATATTTTAAGGATATTTCATTACTTGTAAACCATTATTTAAATAATGAATAACCCTGATTTGTTTATCTATTACTATGTTTTTGTTTCCATTCCATTGACAATTATATTTGGCATCATATAAGATAAGACTCAACTTTTAATGTGTTCTTTCCAAGTGTCTTAAGACTACTGAACCTTGGTTCCCCAGAATTAGTCTGGTGACAATCGTGAATAACTGAAATAAACAAGTCCTTGTTAATTTTTTATAAATCCATCTTCATTATTTCCTGTCTTAGTCATGAACACTAGACAACAAAACTGAGAACTATCAATACACAAACTACCATGGATGTCCTTTTTGTTGTATTACATTTGAATTACAATGAGGTAATAATTTAAAGGCATACACACAAGAAAAATTTTTTTATAAATCTTAAAATGATAGACATGACTAGAGTTGTCCTCTTATTTTTTGGCTTTTATTCCTTTGTGAATTAATTACATTTTTTTAAATCAATCAATCAATAAAATTAGCTATTAATGATTAACAATGATCTTGGAAACTATTTAAATCTATTATTAAACAAACTGAAATAGCTTCTAGGATCAGGCAACATCATTGGCAAATAAAACTTAATTGTCAGAGAGCATATGACTTCATCTCTCCATATTTCTAGAGAAACTTAAATACTAAGTCTAAATAGCATGGAATAGAATTTGAAGGAACATTGATATTCATTTGAATCATACAATTAAACTGCTACTTTTTTTCAGATAAACAAGATGTAATAGTAAAAGCAAAAGGCGCTGAAAAGTTCTCTGCCCAACCCATTATCTAAAATCAGTGTTTCAATAGCCAAACTTCAGAATGCCAACTTTTTGAAAGTGAGTGGAGCCAAAAGTTTTTCAGAAAGCCTCATATTCTTATTCCTAAAGAGCCTTACATGAGAAGAGACTATGAAAAGCATGAGAATAATTCCTGCATTTCATAATTAGCTATTTCTTTTTTCCTTCTCTGTATCAAACAAATACAAAATGGGCCCACAACTAGGACTTAAAAAACAATTTATCATCAAATGATGATGATTACAACAAAGAGATTTTTACTTTTTTTTTTTTTTATAATATGTAGGCAGTCATGATACTCAACAGATTTCTGTTTCTTATTAAATGTGAATTGCCATGTTGCTTAAATCTTAAAACTTAGAAAAGATAGTGAAGTAGTTACCTTTTGCCTTATCCATCATTTGAAATTCAGAAATTTCTTTTAGACTGAGCACCATCAAATGTTAGAGTGCTTATACTCTGCTATTTAACCTCTAACTGAAGGTAGAAGAGACAGATACACACCATTTGCCAGACCATTAGTGTAAAAGCGAATGCAACACAAGCCCAGAATATGAACTTTCACTCTTGATATTCATTACATTACTTGTATATTTTGAAAAAAAGAGAAAAAAAAACTTTTTTAAGCTCCTTATAGCACTAATCTTAATGTTTGCTCTTAATATATATTGAGAAGGATGATTTTGAAAGTTATTTTTAATTGTATCAATTTACTAGAGTAATAAGACAAGGATAAATTTTCTCACCAGATTTATTTAGTTTATACATCAAGACAATCCTAAGAGAACTAGAAAACCTACCAGAATTTATTATTAACAGACATAAAATAAAAGAAATACAAATGACACTGAGCAGATAGTAGTCTTAGAAAGAAAACTGAAAGTAGTACACTTAGATATACAGGGTGCAATGGATAAATTGTCATCTAAATTATGCAAAATGAAAATAACACTGACATCTCATTTTAACAGATATATTTACCAAAATTACAAAACATCTTGAAATACTAAAGAATAAATTTATTCAATAAAATCACCATTGGCTTCAACCACGGCCTCCAGACAACTTCAAAATCTTCTGCAACTCTTCTATGCAGTCTTCTTAAGTTGGTGAATGCTGCCATAATCTTTGCCTTCAGTTCATCTTTGTTATTACAAGGAGTTTTGTTGGTCTTGTGCCCTACACACAATAATAAAGAGGGTTGCAGTTTGGAGAGTTAGATGGCCAGATGTAAGAAGTAATGTGGTCACAGAAATTGTCTGACAACCATGACTGGGTTCTCCTGTTTATGTGGCTTGGTGCAGATTTCTTTTGCCAGACATAGGGTTTTCCAACAGTCACCCTCTTGACCCAGAGCAACACTATCTCCTCAAGACACTTGATGCAGGACTCCATGTTGAGTCTGATGCCATCACCAATAAATTCAGTAGTTCTTTTATCAGAACGATCAAAGTGAGTTTTCGGGCTACCACACCTTCATAATCACCATCAGACACATCAATTTTTTCTGAATCCTCTGCACTAACCTCACTCAGATTAACACCCAAAACACTGAAATGTTTGTATTGGAGCTTCCAGCACAAATGCCAAGCAGTACAACATGATATTTCTAAATTTCTGGTAAAGTGAATTGCATTTTGGTGTTCTTTTTCTCACACACAGAGCCTAACTGATCCTACTATACTATGCAGTGCAGTTGACAAAATCAAACATGCATGTATAAAATTAAAAAATATAGGGTGGCGACAATTTACCCATCGCATCCTGTAAAAAAAGGTAAGAAAAACCAATCATTAATTGTAAGATAGGGTGTCAGAAAGGCCAAGGCATGAGTTATACATTTGGGACATCAAAATCAAGCAGAAATTGAACTATCTAGGTAGTTTAATAACAAATGACTGAAAGTGTAGTAGAAATCTAAAAGCATATAAGAGTAGAAAAGGATGCATTTAAAAAAATAAGTAAAGTTTTAATATATAGAAAAATGTCATTAGAAACAAAGAAAAGAGTATTGAACTTTGTAACATCTAATCTCCAAGTAGTATATTGAACAATCTCCTCAAAGATGAAGAAAACTTGAGACAGAGATATGGGACTATTTAGAAATTCTGAGAATATCATACATAGAATAGAAGTAACAAAGAATTTTTAAGGAAAATAACTGCAAGGAAACTGATACAATCAGAAGCAGATAACTGAAATTCTAGAACACATAATGAAAAAAGAGAGCCTGGAGAATTTAACATTTAAAGGACATACTTTAGGCAAGAGAAACAAAGAGTAATCTACTAAACAAATTTGCATGAATAAATGACAAAATAAGGGCAAAAAAGGATGTAAAGATGTTAAGGTTACTTAAAGAAATAAAATACATCAAGCTGTGGAGAGGCATGATGCCAAAATATAGATAAAAAATAATGCTATCATTAATTAATTAAAAAAAAATAAATTAAATTAAATTGGAACCTAAAATTTAAGAAGCATAACTAATTCAGTTACGCTCGTTATGGTAAGAGCATGACAAAAAATACTGACTTGTGAATTATGCAAACTTGAAAAAGAGTCTTTTTACAAGGAACAATTTAAAGAAATTTAACTAGTTGAAAATTTTAGAAGTTAACCTGTTTCAAATCTATAAACCCCACAAGTGTCATAAAAATATTTCAATAATTTGAGCATCTACTGTTACACGTAAAATTGAATAGATTTATAGATAAAACAGCTTTCTGAACATGAACCAATCTTAATTCCAGAGATTACATTGCTCCTTGACTAATATATTGTCAACAATTAATATTAAACTATCTTGAGATTTCTTTCTTTTCTCAAATGCTAATATTACAAAAGCTACATCCACTGTTTACATTTTATGTTGGAAAATATGTGTATACTTTTAAAACAAAAGTCAGAAAGTAACTTTAAAATATTGTACAAATGGCTTTGAAATAATTGTATGTTGAAGAAAAAAAAAGCCAAAGACATATCAACCACTTAAGTTGAAAAAGAAAAAGAAAAAAGAATGTCTTTGTAACTGATGTAAGACAAATCGCTGGTCAGTGATTTGTTTATATTTACTTTACTAATTATAACATAGCCATTTTTGACAAGTTTATACAAGTTATCAAACACAAAGTGTTTTAGCAGATAAATGAATCATGAAAGAACAAAAATTTTAAATGATTCCTGTAGTCATTTGCAGTTTTATTTGTGGAAGATTATTTAAGTATATCATCTACTATTTTATTAAATGTAAATACTTGAGATACTTAAGCATTTGTATAAGCAATACAAAGACAATGACCAATATCATACAAGACACAAGGAACTTGGTTAGGATGATACATGTATCATTGATATATCAGACAAATTGGGTATGTGCTGAAATAATGACTGAATTGTTAATATTTTGTGTATCTATAAATATGCTTACAGTGAAACAAAAAGTTATTTATAAATAACTTTCTTCAAACCAATTTCCAGGAAACAAATAAAAACAGATTTCAAACAAAGCTCATAATTGTTCTTTCTACCCAAGAATACTGTGCTAATTAATTTTTCTCTCATTTTTACATTTGACAAATGCTGCTTTTATAGGATCTCACTCAATATATCAGCTATGGTTGAGTGAAACTAATTTGTTAATCATTCCTCTCTAGCAAACATATGAAGTTATAAAAATATGTTCAATAAGTCCCAGCATGTGATACTGTTGGGAAGTACCTGAAAACCATATCACATTAACTCAAACCACATGAATGAAATTAATTTTTTTTAATCCTTTCTAACATTCAAAATTTTTGTTAAAAATCTTGTTTGCTTTTTTCCTTTGGTATCAGTGTGGGACCAGAGACAACTATGGGAATTTCTGCACCTTTGTTTGTGGTGAAAAACACATTAATTTGGAAATTCTTGCAAAAATCAAATAATTGTCAGATTTTAATGAAACATCCAGGACTTTATTTTTTTTTTTTTAAATTTGTTAAACCTCACAATTTTATTTCATAAAATTTCTAGAAGTTAAATTCTGTCCACAAACTTTTTTTATTAGTTAAACACAGGACTCCTTAGAAAATGTAAATCACCCCCAAACAGTCTCCACTTTCCGAAAAATCTGCTTCAAATACTAAAATAAAAAATAAAATAAAACTATGACATTATTTAATTACATAAGCTTTTAATTGCTTTTATAATTCTTCAAAACTTTGTCCGGATTAGGTTAAATGAAGACCATATTTACTATGCGAAAACTGAAAAGCTTAATACAAACCATTATACAGCAAGATTCATAAAATAATTTTTTTTAATGTGTATAAAACATGGCCATTTTGAAAGTATATACTATCAGAAAATGGGATTGATGATTATAGTAAATTTAAAGACAACATTCCTAAAATTATGGAGAATATTTCCAACATTTTATAAGTACTTAAGAATGATATATATATATATATATATATATATATATATATATATATAAAAGATCATTCACCCATCATTTTCTTTTAATTATGTTTAACAAATAAAGACTCTGTAGGACAACAATAAACATGTAAACACCTTGAGTAATTGTCAAGTGTTTGACAGGCATTGAAAGATACATAACAATTTCTGCCTCTTTGCTATTGTTTGTTTTTAATATCCATTTTTCTTTTTTTTTTAACTTAAAGCCAATATGTTTCAAATCAGATTAATTATACTTTAAATCAGCTAAAGTTTCAGATAAGTACGTTTTATTTTTGGAAGATGTTTTAATAAAGAGAAGTACATTGCAATGAAAGACAACTAAAAAGGGGTGCTAATCAGCTACTTTAGAAAAATAATAAAAGAATCAATTTTAATCAATAAAATTTCTGTTTAAAAATCTCACTACAGAGTATATTATTTACTAGAAATAATTAATTTAATCCATTAGCTTTCAATTAAAGCTAAAATCAAAGCTTCAAAAAGCTTTTTCATTTATAAAAATTCATTTCAAAACTTAGGTATTGCAAAAAAAAAAAAAAATGGAGGTACCTAAATATAAGTGAATTTTTTTTTTTTTATTAGCGTTTCACCCAAGCAAGGCATGTCACTGCCACTACTGCGCAGGGGGCTACATAGAGTGGAGAAAGGATGATTAAATATAGGAAATATCAGAGGGTGGGTGATAGGCGGGTAAGGATACTGAGAATGAGGATTGGGTAGATGAGAGTGTTCTGAGAATAATTGGGAGTTAGAGTGATAGGTGTCTAGTGACCCTACATTTAAACACCTGGAGATTGTAGCTGTTGGGAAAGCAGACTTGTGGAAGGGAGTTCCACAGGAGGGAAGCGCGAGAAAAGAAGCTGTTGGAGTAGAATTTATGGTTACATCTTATCTGTTTAACTGTAAAAGGGTGGGACCTAGTTGCTAATCTAGTATCTCGTGTAAATTCCTGCTTAGGCGGCACCAGTGCTCTAAGTTCATTGGAGCAGAAGCCATGAAAGTACTTGTAGAAGAGGCGCAGGGAAGCCACATCACGCCGGTGAGAGAGTGGTTGCAGCCGGTCTGCCAAGTCAGTATCAACCACGTTACAGATCCTCCTTTGTATTTTGTCAAGAAGCCTAAGGAGAGCAGCAGGGGCACCCGACCAGATATGGCAGAAATATTCAATACACGGGCGGATGGTAGATTTGTGTATGTGCAGAATAGATTCAGGTGGGAAAAACTTCCGGGCCCTGCACAGAGAGCCGACTTTCATAGCAGCAGATTTGGCAATGGATTCGATATAGTCATTCCATTTGAGGTCCGCCGAAAGTGTAAGGCCAACCAGGCATAGTATTTTACTCTCTGGGAGGCTAGCCTGTCCCATGCTAATTCATGAGAAATATTTTAAATATTATATAATATACTTCAAAGATAATATTTTAATAGTGGGTGATGCTTCTGTGTTTAATCTTTTAAGTTTGATACAAAAATATAATCTACAATAATGCCAAAGAAGAGATAACAGGAGAAATGCTATGAGCGAAGAAATTAAAGACAGAAAGTTCAGTCTTTTAGATAATTTACATACCTACACATTTAGAACAGTATGAGACAATAATATAATCTCAAAACTCAATGAATATATTGCAATGGCTTAAACACCAGAGCAACTGTATTCATCAATCCTAGATTGTTATTGATCTTGGCTATAGACACCAAACTTCAAAACAAAAAAGTAATGGCTGCGATCAAATATAATAAGTTGTAAATATATCTTTTCTTCTACCCACTCGGCTTATCCATCTTAAATAGTAAATGAATTTTGAGCTTATTCCTTTAACCTGCATCAAAATTTTCTGATTGTTTTATTTGTGAAATTAATGAAATATCTATACAATTTTGTTTTTTTCAGCACAACTTAACATTTTATTTATTCATATAAATGACTAGATATTTTCCAAATTGTTTAAAACAAATGAAAAAAGTGGAAATTAGATTGTAAAGAAGCAATTTGAACTTACAGAATTCCTAATATAAATAAAATAGCTGTTTTAACTGCTGTTTTAATTTCATTTCTTTAAAAAAAATCTAAAGCTTATTAAACTCTGTATATTCTTAACTTTATCACACTGTTTTGTAAAAAAAATCATTCATTTTTGACTGATTTTTATATCCTATACTTGTTGATTCCTAGTTAAAAATTAATTCTTTGACACAACACTAGATTCTACTCTTATTTTAAAATACATTGACTTAGTTTATTATAGCTTTAAAATTCAATTAGTTCAATTGATAATAACTAATTCTTATCATTTCAATAAACAAAGCATTTCACATGTCCATGCTTCTGAATAAAAACAAACTCTGGATCATTTTTCAAAGTTTTGCACATTTACACACTTAACATTTTATAAGCAATAATTTATGTAAATACAAATGTTTAGTCTTATGACCATAAATGTCAAGTCAGCCTGAAAAAACACATTACACACACCCACATAAGAAAAATGTGTGTGTGTATGTGTGCATGCGTGTAATATGTAAGATGTACTTTCAATCAGAAGAATATAGCTAAAAATTCCTGAATATTTAATGCATTCACATTACAGATGAAAATCCAGGTGCTGAAAGAAGATGGCTCAAGTGCACAGTTGAGCAATTTGCTAAAAACGGTAATTCTTGAACTAAAATAATTGTTACTGAAACTATAATGCTAAAAAATAACATTAGCAAACTCCAGAATTGTTAAAAACATGAATAATTGCTTAAACTATAGTTACATATCTCCTGTAATTTAAAAACAATTTATTTATATTTCCCTGTAATTCCTTACATTATATATCAACTGTGTTACTTTGAAAGAAATATCTTAAGTTTCAATATTCTATGTAATCTGATACAAAACCGAACTGAGCTTACAAGATAATTTACTTTAAAGAAACGTCATTAACTGAATGATAAAAATAGATCAAATTATAAGTGAACATTTACTAAGTATACAAATTAACTAATTTATTAGTACATTATTTAATAATTTAATTTTACCTAAATTGAAATCATGCATTCCTTGTTTACATTTATTACTTGATATTTAACAAAATTGAGACTGACTATTAAGAGAGGCTGACAAAATTACATTAGTAAAATAACAGAGAAATAGAATTTATGCTAAGATCTTATTTTATGCCTTTTGACCCATAGTTGAGGCTACCTACAAAATATTATCTCATCAAATGTCTAATAAATTCCCATTTCTATATAAAATGTTTGTGTTAACTTCAAATTTCAAAATCAAAACTATTTTAATGTTTTTTTTCTGGGGACAGGAGCTTTTTCCAAAACTTCACCTGAAAGTTAGAAGTACATTTTAAAGACATTGCTTAATAGAATTGAGGATTAATTTTGAAAAAATTAAAAATAAAACTTAAAGCTTCAAAGTTATTTTTTTTACCATTAAGGAAATCTGAAATACAAAGAAAAATTTCCATTCAAATAATAATTGTTTAATATGATTATTCATTTGACCATCATTTTTTGTGAAATAAATTCAGTATCTTAAGTTTAGGATATAAAACCAACAAAACTAAAAAATTTTACTCAAAGAAAGTCTCAGATTGCTATCAGCTGATTCATTTAAAAAATTAATTTCACAAACTGAAGAAAAAAAAATTATATATCAGCATGAAATAAACCACAATGTATAGTGTAATTTCTATGAATATTAAACAGCAAAATCCCTGGAAAGTTAGAATATGAACCATGTGATGAACAACATGTGAATGGTGAATGTGATGGTCGTAATTTTGTGATTTGTTGTCATCTGAAGAAATTTACTATGAGATGGTCAGGCCATTCCAGAAAACTTGAAAATTTAGATATAATTGATTTCAGTATTTTTCAAAGTTAAGAATGAATAAAACAGTTTTGTAATTTTGATACAGAGTATCAGCTTAATCAAAAAGGTCTGGGTTCAGAGAGAAAGTTATAAATATTTTGAGAAACTAATACTATTTATGCAGTAGTGTTCATGAAATGAAAATTAAATTTAAAACTAAAATATCTTCTTCAGTAAATATCAGTTTAAAATATGTTACTTCAATAAATTACTTTCCAATAAAACAAAATATTTAGCAGAATGTTATTAACTCTTCATAATTTCAAAAATTTATAGAAGTTATAAAAGTCTTTTTTCTAACAATAACCTCAACTGAAATATATTCCAAAAAGTAACTTTAGAATTTAAGATTTTTATTAATTTTACATGAGTTAGTATCGTTATATTTTTTTTTAAATTATCAGTTAAATGAAAGTTACTCTTGAGAACGGATATACTTATGATACTGAAATCATTAAAAACATAAAACTAAAAAAAAATATTAACTATTTAATGTTAGGTATTTTCTATAAATAGATGCTGACAACAAGTCTCAGATTGCCATCAGCTGATTTGTTTAAAAATTAATTTCACAAACTAACAAGAGATTGTTTAAGATTAAGTTGCTAATTTTGATCTTAAAGTTATCAGCAAGTTTCAAATCATCAAAAAATAATTAGATATTTGGTTTAAAGTGGAAATTTCATGTAAGACAAATAGATGTATTAATCTTTTGATACACAAATGCAGACATTGAAGATTTGTGTGTGCACATGTATGTATACACACACATGATGAAAAGAGCAGATATTGTAAAACTATGGATGTAAAGATTGTAATATCATTTGTTAGCAGCCAGTTATCTTCAATATATTGGATATAGAACACACCAAAACTCACTGTTTGCTGTACAAGACTGCAAGTAATGCTTGACTTCAAATTATATTATTTTGAATGTACATGGATTTGTCTATGCTTCTGAGATGAGGTAATATTTACATTATTTACATTGTTCAGACTGTTGTCCTCATTTCTGTTTCTGTTTCACGTTTTGACCATTGTACACTCCAGCCTTCACCTGAAGAAGTCATTGTGAATATGGCAATAAAGATGAGGACAACAGTATTAACAATGTAAATACTGTACATGTAATTATTTATAAGGAACTTAAAAACTTTTGGAAAAAATATATGAACAAATATCTTTTGATTCACTTTTACAATCTTATTCTCTTCTTATCTTGACTACAAAATAAAATCATTTAACATTAATGAAGATCCCAAAAGCCATTAAAATGGGCAATTTCAGAAACATAATTTTATTCTTGAAAAATTAACTATAAAATGTTGAAATTGGTCAAAATATGAGCCTTGAGCATCTATGCACCTCTGTCATCAATTAAAGAGATTATTTATTTCTTCTTGATAAAAAGTTATTGGTTGTGATTCAACAAAATCTTTGAAAGCTCTGGTTTTGTTAGGGCGCCGCTCCTATTTGACTACAAATGGACTGTTCCCATTGCTATATATAGCAATGGTGGATTCTCTACAGGAGAGTCATAGAGAGTCACTTGAGAGTCTCTAATGAGTTACTGAAGAGTCAGTGCAAGTCAGTGAAGAGTTAGTCACACTTCCGGTGGCGTACCGGAAGTAATCACGTATACACACGTCTTACGACGGATTGGACTCTTGTATCTTTCTATTGTAAATATTACTAATCACTTCTGTACATACTAACCGTCTTTCCGCGGAATACAACTTATATTCTGATTCTGTTGTTGAGTTATACATTTATACTTGGCGACATAACAGGTTTGGACCTAAAAGTTTACCATTTAAAAATGTGCTTAAAAAAATGATAATCAGTGAGTGAAAGATCATGAGAATATGGAGTATGTGGTAAACTCTTGTATCCCACGTCTGAGTTATTGCAATGTCATTCTTGCAACATATGGCCACACATTATTGTGAAGGAGAATATGGGCCACATCAATTCACCAATGCAGGTCTCATTTTTTGCAAATGTGCATGCATTTCAGCAAGTTAATTGCAGTAAAGCTCTGCATTATTAAAGCTCTGATTGGCTTCCGGAAAGCTGTAGTTGATAACACCAATTGCAGACCACCAGACAGTCGCCATAATCTTTTGCTAATGAAACTTTGGCTTTGGAAAATGTTTGGGGAACTCATCACGATCAAGCAATTGACCATATCATTTACAGTTATCTTAAAGGATCCACGTTTCATCACAAGTGACTATTCAGTCAAGAAAGGGATGATAGGTGTTACACAGAAAGAGCATCGAACACACTTCAAAATGCTTAAGTTTTTTTATTTTTATTGAGATTATGAGGAACCCATTTATCGAGCTTTTTCACCTTGCCAATGCTCTGTAAATGGTGTGAGATTGTTGCAGTGCTGACACCAAGCGTCTGAGACAGTTCTCTGACACTTGACATGAGTTTTGCTCAACAACTGCTTGCAATTGTTATCAAGACTGCATGACTGTTGTCTACCATCTTTCATCTTCAAAGCTCTCATCACCAGTACGAAATTTCTAGAACCACCTTCGTACTGTCTGATGACTTGCGGACACATCTCCGTATGCTCTGTGAATACTGGCAGAGGTTTGGGAGGCACTGTACCCAAGTTTAAACTCATACAAGAAAAGTAAACGAAGATCACATTTTGTCATGTTCATAATTAAGGGCTTCTATGCCTCAAGAATATTTCTGCCTGAAAATAAGTTAAAATTACGAAAAATCACACATTATTATGTATACCAAAATTCACCTAATATATACCGTGAATACTATGTTAAAATGGCTTTTCAAAATACAACACTTTGAGCGACTATTATTTTTGTAACCTAATAAAAGCAAAACACTGGAGTGAACATCAACGAAACACCTAAACATTTATTGTAGAACAGAAGCAGTATTATACTGAACATGCTACAAATTTTTTAAAAATCTAACAATCAAAATCTTTTGTTAATAATTAACTAAAACAACTGATAAATTTAGAGACAATACAAAGGTACATAGGTAGAATAGACTATTCTTGTTTCATCATCTTAGGTGTTAATAATTGCTTTGTTTTTGTTTTTTATATCATTTTTTTCTTTTTCAGCATGTCTAATGAAACTTGGCAATTACATGTGACACAATCTTGGGAATATAACAGGCTACAGAAAAACCAGGATTTTGCCCATTTTGTAAGCAAATAACAAAGTCTATTATCTTCACAATAATGTCAATTCTTTTACTTTATAAGTAAATTTTTCGCAAAAATGAAAAAGTTATGAAATGAAGGTTAGATTCACTCAAAGCAGATTAAACCACATAAGAAAAATACATTTTCATAAAATAATTTTCTTTTTTCAGTTTTATGCAATCTTTGCAACTTATCTTGTTTACATTGGAAAGGACTGCTGGTATCGTCAAAAACTATTATTTTTACGCCAATTTTTTATAAGCAAATGACAAGCCAGTTGACTTAAAATCATTGTAGAATTTCCACATTTTATTCTGGACTCTGTATTTTTCATCTGATTCTCTCAAAAACGAATAATTAAGCATAGGTTTTTTATATACTTCTATGCTAGTTTTGCTTAGTGAAATTTTTATCAACTCAAAAAATGTGTTTCTTGATGGAGGAAAATCTATTATATCAAAATAATTTGCAAACTAGCTGAGCAACACTTGGGGTATACAGTATATACCATATCAAATTTCCTATCCTGCCAGAAGAATTTGCCTTGATCAATTTAAACAAAAACTCAAATATTTATTTAATTTCAACACAAGATGTTTCTCTTGTTTGAAAACATTAGTTAGCTATAGGAGAATAAAGCTTTTCTAGTTATTTAATAAATAAAATTGTTTACACCTGTTTTGATTGGCTATGAAGATAGCATTTTCATACATGGTGAGCAAAGTGGTTAAATCTGTATTTAACAAAATTTATTATTCTTTGTGCTATGTATAGAGTGTTTACATCTTATTAGAAGAGAACACTTAATATTATAAAATGTCTATGTCCATAACCCAAATGATAGTTTCTAATCAGAACAGTGTCCAATTTCAACTGTTACTAAAAGTTGAGATATAAGCCACTATTTGTAAATTCTCATTTGGTAACTGAATGCAATAAAGTTGAGAATTTAATATCCCATTTTCATAGTAACTTGCTACTTCACTAAACAAGACCCCCACATATACAAGTTACATACCAGCACCTGACAGTTGATACTCTGACCAACCAACTACAAGGTAAATAGAAAAAACTTTATTCCTCCTGCTATATAATCATGGCCTTTAATCATGTCATCAATACTGTTTGTAGATTTTCAAATGTTTGCCTGCATATGTAGCTAAAAATACAACCCTTTATATTGTGTAAATCTATCTAAAAAGAAAAAAAAAAGAACAGTCTATCTATATAGTTATTAGCACAATTTGTTATATCCTTTATTAATACAAAGTAAAGCAGCTGCTACATGATACTTACAAATATTTATCCATATCATTATCAGTTGTAAACAATCAGGAGAAATTGAGTTTTAAATGCTAGTTACCACTTGGTCATTAAGTTAGACAGTGTTCTACCAAATCATTGCTAAATTGCAACTTTTTCACCCAAAATAACATTTGTTGTACAAATAACCCTTTAAACTATCATTTAATGATAAGAGATTCTATGTAAAAACAATTAGTCACACATGCAGAATGTCCTTTGCCCCCAAAATTCCTATACAAATATTTAAAAAGTATCAGTAGAAAGACACAAGATAAACAGGAAGAGATGCATGACTAACACTAAAGATTAAGTATCAAGTGGGAGTCAAACATTACAGCAGTGATATTTGATATGTAATATGAAATCAAGTGTGATCAATAAAGTGTACTATTGCTATTTAAAAATACAACTATTCATTTTAACTTACAATCTGAAAATGACTTAAAAATTACTTCAAATAAATTTTGCCAACTAATGTCAAAACAAAAAGCTATATCATTTTTATCAAATCATCTTAGTAAGAACAAACGACGAATTATTTAATAAATTGAAACCATTCAAAACCAATCAATTCGTGATACATTTGATATTTAGAACATTTTTCACAAAGAGGGGTTATGGTTAAAATTAGTAGTTACACTCCAACTAAAAAGATTAATTTATTGTAACTTAACTGATGAATGTGAATATCTCTTAACAAAGGGCTTGATTTTGGAATCATGAAGACATGTAGAAGATTATATTGAAAATGTTAAGGAAAATAAACTTATTTGGAGAAAAAGAGGATTTAGATTTTAATCATAACAGTTGTAAACCTCAAATTCTTTCCTAACCTGCAATAATAATTATTGAGTAGTGAGTATTGTAATGGCTTACAGAATATACAAGATAAAAAAAGTTTAATTTACAAATATGTCACCTCATTCATCATAATTTAAATAAAAAAAATAAAATAAAAAATAAAAAAAAATAAAAATTTCTTCAGGATTAACTACAAAAAGGAGACTTTATTACAATTTGTAATCAGATTTTTTCTTCTTGCTCCTCAATGCTTCAAACTAAAATTTTAATTTAACTAAAATCTTGCTTTGCTACATTGAGTATGTGCACAAGATTATTAGCCTGTTATTAACTGGCTACACAAAACCCATTTGTTACTCTGTATAATTTATATTAACCTTTTTTATCAATGTTCAATATTTGAATATGCATTTTGCAAAATAATAGCTTTTCCCGTTTTAACACTGCATTATGTAACAATTTAAATTTTCAGTATAAATTCAAATTTTAATCTATAATTTATGTTATTTATTTTCCACAATATAAATGCGAATAGACTAGGTGTACATGTCATGCAATTTTAAGTAGTCATATTATCATTAAATGAAACTTAAATTTATTGCTGCAACCATTCTTATTCTTGCCTGTATTACCAAATCAAGCTCAAAAATATAGAGAAATCAAAAACAGCTGTAAAATTTAGAAAAGAAAGTTTCTTTTACCTCAAAACAAAAATTTCATTGATGACTAACCGAAACTTTAATTTTTATATACATTTAAGGCATATACATAATTTGTACAAATCACTGACAACTGAGCTACTTAAAATTATATTGATAATTATATTGTCAACAGGGATCTACCATGAAGAGACAGAATAGGAAATCTATTTTTAGAAGAAGGGGAGGTAAACTTCAAAAGTTTTCTCAACACAAAAAATTATTGTTTAAGTTGCCTTTCTTTGCTGAGACATTGTAATTAATTTTATTACTATTTATTTTTCTTTCATGTTACTTTGTGCAGCTTTTTTTAGGTTTTCTTTTTTCTCCAAAGCTAGTCATTTTTACATTCTGTGACAAGTAGTATTCAAAGATAAAGATTCTAGAATTTGAGATGATATCTCTTGTTCCAATCAAACAAGTTCCACAGATGATAGTTCAAATCTCATCGGATTTTGGGCCATGCTGTTTGCTTAAGTTATAGAATGTAAAAATGACTTGAGCTTCGCCAAAAAAAAGTGTAAGAAAAACTGATAAAAAATAAGTGTAAGAAAAACTGATAAAAAATAAGTGTAAGAAAAGCTGATAAAAAATAAGTGTAAGAAAAGCTGATAAAAAATAAGTGTAAGAAAAACTGATAAAAAATAAGTGTAAGAAAAACTGATAAAAAATAAGTGTAAGAAAAACTGATAAAAAATAAGTGTAAGAAAAACTGATAAAAAATAAGTGTAAGAAAAACTGATAAAAAATAAGTGTAAGAAAAACTGATAAAAAATAAATGCCAATTCATACCTAAAATATCATTACCATTTAATAAAGAACTGACAAATATATAAAACAACTTTAATCAACCTGATACTAGGTACTTTACAACTTTGACAAGTATAATGTTAATATTAAATAACCTAGCAAACAACATGTGTGTGTGTATATAAAATGGTACAAAATTTTAGAATGATATTTTTCTCAAAGATTATATAGGATGAGGGTTGAATAATGGTTCAACTGAAAAGTGCAACAGAAAAGATTTAAAGATTTTTAATAATACTGGATATTAGTCTCTCTCACATTATATATATATATATATATATATAAAACAGTTAATGTTTCATGAATTTCTGTTAGTTATATTTTTTACTCCTCAGAGGAAACCAATGGATGAAAAGTAAAATCTATTGAAAAACTTAAAAAAATAAAAAAACAAAAAACTTTCAAATGCGTTAATAAGATACTATGAATGTTGCAGTTCTTTTTAAAAATTCATCAACCTGAAGAGAAAAGTATTGATAACTTTTTTGTTACTGAACAAATTATAAATTACATTAATGGGTTTAGAATTTCCAGAAGAAAACAAGGTGCAAAATAATACCAGAGATTTCAATAATGTTCTGTGAAAGAAAGAGCATAATGAATCTTAGGACAAGTAAAAATGTGAGCAAACAAGCTATTCTAAAATTATGAAAAAAAAAAAATCATTGATTCAACTTTAAAGGGCTATCAGTTATTCACCTACCTATACAATTTTGTGCTAGATCCAAAACTCAGAAAGGGTGCACTTTCCTTTAAGGACTATTATACTCCTCTCTCTCTCTTTGTTTTTACTAGATACTGAATAAATTATAAAGTTTTTTTCTACTGTTTTCATTGGAAATATTGATTTAACTTCATTAAAAAAGATTACTTTGATATAACAGTCATAACTTGCATCGTAAAAGAATTGACAAAATGTTTGATTATTCACATTTATTTTCACATTTTAAACTTACAAATTTTTTATTTAAAGATAAAAAAAACATTGTGAATAATTTAATGTGTTAAAATTATTTTGCAAAATAGAACAATGATCCTTGGTTGAACAGACCAAAATAGCTGGATATTAATAATCAACATTATAGAGGCTAGCCAACATGCTCAAAATATCCAAAGTGGTTTAAAATCAATTTCATAACTTTGGTGATGTTAAACCATGTAAACAACACAAAAAAACCTGTATGAACTGTATTTCTGAGTGTAATTTGCTTCTTCAACATAAAATATTTATTTTTGAAAAAAATTGAGAAGCAATGACTTTACAACAACACATAATGCAAGTGATAATGAGCAAGTAAAATGAACCACTAGAAACCATACCAAAGGCCAGTTAGGTTGTATATATGGTGAAATTAGAGGAGCATCCTCTACTATGAGTCCTTTTAACTTCAAGACATTATTATCTGAATTTCCACAAGTTTGTGGGAAAGATAGTGGTTCAATCAGGATTTGAAAACAACTCACCAATTTCACTCTCTGAGCAGAATTACTCTGCTTACTTAGATCAATGAAAAGAAATAATGAAAACATTCAAAACTGATAAACACAAAGAGTGTAATATTCCATCAGGATCACAGTTTAGTAAGGACGTTTTAACGAGTTTACCATTTATTCTTACAAAATTTTTCTTAACTTTTCCCAGATGTAGAGGGGAACATATTATTGAATCAGCCAAAGCAACATGACAGTTTCCATGTCGTGGCAGAAGGCTTTGAAATAGATATTTTTATCACGATTTTAATCAATAGATAATTGGATTTCAATTTCATCCCAACCAAATTTTTGAAAGCCCAGGAAGCTTGATGATGGCTGAGAAAAGATGAATTTAATTCCAATGATAACTCAAGACTTCTTCAGTGCATATACTGTTCATAGCAACACCTGCTATATTTGCAATATGTTTTGAATTTTTTCAGTATTGTTCTTGTATTTGGTTTCTATGGAAACTACAAAAACCAGTCTTCTCTGGAAGACTGCAAAAGGTTCCAAGAGCAGCTCTTTGACAAGGACAAAATGTAATGAGAAGATAGAATTATGAAGTTATCTGAAAGATGGCAATATTGGAACAAAACTAAATATGTTATTCAATGAAGTAAATGTTGAAAATGATAAATTTATCTTTTATTTACACTGAAGTCAAACTTTTAGCTACCCAAAATTATGCATATTAGAATTTGTAAATGATATTTTTTGTAGTTACAAGAAATAAATTATAATTATTTGATTTATATATTATTCACATATAAAATGAGATTTTTACCAGAACATCTTACAACCTCATAATTCAAGAAAACTTTTTTTTTCAATACCAGTTTGGAAAATGGGATAAAGAATTTAAATTAAAACTTACCAGTGAAAGGCACCAAAATGAAAATATACTGTCCCCAAACCATAGAGAAATGATGCATCCTGAAAAATATTAAAACTGTTAGGCAAAATATCAACAAGGATGATAATGTAAAGAAATGAAACATTTACAAACAAAAAAATTATTATTGTATAAACCATGTCAACATCCACTAAATGTGTGAGAAAACTGAGAAATTTATTTTAATTTGATTCAATATGCAAAGCAAAACAATCCTTCATATTATTGACAGCAAAATAACTGTTTTTTGCTTTTTAGAAAGTTCAGCTAACTGAAACATCATTATCATTATTTTCATTCAAATAGTAGATTAATAATTAATGTCCAGAAAGTTCATGCCAATTTTTAAGGGAAATTAAAACACAAAAAAATTATGCCATTAAATAACTATTCAAATAAATATGATCCATTTACTCTATTTTTCCTTAAATTTCCAAGAATTTCGGTAGTTTCTCAGCAAAGAACTCATGAAGGTGGTTTTTTTATGTCATCCAAAGAATTAAAATTTTAATATTATATAAATTATGTTGCAAGAACCCGAATAAATAAAAATTCAAAGGAGTGGTCTGGTAAATATGGCAGGTGAGAAAACATATCTCAACCAAGCTGCAACAATTTTTTGTGTTGCCAAAGAAACATGAGGTCTGGCATTATCATGATAGAAAAATCACACCTTTCTTGTTTGCCAATTTTGGGCATGTTTCTGAATTGCTGCCTTTAATTCATTCACTTGCAAGGAGCACTTTTTAGAATCAAGTGACTAGTTACTTGGCAGAAGCTCATAGTACTGGATTCTTTTCTTATTCCACCTGCACAGAATGACTTCCTTAGAAAGAAGAAGTGCTTTTGGGGTGGAAGAGGAGTTGGCTCATGTTGCTTACCTCAGGATCTTTTTTACTGAAGATTGTAAGTGATCTATTTCTCATCACCTGTCACTATTTGCTTTTAAAAAAAAAAAAAAAGTTGCATTTTCATTGCGTATATACAACAAATCAGAAACGCAATCCAAAATATTCTTTTCGCTCAGATTATGTGATACCCAAATATTGTAGCAATTTCAGTACCCAAGTTTCATGAAGTGCTCATAGATGGTGGATTTTGATGAATTTAGTGTTTCTGTCAATTCCTGCATTTGTGCAAGCAAGTTATTTTCAAAGTCTTGATTTGGTTGTCTGTAGTGTGTAATATATTACCTTGAGTAGCAATGAACCTGGCAGGTGTGATTGATAGATACATCCAGCCATAAAGTCAAAGTGACAACCAGCAAAACAATGTGTGGGTGTAAGCCATGACTAATGGAAAGCAAACATTGCATAGCTGAAGAGGCATGGCCAGGTGGGAGCGTTAAAACATAAAATTTTGGCTGAAGAAAAAATCCGTACTGACTTCCAACAGTTCTTTTGTGTGCATCATCACCAAAGAATAAAAATATTACATATTCCTCATTGTTTCCCAATACGATTTGATGCGCAGTGACTACTGTGTTGTTCTTTTTTTGGGTGGGAGGAACAGATTGATAACAAGCCTGGTTATCATCTATGAAAACACTAAATAGTTATGGTATAACAGATGATATCAAGGAAAGGTGGGTGGCTTTTGGTTTTATCTTGTGTGTATTCTGTTCTTGTGCATATTATAGAAAAGTTGCTAGTTTAAAAAAAAAATTAACATGGAACAGCATACTTTTCCGATATTATTCAGAGTGTGACCATGGAGTTGAGAAATATGACTTGTTCAATGACGAACATATTAAGAAGTAAGTTCTTTTTAAAAAAACAATCATTAGTACATAAGGAAGATGGTGAGTGAAGAACTTTGTTAGAGGAGATGCAGATATATTTCAGAGTCGTGTGCATGGCAGAGGAAGACAAATGTCAGACAGCTGTCCTCAGACAATATATCTACAGGTTAATGTCTAATAGCCTACATCTCACATGGGATAAGTTTAAAAATTCTTTAGGAGAATATCATGGAGTGGTTTCCAACCCTAATGCTCAGTTAGTTGAGTTAGCGAGCATTAAGCAGGTTAGAACAGAAGGAATACAGGACTACATGCAGAGAGCAATACAACTGGCAGAGAGTGCATACATGCAGGTTGACAAGAGGAATGAAGTCATTGCAAAGCATATACTTGGATTTTTTTACAGAAAGGCTAAGGAAGAGGGATATAAAGAAATGGTGGCAGTGATGAAGGACGAGCAACAAACCTTGGAAGCTGCTTATCAGAAAGCTCTTGAGTTGAAATGGAAAATTTCAAGTTCTTAGATTTTCTATAGAATGGCTAAGGAAGAAGGATATAAAGATGGTGAGAGTGATGAAGGATGAGCTGCCTACCAAAAATCTTTACCTGAGTTGAAATGGACTATGCATGCTGAGAATATGATGACAAGCAAGTTCTTGGATTTTTTATAGAAGGGCTAAGGAAGCATGATATAAAGATGGTGAGAGTGATGAAGGTTGAGCAACAAACCTTAGAAGCAGCCTCTCAGAAAGCTTTATCCAAGTTGAAATGGAAAATTCGACTACGCATGCTTAGAATATGAGGACAAACAATTTTGTGGTTTTTTATTGAACGGCTAAGAACATGGGATATAAAGATGGTGAGAGTGATGAAGGATGAGCAACAAACCTTAGAAGCTGCGTATCAGAATGTTCTGAGTTGAAATGAAAAATTTGACTATGCATGTTCAGAATATGAAGACAAGCCTAGAGATTTGCTACTCTTGGAGGCAGATACCAATAGAAGCTGTAAGTCCTGCTACATTCAAAAATAGCATAAGTATAAAGAAAATGGTAATAAGCAAAGTGATAAGCAGGCAAAATATAAAACTCATGAGCTGCAAAAAAGCAAGTGCGATATTAGGTGTTGAAATTGTGACGAAAAAAGTCATATGGAGAAATGTTGTAAACAATGAGCCTTAGGGAAACAGCAGAGGTGCGTTTGTAAGATGCCAAAGTGGAACCAGATGGTACCAACACACTTAGTTGATAATGTGGGTGCACCAAATTCTGTCTCTATTAGGATAAAAGGTAGAACCTACCAAGCCTTGATAAATACCAGGGTAGAGGTATCAGTCATAAGTTGTAGGGTTTTTAAAACATTTTGACCAGGGATTTGAACTGCAAAAGAAGGATGTTAAACTACAAACTGGTAATGGGTCCCCATTACATATTGAAGGCATTTGTCACCTTCAAGTTCAAATAGCAAATCAGGCCACCACAACACCTATGATTTCTTCTTGTAAAGAATCTTAATAGAAATGTCATACTTGGCTGTGATTGGCTGATGCAAAATGGGGTGAGAATGTATTTTGATTTGGGAGCCTTGAGAATTGGAGGAGAAATATGTAGCATTAGAGGAAGATGTCCATATTTCTTCTATTATTAGATTAGCACAAAAAATAACATTAAAACTCCAGAACCTGCACACTTGTATAGGTCAAACTAAGTTTAGAAATTGGGATGGCAAGGAATATGAAATAGAACAGCCAAGTAGTGGAATCGTTAGCAATTTCAGCAATATATCTGTAGCCAACGCAGTAGTAAAGTCTTGTAGGTTTTTGTTACTAATAATGAATAACACTAACCAAATGGTTACCTTGAAGCAGGGGTGTCTAACTGCTAAATTCAGACAGGCAGGTAATATTATTGAAATTACTATGCCTGATAAATAAGCGAAAAAAAATTTCAATGTAGATTTAAAATAGGTATATGCAACGGAAGAATTCAAGCCCAAAATTGAGAAGCTACTGAAAAGAAATAGGGACTTGTTCGTTACTGACTACAAAACCTGGGCAGGATTGATACTGTGGAGATGCATATCAATACTGAACACATGAACCCATAAGAAAGCACCAGTTTTACACACCACTCAAACAAGAAAAGATGGCTAATTCAGCAGTTAACAAAATGATGCAGACAGGCATAATTGAGAGGTCTAATAAGTTTTAGTGGAGAAGAAAGATAGCAGTAAGAGATTTTGTATAGACTTTATGGCACTCAACAAAATTACAAAGAAATAAAATCTGCTCAACCCCTTTCAGTCATTGATGAAATACTTTCTCACTCGGGTTGGCAAGATACTTTTGAAGCTCGATTTAAAATCAAGGTACTGGCAAGTTAAACTCTATGATGAGGACAAGAAGAAAAGTGCATTTGTTTGCCACAGGGGGTTGGTTTCATTTTAATGTTATGCCATTTGGGTTCACAAACGCCCCAGGAGTTGATGTCAATTGTTTTATAGGGACAAGAAGATTTTACTCTGGCATACCTAGATGATATTTTTGAATATGGTAGAAGACCACTTAAAGCATATAGATACAGTCTTGGGTAGTTTACGTAAGCATAATCTCCAGTTGAAACCAGCTAAATATGAATTCTTTAAAAAAAGAGACTCAATTCCTGAGCTTCAAAATTAGTGAAGAAGGAATACAGCCAGATTTTGATAAAGTCAGGGCTATAAAATCAGTTTCAAAACACTGTTAAGCAAGTGAAAGCCTTCATTGGAATGACCTCATACTATTGCCACTTTATTAGAAATTTTTATGATATTGCCAAGGCACTGATTAATCTAGAAAAAAAAAAAGTATGCATGTTTTCAATAGGACGATGCTTGTCAGGCTGCTTTCAACAGTCTAAAGATGAAGCTCACAGATATGGTGATACTAGCCTATCCCAACCCAAATAAGAACTATAGACTATATACTAACACCTCCAATCAATCAATTGGTACATGTTTATCCCAATTGGTTTATGGTTAAAAAAAAAAAAAAAAGGAGTGGTCGAAAAGTCAATTTACTCACTGTCCCATGACACGCAAAAATTATGGTCAACTATAGAGAAGGAGGCTTATGCAAGACATTATGTCCTTTAAAAACTAAACCACTACCTGCATAGTGCAACATTCACAATCTACACAGATTATAGATTCCTAACTTCAATTCACCTATACAAAATAAAAAGATAGAGACTTGGGCTCTCATGACTGGTTACAATTGCAGCATACAGTATCTTAATGGTGAAGGTAATGTTTGTGCAGATCTTACTCCATGCCGTTGTTGCAAATGAGAACAATGTTGTGTCTCCGGTAGATATAGATGATAGGAATTACTTAATTAGTGTGATAAATTCAAATCTAATTGAACTGAAGAAATTTGCATTCTATGGCAAGTTCGAAGATTCCAGTGATGCTCAAACATCCCACATTGCCGGGGACAGGCATAATTAAGAAGCAAGAGTCAGACAAGGACATTCTAGACCTAAAAAGTAGATTTAAAAAATGGTAGGGCCACAAAAGCAAACAGGAAAGGTACATAGTAATAGATGAGATGGTGTATTACTTGTCTCGGCCTGATGATGAACCCCTCATTAAGCTGTAGAAAAACTGTACTGGTTCAATATCATGATGACAGTGGCTACATGGGTGTAGATAAAACATTCCCTTCAATAAAACAAGTATTTCTGGCCCTGTTTGCTAAGAGATATTAATGATTTTGTAGGTAAATGTATTTCGTGTCAGACAAGGAATTTGAAGAATCAGCAACCGCATATGCAGGAGTGCGATTTTCCTCCCTATCCTAAGTCATAACTATACATAGTTACGTTTATGTATAGTGGTTGGCCTGAAACTTTTGCTATTCCTAACAAGAAAGTAGAAACAGTGGTCCATCTTTTAGTTGAAACTTTCCCTAGATTTGGGACACCACTTTAGCTTTTAATTAATAATGGGCTGGAGAATGTGAACAAAATCATAGAAAAGACATTAAAAGAACTAGGTTAAGCGATTTCATAGAATAATGCATAATGTTCTAGAAAAAGAAAATTACCAACAATGAACAATCATAGGATGTTTACATCAACCAGATGTTAGCAGCTGTTCAGTTTCATGTAAGAGTGTCCACAAAATTTTCACCATATTACTTGCTCTATAACAGGGATGTTATTTTTGCCTTTGGATAATATACCAAGGCCTCGTCACATCTATTATGGTGATGTACATCACAAAATTGACCTACAGGAAACACATCATAGTTTTACTTTAGTTAGAAATAACATAATAAAAGCAAGAAAAGCTGCAATAGATAAATCCCTTAGTAAGACTAAGGATGCAGAGTTTGAGGTTGGTAACTTGGTATACTATAAGAACCATCATAAGAAAGGGAAGTTGAACATGCAAAAGCCATATTATATGGTAGTTGAAAAGACTAGCCCAGTCTCTTATAGAATTAGAGATCAGTTAATTGGCTCAGTCACTAAGACACATGCCGAGCATCTTCAGACAGTGTCCACTGAAGAATGGAAAATCCCTACTACAGAGAAACCATTTCAAAAGATACTGTTGGCTGCTCCAGTAGAATCCAATGATTCTGACTACAAATTCAAGGCAGATCAGGCCAATTTTCCAGTATGCAAGTGTTGACACCAACGTGAGAAATCAGACAATGAACTTGATATCTCATTAACGGTGTGCCATATCAGCACACAACATAAAATGGCAGATAAAAATATGTCAACTGTTTATAAAGAGGTTGGAATGGGAAACATGACTAGTTATTCTTCCACTCTCAAAGATGAATGCCCAAAGAGTGGAACAGCAGAGTCTACTTATGTAGATGAGAAAGTTTCTGAAGGATCATCTGGCAGCAAGGTAAGCGATGATGTCCAAGTAGGACAAACGTCCATTGGAGGCAAAATGAACTGATGCGCCTATACATTCGATAGAATGCAAGACTAAAAAGGAGCAATTGAAAGGTCTTGTAGACTTACTGGCAGATATGCTGTAAGTTAAAAGAAGAAAACTGCGAGAGGAATGAAGAGAGTTAGGGGAACTGTAGGTGATCTGACTAATCCTCCAAGCAAATCGCATACTATCATCAACAGATAGAATCAGGCCCTTAGGTAAGTTTTCTCAGTCAGACTTTTAATGACAAGTACTGCAGATAATGGCAGCTTTTCTGTGTTAAAACAGAGTATGTTTGAAATTAAGAAGTTACATGTGACGAAACACTCATGGTGTTAATCGAAGGTCATTTACCCGATGTTAATTTTAAAATTGGAGCATGGTTACCACCTATGATCGCATAGTCGTACATAGAGACGTCTACTAGTATGATACAACACAGAGAAAAACAAACTTTTGAACATTAAGAGGGGAGAGAAGGGGAGGAATAAAAAAAAAGAAAAATCACTGAGCATTGAGGACATTATAAGGACATAACGGACATGTCCATTGTCAGGGGTTGCCAATTTCAGAACCCCAATTTTATATTCAAAGACAGAAAAAGAGACAAAAAAAAGATTTTCTTTTTATAATGTTGTTACATGTATATATTTTTGTGAAACTGCCTCAATTGTGTGGAGTAGTGAGAGTGGAAAAATGCACTTAAAATGTTCACATGTGAACATTTTGAAAAATAGGATGGGGAGGAGTGTAATATATTACCTTGGGCAGTGATGGGTTCAGCAGATGTGACTGACTGATACATCTGGCCATAGATAAAGTCAACAAAGTGACAACCAGAAAAGACAAAAGTGTATTATTACCTTGAACAGTGATGGAATGACAAATTTAACTGAGAGAATCACCTGGCCATAAATAACATCAACAGAGTGACAACCAGAAAAGCAATGCATGTGTAAGCTGTGACCAATGGAAAGCAAGCATTGCATCATTGAAGATGTGTGGTCATGTGAGTTGCAGGGGAGTTTTAAGATATATAAAGTCTATAATTTTGGCTTGGCTGAAGAAGAAAAGATCCCTGCTGGCTTCCAACTCCCGACAACTCCTTCATGTATGCAAACTCTCTCCAACAGCTCTCCTGCTCCACACAAGCGTAACCGTCAAAGAATAAAAATATAAGATTATATTTTTATATAAATATATGTGATCCTTGTTGTTCTCCAGCAGTAGTATATAACAAGTGGACAGGTCTGCCTGAGCATTCTTCATCAATAAGCTACAATCACCAACTGTAAACTTAGCAAACCACATCTCTACAGTTCTGTCTGCTAAAGCACCCTCAATGATAATCAGATGATGTCAAATCCAGTGAAAAGGAATTTCCCATCCTAAATCCATTGGGTTTCTAGGGTTTTGTTTTTAACTGACATAGCAAATGTGGACAAGTTTTCCAGCTTCTATTGTCTGTAAATTTCACTTTTTCATCATTTTCAGTACTCAAACATTAAAGACAGTACCACTTTGCAGTAACAGTTTTGACAAGCTTCAGTAATTCCTAATGTAGTACACATCATATTCCAGATAATACATGGCAATGAATCCAAGATGATAACTATATTATAGGTATTGTATGAATCACAATTTCTTGTTTTCCATATTATTGCAAAGTATCCACTTTTCATTGCTTATCACAATTTGTTTAAAAAATCTACAAATATTGAATTTTTGCTTATCTTAAAAATGAAAACAAAATGCAAAAAGTTTCAACATAAAGGAAAACTTAGTAATTTTGATTAAATTTTAAATAATTCTTTTTTTTTAAAAATCTGTATGCAGATTGGAAAGATATCACAGTACAATAAAAAGCAATAATTTTAAAAAAAACAACCATGTATTGTCATTAAAGAACAAAACGAGAAGGAACTCTTTGATCAAGCCAATAAGTCAAAAAATAGTTTAGGTCTAAAAAAAATAATATACAGCAGTTTTCAAAATTACCATTTATTTTATACAACTATATTCAGTTATAAAAGCAATGGAACAGGTTTTATAACAAAGTAATGTTAAAATGATATTTTATTCAAAAGTGAAATTACCTAAGTTTCTTATAAAACATCACTTAATAAATGCTGGGTCTAACTAATAAAACAACTTTTAGGCAAAATTCAAGTTTATTCATCAACATAATCTCCTTCTAGGATGATACAATGATTCCAACACTTTTCTAACAATTTGATGTCTTTTTTGTAGAATGATTTGTCTTTGGTCTCAAAATACACCTCAGTTTCTGATATCACTTCTTCACTGGAGCCAAATCTCTTTCCCTGGAGCATTCTTTTGAGATCTGCAAACAGCCAGTACTCATTGGGGACCAGATCTGGAGAATAGGGTAGATGCTGAAGCAATTCGAAGTGCAATTTATGCAGTTTTGCCATTGTTATAATAGACTTGTGACAAAGATCACTTTTTCTTCTTCATTTATGGCTGTTTTTTGTTGATTTCTTCCTTCAAATGCACCAATAATGCCATATAATATTTGCTATTGATGGTTCTTCTTTTTCAAGGTCATCAATGAACAAAATACCTTGCACATCCCAAAATACAGAGGCCAAGACTTGCCTGCTAATGTTTGCAACTTTGGTCACTTTAGATGGCTTTCACCTGCTGCTGTCTACTCAGTTGACTGTTGATTTGACTTTGGAGTGAAGTAGTGATCTATGTTTCATTCACTGTCACATATTTATGCAGAAACTCACTCATTGTTGCCTTGAAACAATTGCAAACAACGCTCTGAATCGTCAATGTGTCATTGTTTTGACTGATTGTGAACAAACGCCGCAGCCACTTTGTACACAGCTTTTTCATTCATGCGAAATGGTGAATACACTACCTTCTGATATGTTCAACTCCGCTGCTATCTCACACAATTTCAATTTACGATCAACCAAAACAAGTTTGTGGGATTTTTTTGGTGTTTTCCGGAACAACTGCCAATTTTGGGTGATTTGAGCTCAGCATTATTTGTGTCTGTATGACCGTGTTTTAACCATTGTTTTCAATTGAGCAGAATTAACACTTATCGAGCCATTGCTTTGCTTGAACAGTATTTTTTCCAATCAGAAAGCAATGCTTTATCATCACACAAAATTTAGTTTTTTCCATTGTTTTGGAAATTTGCAACAGTAGCTTCACTTAAATAACTCTAATTTGTAAACTAATAATCTGATTAGGCCCAAATTTTGTCACGTGTCATTTAAAGGTTAGTACTTCATAAAAATCATATGGATTTTTTATTAGTAGCGCCATCTATGTCAGGCCTGGGACCTATTGAGTGATGTGTTAGCACATTTTTTTTATTCTTAGCTTAATGCCAGCAATATATATTACAACAGAAAATGAAACATTTTTACTTACCTTCCAATGTTCATGATTTGAATAATAATATTTTTGATAAGCAGAAAGTGCTAAAAAAATTAAAAAAAATTAAAAATAATTGACAACATTGCATGCAAAAATAATATTAAGACAGGTCAATTTTCATAACTTAAATTATTCCTTTTGCAATAAAAAAAGGACTGGTAAATTTATGATTTTATTATGAACTAATTTTTGACACTTTTTTCTTTTTTTTAACTAAATACATGACAATTTTGAAAATTAACAATTACATAAAACTGTGCATGATTGTAAGCACAAGATAGTTTGTCTGAAGAGCATAAAAAGTCAAGATTAGCAAATAAATGGCAAATATATCATCCAAAATATTTTCAGACATTACAGCAAGACTAATTTCTCACAAATTACTCATCTTTATAATTCATCCATTTATTAACACATGAAGCTATATACATTTTTAATAAAGTAAATAAGCTTTGACTTTTTCATAGCAAATAAAAACATACCTTTAGCAAACTGCTCTAAAAGCAAATGCAAATGACCAAGTTCACAATACAAAGATGCAATTGGAGAATTTTTGCTGTTAGTGGGATCCTTGGCAAGAAGCATTGCATGCTCTTGGATTTTTTGTTGGTAAAAAACAATACCCTAAAAGCAAAAACATTTGAAATTAAATCACCTCATGTAGCAATTTTCTGTAGACAACAAATAAGAAATTACACTATTTGCACTATTGTCCTTATCTTTGATTTATGGCAACAAAGACAAGGACGATAGTCTGAATAATGTAAAAAGTTAAATACTGCCTAATCTCAGAAATATAGACAAATAAGAAATTAGTTAACATAATATGATAGGGTGAAATCAAACAATCTTTTTTGATCTCCCATATTTTCTAATCCCATCAATTCAATAGAGTATAAATATATAACCCACTTAATTATTTTATTGAATATATTTTGTACATATCATAGAAAATGGACAATGTGTCTTTCAGTATGTTTCGTTGTTTCTGTCGATAACTTGTCATGTTAAAGCAAACAGATATAGAAGACCAAGAAAATCCTGCCTTGATTCAAATGTATGAACAAGGATAAGCAGTCAAGTCACTTATCCACTATGCCAGCATTATGTTGCTTAGTCAACACAGTAAAATCAACTTGCAAATACCAAATTAGGCAAAGAAACACTAACTTTTGGCAAAGCACAGAGGTTCCTTTCTTAGGCAGGTGCCAATTTATATATAAGTAAACATCATTTTTCATGGGTATTAGTCAAGTGATATATATATTGCTGGAAGGCCCTATGTCTCACAACAGAACTCTGCATTATGCCCAACAAGCAGGACTCATTGGCTGACAGACAAATTCTGTGACCATATCATCCCTTACATCTGGCCACCTAACTCTTCAGACTGCAACCTCCTTGATTATTATACATGGGACATAATTGAGCTAAAGACCAACAAAACTCCTACTAATACCAAAGATGAACTGAAGGCAAGGATTATGGCAAGCAAACACCAACTTAAACAAGGAGACCATCCAGAATAGATGCAGGTGATTCTGAAGTTATCTGGAGACCATGGTTGAAGCCAATGGCGATTTTATCAAATAAATTTACTCTTAAGTATTTCAAGATAGTTTTGTGTTATTTTGATAAATCTGTTAAAATGAGATTTCAGTGTTATTTTCATTTTTGTGTAATTTAGACAACAATATATCCACACCTTGTATTGTAAAACTTATGATGACCACAAATATTTTTAAAAAGAATTTCTATTTGTTTTTGTGTACATGCAGAATTTGCAAGTACAGATGTTTATACCTGATATTAAAAGGTCACGTTTTCAGGGTTGTCACCCCCCACCACTTACAAAAAAAAAAAAAACCTCATTTAAATTTATCATCTGCTAGCAATTCAGCTTCACTATACTTAACTTGTCAACATGTTAGGCACTTGATAAATCGATCAATACAACAGAAAAATAAGACTGTGGCTAAGAAATGCTTATCTACAACATTTTTTTCTATAAGCAAGTAATATTCGTTTCAAATCAAATCAACTTTAAATTTACTAATTTTGCTCAACATTTAAGAAATATATATTTTATTTTTCCAAGATTTTTAAAACTGAGATTTAACTTTTAGTTACAAATGTGCTAAAATGGCCGACTTTATTGATTTTACTGAAAAAAAAGAATGAGTAAAAAGAACAACACAATTCAATCAATATAATTTTTGTTTGAAATCCACCAGGGTATTTTGCTTACTGGAAATAATACTAAAAGATTAAATTTACTATTCCCATTAATCAAAATACTCTTTAATGTATTTTTCAAACAGAAATTATATTGATTAGAATTTATTTTTTTAACTTTTTATAAAATAGTTAATTAGCATACGTTTTAGCCATTTTTCATTGCAATGTAATTTTCTTTACTGAAAAAAAATCTTTCAAAACTCAAATATACTTTTCTGAAACTTTATTTGAGATATATTAGCTGATGTAAAGTATAATTAATCCGATTTGAAACAAGTATTATTTACTTTAAGTTTAAAAAAAAAATATATATATATATATATATATATATATATATATATATAAAATTTAGATTCTCTAAGGAGTCCTGGGCTTAACTAATAAAACAAAGTTTGCAAATAAAATTTAATTTCTAGAAATTTTATGAAATCCTTGTCCCCGATTGTGTAACAAAAAAAAAAATATGTATATATATTTTTATACAAATTTAGCAAAAATAATAATTTCTTAAATATGTTCATTCATTTGTGAATAAGTCCTGAAAGTTACATTAAAATCTGACAATTATTTAACTTTTGTAAGAATTTCCAAATTATTGTTTATCACTGGGTGCTGATGAAAAAAATTAAAATTTTTAAACAAAAATTTCAAGAAAGGATTAAAAAAAAAATAATTAAAAATACTTTAGTCTTTCCTTTTAATAATAACAAACATTTTGACAATAAAATTTTGTTTTTAAAAAGTTTGCGACCTTTTTCCATCACGCTATGTTGTTTTTTAGTGTAACAGTGGAGATACCTATTTTAAATCCTTCAGCTTTCAATTGAAGCTAAAATGAAAATGAAAATGCTCTCATTTTTAAAGATTCATTTTACACCTTACATGTACCTAATTAGTGGAGGTACCTATAACTTATCTCTACAATATATACAACTTCAGTAAATTATGTATAAATTGATATCAATTAGTTTTCCTCAGCTTAAAATCTGATATATGTATCAAATTCAATAACAATTGTCAAAATTTGTGCTTTGGTTATAAATTTCCATTTTTTTTTTATGATCAATATAAAATAAACATTATATCAATAATAAACGTAACCAAATTTATAAACCATATTTTGTAATCAGTTGATATTTAGGTAGCTATAGCCTAACACTCAGTCAAAAAGAAGGAACTTTTTAGACTGTACTAATCTTTTTTGATAATTCATTTTCATAATTCAAGTTTTTAAGTGAACTTGTATTTGGTGTGGAAAATATGCAACTGTTTCAGTCACAATGCATTAATGTCAAGTAATAAAAAGAAAAAACTACATAAATCAAACTAAAGCTTTATCTCATATCGAAAGTAATTTCATTTATTTAGCCAACATCATCAATAAAAGTTTATCATTTTATTATTGTTTTGAATAACTTTTAATTATTTTGGACTAGAGAAAAGTATGAAAAGACTGTCTTAATTCGATAAGTTCATGTTGAAGTTTTATTTTAATTAAACATGAAAAATAAAATTAATGGGTTTGCAAAGTGCAATCCAGGGTTTGATCGGTCATAAGGAAGGTATATTTGTTGCTAAAAATTTGCGTAAAATAGTTCAACAGTTAACCATCCATATTTAAATTTAACTTTCTAAAGTAGGCCACCCTTGCTGCTTACTGGCTAGTTTGATGAAAACACTTTTTAAACACCACATGGCGCTCATTTTCAAAATTAGGTTTTACAGTATCTTATTTAAATTTATTATTTTCATTAGGGAAAAATTGTTATGAGTTTACAAAATCTTTCAAATAAACATTTACTCAAGTAACGCCTTCTCATAGGAACATTCTATGATTTAAAATTTTGTTTCATGCAGTGAAAAAAGTTATTAAAAAAACTCTTGTTGCCAATATTAAAATTTTAAAGTCGATAGGCATATAAAATTAGTTGACATTTATGAGAAAACATTTTACAATACTCAATCCCACTCAAGATATTTTTTAAGCAAATAATGCGTTCGATTAAACAGCTTTGTAGTTTTTTCTTTATTATCACAACATAAAACATTAAATTTGCAGCTTTTGATAACCACGAAAAATCAAATAATTTCAATAAAGATAGAAGTTTTACTGATATACTTTATAATTTTTTAAATTAATTTTTTAATCTTTTCAACTAATTTAAAAATTAAAAATCTCAAGTTTAGAAAACTAAGTTTTAAAAATGCTAAAAGGTTACACTTAACAATCCCTAAAAGACTACACTAAAGTACTTTATTTTAAAATACTTGTTCTGTTTTTAAACGATTTATCAAATTAAGAAAGAATGACTAGAAATAAAAGGATTAACGTTAATTTAAAATTCAATGTTTACATCTTTATCAGAGATGGCGCCCCTTGTCATCAAAACAAATAAGAAATGGTCCCCCTTATGTTCACTGGCACTTAGCCAACAAACAACTCCACCAAGTAGCACAAAACAGAAATTATTTATTCCCAATAAGTACCTATGCTCAAGAGATGATCTGGCTTGATTTCTACGTCTTAACCCTTAGTTAGGAAAAGGTTTAAGTCAAGAAAAACCAAAAGAAAAAAGTACGACGCAAAAGTGTCCCGATGATTAGGGCCAACAACACCTACCCGCTCCAGCAGACTTCTCTTCACCTCGCCTCCGTCATCGAGTTTTAGGAAACCGAATAATCGACTGGAAAAAAAGATAAACAGAAGAAATTCATCAGGAAATCAAAGAAATGAAAACACAACAATTTGTTTTTCTTGAATTCAAATCAGAAGCCCAAAGTCAGTGTTGGCACTAAAATTATCACAGAAGGTGTTACTGTTGTGTATGTCATGGCCATCATTGGCGGTGGCTGGTCGTCATATCACAATGACCTACGAGTTTGAGTTGTGCGGAGACATCACACTCACATCATAAACATATTCTAAACAAGCATACCATACCATAGGAAAGGGCTTTCCATAAACAAACCTGTCAATATCGGAGAGACTTTGACGCTCTTCGGTACTAAGAATTGACTCGGGAGCAATTTCCATAGTCATCGGGGTCTCTTTGCCGATCATTGTACAAGAAGGTGTAAAATGCGAACATAAACTGTCGACGACGTAAAAAGAAAGAAGAAAAAACAAGAGGCGACAACTGCGATAATGGCTGCTGCTGCTGCTGCTTGCCTTGACCTCATAACCCTTTTCAACTTTGACATCGATTATCAACCAATCGCAGCCTTTCATGCAGCTTTATCCAAAATACTACTCGACTTTTAACCGAAATGAAACCTCTCTTCTTTCTGTCATTTAAATTTAGATTTAAAACTTAATTAACATTAAAAATTAAACCCATTTATCAGTATTATTTGCTTTATAATAATCATTTTAAATCAATAAAAATAACTTTCGGAGAATTAAACGCATTTCCAAAATTATTTTTTTTTTTACTTACAACTGGATTACTGGAATAACGCCGCCACGAGTTACATAATTAACATTTTCCAAAAATTAAAATAAATTAAGTATTTACTTGTTACTCAGATATTTTTTTATTGAAAATATTTCTGTAAAAAAAAATGTAACGCTACTACTTTTTTCAATTTCTTTTCGTAATAATTCTGACCTTAATTATTTCTCGTGATACTTGTGATAAAAAGTTTGTCTCCCCCACCCATCTACCACTGAAATGGAAAATAAATTAAAACTTTTTCAAAAATTTTCAACTTGCGAAAAATTGGTTTGGTACAATAACAGAAAATATTTTTGACTGTATGCACAAAAAAAAAATTAAATTATTAGTATATAATTTTAAAAGATTTTAATTTTTTTTTCCCCCATTAAAATGTGATTATGTTTCTCATTTTAAAAGACAAATTTGACAGCTTAGTGGCTGACTCGTGACTAAATGATGTAATGATCATTATCTTTTATTTTTTCTACTTTTCTCCACTTGTAGATGCTCACCGTTAATTACAGTTTAAAAGAACTATGCATATGATGATTAAATTATGACAACCAAAATGATAACGCCCCCCTAAAAATAGATTTTTAATTAGAAACTACACTTTGTTACCAGGCCGATTTTGATGAATTTAGTTTGGTTATCGTATCAACGCCAAACGGTTACCAATGCCATATTTTAGTTTTACTAAATGAGTTCAGTATTTAAAGACGTACCTTAACAAAATAGTAACTTTAATAGTCCCTTAAAAACGAAAGTTTTTAAATTAGTTGACATTTCTGAGTATATAAAGTTTTAAAAAATGTTTATCAAAGTAGCTAAAAACTGGGCTAAAAAAATATATCTCTGGTCAAATTCCAAATAGAGGCGCTGCTAATTTGTTAAAAGATATTTCCTCTTTATTAATTACTGACTACTTATTTTAAACTCGTTTTTATTCATTCATCTATATTTAACTACTTCAAAAACGTATGTTTTTTATAGATTACGTCACTAATAACGGGTTGGTGAAAATGTGAAGTCAAATGATGAGGTTTCCACCAGTGTATGCCAGATTTTACTTCCAAATGTCCATTTATGAACTTGTACCGACTATGGAAAAATGAAATTTAATTCAAGAATCAAGAGCTACAGAATTTGTTTTTACATTTCTGCATAAGCTGAAAATATGGCTGCACCAAATTATGAAAAATGCATTTATCATGTCATGAAAAGATATTAGCTGTTAATTAATATTATTAAATTACACATAATTTTTTTATATTTTGAAAAGGTTAATAACTACAATTTGCTCTTAATTAAAGTATTTTTTGTTTTAAATATACCTTGGCAGAAACTGAAAATTCTGTAATGCATCTTTGCTGTTTAAGAATAGTTTTATTCATAGTTTCAATGGAAAAAAATATTTAGTTGTTCACAAATTGATAATCTTGGTGAAAACCCAATATTTATTATTAATTTTGAACAACTTCCAAACAAAAAATGAGACAGAAAACTTGTTTAAAAAAACAAAAAAAACAAACATATGCTGCTTTTCTATTATCATTCTCAACTCATCTTTATTTCTCCAATTTTGTTTTGTCCAAGCTCAGCAATGTAATCTTTGTGATTAAAGATTCATTATAGAAATCATATTACAAGCTTTGTTCAAAGTTTGTCTTGAGCTACTACCTTCTATCATTGAATTATAAACAACAGTATTCCCATCCAAATAGAATCATTAATGTATAATTGGTTATCACTAGTAACAATAGAATCAGTATTTGGAAAGAATATGGTAAGTTTTGCTTTTGAATGGAAATTTCAGCAGCTTTTCTGTATGTTTTATATTAAATATTTTTCATATAAAGGCAGTTATCCAATAAACTACCTTTAAATAAAACTCTGAATATCACTCAAAACCAATTGCTTATCTTTTTATATAGCTTCTGTATGGCTGAAAATAAAATCAACTGTAATTTCAAAAGATATAAAAATTTATATTTTAAAAATATATAAAATTATATAAAAATTAATTAAAAGGTAAATATAAGAATAAGCCAGACAGGTTGTGGATATTGCATGTATATGTAAAAAAAATTCCCAAAATGAAGCCTGGGAGTTTATAAAAAAATGGTAAATTAATAAAATTTGGTTTTCAAAATTTGTAAAAAAAAGGCTTAAATATGATGGTCTCAAAACCAGAATAAAATTTATGAACAGGTGTGGACTGAATAAATACATTTTGCAATTTTTTAAGCAATTTTTTAAACACTCCCATAATATTCAATTTGTAGCCAATTTGTGTTTATTTAAGAAGTTTTGTTTAAGAGGATGGTTTTGGCATTCACAAGCAAATGATTGTGGCCTTTTCTGGGATCTGAACGAAGCTGAACTACAGAAGACAAAGAAAGAAAGAAGATTCTAAAAATTTAGAGGTATATGGGTATCTTTCTATAATTATTTCGTAAAAGTTTGTCACAAATTAGGTTTCGATCTTATGAACATTTCAGAATTATCTCATTTTTTTAAAATCTCAATTGAAAAAACTGAATTACTATCTAATAAGAAAACAAACCAGAAACTCAGTGACACCTGTGAGAAATCTTCCTTCTCTATTCTTTGAGAGTTGAATGTATGGAAATAAGTGAATATTTTGTTGATAATCATAATTGGTTTTATGTTCCCAGCAGAATCGTATTTAGAATTATTATCTTGTCAAAATGTTTGACACACAAAGGAAAATTTTGTGCAAGTTTGTTTTGTACATTTTGTTTTCTCTATTATTTTTTTTTTATATCATTTGTTAATTTCTTTCAAATTTCACACTGGAGTAAAAGTCTTGTTTTTTTTCATTTGCACTATTCAAAATACACAGTATAAGAGATTTTACATCCTTTCTTCTACTTTCCTTCTCAAAAAATCCTTTTAATATAAACTGGAAATCTTTAAGACAAAAGCAAAATCAAAAACAAATATGTATAAAGATATTCCAATCACATTTAGAACGTAGATGACTAGGAAAATATGTAATTCAAATTAAATAAATAGAATTCAGAAAAAAAGAACTAATTATGACTGTTATTTTAGGAGGTCATTTGTGTTCCCAGAAGTTTGACATGGCCTTCTTAAACTTTCTTAAAACTGGTTTTCCTCATTAACTCTGAAAGCAACATGCAATTACTGATAATTTTTTTTTCAAAGTATTTCTGAACACAAGTTATTCAGAATGTTATCAGTTAAAATTGCTATTTGAAGTTTATTACAGTTTATAACATTTAAAGATCCTCCAGCTAATTGCTGTAGCATAATTAATCCTCTTTATTTTTTCATTTCTATAGATATTTGTTATATGAGATTGTTCAGTCTTCACATTACTAAAACTATTTACATTTTAAAATCAATCAAAAAAGTTTCTATCACCACCTTTTTTAAGAACTGTACCAAAATTCTTGAAAGCATTGATTGAAAGTAGAATAAGGGTAAAGTTCATCTAAAATTTCTTTAGCATTTTGTGTTTGCTTTATTATTGGTTTTGCTGAGGTAATGGTTAGCAAGCTTATCTTGATCCACACTTGATGCTTCATAATCTTGGCTTTGTGCCATAACTAAGCTGTGTTTAGCAAATCACTATTGCCATGGCTTTGCTTTATTTGTATTATCAACATGCACAATTTCTAGAATAGTCATGTAATTGTAAATAGGATCTTGAATTAGCTGTAGTCAAATACAGTAGTAAGTTTTCAAAATTAGTCACTAGTGACAGTTAATAGACCTAAGCTACAAAATAACTAACATTGTAAAAAAAAAAAAACATCAGATGACTACACTCCAAAGGCTTCAGTTCACAAAACAAGCTAAGATTCTTTATATACATATAAGTTTTTCTTAGTGTTTAAGATTCTACACAAATTTATCCTCATTAAGAATAAATAAATAAGGTGAACACATTGTGAAATATTGGGAAATCAGATTACCTCTAAGAAAAATTCATATTGTGTGAATCAAAGTATTATTTCATTTTGCAGGCAAGTCATTATCACATTTTTATTTTTCAATAATTAAAATAATCACCAGTTAGAAACCATATAAGGGTATATTTATCTTGTTTCTGAAAAAATGATACAAGGTAAAGAGAGTGACCTCTATAATTGTACAAGTGCTTTAATGGCAATCAGTGTAAAAAATGAAACCAGCAAGCCATGTTCAAATTCTGGCTGACACGTTAACATTCTGAAAAGCATGATTCATCTCTTCCACCTGTTCCAGCTAAAGATAAAATAGCAGAACAGGCAATACTTAGTTAGCAACCAATCTAGGAGGGCAACTCTATCCCACAAAATCTTTCTACTGAAAACACAGCAGCATCAGTTTACATAGTGTTTTTGCAGCTCCATGATGAGTTTACAGGTTCAAGAAAATTGATCAGTGGTAGTTGCATATTTACTCCCATCACTCCTAGTCAGTATTTGAGCCCTGATTATATGTTAAAAATAAATGTTAGCCTTAAAATTCAGCTATTAAAATGCTAAGCAAACATATCCCACTCAGAAAAGTAATGCAGCAAAAAAGATTTTTTATAACCTTTGGTCTAGTGCCATAATGAGAATATGAGTACATTTGATACATGACTCAATTTTGTAAAGCTCCCAAGATTTATTTTTTCAGGTTAAATTTACCATTACCAAAAGTTTTATGAATAAATTTAGTCAATAAAATAGACATATTTAAATCACGTTTAAATAGTGTCATACAGTTTAAAATCTAAATGCCATATCATACAAACAGGCTTTAGTTTATTTAAGTTTTTTTTTCCTTTAACATCAAATCCTAATTAAGAGATGACTAATATTTACTATATTTTGCATAATAGTGATTAAATTGTAGAAATGAGAACAGCTTTGGTTCAGTTCTAATATCAAAAGGTCTCGGCTACATGCAAAAGTTCACATTAGGTTTTTAGCTTTAGCATTTATGACTGCAATAATATTAGCAAGTTGAATATTTAAAAAATATGGTTACAGTGCTAAACTGATGCCATATGCTTATAAGCTAGCCTGAAAATTTTCAGATGTAGAAATTTAAGTTGATTAGGTCATTAATTAGAACAAGTCTTAATCCAATAGAAGCCAATAGTAAAGGTAAATGTATTTATTTTCATTCTTTTTTCAACTGGATAGCTATTCTGTTAAGCAAATAAAAAACTTTAATATAATTTGATATATTTGCATGTAAGTTGTTTCAAAATGAAAATACCCACCCAATCAATTCAAGCTTAGTTTAAGAAAAATGAATATTGAAGATCATATTCAGTCATAATTTAACAATGATATGGCAGTGATGCCCATAGTTAATGTACCTCCAACTATTGCCTGAATAAAACCAGGTTATCCTTGTTCTATTAAGGTTGTGCATTTAAGAATGAACATTTTGAAGCAATGAAAATCAATCTCTGCAAATTCTATCAGTTTAGAATGGAACCAGAAGATAAATAAAAATTCTGATAGTGTTTGGTGAAAGTAATTCATATAATTTTTTTTTTTGGGGGGGGGGGGGGGGAGAAAAATTATATATATATATGAGAGAGAGAGAGAGAGTGAGTGAGTGAGTGAGTGATATGAAATGTGTGATAGATTATATTCTTAAAAAAAAAAAAAAAATTCTAAATAGTAATGATAGTGAATTAGTTGTTTAGATGTCCAACTTTGAATTAGTTATGGTTTAAATTCAATTGTCAATTTTGAATTTTGTACTTACAAAAAGCATTTCCATTCATACAATAATACATACAGAAAAAAAATTAATTCCAAATAAGTTTGAAGTCAGATAAAAAATTAATGTAACATGTGAGATATAAAGTGAGTAAAAGAAAATATGCAATCAATATTTAGGATCTGGTTTCCAATTCCTTCTAAAATATCTTAATTCCCTTTCAATCTCAGTAGCCCCTTGCATCTCACTAGCATTGTCACCTTGTTTGAGGTGAACTGATTAAAAAAAAAAAAAAAAATTATATATATATATATATATAGATAGATAGATAGATAGATATATAGCTAATAAATGCTCAGGTAGCTTGAAAATATGAATTCATTCAAAGCTATACTATACGAAAATTCTTTTATTGCTCCAGTTGTTCATCAGTCATTGGATTATAGTTATTAATATAGGTATTCAAAAGCTAAATTAAAAATTCCAAGATATTGGTTGCATTTTCTTCACCAATGTGGACCATGCAAAACTACTGTCAGAAGCCCTATATTTGTTTGGAGTATAAACAATTTTAAAGTGCTGCAGACACACATACATACATACATACATACATGTGTTCAATGTGTGAATATACAAACATTTTAAAATTATCAAAAAAATCAAAACTAGAACTACCCAAATATATGAGAATTAGGTCTTCTGTTAGATTTTTCAAATTCTTGAAAGAAACCTGAACATTCAAAAATTAATGCAGATAACATTACTTCTATGACTAGGACAATTTGACACCACTTCCAAAAAGTATCTTAGTTATATACCTACATGCTGCTGGTGTAAGAAAGGAGGAAAAAAGAAAGAAAAAATGCTGCATTCCCATCACAACTACTTCTGTGAGATTATAATTCTAACAGTGAAGTTAGCTTTTAGAGAAATGTATTTATATATTTATACTAACTTTAAAAAAAAAAATCATTTCACTGCAAGCAAGTGAATGAAGCCAAAGATGCAAGGGATTACTGAGTGAAAGAAATAGAGGAGGCAATAAAAGGACTAGAGTCAAGGAGACAAAATGACAATATTGCATTTAAATATCATAGTTGACATGAAAGCAAAAAACCGGAATTTCACAGGAGAGAGAGAGAGAGAGAGGAAAAAGAAAACTTAGCTATATCAATTTCAACAGTAAAATGAAGAGACTTAGCTGCCAATCTGTACTATGCTTCCATTGAAGAAAAAAACAAAAACAAAAAAAAATTAGTGAAGCTGTGTTACAGCAGTGAGAAAGTGACTGAAGCTAAGATACCAGCTCAGGAAAGAGATCAATGCAGATTCTTTGGATTTTATCAAGAATCTCTAGATATAGAGCAGAAGCACCAGACCAAATGTGGTAGCAATATTTGATGCACTTTTAAATGGAGGACTTGCAAGATTGTGCAAAATGGGTTGACGGGGACATTATCAAGCAGGACACTGTGAACCAATACTTACAGCAATTAATTTGATAGAAACATTTGATTTAGGTACCTTCACTCATTTTCAATAAACTTTTAAATTGAATTTTTTAAAAATAAAGAAGTTTTCTTGAAACTTCTTTTACTTTTAATTGAAAGCCAAGATTCAATTTACTATTTCCAGTAAGCAAAATACTCTGGTGTATTTCAAAAAGAAATTATATCGATTGAAATCTAAAATTTTGACATTTTTCTTTTAAATTTTTTGGCCGTTTTTGAGCTATTGACACATTTGTAAACAAAAGTTAATTCCTAGTCATTGGAAAATTAGCAAATTTAATGTTAAATTAATCTGATTTACCCAAGTATTATTTATAGCATGAAATTTAGACTAAAACTATTTCTTAATAACAGGATGTGACAACAGACAGATGCAAGATAAGCTATGGTGATCACAAGTGACATAATTGTACAATTTTTTTCTGTAAGGGGAAGAAACTGTAAAACACATTACCTTTTAATGTATGCACAAAAATTACCATATAAAAAAATTTTAAATAATGTTAGACAGAGAAGGCACAATAAGGTATTCTGGAAGTTAGCATCAGCTAAGTTTTACACAACACAAAAAAAGAGTTTTCTAAAACAAAAGAGTGCAGTCTAGTTTCAAAGGTGTAAAAATTAACAGGCTATTTCTTGCCCCAGTTAACAACAGATTGCAAGTCATTTTTTTTTTTAGATCAGTTGTTAATTTGACCTTATTGAAACAATCAGAATTACTATTAAGATAGGAATAAATAATCTTGTCATCAGCACATATGAGTTGAAAATTGATGACAGGAACAAAGCAAGTTTGAAGATAGAGACCGAGGAAGACACCCAAATGTAGATTAAAAGATCTAGAAGAGTACCCACTGAAGACATCTTTCATTTCATGATTTGACAAATATGGAACTAAATCAAGGATCTGGTCAGAAACACCATAATCCTTCAGCCTGTAAAAAAGATATCCAAGACAACAGCCAGAATTTCACTAAAGTTTGAGACTTTTAGCAATAACAAACACAGACTGCTGATAGAAGTGAAAGCTATATTGCTTATCTGTAATACCCTGTAAGATGAGATACTTAACCAATTCAGAGTTGATTATAGACTCTAGAACTTTGCCAAAGAGAGGTAGAATACAAATAGATCAGTAGTTTGAAGGATCAGATGGTTTGTTAGAGTTCTTAAAAACAGGAAGTATGGTAGAGTATTTCTAGCAAGCCAAAAAGCAAGAAACAGCACAGTATTAAAATCTTGTCTAAACAAGCAATGATTTACAAAACTAGTTTGCTATTACTTTTTACCAAGTCAATGCATTGTATACAATCTTGTAGATACATTCAATTAGAGGCTTTAGTTGCAGATGATTTAATGACATCTCAAATTATATAGAATAGTTTTATAGCTATAATTTACCTAATGATTCAGAAATGAGTTTTATAGCTGTAAAATGAAATATATTCTATGACCTTAAAGATATCAAAATATACATATCAAGCTGTTCAAATCAAGACCTAATAATATTGCAATTTGCATACAATTTATAAAAGAATAAAATTTAAAAAGCTATAAATATATTTGAAGTTTTTGAAATAAATGTTGCATTATTTAATAAACTGTAGACATTTTTGTTAGAGCACGAAATATAGATTTCATTGCTTATTTACTGTACAACTTGAGCCTTCAATGCTGTCCTCCACAATACATTAGTTACAATGTTTCCATTTTTGAGTAGTGAATTTATTAGGCTAGCAAATACAATATTTAAAATATCAAAATAAAGAGACATTCTTCAAGAAGCAAGTTGTTTGATAATTCCAAGTCTCTTCAGCAAGATCTGTCTTGCTGAAGCGACTTGGAATTATAGATACTTGTGATGAAGTTGAAACAACCAACTATTACAGCATTTAATTCATTAGGCTACAGGATTTAATTTTCAGTTTTACAAATGCACTATTTCAGTAAGCAATATTTATGGAAACATTTATCTCACTTATTTGCAAGTAAACAGCTCAAGTGAAAATAAATAAGTCATTAAGTGAATTTATCTACAAGGTTGTTGTATACAATGCATCCACTTAGCAAGCTAGTTTTGCAAACCATTGCTTGTATAAGTTTAACCCTGATTACCAAACTATACAAAGTATATATACCTGTTAACAAGTAAACAACCAGTTCTATAAATAGAATATTTTTAAAATCCTTAACAGACAATTTTAGTAGCAAAGTATCTGGCTATTACCAGAAGAATGTGGAATCAACTAACCTATATTAAAGATGAAAAAAGAAATTGATTTTCTGAAAGTAAAGTAGTAGAATCTATCTTGACACATTTGCATGGACTACAATATACAAATATTTTTAGAGAAAAAAAATGTTTTCCTAACTTTTAAGATATGGTAGTTGCTGTTTTAAAAAAAAGTGGTGCACTACATAAATCTCAATGTTTATTATTCTTTTATTTACAAGTTAATGGGAATACAAGTCCTTAATCAAACAGAGGGAATAGTAGCATTGATAGCCATTGTAAACAGAAAAACAATTCAGTTTAGGTAAGTATAGACAGTATTAAAAACTAAGTTTTCCTTCAAAGAAAGAAATCAATTTAGTTTTTTGTTTTACTTTTTCTTGTAAGATTCAATACAAAACAAAACAGCTTGTGTCTGAAGATGGAAAAAAAATAAACAAAACAAACATACATTAATGATTGAAGTAGCTTTAAACACAGAATTTAATTTCAAAGGCAATGGAATCTGCATAGCCTGAAGAATTTTAAGTAATAATCCCTTTATTTCTTAAAATCATTTGCACATCTCAATGTTCTGTTTTAAACAAGTTACATTGCAAACAAAATGTATTCTATATGGCTAATTTTTTTTCAGGAGTGGGGTTATTGGGAAAAATTGCATAAGATCGGTCAAGTCAGCAATGAATAAACTTGTTTAATTTTTAAAACCAAATTAATACAATTCATCTGACAGCTGATGTTATTTTCAATAGCATTGGAAATAAAATCCAGTGTGTTGTGACTACTTGATTAAAAAGAAAAACTGAGAAATCTTAAGGCTGTAAAAGAAAAAAAAAAAAAGTAAATGAATTTTTCATAATGTTTTATTGTTCGTTTTTGTTGCTTTGTTTCTTATTGACTATCACTTCGAAATATTTGCATGAATACAATGTACAAAACTAAAGAGAGAGAGAAAGAAAGAGAGAGACAATAAAAGAGAAAGAGCTGAGAAAAAATTATTTCAAAACTGTTGGAAAAGAAAAGTAAACAAATAAATAAGAGAGAATTTAAAAAAAAAAATGTAAAGAATTTAAATAAATAAAAATCCAAATGTGTTTCTATCTCCCCCCAGGGTACTGCATAACCTCACATTTGTCAACCAGCTCCTAAATAGTGGCTGTGTTGGGGAGCCTGTGCAATGTAGCAAGTTGCAGTCACTGAATTTGGCTGAGAACCCAGTGCAACCATCAAAAAATCTAGTAGCACACTAAAACACACAAATAATTAATCTTTCAGTAGTAGAGCAGCAAAAAGATAAAAAAAAATTGTGATATGATATTGATTTTAGGAGTATATGACGTTAAAAAAATGTATTGTGGTGCCACATTTTATATATATATATATATATATATATATATATATATATATATATATACTTTTTTATTTGCATTGCATTAAAAAGAAAAAAAAAATCAAGTTTAGTGGATAAATGCCAATCAGTTTTTAATGTGAAAAATTGTCAGATGATAATCTGGATTTCAAAGCCTGTGTATGTTCTGAGCAATGTAATTTTCAGATATATGAATTGAATAAATTTAAATGCCCATTGAAGTCTGTCAATTCAAATGTCAATCAATAACATTAAAGAAAAAGAAAAAATTTTTTTTTATATTTGTGTAGAAACAAATAAATGGACTGGCATTTTATTGAAACAGAACTTTAATAAAAACTAACTTTAAATTAATGATCAATGAAAAACAAAAAAAAAATTCTGACCCAATTTTTTAAAAGATTCACAATTTGTGTGTAATATTTATGAAGTTTCAAGTTAGTGATCTTAAACCTTCATATATTAGAAAAGAATAATGACTTAATTACATTAAATTAAAATGGTCACTGACCTCATGGAAGAAAATTGAAATGGTACCACTCATTTCAATAAATAAAAAAAAAAAAAAAATTCACTAAGATAGCTGCTCAGGTTCTTAAAACTGACCATGAGTTTTTGATCACTAAATTGATAGGGTGCACAAAAAAACTTCTATAAAAAAATTCAGAACAAAGAGGAAATTTCCAAGCATGGAAAAGTCTCCTTATTATGATAATTTTTATAGAAATTGTAAGCAGGCAACCAGTCTGATATCTTTCCATTATGGAAATTATATTTTGTTTTATGATTTCAATTGACATTTCGATTTCTAAGCTTCAAATTAATATTGATTACATTTATGAAAAAGTTATTTTAGGAGGTTGGGGCGTGAAAAATTTGGAAATAAATATTTTGATAATTAGTTTAGCAGATTTTAAATGCAATAGAATTATGAATTGGCAGAATAAATAATATTTATACACTAATGATAGCTTGTCTCTTGGTAAGAAAAAACCCAAGCTAATTTTTTTTTTTTTTTTTTTTTTAAGCGACATTAATAAAGCAGCAAACTTATAGAAATCCTTTAGGTGTGTGTGTGTTTGCGCTTCAGTTGAAAAGTGTAATTTACAAGATAGTGCATTCAAAATTAATATTTATGAATAAAATTACTGCTAATAAAGTTTTATGATTTATTCACTTACAAGAGACTGAGAAGTCTCTATACATTATCCATGTAAACAAGGATAAAATAGCAATTAATTTTAACTTTCAAATGTTGATTTTTCAGCAAATGTTTGAAAATTGTCAATGATGACAGATTTAGCAAAGTGAAACAAGTAGTAGAAAAAAAGGGCAGTGAAAATCTAGCAGATAAACATGCAGCATTATATAGTTATTTTTCATGGATACAACAGTCAAAAACTAAATGTATTCTTGAAACAAGCAATTGTTTCTGTTCATTGATCATTGGTTTTCTTTTTTTGTTAATCTTTAATTGCTCCTAATTAGAATATCTTTAATCATGAGAGCATGCTTCAATTCAATGTATTATAGATATTTTTCATTCAAGAGATGTTTTACTAATTGAACAACAACAGATTAGATTTCTAATAGATTGTGTCAAACTGGTTGCCCGTAATGTGCTTAGTCAGTAAAAGATACATGGAAACACTTTAGACACATTCAGTAGATAAGTTATAAAACATACATTTAACGGAGCTGCTTAGTTAATAGCATACATTGTGAGGCTATGTAACTCCCTGGGTTATGAGGTTATGTTTTATTAACAGCTTTCAAATACTGCAGAGCATTATGAGCTGCCTTGCCATGACCTTCTTCCACTGTTGGTCCAGTTCCATGGCATACAGCCATTGGAACAACTGTCATCTGGACAAAACACTGGAATTGACCTGAAATCATAAAAGTTATTTTTAAAGCATTGAAATAATTAAATAAAAATTCAATTATAATAAAAAATAGTTGTATATCTCAAAAACATATATAGAAAGACAAGTGAATGCAATAACAAAAAAAAAAAAAAACAATAGAAAATATTCTTACATACAATTCTTATATCACTGAAATAGGAACATTTAGATTACTATCAGGAAGTTCTATAGAATTCAGTTAATATTTATTTATAAATTTGAGGAAGAATTTTTTTTTTTTTCCCCCAAGAAAGCATATCAGAAAGAGTTGAAATTTCTTGGATATAATGAAAAAAGAAAGCCTAGAGAATTTAGCACTCATAAAACAAAGAGCAAATAAAAGGTACAAGGGGCAACAGCAACATACTTAAATAAATTGTATAAATGGATGGTAGAACAGGGACAAAGGAATGGTAAAGGGCCAAAATTACTTAGAGCAACAAAAGACAAGATTATGGAGAGCAATGATTGCTCATGTCCTGAACCCCCCCCCCCCCCAAAAAAAAGGAATTACAGTGGTTCTATATTAAATTAATTCCGATTCAAAGTGTCAGTACCACCCATCAGAAAGCTATAAGCACAAGGAAAACAGAAAAATTCTTGTTTTTCAAACTTGATTTCCATTAAGGAGGAAAATGATGGCTGCCTTTAAATTTTAGCAAATATACTAGGAGCAAAATAAGTTAACATTATCAAACAAATATAGTTTACTATTTTTGTGTACAGACTCAGAACACTAATAAAACAAAATTGGATGGGCAAGATTTGAGTTTTCTATAATACTCTAGTATTTTTCATAGCTTTGTGTGTGCTTTATGGGTTTTTATATAATGTTTCAAAAATCCCAAGAACAAGTTTCAGACCTTCTTGGAAGCTAATCTTGATCAGTATCAAATAAGACTTTCTTTCTGATCTATAAATGAAGTAGCTATATACCAGTTATATTTTTAGTAAGGTTTCTCAATGGGTTCTTCACTCTATATGAGCCTTTACACTAACAGTTGTAAGGCTTTGCTACATTTGTAATTTTTTTTTATTTAAACATTTATGGGGATGAAAGTTGATTTTTTTATCAGAATGATTCCAAGAAGTTTGCATTTTTCAATTAGTTATTTATGTTTGTTCAAGTTTCAGAAAAGGGGTCAGAGTCTTTTTTATATACAGTTGACAAAAACAAACATTCATTGTTACTCAATCATTTACCCTATTTACACATTGCTGTAACTGATACACTATTGTGTGAATGTATTTTGATCTATAGCCTATAAAAATTCATAGACACAGTCAACCCACCAAAATTAAAGCATCTAAAGATATTATTATATGAGATAGTATTTACATTATTCGGGCTATTGTCTTTATCTTTGTTAACATTTGTATGACATTTCGGCCATTGTACGCTTCAGCCTTCTTCAGGTGCTAGGATTTTTTAACCAAACCCTTTATTACATATGTGAGTATATGAACTCCATTTCTTGCGTAAAGCCTCGATTGAAAGTCATGAGTTATCTCCATCTAACCCTGCAAGTTACTTGTTCACCACTGCTATAGCCTGGTATTGAACTCACAACTCAGAGTCAAGGGTTACTGGAGTCAAGTCAGGAACTAACCAACATCTATATCCACTGGGCCATGTGTCCTTAAGGACACAAGAACAACTGAATTTTTGGGATTTATAAACCTAATGTCCAGTAACCCTTTTTTTTACCAGAGTTCATATTGCAGTTTTTTGATGTTAAGGGTTTTCTCTAGTATTGCTGATATTAATGGTTTTCTCTAGTATTTTTTACCAAAGCTCATATTGCAATTTTTGACCCTAATGATTTCCTCTGACACTTCATATTACCAGTTACCATATTGTGTTCATCTCTATGCTTGGTCGGCTTTGGAGATTTTTGAAGCCTAGCATATGTGCTGATTCCTTAAGTTTACGTATTTTCCAGTGGTGTTCTCTATTATTTGAACTGCATCCCATAGGGAGCGGTGATCTACTTTCTACCTCCATATGTGGTCATCTACATCCCCTCATGTCACGGCCTTGCGATGTTCTGGTAGCCTTACCTTAAAAATAATGGGTTTGGTTTGAAATTTCCTAGCACCTGAAGAAGGCCGGAGCATACAAGAGCCGAAATGTCATACAAATGGCAACAAAGATGAGGACAATAGTCAGAATAATGTAAATAATCTAAAGATATTGTTAACCTTGTTTATGAATGTCAGAGAGGGTAGATCCTACACAAACCCTCTATAAAAAAGAAAAAAAAGAAGTTAGGCAATTTGCCACTTACTCCAGGATAATTTAAGATTTTTAAGATCAGGCTTTTTTTTTGCTTTGACAAAAAAAGACTGCTGCCAGGGTTTTTGTTATAAGTGTACAAGGTAATCAGCAGTACTTTTGTTTCAGAAGCCATGTTAAAAATTTATGAAACTCTTGATTTACATAAACTAGGCTAGCCTGTTTATATGTTCTGAAAAGGTAACTAAAATGATTGGAATTTGATTGCTTTGTTTAACAGCCCATCAACTCCTTATGAGTTGTTCCATAACAAAATTTAATTTTCTTCGGAGCTTTGAATTAATAAAATAGGATATATGTTGTTCTGCTTTCACAATTGAATACATGGTAAAATGATACTTAGCTTTTATGCATATACACATTTATGCAGATATAATTACTAGAAGCATTTTATGCTGTAGTTTTGTTTAAATTATATTTTTGAATACAGTTTGATTTAAGAAATTGTAGGATATTATGTCATGAAAATTCTCTCATGTTGGTTGTTTGGTAGTAGTATTGTGTTTGATGTTTAGGAAGTGTTGATAGATTTTCTTATTAAAAGGATTTTTTTGATTTTGTGAAAATGACTTGGTTTATCAGTCTGCTCTGTATTTTTTTAAGATTACTTTGGTGTTTTTAGAAAGATGATTTAGAATATTTTTTTATTTTTAAGAGCCCTCTTTCCTGTGTGTGTGTATATATATATATATATATATATATATATATATACACATATTCATTCAGTTAAACATTTTTTTAGAATTTTGTAATTTGCTTGAAGCATTGTGTATGTAAGGTGTATGGGTAGGTATTTGAAGGCTATCATAATGCTTTTAGTATAATAAAGGAAGGTAAAGAAGGTGTTGAATATTACCTATTTATTATTCATTAATATTTCGAGATTTTAATCTCATCTTCAGAATGATAGGAGAGCTTGGTTTCAAGTTGTTCGCTGCTGGACCGTGCCTTTAAACGAATTTGCTGCTACTGCTGTCGTTAATTGTAGTGTGTGTGTGTGTGCCTGTAAGTGGGCTAGTTCATGTATGTGCATTTATGGTTTATATAAGTGTGTGCTGTAGAAGGATATGGCTTTTTCGCCTCTTTTTTAAAGTGATACCAGGTGCTGTTTTACGATTTTTTATATATATATATATATATATTTTATTTTGCTTGATATAGTTTCAAGGAATTAATGTTAGAGGATGATTGCATAAATTTACTCATTGTAATCTGATGGCTTCTTTGCATTTGTTATCAAACCAGGATCTATTGTATTTTTGAAAAGTTAAACTTTTGGGCATACATTGCCATGGAGATTAGTGTTTATGTGAAGTAATTTGCCAAGTTTTTGATATTGTCATTTAGTCTTGTCACATTGAGAACTAAATTCTTTCTAATTTACTCTGCTTAATTTAAGTGAGGAAGGTTTTCATCATTAAGTTCCAAGTTTTTTAATTGTAAAGCCAAGTAGTTGCCAATAGCTGAGTTGAGTTATTTTTTTTTTGTGTTCCTACATCTCCATGTAATACTGTGATCACTAAAGTCACCCAGTAGGATGAAGATTTTCAGATCTATTCTCATAATATGCTGAGCTCATATTTATTTATGGGATTATGATTGATTGGTCATTTTACTGACATAACTGTGGGTCATTAATGTCAAAATGGTATTAGTATCTATTTATGGTAGCATGTAGTAAAAATATATAGAGAGTAAATATCAACTGTTTTCTGTAGAGTTACTTTAACAAAAAATGCTAGTAGTTTTATTTTGAAATATATCCTTTCTAATGATGGTATGTCAGTGAGTAAAGTGCCATATGTGATACATGCTTCGACAATCATATCTCTTTCAATCCATGACTGACTAAGCAGAAAATGTTCCCACTGTAGATTACCCTTTCTTTCTATAGTAGACTGGTTGCCAACCAAGATATAGAACCCAATCTGTTCTGTTATTCAACCCATAGTTGGAGGGAGAAGAGATCGATTCATACTTTTCCCAACAATATTTGCATGTAAGTGAATGCAACGACATGAAGGAATATACATATCTAGAAACCTTTTAACCAGTAACCTATGTAACTATTGTTCATAGTCTTGATATTGATGTAATTGTTTTATTTACTTTCAAAAGACCTTAAGCAAGATACTAACATCAATATAAACTATGAACACTAAAATACTTTTGTTATTTAGTGGCACATTAATGATACATTTTGGTTCACAGCAGTTCCATTGGATGATATTAGGAGTTATAATGTAAAATAAAAGTTATTTATTGAGTTTTGATCTGAATGAGTTTATGAAATTTTATTACGTGGTTTCTATTTTTCCAAGTATGCTGAAAGTTTGTTTCCAGAAGATCTTTGGAATTTGTAAAATCCTTTGATTTGAGGAAGATTGTTGGCATGGTTTATTTTGTGATCTTTGATTAGGGGAGTCTTGTCTCTTTGCGGGTTTCAGTAACAAGGAAGATACTTCGGTAGAATGAAGTGGTCACATTGGAGATCTTTATGTTCTCTGTAGGATTTGGGCTTTGCAGGTGGGATGTTCAAGGAAAATCTTGGTTGAGAAGGTGTCAATGATAGGTTCCGTTTTGTTGGAATGGGTTGGGGTTTTTTTTTTTGTTTTTTTTACAGGTACATTTTTTTGTGGGGATTAGCAGTGGAGAGGGTCATACTGTATCCCAGTGTTGCTTTTATTTCTTTCATGAATGCTGGCCAGTCATTTAGTTTTTGTAGCTTTTCAATGAGTGATTTATATTTATCTAGTTAGCTGTCATTGGTTGTGATTGATGGCTTTTTCACAACACTTGAGTATAACATTTTTGGTCTGGGCCTCTACCATCCTCCTCCTTCTGGAAATAGCACATTCCTATATTTCACCTCCATGATTTCTTTCTTCCCTCCAGATTTTGCATGTTCGTGTATATTCCAGGTGATCTCTTTAACAACAGATTCAATTACTGTTGCATTCCCTCATCAGAGTGGTTAAAGTATTTCAGTCTACATCTCTTACAGGTTGGTTGTCTCATACATTTGGATATGTGATGCCCAAATTAATTGCATTTGTCATATTATAAAAGGGAAAGTATGAATTGGTTCACTTACTCAACAGTAGAACCAATTTAGATTTCTTTTGGTATAGGAAGTGAGAAAGTCAACTGTGTGTATTAGTTTATTATTTTTATGTTTATTCTTTTAAAATTTATAACCCATTGACTTTTTAGAAGTTTTCATCTCAGTATGCAAAGTGATAGATAGTTCAAGGCTTCTCACTATGCTCTGGTTTGTGTTTGGTGGGGATACGATTTTTATGTTGTGAACTGTGTATCCTCAACAATGCTTGCTGCTTCCCCCATCCCAATATTTCCAGGTTTTCTTATTTTTGGGGGACTTTTTAGAAATTAAATCTTAAGGATATAACTTATTTAAAAATAAGTCTGTTGTTGATCCCAATGATATTTGGATTTGAAACAACCAAATAGCTTAAAATATTTGCATGTGTGTCTTATATATATTAGGAGTTTGACATGACCATCTGATTAAGCAGTTTAAACCTTTTTAACTACCAGTCTCATCCATATGGAATGTTGCAATATACATGTTCACAGAAATGACTGGTTGCTACCACCTGCTAACAACTGGACACTTATCCCACTCTTCAGAGATGCAGTTTATTCTAGACCCCAACAACAAGATCTTATATATATATTATGCTCTCATTATCAGATTGAGCTCTCTAGGGGGTAAAATTTCAAAAACAGTAACCACTTCTACAATTTACACATTACTCTTCAGTCATGAAAAGAGTTCCCTTGGCTGCTGGCAGATGTACAACACCTTAAAATCTCCTCTCTCAGCTATGCACCGATAGCTTAGGGGTAGGCTGACAGATACCAAATCAGCCAAGTTCAATCCTGGTTGGAAGCAAACAAATGTCTAGCCACACTGATACAGTAAAACAAGCTTGTATGTGGATGATTATATTATATATATATATATATATATATATATATATATATATACACACATACACAAATGCATTAGAGAACCTATCAAAGAATAAGCAAATCTATATTACCTCCTCTGATAAGGAAGGCAAGATTGTTATCATGAGCATACAAAGGAAAAATTAATTCACTACTCAACCATACCAACACACATGAAAAAATGACAAACAGAAAATAATTACTGAAACACAAAAAAATTAAGAAGATCAGGCAACTAATTAAAAATGAAAACAAATCATGGTATAGACTAAGTGAATATCACCCTAAAATATCCAAACTAAGTGTCTTCTTAAAACCCACAAAACAGGTATCTCAAGAATAGACAATACCCTCCCCCACTCGTCAAAGCCATAAAAAAATCTTAACCACTCTCCTTGGAACAATCAGCACATCTAATATATAAAACTCAGGTGGCCTAGTTGAAAAACTAAGAGAAATAAACATGACTGACAAACTCATGGCCAGTCTACATAAAAAAAAATAAAAAACCCTTTACAGTAATGTCCAGATTAAAGTAGGCTTAATTTCTTGGATATAATCATAAAAAGAGCAACTAACAAAATGAAAGGAAACCTCTCCCTACCAATAGCTAAAATATTAAAAATTTGCCATATCATCACCAATCGATGCTATTTCACATTTAATAATTTTTATAAATAAAAATTTGAATTACCAATGAGATCACCTCTCAGGTGAAATGATGACAGATTTTCTGAGAATTTCTTGAATCTGGTCCCCTCCGAAATATTTTACCCAATCAACATATTTCTAATATATTGATGATGCTCTTTTAATATATCCTTGCGATAATGATTTACCTGATTTCGTCGATAAACTAAAAGTCAAACATAAATAGAATTTACATATGAAAGGAAGGAAACAATACTTTACCTTTTCTAGAGGTCATGCTAGTGTTAGCAGTAGCCTAAAACTTGATGTCCACCAAAAATCAACCAATAAAAATGATCTAATCAATTTCTATTCTCAAAACAAAATCAAAAATAATCAGATTCTATTTAAGAGTACTCAGAATTTGCAACTCTCAATATTTACATGAAGTACAGTGAAAGCACTTTCAAGCTTCTTTAATAACTTGTTTTATATTCACTGTGAAACAAAAGGCTCATAAAATATCCCAAAATAGACACCTCACTGAAATGGCCAATGAATCAAAAACTATATCCTACCAACTATCACAAACAACTAAAAAGAATTTATGCAAACACAACATAAAATTTATGACAAATACATCTAGAACAATAAAAGTCAATACAAAACAATAAGCTAAAACTTGAAAGAGGAATTTACTATTGCCTGTAATAATCACCACAAAAAATACATAGGAGAAACCTCAAGGAATTTAAATAAAGATTATATGAACACAAAAAGGACATAAAATGCTTAGTTGCTCAAAATAATGAGATGGACCACAATTTTGATATAATAAATGCTAGACTGATCAAAGGAGAAAAAAATTCACTAAAATGAAAATGTTTAGAGAATGCTTTCATCAGTATATCATCCACAGTAAATTTGCACCCATATAGTCACACCAAACAGATTTAGTCTGATGAAGTTCTAAAGGACAAAACATGTTATACAAAATCTTTCACACACTCCCTCCACCATATGTGTGTGTGTGTGTGTGTGTATATATATATATATATATATATATATATATATATAAAACTTAGTTTACCACCTCTGTTCATATTTCTTTGCTGGAAGTTTGCAATTTATATTCAAAAGATAGTTAATGAATAGTTATATTAAGACTGTAAAATAAAATCACTTCATCATACATAAAAAAATGATCAATAATAATTTTCAAACTTAATCACATTGGTAAAACCATTAACTGGTACAAGCACTACTTAAAAAAAGAACTATGAAATAAAAGTTATTTAATATTCCAAGATATTTTTAGTCTTGTGATATTCTTATAACTAGTTCAAAAACAATTAGTATTTATTTTCACTTTCAATGAATGTAAAATCTTCCAAAACACTTACCTTCGGTAGTTTTTTCTGCAAGATCATGGTAGGTCAACATGAAGCGCTGAACTTCAGCAATTTCTTGTAACATCTGACAATAATTAATTTTCTTATCACTTGGCAGAGCGTTGTTCTTTTTACCACCAGATTTAACTATTTTGTCATAAAACTGCTGGATCTCTTTATCAATTTGCTTAGGATTGGAATAAGAATGGTTTACACGCTCTTTTATAGTTGAATAGGAAGAAATTCGAGGCTCAGAACTCTTAAAAGAGAAAGAAAAGATATTTAAAATGCAAAAAGCCAATACACTCATAATTCAAGCATAAATAAACAGTACCGTTACAAAATTTCTGGCAGTATATTTTTTCTCTTTTCAAATAGATAATACATCTGTAAGCATACACCAGAATCCCTCAGAATTTATTACTTACTAGACAGCGTCATCTGATTTCTTTCTTTCTTTTTTTTTTTAAATCGAATTTGCCCCAAGCAAGGCAGTAAAATTACTAAGACCCAAGAAAGTTCTGGGTATAAAAGAATGAAAAAACAGAAAACATCACGAAGAAGTGAGAATAATGGAAGAGTAATCAAGAAGACAGTAGATAACAATTGACATTACATCTATATTTTTGAAGATCAATGTTGGTTGGAAAGCACGAATCTGGAAGAGTGTTCCACAAGTGAGAAGTGCAAGAAAAGAAACTATTAGCATAGAACTTATGGTTACTAATTCAACTGTATACTGATGAGACCTTGTTGTGAGTCTAGTCAGTTAGTTAAGTGCCATACATGATACACGCTTGGGCGATCATGCCTCGAAAGAGACATGACTGACTGGGCAGAAGATTATCCCGCAGTAGGTTGCCATTGCTTTCTGCGGTAGATTGGTTGCCAGCCAAGGATATAGAACACAATCTCTCCTGTTATTTAATCCATAACTGGAAGGAAGAGACGGATTAATACCTTTCCCAAGGGTATTTGCGCACAAGTGAATACAATGGACTCAACTGGAATTCGAACTCAGCTCCCCGGTTTCTCGTTCCAAGCCGATATCCACTGTACCACAATGCACACTGCACTTAAATTCATAAAGTTTAGGTATATAAGCAAACAGCTCATCCAAACAATTACCATGAAAGTATTTATAGAAAAGGCATAGGGAAGCAACTTTATGGTGATGGTAAAGTGACTGAAGCCAAGATGCCAGGTCAGAACCAATAATAATATTGATTCTCTTTTGGATTTTATCCAGAATCTCTAAAATAGTAGGAGCACTGGATCATATGCAGTAGTTATATTCTAAGCCTTGCCAAATAGTAGGCTTATAGATATGTAAGATAGATTCTGGAGAGATGTTTCAATTCCTGTCTGTAGGTAAGTGACGTTTGAGACATCTTCAGTGCTATCACAACCAACCAGACCTTCCCTTCAGCCAGCAAGAACTTCTACTACAAATGTCATTCTCATTGCCCCTCTCCACATCTCAGTTTGTGACTACCCTCTAGAAGATGGTTTGTGACTGGCTCCTAACTAGAATGTGGGTTGACAATACAAGCCTGTGACCAGAATTCCCTACCTTCCAGTCAAATTGCACTTTATGCTTAAAATTTTATTTCTTTTTTCCCTACTTATGAACAACAGGTGATTGCTTTAAAGATGTCACTTTTAGATTTTACTGTTAGCAATCACAAAACATCAGTTGCTTCAGGAACAGATAAAATCATTTACAGCCCATGCACAACCAATAGACAATTACAGCCCACCATGTCACATATCAATGACATTAAAAAATAGTCACAGCACTATCACATAGTATCACAATATTCAATACTTGCAATATAGCTTTTGTTTTTAACTACTCATTTCATCCTTTATTGTAAATATCTGCTCATCAAATAAGAAATTTGACAAATATTCTACTTGGAAAGCTTTTTAAAAAATCTATTCAACTCTAAAGTCAGATAAATAATTTTAAAAATGAAAATTTACATAAATGCATACCAAGGTTGTAACTTTTTTTTCTCTTCCAATTTTACTGTAATAAATTACTCAATAAGAATTATGAAATACAATAGAATTGAAGTTTAATAATCTGCCACAGAAGTTACTGTAAAGAAACTTACGAGTGGGATCTCATCTTCTTCTTCAGAATCTTCAATGACTGGAGGAGAAGATCCACCTTCTGCTTGCAGGCTACGAATGCGAGTAAGCATTGCATGTGCTGCAGCTCGCTTGGCACTTTTCTTTGATCGTCCAGTTCCTACAAAAAGATAAAAATGCATGCTAAAATTATTTTGAGCAATACTAAAGTGACAGCATTATCTAAACATTATATTAAATGTGCATTGGTAGCTTAAGAGACTCTGAAGTAGAAATAAAATCTTGGATATTCAAGTGGACTAGATTTTTTTGTGTTGAGAATGACTTACAATGATTTGTAACATCACTGATCCACTTGATTCAGTAAACTACAAACATGGGTTTTAGCTAAAACATTTTATGCCTACAGAATTTGCTTAGTTTTGGAGAAGTTATGTAATTACAACATAACTCAATTGGGTCACCCTCAATAAAACAGGTGGAAAGCAAGATCGTACACAGGCACATGTAGATATGCAAAACTAAAGCACAAGGAAGAAAAAGAAATAATACAACTTTTCTATTTTCTTAGTGGACAATGCCAAATTCAAGAATCCTTGCTGGTAAACTGGCAACAAAACCATGACAAGTTTAGCTTACAATAATCAACAGAAATAAGGTCTGTATAAGTGATTTTTAACTGGCCAAAGAATAATGGTTAGACAATTATTGCAGATAAACTTTGAGAGAAAACAAGAAAATAGAAAAAAAGACAGCACAGAAAAGGCAATACTAATGTGTTCTATACAGGTAAAAACAAAACTAATTCAAAAACCATAATTTTTCTATCTACTGTTCAAGTACCACATCTGAGGTACAATATTTACCACAAGTTCAATATTCTAAAAGAATGCAATGAAGACTGAAAAGGAGAGAGAGAGAGAGAGAGAGAAAAAAAAAACACCTTAGTTTCACAAGTGCAATAGAGTTCAGTCACTGATAACATGAAAATTTTAAGTAATATTAAGAAAGAGGTAAAACTCAAAAGTACAAACATAACAGTAAGTAACATATATATATATATATCTTACAAGTAGTACAAACTAATCAATTAGCAGTTGTAGTGATTTACTTTATTAAGAGTGCTCAATACTTAGTAGAGCATATATATATATATATATATATATATATATATATATATATATATATATATATATATATATATACTATTTTATATATATATATATATATATACATACACACATTTTATTCATACATGTGGAGACTGAGGTCAACACCAAGCAGTGGCAGTCTTTCATGCTTCAATGCAATTTTCAATCTATGTGCATTGTGAAATGAAAGCAAGACTGTTGCCTCAGTGTCTTTTATATTTACATACACTACCTCTGATATTGACCACTTTTACCTATATACATGGCACATATATATATTAAGATTGGAAAAAAAAAAAAAAAAAAAAAAAAAAATCAAATATAACTAATACAAAAACATTAAAATATTTATCAGACATACCTCTTTCCTGGAACTTTCCTAGTTTAACAGTGCAATAGAATTCACGGGCATGAGGTGGGCCCTGAGGGCTATCCAAATCATAAATAGGAGGCCGGATGAGATTTTTTTGTGCAAATTCTTGAAGCTCCCCAATTGGATTTCCAGGGACCCCTTCTTCAGAAACTGCTGGTGATCTAGAAAATTAAAACCAACACAAAATATTATTAACTGCTGCCAAGTTGAGCCAATTTTACTCATTTTTCAGATTCTACATTTCAAAATAATTATCTTTATTGAATATACAGTGACACGCATAAGTATTGGATACATGTTATTTTCTGTTATAACTTTAGTTTATGTTTGCTATTTTGCCTGATATTTGGTAAGTAATATCTCATAAAGTTGTTTTAGCTGTATGTGGAAAGAAAATTAAAAACTCATGGTTGAATCCATTTTTTTCAAAGTTCAAAATTACCCTATGCAAAAGTATTTATTGGATACATAAATTTAATATTTTGTTGAGTAGCCTATGTTTTGTTTCATTCCTTCCAGTCGCTTTCTACAGTTGGCCACAAGTTTTCCACACTGATCCACCATTACTTTACCCTATTCTTCCTTGTATAATTCCTCTAATTGCTTGATATTTTGTGGATTCCACTTATGAACTCTAACCGTCAAAGTAGTCCACAAATTCTCAATTGGATTCAAGTCAGGAGACTGACTTGGCCAATTGAGAGTACTAATACCATTATTTTCAAACCATTTCTTTGTGAGTTTTGTAGCATGTTCAGGATCATTGTTGTGTTGAAGCACGAAATTTCAACCATGTCCTAAAGTTGCAGATTTCTGAAGGTTCTTCTCTAGAATCTCCCTGTACATGCTACCATTCATTCTACCATGAATAACTTGTAACTCACCAGTGCCTTTGGATGAAAAGCATCCCCTTATCATAATGGAATCACCCACAAGCTTAACTGTAGGGATGGTATTGTGCTTGTTGAAGGCAGTGTCATTTTTTCGCCAAACACTTGTCGCTGTGTTTTTTCTGAATAGTTCAACTTTCGTTTCATCTGACCAGATTACCTTTTCCCCAAAACTGCATACCTTTCTTTTCATAAGTTTTGACAAACTTTAATCAGTCTTTGACATGTTTGGTTTTCAGTAAAGGCACTTTTCTTGGTGATCTTGAATGAAAGCCTGTACGATACAGAGCTCTGCTAATGGTATCCTTACTTACATTAATTCCAGCACCCTCAAGATCAGTTTTAATTTCAGAATGAGTAATGAAGGGTTTGTTTTTTTTTTGCACATTTCTGCTGATCCACCTTTAAGTCCTCTCATTTATTTTTCTCGGTCTTGCATTTCTTGGAAGGTTTGCTGTACTGTCGCCATACTTATACTTTCTGATAATATTTCTTACTGTACTTAGTGATAGATTCATTTCTTTGCTAATTTTTTGGTAACCTTGTACTCCTTTGTGACGTTCAATGATTCTATCTCGCATATCTCTGAATAATTCTTTAGTTTCTGCCATTTTTAATCCTTGAATTGCAGAATACACATCAAAGAGTCAGATGATTAGTAGCACTATCTTGTAAGCAATTACATGCTTCTCTGATTGGTCAGAGATAACATTCCAATACTATCGAAGATTTGAATATTTAAAGTCTTTTGAAATACAAAGTTTCAATTGGAAATTTGAAAAAAAGTGTCATGTATACAATACTTTTGCATAAGGTAATTTTGAACTTTGATAAAAAAAAAAAAAAAAAAAAAATGGATTCAACCATGAGTTTTTAATTTTCCTTCCATATACAACTAAAACAACTTTACGAGATATTACTTATCAAATATCAGGCAAAATGGCGAACATAAACTACAGTTATAACAGAAAATAACGTATCCAATACTTATGCGTGTCATTGTATATCACTTACATTAAACTAAATAATGGAATACATGCATGCAAAGGTTAAAAAAAACAATATTTAAAGTAGAAATTTTGCTCAAGATTTTATTTTTTCAGGTTGTTGACAGGGATTTGAGAAACAGTAATAATAAAAAAAAAAGATACACATTAAACCCTAATTTTTATGAACTTATACTTTAAGCTGAAAAAGTGTGTTATACTCAGCCTCAAAGAATTTCCTATTTACAAAGAGACATACTACCTGCACTTCTACAACAGCTCAAAGTTTCTAGTCTGTAGCACAGATAAGTTTTGTATTCATATGTAACATCTTGGTATAATTGCCCTACGAAGTCAAGGATATAATTTAATGGCACTTTTGTATGAAAAAAGTGATTCTGAGATTGATAGAATGATAGCTTTTGTGCAAGGGTTACTGGTAAGGAAAGAGTTATTAGTAACAGTAATGTCAAGAAAAAAATTACTGTCACTTGCACTTTTTCATGTACAGGACAATAAAATGATCATTTAAGATATTAAAGGGAGTAGTAATACAAAAGCAAGATGGTATTCTGGCTATTATTGCCAGACTTTTAATATGCACTTCAAAGAGCACAGGGAAGATTTTCAAAAGGAATTTTTCAGCATTAATAACTAGCACTACATTCTATAACTTATTATCAACGATTAAATTTTAAAATAAAAATTCAAAATGCTTATACCGAGTATATTAAATGAAGATTAAAAGTCAAAACTATTACAATAAAGATAACTTTGTAAAAATCTATCAATTTTCACGTCCAATTTCTATAACGATCTCCCTGATCCCAAGTAGTCATATACGCTGACAACCCTACAGTTTACTCACGCCTCGATCAAAAATCTGCCAAGTTTGAAAAAGACCTCCAATTCATGGTGGACTGGGGTAAGAAATAGCTCATGAATTTTAATGCTTCCAAAACGAAGCTGCTATCTATTAACCACCACAGACAATCGCTCCTACCCCCCCATTAGCATGGATCAGGCTAGTCTCCCTGAAAGTAACCTCCTCAGGTTAACTCTCACAACAGACCTCAAGTGGAATAATTATATAGAATCCATAGCTAAATCTACTGCTAAGAAGGTTGGTTCTCTATGCAGGGCCAGGAAGTTTTTCTCATATGAAACAATCTTGCATATATACAAATCTACCATCCACCCATGCATTGAATACTGCTGCTATATCTGGTCGGGTGCTCTTGCTATTCACCTAGGGGTCCTTGACAAAATCCAACAGAGAATCTGTAATGTGATCAATCCCAACATGGCAGCTCAGATACAGTCAATTTCTCACCGGCACAATGTGGCTTCCCTGTGTCTTCTATAAATACTTTCACGGCTTCCATTCTGATGAACTTTAGCTCACTGGTACCCCCTATATATGAATTTACTCAAGCCACAAGATTAGCAACTAGGTCCCACTCTTTTACTGTGATACCAATAATTTGTAAATGAAAAAAACTACTCCAGCAGCTTCTTTTCCCCTTCTGTTTACTTGCTTTCCCAACAGCTACAATCTTCAAAAATTCAAATGTAAAGTCAATAGTCATCTTTTATATCACTAACTTGCATCCTCTCTCATGCTCCTTTCTTCATCCACTCCACTCATCAGTATTCTCATCCTTCTCTTACCCTTTTCCTGACACCCACTGTAACCTGTCACTCTTTCTCATAACTTTCATGCTAAGCAACCCCCTGCTCAACAGTGGCAGTAAAATACCTTGCTTGGGGCAACATGACAAAAATCAAATTCAAGCCAAGTTTAACTTTGCTCTAAATTCTATTCAAAAAAATAAAAAATAAAAATCAACATCCATAAAGCAAAGGAATTTTAAGTCTATAATCAAATTAGAAAAGTTTAACAAAGTCCTAATAGACCACAAACTAATTGCATTTCTAATATTTTAAATAATACACTATCTTCATAAAATAATAAAATGAGCATTATAGTCATTTTTTGCCTTTAAATTGTCTGTAAAACAATTGAGTTTTTTTTTTTAGAATGCATCAGCCTATTTAAATCTTTAAAACAGTATTATTCCCTAGAAGAAAGAATTTAGACATACAGGGCGCGATGGTTAAATTGTCGCCATTTTATATTTGTAATTTTATACATGTGCATTTTTTTTTAAAAAAAAAATCTTTTCACTCCAAGCAAGGCAGAAATGTCATTGATATGCAGCGGGGTTACAGTAAGAGAATAAAAAAGGTACAGGGGATGTTCAAGAAAAGAAAAGAGATGGACGGAAACCAAGTTGATTAAAGATAGCATTTAAATGTTTTGGAGATTGTAACTATCAGGGAAGCATACAAATGTAAATGAGCTCCACTAACGGAAAGTGCGAGAAAAGAAATTGTTAGAGTAGCACTGTCTCAGTTTGACAGTAAAAAGGTGGAATCTTAGTGCCAATCTAGTAGCATGCATAAATAAACATGGTCAGGAAATCAGGGAAAAAGGTCATTAGAGCAGTTGCCATGAAAATACTTGTAGAAAAGACAGAGGAAAGCCACATCACATAGGTGAGAAAGTGACTGAAGGCAGGCTGCCAAGTTAGGATCAATTGTATTACAGGTCTTCTGTTGGATTTTGTCAAGAACCTCAAGACAAATAGCAGAAGCAACCAACCAGATATGTCAACAGTATTCAAAACACAGATGAATGGTAGATTTATGAATGTGCAGATTGGATTCTGACAAGAAAAACTTCCTGGCCTGACAGTGAACCAACCTTCCTAGCAGTAGATGCAGCTATAGATTCAATGTAATCATTCCATTTGAGGTCATATGAGAGTAGGCGCAGTGCATTGCTCTCTAGGAGATTAGCATTATCAATTTTGATGGGAGACAGGAATATTTCTCTATGGTGGTTAAAAGAGAGCAGCTTCATTTTGGAGGCAATAAAATTTACAAGATTGAAGGTCCTTTTGAAGTGCAGCAGCCAAGTTCACTTCTTATTGAGACAGACATAAATGGTGGTGTCATCTGCACAGATGCCTACTTGGGAACTGATTAAATCAGAAAGATCATTGAAGATCAGTAAAAGCATAGGACCTACAAAAGAGCCTTCTGAGATGCCCACGTTTGTATGAAAGGACCTGGAAGTTTACTCATCAAACAATTGTCCAGAAATACCTTAGGTCTGTAGCTTGCACAGAATGCCAACATGCCAAGCACTGTCAAATGATTTTGAGATATCGAGAGCAACAACTCAAGCTTCACTGTTCTTATCAAGAGTTTGGTGTATACACACACACACACACACACACACACACACACACAGTGGTCATTAGTACATCAGCAGTAGATGTGGCAAAATGGAAGGCATATTGTTTACCAGACAGAAGGTTGTAAGATGTGAGATATCTATTTCAGCATTGTTTATAACCTCAAATACCTCACCAAAAAGAGGTAAGAGGCTAATAAGGCAATAATGAGAAGGGTCAGAGGGCTCCCTAGAGCTCTTAAAAACAGGAACTACAGAGAACTACCACCAGGATGAACAATTAAGAGTCATTCGCAAGGACATTTCCAACTAGCATCCAGTTGACAGACAAAAATAAACAGGGTTGTAACTCAATACATGTCCCTCTCTCCTCTCACCATAGGGTGGATATTGTACTGATATTTATTGAGCACAATATCCACACCGGAATCATCAGCCAATCAGAACCTACAGAATAGACTTGCCTAAATAGCAGAGTGGAATCTCCCAGGCTGTTATATAAACCACCTACCATTTTGCTGGGCAGACTGAAGCTGTCAGTTTTGTTATGATCCAAGTCAAGATTCCCAACCTCCCCACTTTGTTTTTGGTCCCATTTTATCTTGACTGATTCAGTCTTTGATTTTCCCATTCCATTATTTAATTTATCCTCCCCCACTCCCTTAGTGAATGTGCTACTTGATTTCACCATTTGGCGGAATACAGCAGCCACTCTGATTTTGTGGGATGGACAGGTCTTACTAACATTTGTCTATTTTAGCTTGAATATTTTGTGATAGTTTGTTTTGGGTATTTCATCCCCCTCCCCGTTATCATTTCATTTTCATTAAATCTTTTAAATATATTTTATATTATTGTAAATAGTAGCATTTTATGTCATGGGTGTTACCCTGTTTTCAGGCTCCCCTGTGAATTTGTGGTATTATGGTGTTTGTAGTATTGCCTGAATATGAACAAGTTCTTGTGATAAAAGGGGAAATTGTTAAGAACGATTGTGTCGTGAATGTGATTAGATAGATATAGGATAGATACTGAAAACCACACTCTACCCACCGCTCTTTTTCAGCCATGTGCCACATTTTTGTATTCTTTACAAAATAAATATCCTGAAGCTGTCAGTTTCAACTTCAACTACAGTTGATTACTGGCTGTTGCTATCTAAGGATTCTACACAAGAAAGCAGGAAGAAATGAGGCAATAGTTACAGAGTTTGAAGTGGACTGGAGCTAGTTCAGGGACACATTTCTATAGAATGATAACTGGAATTCCATTACTTCTACTTCCCTTATGGGAGTCAAGCTTAGAAATTATGTTAGACCAGAGATAGAGTTTACTCAGTTGAGCCACAGTTCTAAGTTGGAAATCTGAGTACTCCAGATGAGCCAAGTGTGGAGTTGGGCAAGAATTTGAAAGCAAAGCACTTGACATTGTCTGCTGTGGATGTGAAAACTTTGAATTGATTGAATAGAGGAAGGATCAAGTGTTTTCTGTTGCTCAGAATACTCTTGCAGAATCTCCAGAACAGCTTAGTATTATTTAGAACATGCTTGCATTTATTATGAACAGAGACAAAGAGGCACCTATTGTGATCAGAGATGTCACACCAGTAATACTAGAAGTGATTCCTGTGGGTACTGGCAGCTGAGCGAGCAAGAGAGAACCAAGGAGATGAACAACGTTTAAGTTTAAATTTTTTAGCTGGGATGAAAGCATCAATGCTAGCTTTTACCCTAAAGGAGACTTCAGAGGTGCAGTCTTGAACAGAGAGCCTAAAAACTCAACAGAGGCTTACATGAAGTGCCTTGAGGAGTTAGTGCTGCTCTCAGTGAAGATGGTAGTTGCTAGACAACTCCATGTCTGTCAACATGAATCTGCATTATGCAACACAAGAAAAACCCAGTCATGGCTGTCAGATAATTTCTGCAGTCACTATAACTATAATCTGGCCACCTAACTCCCCAGATTACAGCTCCATATATGGTGCACAGTCAAGCGAGAGACCAACAAAACTCCTTGTTACACCAAAGAGGAAATGAAGAAAGGATTATGGCAGCATTCACCAACTTAAACAAGGAGGCTGTTCAGGAGAGTTGCAGATTCTGAAGTCATCTGTTGGCTGTGGTTGAAGCCAATGGTAATTTCAATGAATAAATTTACTCAAGTATTTCAAGATATTTTTGTGTAATTTCGGTAAATATATCTGTTAAAATGAGATGTCAGGGTTATCTTTATTTTTGCATAATTTAGATGACAATTATCTTTTGCACACTGTATATGCAGTTTTCCCCCCCATTCACCTAAGTTATGATAGCCTGAGAGAGAGAGAAAACAGCAATTACTTTAATTCAAACACGGATTTTTGACATCAAGAAATGTACAACCATTTCAGCCATAAAGCTATCCACTATTATATTTTCAAACACAAGTTTTTGTAAAAAATAACATTAAAAAAAAACTAAAACTTACTGCCTTCCATCACTTTGCTGTTCACTTTTAATGCCTAAAATCTGGTTATGTGCTGCCAAAGCAGCTGAATGTTTGGCCTTTTTCTTGCTGGAGCCTTATAAAATAAAAGAAATTCATTCTGAGTTTATGAAAAAAAAAAAAAAAAAAAAAAAAACAGGAAATTTTTAAATAAAAATAATTGTACAGAACAAAGTCAAATCACAATCTTTTGCTCCAAACTGATACACCATAAAAAATACTGAAAACAATGCGTGCCTTACCGGAGTCATATCGAAGTTTTTTTTCAATCCCTTTTGGGATGTAAGTAATTATGGTTATCCAGATTTCTTTCCTTTATGAATTGGCATGCCTTCTTATTTGAAGGGGTGGGGATTACTGTTGCCTTTTTTGCAATTTTGAATTCAGTGTTGTCCTTTACCTAGACTGGCTGTTGCCCAAAATTAGAGAACACAGTCTAATCTACTATTTAATCCATAGCTGAGGGAGGGATTTGGATTCAAGCCTTTCTCATGGACATTAATATGAAAGTGAACACAACAAACTAGGTAAGATCTTTAACTGTTTGCTGAATTCACTATCTGCACTGATAACCTATTACAGTACCCACATATTCATATCAAAGTAGATTAATTAAGAAAAGGCTAATGTAAAACTTTATTCTTACTCTAAGTTTCTAAATCGGAAGTAAAATAAGATATGTCACTCTCAAAAATAAAGGATTCAGATTTTGGCAAACATGGATCTTCATTCCCGCAAAAAAATTGTATGAAAAGTTTAAATATTTTTTCTTGAGGATTGACAACAAAAATAAACACTATTCAATAGATTATTTGTATGTGTGGCAAAACATCAGGTCATTGCCAATTTATTTGAACTTTATAAAATGGTAAATAAGGATTTCCTTATAATTGACAAATGATAAATATTGCATTGTATTAGTTTAAGAATGTTAGAAATATAAAATTATTCTTGTAAATTCAAGAACAAAAAAATAAAGTGTAAATTCACTACTTACATGTTTAGGTTTTATTAAAATTCTAATCATTGCTTTTTAAAACAAACATTGTCAAAGAGTGAACGTAGTTAAAATAAAAGCAGTGTTATTGGGGAGGGAAGGGTGACAAAAAAAAAAACTTGTCCTTTTAACACCTTTTTTTCTTTAAACAGGCACAAAGGTCCATGTTTGTCCAGATTTTTATCTGTTTTTAAGTAGAGACATTTGGTGAAATTCAAATTTTAGAGCCTTGGATATATAAAAAAAACAACATGAAAGTAATGGCGAGGAAAGTGGGGAGAAAAACTATAAAAATTGATTTGTTAGTAGAGAAGCAGCACTTAAAGAATTATTCATATTAATCACAAATAAAATTAGGTACCCCCACTAAAAAAGAACATACCATGATAAAAAAGGCATTGAACTTGATAAAAATTATCTTCAAAATGTTTGTTTTAAGAAAAAAAGACAACAGTATTTATTTTACAAAAATTTTTTAATCCTTTCCAGCACACACAAAATTTTGGTTATAAATCTATTTTGGGGGGAATTAGTATAAAAAATTTATCTTTTTTTGAAATAAAAAATAAATAAATAAAATAAAAACAAAAAACATTGATTGATTGTTTGTGGTATTATGTATATTTGTTGTTTTGTTTGGTTCTGTAATATATTTCTGTTATGTAGTTGTATCTATTTGTTTATTTGCTGTTTTTGTTTGTTTTGTTTAGAAGTTTGAACAGTTTCGTCTCTTTTAAATATTGTATAATTTGGTGAGGTTTTACTTTTTGGAATACTTCACCAGGGTTTGTTGTTTTGTAATATTTCCTTTGGATGGTTTTGTACTTTTTACATTCTATTAAGATATGCTTTATTGTTATCTGCTGATTGCAGAGTGTGCATTTGGGTGCTTCTGTAGCTTTTAGCTTTGATCAGATATGAATGGGTCAGTTTTGTATGCCCAATTTGGATTCTATTTAGTATGATCTCTTCTCTTCATCCTTCCACTGTTTTTTGGCTTTCTTTTTTGATTTTCGGTTGGTGTTGATTTCATTTTTTCTTGGTGCATTTATTCCACTCAGTTTGCCACTTATTTTCCTGGAATTCCCCGATTTTTCTTTTCAGGTCTGTATGCGGGATTTTGATTTTTTTAATTTGGTCGTATGTGGCTTCTCTAGCTAATTTGTCTGCCTTTTCATGTCCAGGGATGCCAACGTGACTTGGTATCCAGGCTATTACAATTTTTTACCTTTTTCAGTTATTACATTGTATTTTTTAACTATTTCTGTAATGTAGGATTGTTTGTTTTTTTCCCCCCTTCCAAGGCCTTGATACAGAATAGAGAATCAGTATATATAATTAATTTTTGTTTATTGTTGTTTTTAATGAATTTGAGTGCCATTTTAATGGCTTGTAATTCAGATGTGTAGATTGATGTGTCATTAGGTAGCCTCATTTTATGTTTTTTTCCATCAGTATACACTGCGATTGTTCCATTCATTGTTTTTTGATCCGTCAGTGTATATTTCTTTGAATTCTGCATATTTTTCTCCAAGTTCTCTGAAATTGTTTTATTTGTTAAATTGTTTGTTTCATTTTTCTTAAATTTAGTTAGTGTTAGATCTATATTTGGTTTATTTAATGTCCATGGTGGCCTAATTATTGTTTGTGTGACAATGTTGTCAGGTTTTTCATTAATTTGGGATATTGCTTCATTAATTTGGTATCCAAAGGAGGGTATGCTTTTTGGTTTACTTGTGTAGAAATGTGAGAGTTGTGGGATATGTTGGATTTTTGGGATTGCTTTGCAATTTTATTGCATATTGTATACTTAGTTTCTCCATCTTAAGTGTAAAGGTGGTTTGTAGGCTTCTACATATAAGCTTTCCATTGGTGATGTTTGATAGGCCCCAAGCTAAGTCTCAGACCTTGATTTTATATGGTTAGTAATTTTTTTTAAGTAGGATTTACTAGCAGAGCTGTATATGGTGCAGTCATAGTCAGATCTGATGTGTGCATGATATATTTTTATTGTATTCTGGTCTGCTCCCCAGTCTAGTTTAGATATTATTTTTAAGATGTTTAATGCTTTTAAGCATTTTTGTTTTAGGTTGTTGATGTGTATTTTGAAGTTGAGTTTGCTGTAGAATGTGATTCCTAGGAATTTGGTGTGTTATGCTATTGGGATTGTTTGACCATTTAGTTTAAGTTGTGGGTCAAGATGATATTTTCGTTTCCTGCAGAAGTGGATACATATGGTTTTGTTTTTGGATAGTTTAAATCCGTTTTCGTTAACCCAGTTATTTAGTTTATTGAGGCAGTGCTGCATTTGCCATTCGATTGTTGGCATGTTTGGTGATGTATAGGTGACTGAGAAATCGTCAACAAATAGAGTCTTTTCAAATCCCATGTTAACAGTTTTAGTTATATTATTGATTTTAATTAGAAACAGAGTTAGGGATAGTATGCTGCCCTGTGGTAACCCATTTTCTTGTTTATATTGATCTGATATTGTGTTTCTTAGACATATTTTGAAGGCTCGATAGGATAGAAATTTCTGGATAAACATTGCCATGTTTCCTCTGATTCCCATATTGTGAATATCTTTCAGGATTCCATATCTCCATGTAGTGTCATGCTTTTTCAATGTCGAAAAAGATTGAGACTACATGGTGGTTTCTTATTAAGCGATTACAGATGAATGTTTCTAGTCGTGTAAGCTGGTCATTGGTACCTTGGTTTTTCCAAAACCCACTGATGTCTGGATAGGATGTTTTATTTTTCTAAATGCCAGGCCAGTCTTGCATTGACCATTCTTTCCATTGTTTTACAAATACAACTTCTTAGGGCGATGGGCCAATAGTTAGTACAGTTAGAGAGGTCTTTTCCTGGTTTAGGAATTGGAATGATGGTGGCTTCAAGCCAGTGTTTGGGGATATTGTTGGGCCACCATATGTTATTGATGATCTGTAGAAGAATGTTGAAGGAGGTATCTAGTGGGTGCTTTAGAAACTGGTAATGGATATCGTCTGAACCAGTAGCTGTATTTTTGCTTTTTTTGTATTGAGATTTTTAATTATGTTATCATAAAAGAGGAGTTGTAGTACTCCTTGTTGTTGGTTGTAAAGTTGAGTTTCTCTTTTTCTGCATTATTTTTATATTCTTGGAATTTGTGGGGGTAGTGGTTGAATGAGGAGTTTTTGCTAAATACTGCTGCTATTATGTTTGTGATTTCTTTCTTATCAGTGATTTATCCTCCGTTTAGTGTGCTTATATAGGATATTAAGTGTTCTGTATTTTTTACCCATTAATCTTTCTTATTATTTCCCATGTTTTTTTTTTATGGAGTATTGTTGTTTCGCTTGGAGATATAGTTTCACCAGGTGCCTTTTTTATTTTTAATGATATAACAAGCTTTTGCTTGGGTTTGTTGATATTCCTGTAGATTGGTTTTTGTAGGATGTTGTTTGAAAATCTTCAGCATTTTTTTCTTGATTTTGGGTGTAGTTTAGTAGATTTTGAAATTGTTTTTGCTGCTATTTCATTTATTATACTGGTGAAAGTTAACATTGGATCTGGTTTGTCTATTATTTCTTGGTTAATTAATGTTGAGCAAAATTTGTTGAATTTAGCCCAATTTGCTTTATGTATTTGCCATTTTGGTTTTATTTCTTCTGTTGTAGGTTTCTCGATTTTTAGAAAAAATTGCGAAGTGGTCACTACTGCATTGATCATTATTCACCTCCCAGTAGAAGTCCATGAATATTGTGAGAGCATAGTCAAATCAATAGCTGATATTATTCCTGTGTCTGGATGCAGGTATGTGTGTGTTTTGTCATTGAGTATATACATTTCATATGATTCCAATAGTGACTCGATAGTTTTTCCAGTTGGGTTAATGTTTTTACACCCCCATATTTTGTTGTGAGCGTTAAAGTCTCCCATTAGAATGCTAGGGGTAGGAAGTTGTGCTATCAGATTTTCTATTTCAGTTTTATTTAGTTCGTGTTTAGGTGGTATGTAGATTGAACAAAAGGTTATTGTTCGGTGGAATGTAGCTTTTATTGCTAATGCTTGAAGGTAGGTTTGTAATAATAGTTTCATATGTGGTATTTGGTTTTTAATTATGATTGAAGTGCCACCAATTGGTCGGTTGTCTTTTTCTGATTTATTTGTTTCATTATAGATGTAATATCCCTTGAAAGTTATGTTGTCATTTTCTTTTAGCAAGGTTTCTTGTAAGCCAATTGTTTAGATTATACTTTACTATCATATTTTATTTCCTCATAGCTTGGTTTTGCACCACTACAATTCCATTGTATGATGTTTTTAGTCATTTGTATAATTAGAGTTTTCTTCCATCTACCTCCATTGTCTCTAAAGTTTTGAATCTGTTCTATGATTCTTGTTCTTGATGTAGAACGAGATCTGTCTTTTTTAACTTTTTGATTTGTTCTTAGTTTGGTTGGTGAGAGGTTTATTTCTTTTTTTTTTTTTTTTTTTTTTTTGATTTGGGTGTATTTGGTGTTCGTTCATTAGATTTTGAGGTGTTGTTAGACCTCATGGTTTTATCTGGGAGTTGTATTCGGGGTTTTGGTTCTAATGAGTTTTGCTTTTAGTTGTTTGTGTGTTTGTTTCAGCTACTGTTTTATTTGTTTTTTTGATTTCTTCTAGTAGCTTTTTTATTTCTTTAATTAGACTGGTGATGTCTTCAAGTTTGATGTCTGTATTTGTTATATATTTGTGGCAGTCTTGTATGTTTGTGTTAGGAATATTTGTTTTTTGCAATCTCTACATATTTAGTAGTCTTTGCCATCTTCCCTGCTTCTGTGAATGTAACATTCAAGTTATATTTTACTTTAGTGATTTCTTTTTTCCACAATACACAATCTTTAGAGTAAGCTCCGTGATTCCCCTGGCAGTTTGAACATCTGAAGTTTTTTTGACATCTTGTATGTGTATCATTCTTTCCACATCTTCCACACACTGGAAGGCATGTGCATCAGTCTTGGTTATGTCCAAATCGTTGGCAATTATAACATCTTAGCAGATTTGGTATGTAAGTTTCTACATTTATTTTTTGGAAACCTATTTTTACTTCATTTGTTGATTGAATGCTATTATGTATATATGTGTGTGTGTATGTTTACTATCTCTCCATTCTTTTTGATTTGTATTCTTCTAACTTCTGTGACGTTTTGTTCTTGTAGGTTAGCTCGGATTTTGTCTATGGTACATAGAGACAGTTCAGAGCTGTTTACCACTCCCTTACTTGCATTCAGTGCTTGGTGGGGGTATGTTTTATTTTCAGGTTGTCGAAATGTTTCCATCTTAGTAGTTCGTCTGCTTGTATTTTGCTACATATTTCTATTAAGAGAGTTCCGTTTTTTTTTTGTTTTTGACCATTTTTGGTTTTATGCTTCTAGATAGTATTTTTTCTATCATGAAGGGAGATAATTTGATTAATGGTATTTCTTCAATGGACTCGATCACTATAAAAGTTGGATAGTTTTTTGCTTTTTCATTGGTTTCAATATCTGAGCTTTCTAATAATCTTTTTTACTTGGTATTTTGTAACTCATATTTTTGATTGTTTGTTTCTTCATCATTCCTGTTCCCCACCCACCTTGGAGCCCTATTTATTAGGATATTCCAGGGGGGAAACCCATTTGCACTGGTACAACAAGGCTACAGGAAAGATATACTTGATCATGATGAAAGCCATGAGCACCTGTGTTTCTTAATTTTTCCTTCCAAGTAAAAAAAAAAACTCAGGGAGATTCAGCCATATCTTGTCTTTTTGTCATCATGGTCAATTGACCTTTAGCCACCGCCTTCACCACTTATTTTGGATAGGTATCAATGGGATTAAGGTTGGGATTGAGGTAATGAGTTCGGTGTGGATTACAATTGTATAAGTGGTGGGCTAGACATGACCAGCCGGTTGATCGGATTGGGCTATTCCAACCACCTGTCTAGCCCAGGTAAGGGCCTAAGTGGTTTGTTGCAGGGGCATGACCACTTTTCACCTGCATCACAACCTGCACAACTACCAGGATCCCATCCCCATGTGACACAGGTTGCCACCCACGGCCACAGGCAGCCCCGTTGAGAGACTTTTACCCTCTGCAGAAGTGCAGTTGACATATTCTGACACCCTGCTGAGAGGGCAATAGAAAAATAAAATCAGTAACTATAGTAAATTCAAAGCAAAAATATCTAAAATTAAATAAAAGATTAAATTTAAAGTCCTCATAAAACAGCATTAGATAAACAATGTGTCAACACATCAACAGATTAAATAGACATCTACTGACATGTTAAAATACATTTCTATGATATTTTAAACTTAAAGTAATTAATATTTGTTTCAAATCATTAATTATACTTTAAATCAGCTAATATTCCTCAAATAGTTTCAGAAGATTATTTTTGGAAGATTTTTTTTAATAAAGAGAATTACATTGCAATAAACACGGGCAAAATGACACTAAAATCAGATTTTTAGAAGGAAAAATAAAAAAGAATCTTTCCAGTTAATTTAGTTTTGAAATAGAGCAAAGTATTTTGTTTATCAGAAATATCAAATTTAATCTATTAACTTAAAATTGTAACTAAAATAAAAGCTTCAAGAAGGATTTTTCATTTTTAAAAATTCATTTTAAACCTTAAATCTGTGAAGGTAGCTAAATAAAATGTTTCAAAATGTCTTTAAAGAGATATTTTTACAAAAATATTTGTAATTTTACCATTTCATATTAATGAAAAATTGAATTATAGTCACGAAATTAAGTTTAAAATTCAAATGTTAAGAAAACACCTTACCTTTCCCAGTGGCAACAATGTCACCTACAGTGACACGCATTATATAGGTGGGCTCATGAGTGGCCCCTTCATTTGATATGAGATCATATTGAGGAGTGAGACCTCGTTTGGTGCATAATTCCTGCAGGTGACTGATGGGAGTCTTTCCAGGTGGAATTGTCATCTACAAAACAAAAAGTAATACATATACAACTGACAAAAAAAAAAAAAAAAAAAAAAAAAAAAAAAAAAAAAAAAAAATTAATCAAGCTTTCCAAGGAATGTTATTTTTCTGTGAAAATATTAACTTTTTCATTGAAACTACCTCAAATGCTATCAGACAGAATACTTTGTCCTGTTTGCATGCTTTCCAACTTCAAGCTTTCAATTGTAAAATTTAGCTTAGTCAAAAATATATGAACAACGAAGTGAAATTGCTCCCACTTTACATAAGCATAAAACTAGTTTTTCTTCAATAAACATTTAAGTTAGAAGGTTTTTTTTAAGATCTAAATATTTTTCTTTTAAAATTTGTATGAATTCCAATCCTCAGATACATTTTAATTTTATGTGCATATGAAAGCATTCAACTAAAGCTATGATTTGGATAATGAGGAATGCATACAAATCATTGCTATCACAAGTGACATTATTGTATCTACAAAACCAAAAGCATTAGAGATAGTTGGCATAGCAGTATGAGAAAGTATAGGAGTGGTTGTAAATATACAAAAGAACAATTTAACTAAATTATATATTTGTTACCAGCAAGAATTAGTATAAAAAAAATTTTAAAAAATATAAAAAAAATCAGGATTTCCAGCATTACCAAAAGTGCCTAATTATTTTGATCATTCAGGTTGTTAAAAAAAAAAAACTCTAGAAATACAAAATCATTGTTTCATTTTTCTTGTAAAGGAACCTTGCACACAAAATGAAAATTTAAGTTTGCTTTGTTTTACCAACATATTAATCCTCTTGTATCATTTAATGCTGAAAATCTGATTTTTCAGCAATAACATCTTAGCATGACTTAAATTTTAAAATTTGTGGAATATAATTGAAAACTGGCTGTGTAGTTGAAGTTGTCTGGATTAAATTTTGGTGTATAATTTACTTTTTCTCAAGTAGGTCAAAATGGTTTTTCATTAACATTTATTCACCTCATAAAGATGTTTATGAATAGAAGTAAATTTGGCACAGTTCATCATAAAATGTTTTACTCTGTAAGTCTCCTAGAATACTATGCATTTAGGTGGATCCTCATCTTTTAGAAGAAATGAATGAGTGATATTGGTATGCCCAATTATGATTTTTGTTAAAACTTACTTCTCTTCAGAAAAGCCTTTTGTTATGGTGTCTTATCCCAAGTGTAGGTTTGATTTTGTACAAATTTGGGTGAGTATTTAACTCTTGCCACTTATTTAAGATATGTTATTAATTACTGTTTTGAAATCTGTGAGGGACTTTCAATTTTGATATATTCATTTTTAGTGATTTTCTTTTTTTAGCTGCCTGATGTGCCCTTCTATTTCTCTGGATGCCTATATGGCTAGGGATCCAGCAGAATATGATATGTTTTTGGTTACAAAGTATATTAAGTTTGTTTACAAATTTGGTTATTACAGGATTGGTAAGATTTTTATACTTCAATGATTAAAGAACAAATAGGGAGTCTTGAGAATATAATGAATATGCCTGACTCACCAAGGCTAAGGACATTGGCATAGCTTCTGCACTAAATATTGAGGATTTGTTAGATAGGTGCTTTTGAAGTATGGTTTTGTTCATTATAGCTGAACATCTATCAATATTTTTTGGAGTAATCAGTGTATATATATTTCTTCCATGAATACAGATGTGTCAGTTTCAGTTTTATTGACCAGGCAGGAGAATAGATTCATGTATTAGATAATTGTTTTCTATGCAAATGTCAAGAGGTTTAATCGCATTTTTCTTTTAGTTATATAATTCTTTATATTGAGGTTGAATAACACAGTTGTATATTGAATTACTTCAGCATGAACAAAGTTTGATGTAATATTGCAATGCTAACTTATGTTGTCTTAATGCCAAAGGTGATTCACATATTTTGGCATACTGTAAGCTTCTAGAACAAGTTGTAGATGCTGGTGATGGATGGTATTAAGTTCTTTCACATGATTTTCTTGTCATAACACAAATAAAGCAACCATAATCCAATTTGGATCTAACCAATGCCTACTAGAGTTTCAGTAGCATCTTTCCATCAGCTCCCCAGTCTTTATGAGAGAGAGAGAGAGAGAGAGAATGACTGAGTAGTTGTATTGTTTTATTGAATTTCTCAAAGATATTTTATATGTGGTATGAAGAAAATTTTTGTCAAAGATTATTCCTAGGTATTTGTATTGATCAGGCACTTAAGTCCCATCGAGACTTAATTTAGGATTATGGTGTAGCTTTCCAAGTTGGCAAAAATGTATACATTGTGTTTTTTTGTTTGGAGAATCTAAATCCATTTTCTGTGACCCACCTGTTTGTTTGAGACACTAGTGAAGTTGTCGTTCAATTGTATGGATATTTTTCAATCTGTAACATTAGAAAGTCATCTACATAGAGTGAATAATCAACCCCAGGGTTCAAGCATTTAATAATGCAATTTATTTTAACATTGAATAGTGCTGCCAATAATATACCTACTTGAGGGAGGCCCACTTCTTGTTCATATTGATCCGAAAGTACGGTAATGACATAAACATTAAAGGTTAGTTCTGTTGAGAAATTATTGATAAGAATTGTAATCTTCCTTTAAAACCCATTTTATTTAAGTCTTTCATGATACCATATCTCCATGAGGTATCACAAGCTTTTCCTAAGTCAAAATGAAAGAATTTCTGATAAAAGACTCCAGTCAAACCAGGTATTTGATTGTGCTTTTGTTTTTCTAAAGCCAGATTGGAAATTTGTAGTTTTATTTATTATTAACTTCAAGAAAACAAGTAAGCCTATTATTAACAATTCTTTCAAACATTTTGCTTTAACAACTTGTATGCAATTGGATGATAGTTTGAGGGATTTTCGAGGGATTTTCTAAGTCCTTTCAAAGTTTTGAGATTGGAATTACAGTAGCTTGTTTCCAGATACTGGGAATATTACCACTGATCCATATATTGTTGAAATTATTGTGTAGGTAATTCAAGGAAATATTTGATAAGTTTTTTTTTTTTTTTTTTAGAAATTCCTAGTGAATTTCTTTTGGGCCAACTGCTGAATTGTGATCTTTTTTTAATCTAATAATTCTGGTAACGTAAGTGCCTGATTGTAATTTTCTTTATTGTTAGAATAGAAATTTAATTTTTTTTCTTCTCTTTAATTATTTTGATATTCTGAAAGTTTCAGTTGGTCAGTTAAATGCCATACGTGATACATGGGCGATCATGTCTCGAAAGCAACATGACTGACTGGGCAGATGATTTTCCTGCAGTGGGTTGTTGTTACTTTCTCCAGTAAACTGGTTGCCAACCAAGGCTATAGAAACCAATCTGTTTTGTTAATTAAGCCATAGCTGGAGTGAAGAGTCAGATTAATACCTTCCCAAGCGTATTTGCATGTAAGTGAATACAATGAATCCAGCTGGAATTTAAACTCGGCTACTCTGTTTTCTTGTTCTAAGCCGTGATCCACTGCACCACAGCACACATCCCTAATTTACTAGTATTATTTGAGGAAAGAGAAGTTTTGTGGTAATAAATTTGCAATATCCTCTTTGTTGGTTGCTTTGACATAAATGTCTCAATGGAATGTTTTTTATTTTTCCCAGCAATTTTACAAATCATATCCATACTGTTTTGCGTTTGGTGTTAGAATTAATATTGGAGACAAAGTTCTTTCAAGAGGATTACTTGGATTCTTTAATTATTCTGCCTGCTTTAACCATTTATTTTGAAGTTATTCAGATTTTCTTGAGTTGGATGTGATTTGAACTTATGTAGAACTGCATGACGCAATCTTATCAATTGTTTACACTAGTCGGTAAACAAAGGTCTGTCATGCTTAACAGGTTTAGATTTTGATATGTATTCTTCTGCAATACAAAGAAGTGTTTTTGTCAAATAAGTTATGCGCTTTGCATTGTCTACATTAGTTTCTAGTGTAAGTTTTAGGGCACATGCATTTTTAAATTCCTTCCAGCTGGCTTTTGTAAGTTTCCAATATGGCATATTTTCATCTGGCAAGATCCAGAGTTTTCCAAAACAACTGGGAAGTGATCACTACCACATGTATCATAATGTACTTGCCAGCTATAGTATAGACATGTTGCAGGATCACTTAAGGTTAGCTCTATTGCTGTATATGTATCGCTTGATGGGTGGAGATTGGTATATGACTTGTTATTATATAGATATATAATTTCTATTGATAAAATCTTCCATTAACATTCCCTTCTGGTCAGTATTTTTGCAACCCCATAACAAATCACTCAATAAATCCCGGGTCTAACTAATAAAACAACTTTTAGGCAAAATTCAACTTTATTCATCAACAGTCTCCTCCTAGCTGATACCAACACTTCTCTAACAATTCAATGTCTTTTTTGTAAAACAATTTGTCTTTGGCCTCAAAATACACCTCAGTTTCCGATATCACTTCTTCATTGGAACCAAATCTTTCTCTGGAGTATTATTTTTGAAGTCTGCAAACAGCCAGTATTTGCTGGGGGGTCAGATCTGGAGAATAGGGAGAATGTGGAAACAATTTAAAGAGCAATTCATGTAGTTTTGCCATCGTTGTGACAGACTTGTGACACGGTGTGTTGTCTTAATAGAACATCACTTTTTCTTCATTTATATCTGTTTTTGGCAATTTCTTCCTTCAAACGCACCAATAATACTATACAATATTCACTATTGATGTTTCTTCCTATCTCAAGGTAATCAATGAACAAAATATCTTGTGCATCCCAAAAAAACTATCTGCTGATGGTTGCATCGTCACTTTGGAGAGATTTCACCTGTTGCTGTCCACTCAGCTGACTGCTGATTTGATTCCGAAGTGACGTGGTGGATCCATGTTTCATCCATTGTCACACATTTATGCAAAAACTTGTTGCATTGAAACAATTGCAAACAATGCTCTGAATTGTCAACGTGTTGTTTTTGATAGCCAGTGAGCAAACACAGCACCCACTCTGAACACAGCTTTCTCATTGACAACTGTTCATGCAAAATGGTGAATACACTAACTCACGCAAATATTCTCAACTCCTATGCTAACTCACGCAAATATTCTCAACTCCTATGCTAACTCACGCAAATATTCTAACTCTATGCTAACTCACGCAAATATTCTCAACTCCTATGCTAACTCACGCAAATATTCTCAACTCCTATGCTAACTCACGCAAATATTCTCAACTCCTATGCTAACTCACGCAAATATTCTCAACTCCTATGCTAACTCACGCAAATATTCTCAACTCCTATGCTAACTCACGCAAATATTCTCAACTCCTATGCTAACTCACGCAAATATTCTCAACTCCTATGCTAACTCACGCAAATATTCTCAACTCCTATGCTAACTCACGCAAATATTCTCAACTCCTATGCTAACTCACGCAATATTCTCAACTCCTATGCTAACTCACGCAAATATTCTCAACTCCTATGCTAACTCACGCAAATATTCTCAACTCCTATGCTAACTCACGCAAATATTCTCAACCCTATGCTAACTCACGCAAATATTCTCAACTCCTACGCTAACTCACGCAAATATTCTCAACTCCTATGCTAACTCACGCAAATATTCTCAACTCCTATGCTAACTCACGCAAATATTCTCAACTCCTATGCTAACTCACGCAAATATTCTCAACTCCTATGCTAACTCACGCAAATATTCTCAACTCCTATGCTAACTCACGCAAATATTCTCAACTCCTATGCTAACTCACGCAAATATTCTCAACTCCTATGCTAACTCACGCAAATATTCTCAACTCCTATGCTAACTCACGCAAATATTCTCAACTCCTATGCTAACTCACGCAAATATTCTCAACTCCTATGCTAACTCACGCAAATATTCTCAACTCCTATGCTAACTCACGCAAATATCCTCAACTCCTATGCTAACTCACGCAAATATTCTCAACTCCTATGCTAACTCACGCAAATATTCTCAACTCCTATGCTAACTCACGCAAATATTCTCAACTCCTATGCTAACTCACGCAAATATTCTCAACTCCTATGCTAACTCACGCAAATATTCTCAACTCCTATGCTAACTCACGCAAATATTCTCAATCTCACATGCTAACTCACGCAAATATTCTCAACTCCTATGCTAACTCACGCAAATATTCTCAACTCCTATGCTAACTCAAGCTCAGTACCTCAACTCCTATGCTAACTCACGCAAATATTCTCAACTCCTATGCTAACTTACGTAAATATTTCCCTGACTTCTATGTTAACCCACGCAAATATTCTCCAAACTCCTATGCTAACTCACGCAAATATTCTCAACTCCTATGCTAACTCACGCAAATATTCTCAACTCCTATGCTAACTCACGCAAATATTCTCAACTCCTATGCTAACTCACGCAAATATTCTCAACTCCCATGCTAACTCACGCAAATATTCTCAATCACAACTCACGCAAATATTCTCAACTCCTATGCTAACTCACGAAAGATTCTCAACTCCTATGCTAACCTTGCTTACAAATATTCTCAACTCCTATGCTAACTCACGCAAATATTCTCAACTCCTATGCTAACTCACGCAAATATTCTCAACTCCTATGCTAACTCACGCAAATATTCTCAACTCCTATGCTAACTCACGCAAATATTCTCAACTCCTATGCTAACTCACGCAAAATATTCTCAACTCCTATGCTAACTCACGCAAATATTCTCAACTCCTATGCTAACTCACGCAAATATTCTCAACTCCTATGCTAACTCACGCAAATATTCTCAACTCCTATGCTAACTCACGCAAATATTCTCAACTCCTATGCTAACTCACGCAAATATTCTCAACTCCTATGCTAACTCACGCAAATATTCTCAACTCCTATGCTAACTCACGCAAATATTCTCAACTCCTATGCTAACTCACGCAAATATTCTCAACTCCTATGCTAACTCACGCAAATATTCTCAACTCCTATGCTAACTCACGCAAATATTCTCAACTCCTATGCCAACTCACGCAAATATTCTCAACTCCTATGCTAACTCACGCAAATATTCTCAACTCCTACGTTAACTCACGCAAATATTCTCAACTCCTATGCTAACTCACGCAAAATTCTCAACTCCTATGCTAACTCACGCAAATATTCTCAACTCCTATGCTAACCAACTTTTTGAAATATTCTCAACTCCTATGCTAACTCACGCAAATATTCTCAACTCCTATGCTAACTCACGAAATATTCTCAACCCTATGCTAACTCACGCAAATATTCTCAACTCCTATGCTAACTCACGAAAATATTCTCAACTCCTATGCTAACTCACGCAAATATTCTCAACTCCTATGCTAACTCACGCAAATATTCTCAACTCCTATGCTAACTCACGCAAATATTCTCAACTCCTATGCTAACTCACGCAAATATTCTCAACTCCTATGCTAACTCACGCAAATATTCTCAACTCCTATGCTAACTCACGCAAATATTCTCAACTCCTATGCTAACTCACGCAAATATTCTCAACTCCTATGCTAACTCACGCAAATATTCTCAACTCCTATGCTAACTCACGCAAATATTCTCAACTCTTATGCTAACTCACGCAAATATTCTCAACTCCTATGCTAACTCACGCAAATATTCTCAACTCCTATGCTAACTCACGCAAATATTCTCAACTCCTATGCTAACTCACGCAACTTCAATTTACGATTGGCCAAAACGAATTTGTAGATTTTTTTTTTGTTTTCCAAGACACCTACCAATTTTGGACAACCTGAGTATCTAGTATCATTTGTCTGGACAACCACGTTTAAAGTCAGCATACTACCTCTTAACCATTGTTTCTGATGGAGCAGAGTCTGAATAATCAAGCCATTGCTTTACTTGAACAATATTTTTCCTCCTATCATAAAGCAATGCTTTATTAGCACATGAAATTCAGATTTTTTCCATTGTTTTGAAAATTTGCAACAGTAGCTTCAAATAAATAACTATAATTTGTAAACTAATAATCTGATTGGGTTCAAATTTTGTTAAATGCCATTTGAAGGTTAGTACTTCATAAAAATCATATGAATTTTTTATTAGTGGCACCATCTACAAGTCAAACCCAGGACATTGAGTGATGTGTTATAATGTTATAGCTATTAAAATCTCTTAAAATAAATGGTTTTAGGTCCTGTTTCAGTAGTTCATCTTATTTGGAGCTCCATCTATAGGATCATTAGAAGCAATGTAAACCAAGTGAGGTTCTTATGGACATTGTAGTGCTATAAAGTCAATTTTGCTTTGAAAAAAAATTTTTTTTTTTTTACTAATATAGAAGTACCACCTGAAGCTCTGTTTCCACTAATAAAGTTGTATGCTGTATAATTTTTAATATCTATATTTTAAATATCCTTCAAAGTTTCCTAAAGTGCAGGACAGAAGTTTGCAATAAGCAAAAGCAATTTGCTTTTACCCTTCTTGCATTCCATGGAATAATTTTATTAGCCATGATTGTTATGTTATGGTTTTTGGTTTTTGTTGAGTTGTCTTAAGTTACCATTTTATCTAGGTTGTTTTTAGATTATTTTTTTTTCTTTGTTGGTTTTCCTTTTTGACTAGTTTGTGCATTTTCTTACTTTTTGTATTTGCTATTTATTTTGCTTGATGTCTTCTTCTTTGGGCTCAAGATTGACATGTGTGACATGATTCTTTTGATCTTTAATTTCTATATTTTGATTGGGTATATCAGTTTTCTTTGTGTTTTTTTTGTAATTTTTTTAAATGGGATGCAGTGAAAATCATTGCTTTTCCTTGTTGATATCAGTTTTCATTATTTCAATTAATTTCTTTCGCTATGTGATTAATGTTGTTAATTCACACAAATCATATTTCCCACCAGTGTTGTTGAGTTTTGGTTGCATTTTCTTAATTCATTGTAATATTTTGTTTAGTATTTTTAACAATTCTCCTGGCTCCAAGTAAAGTTATATTTCTCACATTTGATCATATATTTTTTGCCAAGCTTTATATAGATGCAAGTATGCAGGATGGTTCTCATTACAATTTTATGGTACCTTTGCACTCAGTTTCTTTATTCTGCTGCATTTTTAGACTGACTAGAATTCTAGTAGATCTGTTTTTATGATGGTTAAATCTTTGGCAGTTATGACATCATAAAAGATAAGTTTCCACTTTTGTGATGGTATAACTTTTTTTTATTTGGTGGTTTGGGTATGTTGGATTTTAATATGTATGTATTGGTGTTTATGGTTTGGCCATTTCTTTTGTTTTTCTGGTTACATCTATTACATTTTATTCTTTTTAGGTTAACTTTGATTTCTTCTGAGTAAGCAGGTCTGGACTTTTGATTACACCTCTAAGTGTGTTTAGACTTTGGTGTGAATAGGTTTTGATCTTTTGGTTATTGAATGTTGATCATTTGAGAATTTTTTCCACATACATTTTTTTTTCTTGAATTATTATTGCGTTGCTTAATGTTTTTTTAACAGTTATAGAAGTAATTCAAGAGTATATTTTTTCAATTACAAATGGCAATAGTTTTGTAATAGGAGTTTCAAGTGACTCCATTACTATATATTGAGAGAAATAACTATGCAGTTCCGATTTGTTATCAGAACTTGATTCAGATAGGGGTCTTTTCATTTTCTTAGTTGCCATATTATATTTTTTCTTTCATCATCCTTGATCTCCACCTTCCTCAGAGCCCCATCATGGGAGACAGTTGAGGGGGAAATCACATTCTCTCCAGCATCTCTGCGATACAAAAATAGCATACTCAGGTTAAGTATTTATATGTAGTCATCAATAATTTCTTTCATTCATCTACCCCCGTAAAGTAGACAAGTTTTAATTTTTGATGATACATTTTAGTTGTAACCTGATAGACCCTTGCCACTGCCTTCCAGTACAAGTATGAATTTTTTTTGGTAGGTTGTGAAGTTATTGCATTTTTGGTGAGTGGAATGGTACTAGGGCTTGATATGACTGACTGATTGATTCAATCAGGCCTCTCTGACTGCCCATCTAACTGAAGTAAGAGCCAAAGAAGTTTATTGGAATTCAGAAGTATTCTACCGGATACCTGAACCCCTCAACTACCAGGATCTTGTCCTCTGGCATCATGGGTCACCAATGACAGCAAACAGGTGGCCTTGTTTTTTTTTGGTGGGAGAAGGAGGTGTCTTATCCCTCTGCAGAGGTGCAGACAGTGTATTCTGAAGTCCCAGCCAACAGGGCACAAAAATGTAAGAAAAACTTAGTTTAAACGTGCATTATCTGGATGTCATGAAACTTATTTTTCAGTCTTTCTTAGATAATGTTAAAGATTTTTTTTTCTTTATAAGGAAATTTTCACCTTCAATTAATTAACTTTCAATTTTGAAGATTTCATAGGATGGCATGTAACTATATCATTACCAAACAGTGCAGAATAGAAATTGCTCATGACTATGAAAAAAGAGAAAAGAAAGATTCAATAGGAACACAGCTGAGAGTGGTTACATGATCATAACATCACTATGACACTATGGGCACCTCGTGGCAAGCTTGTCTCACTAGAACCATTACAATTGAGTAGTAAGTTCAATCCTCACTGGGAGTCCCATACTTTCGACCTTGTGCCACATCTAGAAAATCATCATAACGTCACTACAATATAATAATGATAAAAATGAAACCAGTACACAAATACCTTATCAAAAAAAAAAAAATCCCCACAAAAATAATCAACTAATATAACATCTTTATAAGAGATTACACATTTAAGGGTGTGGGAGAAACTCATTAACCATAAAGCAATCCTCTTTTTCACATGGTAACAAAGCCATAAAGCAATACTTTTGACAGCATTTGAATTTGTTATGCAATTCTATTTACTGCTATATAAAAACCAATAAAATTTTTAAATTAATCTAATATTAACATTTATGTACACCAATAAAACAGTCATTCACATTCTATGAGTATAATTTAAGAACAAATGAATTTTGAATACATTATTTTGGATGTATCAAATAGACACTGAAAGTCACAAATCTTTCGCCTGAAAACTGACTGGAAGCATAAACATTGAATAATGCAAAAGAAATTTACAACATGAGCATATGAGCAACTATAATTATTTAGGAACACTCATTAAATGAATCAAAAATTAAAACAAGTTGAAAAAGATTTACATTACACATGAAGTTAAAAAAAGACTAAATCAGGGTGGGTAACATGCAATTTTTTTAATGGTTAAAACTAAAAAAAGCAGTGCTGTGATTATTTAAAGAAAGCAAACTGCACTCACTGATTCAGGTTGTCCTGTGGGAGTCATCTATGTGGATTTTAATATTTTTTTCCTAAAAAAATTGTAGATTCTGCATAGCAAAATGCTGAAAAGAGAAAAGTAATGTGTAATTTAGAATCTATGAGAAAAAAAAGTCATATATAGTTGAATATGCATGTGATGATGAAAATATTTAGAAAGTAAAAAAAATTAAAGCAGATGAGCAAAAATATTTTCTCAGTTACTGATTTAATAAACTTACAATTTCTTGGTACTTATTCATTTCATTCTAGCTGTGAAAAGTTTTTTGACTGCAGTGAAAATATTCATAACTAGTAGATTGTAATGAAGAAGAATCACAAAAATTTTATATTTTTCAGCAAATAAAAAAAATTAAGTGATCTCAAAGATACATCCTTGACAACTTAGCAGTTGTACTAAAATCTACATAAATCAAATGTAATAAGGTTTTAAAGTATCTTGTTTCAAGAAAGTCATTAAAAATGGAATGTTTTTAAAAATTCTTAAAATATGAAAATTTAAATATAGTGCATTTTATGATACAGAAGTACAGAAAAATTTAAAATTTCTTTTTATTGTAAATAACAATTATCTCATGGAGTAAAAATTACTAAGTGCTTTGAATTAAAACTTAGATATGTGCTAGTTACAGATTATACATGCAAATTGATACTAGATCAAATTTCAAAGTAGAATGTAAGATACTGTTTTGAGTTACTAGAATTGTGATTTTTTTTTTTATCTGAAAATTAATAAGGAAATTTATGCTTTTTAAGATATGAAATTTTTTTCAAATATTTGCATTCAGATATTGTAGTAATTGAAGCTTTCTCTTTTGATCTTGAGTATGTATTTCTGAAAATGTATTATGTAATTACTACAGAATATTCATTAATATTTGAATACGATATTAAAAACATGTACACATATTTTTATGTTACTGTATTAAGATTACAGTGAAATATTGGACTGGCAAGAAAAGGTTAGTTTGTCAGGTGATGAAAAGAAATGCTTAGCTTTAAATTTATTAAAAAAAAAAAAAAATTACTTTTGTTTGATATATGTTGAATCAGCAGATGTTAAAATTGTGACGAAATGACAAATGTTTACTATAATATTATGAGGTAAATAAACTAATTGTACCCAAAGTCAGTTTTCATCCAAAAATGATTCAGTATAAGAGGTGATTGAATAGAATGTCTCCACTATTACACTTTTGGGATAAGTAAATTAATTTGGATGTACGTTGTGGTGCAGTGGATATCAGCTTAAGACAAAAAAAAAAAAATCAGAGAGCCGAGTTCGAATTCCAGTTGAATTCCTTGCATTCACTTACATGCAAATACCCTTGGGAAAAGTATTAATCCATTTCTTCCCTCCAGTTAAGGGTTAAATAACAAGACAGATTGGGTTTTACAGCCTTGGTTGGCAACCAGTTTACCGCAGAAAGTGATGGCAACCTACTGGGGGATAATCTTCTGCCCAGTCAGTCATGTCTCTTTCGAGACACGATCACCCAAGTGTGTATCATGTATGGTACTGAACTAACTGACTGAAATAATTTAAAATAAATACTAACAATTAAACCAATTGAAGGCAATAATAAATAAAAGCATCCAGAATTAGTCAACTGAAAGAGAGTAATATCAGGATAATATCAGACCATGTTTCTTTGCTAAACAGGCAAAAAAAAAAAATTGTTACAACTTGACTTAGAGGTTATCAGTCACATTCAATTATCAAACCCTTTAATATTCTTGTCTAAAATTGATAAAAAATATTGTAAACTCAGAATGAAAGTATATGCAATAATTTATAAATTGTTAGCTTAGTTTTTTGGCACTATCCCACCACACTAGTCACTAACATTCCTTTTACCCACACTGATGTATTATTAATGTTATTCCATTTAGATAATAAAAAATAAAAATCTACTCAACCAGTCACTATTATAATCATTCTATAGAATTAAAAACAAAAAACATGTGACTATGTTTAAAAATAAAATTCTATGTTCAGTTTAATGAATTTAACAGAAATGTTAAGCTAAAAAATTGCACACAAAAGTTTAGTAGAAATATTTTCCTGTCTTTTCAATATTCGTAAATTTTTGATTTTACAAATTCATAATCTAATAATGCCTAGATATTTTTTTCAAAATAATCAACTGAATTTGGATTTAAAAATATCTTAACATTTACACAAAAGGTGAGTAATTTTTAAAATTAAACATCAATTTTTTTTGTAATATCTGATTCATTAAAAAAGAAAAGCTATTTCAGTGGAAAACATTAAAAAGTTTTGATTAATGTTCAAAGTTAGAAATTATAAACTTAATTATAATTAAGTTTAAGAATGCCGTCCATAAAAAAAAGTTAGTGCACTTTCTTTGCTCAAAATAGAAAAGTGAATTTTTTTGTTTTTGAGTAAATGTTTAAAAAATAAATAAATATGCAGTGTTCTGCTGACTGTTTTTCATTTAAACTGAATTACCAATTAAAGCGTGAAGCATTGTAATCATGGGTCATCATTTAGAGATATTTTTAAAATTTCTAATTTTAGTTTTTGACTATGTCCACTTACAAAAACGAGGAAGAATAGTCATAGAGAACTCAGAAATCTGGAGAATTTCAAAATGGTAGCGTTTTTAGACGTGTTTACACAAAAACTCAAGAATTACATGTGGAAATGAAAGATTAAGATAGAGAAGGAAAGTTTAATTTTATGCACGTAGAAAACAAAAATGTAGAATTGTAGATACACTTTCAGTTAAAAAAAAAAAAAATACTAAAAACAAAAATTACAATTTTCTCAATATTTGCGTTAAGAGAATTTTCCTGTCATTTTGAAGTTAAAAATAAATAAACCAAACAGAAAAGCTGCAAATGCAACCCGATTTATGGAATTTTGACCTTACCAATCGGATTGTAGGCAATCAACTTTAGTTTAGTTTTTTTTATAGTAGTGTCGTAATTTTCATACAACCCAATACAGTTTTCATTTTTCTCAATTGATCCCCTCTTCTGTCTGACCTTATATTTTAGTTAAAGTCAAGGTTGAAATACAGAATATCAAATAAATTTCGAAAAATTAATAAAAATAAAATAAAGTGTATTTGGTAATGATTTAGACTGGAGATTACCTGCTGAAACCAATTCAAATAAAAGCAAAAATAAACTTAATTTTCTTTAGAAAAATTCATCTTTTTTAGAAGTTAGAATTATTAAATTATTATTACTAATTATTTTAAAAAGCTAGGTAGAGGAAACATACAGAATTCTAGTAAGAAAAATAATTCTTCATCGTGATAATGCTCTTATATTCGGAAACGGCATTTTAAAAAGAATTTTAATATATATTAACATGTAAATTTCGAAACAACAAAAAAGGTTTAACATTTAAGCATCTATTTTAAATGTAACATTAATAACATCAGATAGATAGATAGATAGATAGATAGATAGATAGATAGATAGATAATATCACTCCGGGGTGTTCAAATAATAAAAAAAAGCATCGATAACTGAGAATTATCTGAAATTGTCGCTGAATTGTTAATTCAACATTGGGGAGAAAAGGTTTTAAAACAGAATTGTCATCAGTATTTAAAGAAACGGAATTTTATACAGCAAAAACGATTATGGTTGTTCAACTGGAGTGATAATGCGAATAAAACAAAATTATAAAGAAGAGGTATGCATAGATTAAAGCAGCCTTCCTTCAGCAGATCAATGTTAAAATGTACATAGCACAAGACTAAGAGACGGTATAACGGGCTGCACAGTAGCATGCCTTGTACTTTAACTGAGCATCGAGAAATAGAACATCTTTGGACTTTGAGACAAACATTTATTATGAGATAGAAAAAGGATTTTAATTCAAATAGACCTTCAGTAGTTAGTTTTCGAAATCAAATAATAATGGACTTTGAGAAAAATAAATTGACCAATAACTCTACCAAGGTTTAATCATCGTAGTTTTCTAACTTCCTATTTATTTCCATGTCCAAGTAATAGTAGAAATTAATAATTATACAATTTCCAACATGGTTCTAAGAGTTTTTAACTGAAGTAATCTTTAGGCTGCAGTATTTTTTAAAGGGATGCTGAAAAAGTCTGTGTTCCAGTGTTCCTTAAAAAAGCTTTCACCTATTCTCAATTCCCAATAAATGAGAAAGATACACCTTAACTGCAGATTTTAAGGTTTCAAATTCAGAGAATTCATATAATAATCGAACCTTTTTGACTTTCATAGTTAATATTTCATACTGAATAAGTATTTTTTTTCCAACTGACAATGCTCGGCTAAAAATTCACGTTGGAAACCTATCTCTAGTCAATAAACACTAAACAGCAGCATAAATGCTTTTAGTCGGGTAGTGTGCATTTTTGCTTTGACAATCTTTATCTCATTGACTAAATAGCGGAAATAAGAATTTCTATGAATAAATGAACATTTTTAGGCAATAAAAAAAGATTCGGCATATATCGAGACATTTTCATTTATTGCTTAAAGAAAAGGAGTAACACTACCAGCGAAAGAGAAACGTTTGTGAAGAACAAGACAAGATGATGTTAAATGCAAAAATTCTAAAAAAAAGTAAATAAATAAATAAATAAAAATCTACAGTACACGTTTATAAAGCCATTAAAAAAAAAAACTTTAAAGATCAACCCATAGAAAAAGAAAGAATTAAGGAGGCAACTAATGACCGATCATAACAAATAAAGATTATTTTTAAAATAAAACCTCACCTGCAGAAACAAAAATACAAAAATTAACCGAGCATAAAAGAAAAACACTAAAAAAATAAAGAGAATAATAGAAAGATACAGAATGTAGTGAAAAAGAAAAATAATAACTTTTAAATGTGGGTATTATTCCAAAATTAAATGAAAGAATGACATTTTTTTAGCTTTCGTGGGTTTTATAACTTTTTTAAAAAATAAATGTTTTTTTTTCGTAATATTTTGTTAATTATAATTCCAATGAGTTACTTCGTGTAAATTTTGTTTTAATATCAAAATAGTTTAAAAAGGTGCATTAGTAAAAGAAATGCTTTTGATTTTCTTACAGCTGCAGTAGTAGTGATGGGGGTTGGAACTACAGTAGTTGGGGAAATGCAACTGTGAAAGAATGGATGAATTGCCAAAAAGAATTGTATGCATTTAATTAAGAAGACTCTGCATTGAGAACCGTATCAAAGCAGGTTAGATAGAGAAAATAGCAAATCATTCACCTCAAATAGCGTTCCAATCAATAAATATAGAAAATAATAAATACAATAGTTTCTCTTTTAGGAGGTCGAGCACATGGCTAACCTCGTAACATTTGTTGTAGAATTGAGGCTACCGACTATCTCCAAGAAAGGATACTTACTGGAGCTCTTAAGAAAAAGAAAGTTTTTCTTAACAAAAGTGAAGGCTAACATACCAGTAATTTTATGAAACAAAAATAATGATGGTGATGATATGAGAAAGACCACCCACCTCAGCACACTGTTTACCAGGGTGCACTCTTCCACTGGGGAGTCTACCGACAAAGGTCTCTCCTGTGACGTAAATTAGTATGAACCAGTCGCAAACTATCACAATCTGGACATTTCGTCTTGCACAAACGAAGAAATAAAATAAAAATAACTAAAACAAAAACGTTTTTGTTCCAATTAGTAACAAAAATATAGGTAATATTACTAATCTTATATCTAATTTAAGAATCAAATAAAACAACACTTCAGAACGGTTTTTGACCTCTTTTCGTTAGCGTGGGCGGGCTTTAAGCTATTCTACTATTCGAGACTGAGACGTTCGTTTGTTACATTCTGATATTCTCGAATAACCTATTTTATATCATTTTTCTCTTTTTTCTTGCGTTTTCTGTCTTTTAGGGAAGCGTTAAATGATAATGTTTGCTTAATGTGCATAAACTAAAGTTTATCTTGGACTTTCTGATTATTTTTATCTTTTTATATAAAATTTATTAGATTTCATTATCACAATTGTTTGTTCAATCAATTAAACTGAAAAATTAATAATTCAGCCTCTAAAGTTTAGAAATAAAATTGTACAGAAGGTTTTTTAAAGTCAGCTGTGAATAAGTTTGTAATACAAAAATATAAACCTGTTCGTTGATTTACAGATCCCTTGATTAAAAAGTTTATTGATAATTGACTTAAAATTAGGAAAATACTTCTGATATGTCATTAATAAATTACCTGTCAGTTATTTCACCTGTACAATTTATTGGTAATCACTATTGTGTAAAATCACTAAATTCTAAGATATGAAAATAAAAACATTAATTTTGACAATACACTTTGGAAAATTTAATATCTATATGCAAGGTGGTCTTGAAAGGTTCTTAGTCCCACCAAGAAAAGCCTTCTCTCCTAAAATCTGATGCCTGTTCACTTGGACATGTTTTTGAAAATAGGTCAAGCTAAGATACTTTTCAGTACCCCCTGATGTAAAGTACTTTTCCATGGTTATTCAATAAATTATTAATGTTCACTTTTGCTTCAGTATGAAAATTAATTAATTTCAACGAACTTCAGTTTTAGAAAAAAATAACACGTAACAACAGGTAAATAGAAAAAAAGAACAACTACAATAAAAATAAACAATCAATAAATTTTTATAACTTTTCTTTAGTATAAAATACATTATAAAACACTTATTATATACTAGCATTGATAACTTCACAATTAATACAATGATTGTGTAAAAATTTACAACTGTAATTCTTTACAACAATTTTTTGTCTGTAAGTTAATTTTCTGTGGTCATGTTTTAATAGGAAACAGTCTTGAAAATGTACCTAAAAATGGATACTTCTAAAAATATTAAAAAGATAATAACTAAAATGACATGTAAAGATTTTAGAGGCATGTCAAAAAAAATCACATCCAAGAAAAAGTTGGCAAAAAGAAAATCCATTTTAGAATCATAATTATTTGACCATAACAATGAATATTCTGCTAAGAATATTTTTCACCTTATAAGCAGTAGGTCACTAAGACTAAGCAGAAAAGGTGACATAAGTTAGAAGTTGACCTGAAAATGACTGGTACAAGAAAAGAAATGACTCTGATTGGTCCTAAAATTGCTTTTTATTAGTTAAACTTTTTTTCACATGACCAAAAAGGAATGTGGGAAGCCTATGCACAGAAGTCATATTTACACTTTTCTCTCATTAGCATGGAAGTATAAGCTTCTGGTTAGGTTCTCCATCAAAGTCCCACAAATCTAAAATATGATCTAAAATTTGTAAACCTAGAAAAGACAATACAAATTTTCAGCCAATCACTGTTGAGATGGATAAATGAAAAACATTCAAGTTTATTCCTTCTGAATAGATAAATAGAAGACTTTACAACAGGTTGTCATTATCAGTCAACTCAAAAATGTTAGTGTGCCAGCACAAACTTCTGCAAAGCAAATCTCTTTACCCAAAGTGGGAAGTGAAACAAACAGAGATCAAAGGCTGATCAATAACTGATGCTATCTGCAAGATTTTTTAAGTCAATATGCTTAAACTTCTTTTTTTCTGTAAACTGTGAGTAATCAGATTTATTAAATGTATGAACTTTCTCAATTGTAGTTTTAAATTTTATCATAATTATTAGTTTATTTACTATATTAATTGTGACTATGAAAAATTACTAATGTCACAATAAAATGATGAACCAGTAAAAAAATAAATTTTAAAGGTTTTAATTTGACAGGCTTTCTAAAAATGTTCCATATACTCAGGTATACCATTTTAATGTCTGTATAATAGCAACTTCCCTTGTTTACAGAAATGTTGTATTTTCTCATAAAAATTTTATATTTTAAAATATTTACAATTAAAGTGATGACTAGCTGACTTTCTGTATCAAAAGTATAATTTCACTTCAGAGATATTGGCATGAAAGTAACACGTTCTCCACTATAGTAGCTTTACCTGCTAAAGTTATTTCAAAATTCTATCTTCAGTGCTAGATTCCCAAAAATATAATAAATTAAAATAAAGTATTTTATTGTATAAAATGTTAAAGTCTAAAATGATGGATAAACTTATGAAAACAACAACAATCATAGAACATCTATCAGTTTATTTAAAAGAAGTGTCATTAAGAAAAAGTACAATATAAATTTCTTATAAGCATTGCTATCATCTAGGAAACCTATCATTGATTCACAAAAATGCCCAACTTGATATTCAATTTGTGGGCTACATACATATGACACACAAGAAATGACATTTTTTTTAATTTTTGAAATTATAAAGTTAGTTTCACTGAATCTTTTCTTTCTTTGTAGGCTTAGTATAGAATATGTTACATGATAGAGAAGAAAAATAATAAACCAATCATATTGTTCTCTTTTTGTATTGAAAACTTCTAAAGCTTAAACCACTTAAAAATAATATAAACACAGGTTGACAACAAAAATTTTGGTAGACCCACTCACTTTAAACAAAACTTTGTTTCCAGCTATTGGCAACTTCAGAAAAATAGTCATTAATTGTCTATCCCACTTCCACTAAGCAAAGCCATGTGGTAAGTATAAAATAAAAATAACTTTCTTTTCTTCACTGTTTGCAAATTCGTGAGCCAATGTGAAAATATTAATTAACCAATGAAAAGAGAGCGGTTTGCAGAAAACAACAAATTGAACCTTCAATGACCCATGTCATGTTTCTTCCTGCCCCAAAATGAATTTGCATTGGTAGCTAACCACATGAAATATGCAGCTACCAAGTTGGCTACATATTTCACGTTTTCTGGTTGATCAATCAGAAAGAGAGAAGGAAGCCGAGAGCACTCAACCCAGCATAATGTAGCAAGAAAATAAACAGTCATCCCCCATGGACTTAATCCTTTTCTATACAAATCAAATTTCACATTTCACTAAAACAAATGAAGTGTTAATTCTTTAAACTTCTCACCATACTTTCTCTTAGAACATTTCACTGTTAATAATTTCATACATACAATTTGATGCTATGCTATTTGATAAATAAATTTTCATTTACTTATACAAATGAAACAGTTTTATCTTTCCAATCTTCTGATGATCTGGAGTAAATTGTGGGGAGTTTGGTTATGTTTGGCACAAGGACAATTTAATAAACATGATCAAACTCCTACTTCAGCCATAGCAAAGTTCAATGACCTTGTGTCTCACACTCTTTTCACACACACACATACTGGCTTTTATTTGAACTTCAGAAAGAAACATAAATTTCATACAAAACTTTCCTTTCAACCAACTTTGAAATTGAATCAGCTTAATTTCTTTTTATGTATCACAAGTGTTTTGTTTGAAGCATATATAATGCTTTATAATGTCATGGAATGTCCCACACTCCCTATCACTTATGTGAACTGACTATATTAGTAGCCATATATAGTGAATGCAGGAGATACCTGTGACTTGCTTCAACAACTAACAGCCTGCCACCAGATTTCCTGTTTTGCCGTAGTGTATTCTTGTTATAATAAACCTCTCTTCTTTTATCTACACACATGTTGCTGTTCTTTCACTCGAGTACCCCCTTGTCTGTTTGTAACCTCTTTAAAGGATACAACATTTATAAAATTATTTTTAGTCTGCTTATTCATGTATGTGTTAAATTGGTTTATTTTGAAATAGTAAGGGGATTCTCAGGTTAATTTAAACAGCCCTGCAAATAAATATTAAGTGTTGATATATCATACAAATTAAGCAAAGTTGCAAATGAGCTAATGATTTTCTGGAATAGAAGTTTAACAAACTTTCTGTATAAACAAAAACAAATACCATCACATTCACTAGAGAATATTGAGAAAATAAACAGCATCTACAACAAGATGGACCAAGAAAAATATTGCAAAAACCAAAAAATTAAAATATACAGTACTTAGATTTTTTTAAAACTGACAAAGTAAAAACATTGCTGCAGATTTCCCAAAAAGCAAAGTTAACCAGTCTCTGATTAGCAAGCCACATTTTCAATGACATATATTGTTGGGATCACCTCTTTTTACACATAAGAATGTACTTGTCTGATGTGTACATATAATCCTGCCTATACAGAGAACGGTAGTGATTGTCAAAGAGAGTCAGTAAGGAGTCAGTTGGTCCGTAAGTTGGTGCATAGTATGTTGAAGTTGTTTTGGATATAGACTCATTACCCAGATATACTTCTTCACTTCAAGACTTTATATATTGATTCTACTAATAGTATTCCTATTATTCCTGAATTGACTAACCCGTGTTCCATTTTGTATATTTTTGTTCAATATAACTTACATTTTCTATCTCCGTATCTGCTTTTGTTATTTATTATTTTGTGTGGTTTCTCAACCAGAACCCACAACAAATTGGCGATGAGGATTTCGAGCAAGTTCACGCGGAGAGGGGAAAACGTTTTTCACATCAGTCACCAATAACAAATTGGCGACAAAGAACTCGAACTCACGTATAACCCCAAGGAACAACAAATTAGCATTGACTATCTCAAAACTCACATACATGGGGTCGCCAACAACAAATTGGCGAAGGAGAGTCGTACACAAGTCGCACTACAAATTCGCGACGAACTTACGTTCACGTATACCCTGAATCACTTTAACAAAGTTCGCTATGAGGATTCGAACGACAAGTCGACCACAAACAATTTGGAAACACTTTAACAGAGAGATAGAAGAAAAAAAAACTGTCAAAATTAATCGCTAGAAAGCAATAGCTAAAAAACCAAACCTTCACGGAATCGAAACAGCAAATCATGGAGGACTTTAAGAATGGAATACTGGAAATCATTAAGAGAAACGAAGAAAGACAATGTAAATTAGAAGTAAGACAAATGGAAATGCAAAAGGCTAACGAAGAAAGACACATAGACATACAAAAGAGACAAATGGAAACACAAAAGAGACAAATGGAAATGCAAAAGGAAAATGAAGAAGACAAGTGGAAATGCAAACAAGACAAATGAAAATACAAAAGGAAAATGATGAAAAAAGAATAGAAATACAAAAAGAAAATGAGGAAAGACAATCACAATTATAAGAACTATTATTGAAATTAACAAGTACAGCACTAGAAAGGAACACACAGAAAAGGAGGAGACGTTTTCGCAAGATGCTGTGTGGAACGCTATTGAAACTTTTAAATATTCAATTGAGGAAGACAAAAAGTTTGGAGAATATTACAGGCGATATGAAGATATTTTTAATATCAGCTGCCAGAACTGGAGTGAAAAGAAAAAAACTAAGACATTTACTCAGAAAATTAGGTTCAGACGAACACATTAAGTTCGTAGATTATATTCTCCCAAAAAAGACGAACGATTTAACGTTCGACGAGGCAGTGACAGGCCTCACTGAACTATTTAACCCCAAAATCTCGTTGTTTCATAACAGGTGGAAATGTCTTAATCTCAGAAAAGACGAAAACGAGAACTATTCTATATTCGCAGCTATCTTCAACAAACACTGTGATGATTTTAAATTGGCAGAGCTAACCCCAGACAACTTCAAATATCTCATATTTGTCCAAGAACTAGTTGCTGCTAAAGACAGCGAAATGAGAAAACATATGCTGACCAAACTTCAAAACGAGCCTAACACTACAAAAACTGTCAGAGAATTGCCAGAAATGCCTCAGTAAGATAGCAAGGACATCGAGGAGTCAGGAGTCGCACACATTTGTAAGGTAAAAAGAAATTTACGTTTTGTACCCTCCCCAAAAGGAAAACAAGATTATAATGACAAAGAAAAGAGATACAAAACTACTTTTGACAAGAATCCAATAAAAACACCCCCCCCCACTTCTGCATGTTACAGATTTGGTTTAAATATTGTCTTTTCAAGTACAACAATTGCCGAGCGTGTGGAAAGACGGGCCACAAAGCAACGGTATGCAGAAACAAAAAACAACCTAGTAGGATAAGATTTATTAGAGTGGAGGATGAAAACAAGGAAAATATGAGAAAATATGTAGAACTGGAAATATTGAATAAGAAGACGAAATTGCAATTGGATTCGGGGTCAGACTTAACAATAATAAATTGACAGACATGGCGGAAGTGGAACAGGCTGACCATGTTATACACTAAAAAAATTGCTAAATCGATAACAGGAAAAAGGATTAAATTGGAAGATGAAATTATCGTAAATGTGAAATTTCAGTGAAGACCAAAAAGCTAAAAATATATGTGACAAAAAGCACACATAACCTGGTAGGAACGGACTGGATGCAGAAATTTAATATATGGGATTTACCCATTAACTCGTGTTGTAAAACAAAATAAAAAGCGTGATGGAAACTTCAAAATTGTAAAAAAGAGGTATTCTCAAGCAGTAACAAATTCACAACAAAAATCGTGCAAAAGAATATGCAACCTGTATTTATTACACCGATAGTTAAGGGAAAAATCTTGCAAACCAAGCGAACAAGTGAGATACATCAACCAACAAAGAAGGAATACTCGTCATTCTCAAAAAAACGTTGTCGCGATGAAAAAAAGAAATATTTTGAAAGCTGTTGAGAATATTAGATCCCAAGCAACAAAAAAAAATGCTAGCTTCTCCCCCACCAAAAAAAGCTAGGGAGGGGGTGATGGGGATCACCTCTTTTTACACATAAGAATGTACTCGCCTGGTGTGTTCATATAATCCTGCCTATACAGAGAACAGTAGTGATTGTCAAAGAGAGTCAGTAAGGAGTCAGTTGGTCCGTAAGTTGGTGCATAGTAAGTTGAAGTTGTTTTGGATATAGACTCATTACCAGGACATACTTCTTCACTACAAGACTGTATATATTGATTATACTAATAGTATTCCTAGTATTCCTGATTTGACTAACCCGTGTTCCATTTTGTATATTTTTGTTCAATATAACTTACATTTTCTATCTCCGTATCTGCTTTTGTCATTTATTATTTTGTGTGGTTTTTCAACCAGAACCCACAACATATATAAAAATTATTTTTAAGAAAAACGTTAATTTTGAAATTGTATGAGAAAAAAATAATTAAAAAGTTGGAATTGTGAAAAAATTAATGTAGAAACTATTTTAATAAAAATGATAACACTAAATTGTATGAAAAACTAATTAATAAAGTTAGAATGGTTTCTAACACATTTTCTTTGAAAGAGAAACTAACAAAAGGATACAGAAGCTTTTTTAAAAAAGCATGATTAAATGTTCATGTGTAAAGATTCTTTTTAAAAAAGCTTCAAATTAATATCATAAAAACCCAAAGACATATGATAAAAACTTTTCATAGCAAAATTTTAACAGATGATCATGGTTTTAATGTTGTCAATAACCAACCAAATTTGAATTGAAAACGTCGCAGTTTGGTTGGATAGCAACTTTCAAGTTTTTAACCAATGTCAATAAAGGATACACTGATAGCGGGTTGTTTATTGTTATCCCGTTTGTAGAGGGAGTCCGTTCTAGTGAAGGGTAATTGTATACTGTTGCAGGTTAACGGAATTTAGCCTTGTAGTAAATAGCCCACTATAAGTCATAAAATGATTATAAAATCAAGAAAAGCAAATTGAGTTGGAAATAACATTTTTATATATACACATATCAATTAATATTTTTACAATTAAAAAATGTTCATGGCAAATAATAAGCTGAAAGAGATTTAAGGATTAGGAATGTGGGGAACGTGTAAATGAGGAATGTCTTTGATGTAGTCACTCCTTCGGTCAGTAAGTAGTTTTGAGACGGGGAGAAGGAAAGAGGCAAGCGTAGTAGCCACTTGACTTAGGTCAAGGGGATATTGATTACACTCTTCTCCTGGGGTCTGCATGCTGGGGTCTGTCTGTATCTGCTTTTTATATCTGCTTTTTGGATCACAGCAGCTCGTTTGGGATTTCACACTTGTATTTGATTCTGGGCTTCCCATTGGCTGATCAATAACATTCGCGTAGGCTCGCGAAATGGAAATTTAATATTTGATTAATTTTTATTTTTCAACCGGAAGATCTGCGTGAACCTGGATGCGCACCGTCGAGTTTTGGTCATTTGCTTTATTGTCGTGAGAGGGCAAACATCCGGTCCATCGCTTTTTTTAGTTTTTCACTAGAAGTCGGTTTATGAACAGTTTTTGATCCATGTGTTTGCTATATAAGGGGAAATTTTGACTGCAAGTTCAGAAAGGAAAAGACCACCAGGATGTGTCGAAGCTGTGAGACAGATCCGAGGCTATGGAATATAAATGATACTAAAACAATAAATTACTGGATTCATAGTGGACTCTCATCATGTCAGAATCATGACAGCAACCTTTCAAACTCACACAAAGTATATAAAACAGCTGGAGTAGAGAATATGAAGACAAACAATGTGTTCAAACGTGAACTGCTGAATGGATAATATGTAAAACATGAATGGCTACTCTATTCATCATCCCAAAATCGTTTATACTGCTTTGTATGTCGCCTATTGTTCAAGAAAGAATTTCTCTCTACTATATCAGAGTTCAATGACTGGAAGCACAGCAATGTTCTTGTATAACATGAAAATGGAGAAGAACATCGAAAGTTCATGACAGCATTTTTGATAAAGCATAAAGAAATTAGAAGTGTATGTTCTTTATTACTTGAGCAACATCACTCAGAGCAGGAATATTGGCATAAGGAGTTGACACGCGTGGTTTCTGTAATTGGCTTGCCTCTAGATGTTTGTTATTTTGTGAAGAAACTCAGATTTTTGGGCCAGCAAAAAAATAGCAACTATTTAGGTACACTAGAGCTGCTGATTGAATGTGATTCTTTCTTGGATAAACATCTCAAAATGTATGAAAACCCTGGAAAAGGGAATCCATCATATTTATTTGCAAATATTTGTGAAGAATTTATTAAATTAATGGGAAAACAGATTCTTTGTACTATTGCTGAAGAAATAAACGAATCAAAGAATTATTCAGACATCGCACACGCAGATCAACTGACATTTACTCTCTGATACATTAAAGGCTGTGAGCCGGTAGAACGTTCATCCCCATCTTTTCTCATGGAGTAAAGGATCTAACAGACACTGTTGGGAATTTTCTTGATGGGAACAAAATTTTACTAACTGCCGTGGTGAATTAGATGATAATGCTTCAAATATGTTTCAACACTATACTGGATTGCATGCATGGATCCATCAACTCAATGAGTTTTCTATTTATGTCCCCTATGCTGGGGATAATTATTGGTGGGAATAAAAGCATCAGAGTGTTATCTACAGCTTGTAAAATTCTTTGACTTTGTTAAGCATCTGTATTCATTCTTACTGGTTCTACTAATTGCTAGAATGTATTGACATCATCTCTAGAAAAAGATTTTGTGGCCAAAAATCTGTCTGACACATGATGGTCAGTTCATTTTGATGCTGGGGTTTTGAGAAAATAAAACATGTACTGGATTCTCTATCAAGTGACAATGAACAGCAAATGAATACAAGGCAGAAGGATTGAGCAAAACATTGAAAACTCGAAAACAATCTTTCTTACAAATCTTTGAAATGACATGTTAGAAAGAATGAACAAAACAAGCAAGATCCTGCAATCAAAGGATGTGAACATCCTTTTTGCTATAAATCTTCTTGAGTTTATAAAAACCTATCTTCAAGAAACTAGAGATAAATTGATTGAATATGAATTCAAAGCCAAGAATATATGTCCAGATACTGATTACAGTGATGAGAAAAAACGGGAACAAAAACAAATGTGTGTCTTAAAAGATATGATGAATCAGTAGAAAAGGTATTTCTCAGTAAAGCTGTAGTGAACAAAACAAGATCTAGATTTAAAAGTCAAATGGTAAGCACTGACTCATTGATTTTGTCAGAAATAAACGAATTTATTCGAATTTACAAAACTTTGCCTATCACATGCGCAAAAGCGAATCTAAACTAAAACTTGTTAAATCTCACACCTCTATGCGAAATGTTTTTCAGCCAATAGAAACTAGGAAACATCTAAAAACAAAATTCAAACAATCTTCAATTATCAGAGACAAATTCTTTTACGGACCCTTTTTTTCGAGCCGACACCAAGTTTGTTCATCATCCAATGGAAAGGCCAGAATTACATCCGGGAGTGAATTCCCAAATGACCTTTTTGAGCCACACAAACAAAATAAAAGACCCGCCAAGTTCGACTGTCACCACAGAGAAGAGGACGAGCGTAATTAACATGTCTCTTGACAAATGTCAAGCTATCGTTATTATTATTACCTCTCTCTTTCTCTCTCACCCCCTTCCTCTTCATCCTTCACCCATCTACCTTTTCGTATACTTGATAACTCAACGGAATCCTTTAAGACTGAGCGATTACAACAAAGACATTCCTACCCAACGATAACGCTCATACATACATACATACATACATGCACACATACATACATACATTCCTGCCTACATACACATAAGTTACTATTACAAACTTTTGATACCCTTAACTTCTTCATACTGATTTTAATTTTTTTCTACTAATTCATGTTATTCTATTAATAAATTTGTATTTAAACATACAAAAGGTATACTTTTATTCTTCCACAAATCTATACATTCCACAATCTCCAACCTTCTGATGATAACGAATAATTCTAAGTTGTAGGAAGTTTGGTTATGTTTGATACAAGGCCAATTTAATAAACATTAACCATCTCCCTATTTCTACAAAGCCGAAAAGTTCAAGGTGGAAACTTTCCTCCCAATTCTGGACATCCTAATCTTTGAACTGACAAAACGTGCAGAGGCTTATTCACAGAATGAAAATCTGTTTTCTTTCTTCAGTGAATTGAAAACAATTACTTCTGATGCACTAAAGAATAAATGTGAGCATCTGGTTAATATGTATCACAAAGACCTGAATTATGATGAACTTTTAAATGAACATGATAATTTCAAGCATGGCTCTTAATGAAAATTGTGAGACTCTCTCTGCACTGGACAAAAAAATAATTTTGAACAATTTGAAATATGTATTCCCAAATGTTGAAATTGCATTCAGAGTGTTCAATATGCCTTATGGTGACCAACTGTACATGAGAACATTCTTTTTCAAGACTGAAACTTATAAAAAAATCTGCTATGTAGCACAATAGGACATCATCGTTTGAACTATCTTTCCTTCATGTGCATGAAAAATGATAACCTATTCCGGAAGACCATTGACTGCATGAATAATAAAACAATTCTCTGAAAAGAAATGTCACAAGTATTTGTTATAATGAGTTTGTAGTAATTTCATACTGTGTCATCTAATCTGTGTGGTTTACTGAGTATTATTGTGGTTTTCAAGACTTATGTATTATTCAAGTGTTTATCATGTTGATTAGTTGCTGTTCTACAACATGATTTTAATGTTTTAACACCAGTTTTGTTTAAGTGGCAATAAAATAAATATATGTTTAATATTATCGATCATTTACTTTTTATTCCTGTGAGTGGTTGTTGTAAGGGCTCTAGCACACTGGTTTACCCCGGAGCCAATAATGCTGCTAAGACAACCTGTACTCAGGCCAGAAAGCTGTTTGCTCTGAACTGAGATGATTAAAGGCTACTATTAATAATAATACTACTACTGTTGCCATTGAAGAAGAAAGAAAAAAAAAGAAAGAATAATAATCTTTTAAATCTGATATGTAAATTTTTTTCTAAATATATGGGTTTTATCTCATATATGAATGACTTTTGTAAATTTATGAGTTTGTCTCAATTGAATGTTTTTATAAACATGTGAGAGTTTATCTCAAATTTGAGACCGCCTGGTCAAAAATCTGAATATTTGTCAAAAGGATACAGAAAAGCATCTTCACCCAGGATTGGTCAACCTTTTCTCACCCCACTTTGAAGTTAGTCTTTCAACCTTTAAACCACCATCATTTTAAATTTTGAACTTTTCGGAATGCAGAAACTTCTTTTGTTACTAGAAAATTGATTTACATGAACTGTTGCTTTAAAAGAAAACTTTGAAAATCCCTTTTGGTCTTAAGGAAAACATTTGCTTTATATGAACTGTTCTTTTTAAGAGAAAATTATTTTGAAAGAACTGTTAACCTGCCTTGATAGTTTGAGTTGCATAAGGGAAATTTTGTGCAGGACCTATATTGTAATTTTTATCTGCAATTTCACTCGGTGTAAGAGTTTTCTTGTCTATTTTGTAAGTGCCTTTAAAAGTTAACATTTCTTTTGTCCCTCTATGATAGGAATAACCACACTTCTCTTCCCCCCTCTCTCTCTTATACTGCTTCTCTTTTTCTTATATGAAAAACTAATTAGGCAGAACCCACTCGCTTTGACAGAAAGTCGTTGCACGAATAGGAGCTACCGATATAATATTTGTTATTGATGCTGATTTACTTTGTTATCAGTGTCTATTGAATAGAATTTTTCTGGACCCAAGTAACTATTACTATATCAATCTCATCTGTCACTAGTGAATAAAATAGAAATAGCCTTTCAAAGAGGAGATTGAAATTCTTTGTCTAAAAGATCTTTGTTGATAGCTAATTTTAATAATCATTTATTTACGTACCTCCACTAAATCGCTGAAAAAAAAAACAGCATAGTATGAATAAAAAAGACCCCAAACTTAATAAAAATGAACTTTTTCCATCAAAATGTTTATAATATTATTAAGAGGAAAGATCAAAGTATTTTTTTATTTTTTTTTTTAATCTTCAATCCCTTCTGACACGTTTGAAATTTTGGTAAAATTCTTGTTTTGATTTTAGTTAGCGAGTAACCAAATCGTTACAAGAGTTTACAATGGAAAATGTAATAAATATTACATAACTCAGTTTTTCTTTCCAGTGATAAACACATTAAGTTGGAAAATTTTGCAAATATTAAATAATTGATTTTAATGAAACTTCTATGAACCCAGGCAGGGTAGATATGACTTGGTTTGCTGAACCTGTGGCCATAAAGGTCACAGGACGATGAATTACCCGACGAAGCAGGGATGTTCACTCCCTAACATCACCTGCCATTTATGAAATAAATGACACTATAACTACTGGTTACACTAGTTACCATGCGTATTAATTTTTAAAGCTATACCCCGCACCCCCCAAATATTTCATACAATTCTATGCAGAAAAAATAAATATGAATGTTTCCTTTTTTTTTCTAGTTCATCATACATTGAACGCATTAGTTTAAAACAATAATACGAAAACAATTCCCCTTTCCTTTTCCCTTTCCGTCTGCTCTATGTTCACAGAGACTTCGTTATTCTATTTCTCTCTGTATGTTTTTTAAAATTTTCCATACTACCACTACCACCACAACAACAACCAACAAGGTACTGACCAGTTTACCATAATTACTTTACTATTCTTCCAACTCATATTTTCTTTTCCCAAAGTATTTAATTTGTCTTTTAACTGATCCATATTAATTTTATCTATTGGCTTTAATAACTCCGGTATACTCTGGTATTCGTTCTATTGTGACCTAGGGTATTTGTTTATTACTGGCTCCCATAACTGTGTGCAGTTATTTAAGATTTTATCAATTAACTCCATTATTTAAGTGTTTTTCTTCAAATTTCTCTTCGGCCTGGTAATATGTGGGGTAGGGAGATGGACATGCCAGGGATAATTTTATGAGGGATAAGGGTGATTTCACCTTCAGCGTCTTAGTGGGTTCTCCTTCATACTCCCTGGAAAGATCAATAGATTTCTGAGAAACCACTACCCAAACTCCATCAGATATACTGACTGCTTGCGGCAGTACAGTATCAGTTAATATCTCAATCTGGCAATATTCCTCAACCATCTTTAAATAATTCGATTCCTTTCAGGTAATTTTTCATCTATCTATGTCCTCCATCATAGTTATTTCCCAGTCTAAAGAGTATAACAAATTAAGGTGTCCCATTTCTGTGGAGTAATTCTCTGCCATTTTTTACCTTAATGGGCCTAATCCTTTTATTTTGCTCTCCAATTTGCTTAGCAATATCTCATATGGGTTTAGATTCATCACGAAAGTGACCAGCCACTTTGATCTAGTTATTACCACCTTGCTCATTTTCTTGAAAATAGGATTTCGGCTCTGTTTCCAAGCTCCTGTCATCATTATCATCATTATCATTGATAGTAGCATCAATCTTCTCGTGCCAGCCAACCCTGCAAGGCATCAAGATATCCCAGTGTTTTTATTCCTATATCCATCTACATCTCTTTCGTTCACATTTACAAAATTCCTTAGTTTCTCTTCTTATCTTCTAATAGGCTAGTTGAATTTCAGATAGGTGCATGGCCCTTCTGCTCCAAGGGTCAGATGTCATTATCAGTGATGTTGCTGGAAAAATATATTTCACATTCTCTATCCTACTCAGTTGACACTTCATCTTCCTCGCACTCACTTGATTCCTCTCCCAGCTCGGAGAGTTTCAAACCCTAGACTTCATCACTAGGACTCTTTGCTTTTGATTCAGGTAACTCTGGCTCAACCTCTGACCTATTCTCTTCTCTCAGCTGTTCTTGTTCTTCCTCATCCCACTCACTTGACTCATCTTCTATGGAGTCCTTGTCTGTCTCCATTGGGTTTCCAACCCTCCTTTCTTGCCTTATTCACCTTTATAACTCCAACCTCTTTCTTCGGTACCTGCCTGCCTTTTGCCAATACTATAGTTCTAGGGAGTAATTTTTGTCCTTCCTTTATATTTCTAACCTCTTTTCTCAGTACTGGCCTGATACCACAGTTCTACGGGGTAATTTTAAATCCTCTTCCAGTATCACGGACTTGGACTCCTCGACGGGGTGGAGATGTCACTCAATGGTACTCTATCTTTTACTAACTACCAAGATAGTGGGGTTGAAAGTTCAGTTTATGACTTAAAAACTTATTTGATATTGATACCAGGAAATCAAAATTTAACTTTCATCAATTCATTTGTCTTTCAGTCTACGGTTTCGCTTTAACTGGAAACAACTATTGCTTTTAGTCTTTCATGCCAATGTCCAAAGAGTCTGAGCTCCAGGACCATGGATTAGTTTTAAGCTTTCATTATGCCCGAGCAACACCGGGCTATATTGATAGTACATTTATAAAAGAGAACCAGATTCGATAACAGTAGCCATTGAGAATGTATTTCGATAAGACTAGCATAGGCATAAATATTTTGAGCACTTGGTAAGTATCAGTGCTTTTACTGATTTTGTCAAATCGAATCTTAACTGATTCACAGATGTTTTGGAAATGTAACTAAATGTATAATTTTCAAAAAATTAATAGTTTGAAAAATTGACAGTTAAAAAATAAAGAATGTATTTTTTTGTTTATACTGTCACTACAAACATGTTAACTATAACTTCATGAAACTATTAAATAGAAATTATATTGCTCTGAAACTGAGTTTTTCTTTTTTTAAACTGACCTCCAAAAGCTTTCCCAGTCACTATCTTCCCTACCCTAGTACCCAAATCTCCAGGGGCCTCATCCCTCAATTTAGTTTGAGGAGTGCCCTCATGGCCTCTATTGCTATTGCCGTTAACTCATTGGCAAACTCCCTTGTGACCCTCTCTACCTCTTTACAGAGAGTATGCGGATCCCCCAGTAGGAGCTGCCCTATGAACTCCAAAGCCTCTCTTTTGCGGCATTCCATGCCACAAAGACATTTTCACGGTCTGAAAGTTCAAAAACGATTTGGGATTTGTGGACTGACAATAGCCAATCCTTTAATTCATTTGGGTCCCTTCCAAACCTGGGCACCTGGGGTTTCCCCAACATCCCTCTCAGATAGATGGTATGTTGCAGCTCCCTTACTTCCTCTTCTACCTCAACCCTATCATATCCCTCTAACTCGTGGTCTGCCATGCTGCCTATCGACTATTGAGAAAAACTCTAAAAATTCGATAAGACAACAATAATTCGTCCCAGTGAAACGCAACTACAGAATCGAGAATCGTAGTGAATAAAACCGAAAAGCATCTTACCTACTACTTGCTAACTTGTTGTCACTTGTTCTCGCTAACTTTTTGTCACTCGTTCTCGTCGACTTGTTGTCACTTGTTCTTGTTGACTTGTCGTTGCGTGCTCTTGTTGATTTGTTGTCACTTGTTCTCGTTGACTTGTCATTGCTCGTTTTCATCAACTTGCTGTCACTTGTTCTCGTTCACTTGTCATAGCCTTCTTAGAGTCTGATCCTGGTCGACACGGCATCAGATATAACATGATCACTGGGCGTACCCGAGCCAACACTTCCTGAACCTCGACTAATCCACCCTCGTTGTAGGACGACCTGTTATCAACGGGCTAGGTCAGTCCAGATTCATGAGGGGACGGTATATTGTTGAACCACAATCCCTGATTCCCCGGTTCTCGGGAGTTAGTGAACGGAATATAACCAGTACAACACGACAACGAAACGGGTTCAAATTTATATATATTTATATCCAATTTATGTACACACTATAAACAAGATCAAAACTAGGTGACGACAAAAAAAGCGGGCTGGTATTTTAGCATCAAAATACCACTCTCAGTAGTAATTTCTCTAGGGAACGATGGCTTGCTCAATCGGCTCTAGCAGCTCGCCAATTTCAGATTGACCATCTTCTGCAAAATCACAGGTCCAATTCTCTGATTTCATTTTCCAGCTCAGTTTTATTGAAAAGGCACAAAACCGGGGTAGTTAAGATAGCTACGGGAATTCAATTAAGACTTACCAGCTCGAAATGAAAATAATATCAGTTATCCATTTCGACGGAGTTTTCGCTCTTTACTGCTGAGAGGAAGAGATTTACTCTCTTATTGCTTGCTTGTCCATGCCACAAGCTTAGGTAGCCGAAGATAGGAAATTCTCACATTCCACTTTGACATGGGGCCATGCAATCATCAAAATAGGTTGACAATATTATGTCTAAGGCCCACCTACACAGATTCAATCAATTCGTTTACTTCTCCGAACAAAAGTAAATATATTTTTCTCGTTCTATTCAATTTTAGAAAATTTTTGTCTTAATTTTTTAAATCAATAAAAAAATTAATACCAGCCATCTGGCAATAGAGTTACAAAATTATTGCGAGAGTTTACAATGGAAAACGTAATATTATATTCTTGCAAAAATCAAATAATTGTCGGATTTTAATGAAACTTTCGGGACTTATTCACAAATAAATCAAATTATTTTTGAAATTATCATTTTTAAAAATCTTGGTAAAAGATATTTTTTTTTACATCTGTTATCCCACTCTTCACGTAAATTCATGAAATTTTAAGAAATTAAATTTTGTTGCGAAAATTGATTTTATTAGTTAAACGCAGAACTCATTGGGGAGTGTAAATCATCTAATATTTTTTTGAAAAATTTTGCCTTTATTTCTGAAAATCTGCAGCCAATTATTATTTAGTTTGATAAGGTTTTAATTGCGTCAATAAATAATATAAATTAAGGACATTATAATTTGGAGAAAAAATATTTTGATTTATAATTAAATTTTAAAAGAATCGTTTTAATTTTTTTCTTTAATTATAATAATTTATAAAGTTTGAGAAATATTTTAAAAATACTTCAAAGATTTGTTTTTGTTAGTTTAAAAACTTATTAAAAGATTATATTTATTAATCAAAAATTAAAAAGTTTAATGCAAATCGTCGCGCCTTTGTATTTTTAAAATAATTTTAATTTTTTTTGTGTGTATTCGAAGTTTTTTTTTTTAATGGTAATTTCTATGTGTAAATTAAAAGGTCGTGTGTTTCAGGGTTTCTTCCTCTTACAAGGAAAAACTTGTACAATTATGTCACTTGTGATCACCATCATCATCTTATTTCGCATCTGTCAAATCTGTCAACGCATACTGTAGAAAGGTCAGAAAGATGAACTCTGTGTTTAAGAAATAGTTTTATTCTAAATTTCTTGCTATAAATAAGTAATACTTGTGTAAACCAGATTTATTTAACATTAAATTTGCTAATTTTTCAAAAATAATGTGTCACAGATATATATTTTATTTTTGCAAGATTTTTAAAACCAAGAATTAACTTATGTTTACAAATGTGTCGATCGCTTTAAAATGGTTGAAAAATTGAATGATTAAAAAAAATGAAAAATTTTAGATTCTAATCAATATAATTTCTGTTTGCAATACACCAGAGTATTTTGCTTGCTTGAAATAGTAAATTTCATAATTTAACTTTCAATTAAAACTAAAATAAAAGTTTCAAGAATTTTTTTTTATTTTTAAAAAGTCAATTTAAAATTTATATATCGAAAATGAGTGGAGGTATCTACACTGAGCTTCGATTTTTAACCACTTTGATTTACCTATAGATTTTAAATTCGTTATATCAACTCAAAGCCCGCCAAAAATAAAAGGTAATTTCAAATTAAAAGGAAAGCATTTATCATTCAATGAAACTGACCTATTAAAATCGGCCCACACAGCGTAGTTGGCAACATAGTACATGTTTGCTGAATATTTTTTTCTAATCAGTCTCATGCAAGATAGAAACCTATTAATCTGGAACCTACCTACTTACTCGTTCTGCTATAACACAAACCATTTCCACGCAAACAAAGTCAATAATTGTCAGTTAATAAATCTATCTGCTACACGCCATATTCAGCAGCACAAGAACAGTTCAGAACGTCTGCTAGCGTCAAAGGGAAAACCGCCCATTCATTCAACACGCCACTTCTCTCACGCAACATGTCGAAAAACACCAATGTTTGGCGGATTTAAGTTCACATATCTCCACATTCGACTAACAAACACGACAGTAAGATAATTCTTACTATCGCAGTCTCTTGATCTCTTGGAAACATTACATTGTTCGGACTGTTGTACTCATCTTTGTTGTCATATTCACGACATTCCGACTATGGTACACCCCGGCCTTCTTCAGGTGATTGGAATTTCGAACCGAACATTTTATTTCGTCCACCGAGGTAGATTATTCTACTTCCACATGCCATACTTCCAATCACCTGAAGAAGTTCGGAGCGTACAACAGCCGAAACGTCGTAAATATGGCAACAAAGATGAGGACAACAGTCCAAATAATGTAAATAATTGCAATAACTCATATCAGAAATCTAAACAGACTTTGAAACACACATGACAAATTTTCTTAATCCTATAAATTTTATACAGGTTAGCTATTACCAAGCTGGGAATCAGTAATCAGGTTCAATCAGTAATCCGGCACTAATTTCAACGAAAGCAAATTTGCTAGTACTGTGTGGTTAAAATTTCACTTTATTTTTATTTTTACTTTATTAACCAGTTTGTAATGATTTACAGTGTATTTGAAAAATAGGTTGAAGTGTTTAGCTATTGGGTTAAGTGTATGCTAAAGTAACAATCAATAATCCGTCAAAATCACATATCAGGTCCTAGTTATGACGGATTAGTGATGAGAAAAGGAGAAAAATAGGCAATTTCACTTGAACTGTTCCAGTTTAATTAATTTATGCGTCCATGTCATTACTATCACAAATTTATTTGCTCGTAAAACATTTTGTGCGTAAATATAATCTTCAACTCCTTCCATATTGCGTTTCATTAAAAAGAATAATCCGTTATCGGCTATAAATTATAGAAGACTTCTGAGGACCACCTGTTAGAGCAATTGTTTTTCACAACTGTAAAAGTAAAATTTTTCAAGACAATATTATAGAATTCATTTACATACATCGTCAATAGATTTAATTTTTAACGACGTTAGTCTTCTTCCTTCTGTGAATGAATTAATCAGAAAATACCATTGTTACATCACCTCATGGAAGCACAACTTGAGAGTTTATCAGGAGATACAGAAAGTCATGTTTCAACTTTTGCCAAAACAAGACAGGTTGCGACAGAAAAATCTATTCTCAATCAATCTAAGAATAAAAATTATAATTTTTGATAGTTAAAAAACAATACACTTCCAAATTGATTTCTCCTGTTATGACATACAGTAAAAATTCAAATTTTGCAATCTATGTATTTACAAAAGTTTCAGATATTAATAATACAGTACTTTTATACTTGAACCCCTTCTAATGAATTGAACCATCTATATACGTTTAAAGATATTTACATGGATTTCAATCAGTATAACTGAATGGAGTGGTTCGATAATATCTAGAGACTTTTTTAATGTGAAAATATATTAAAAAAAACAAAGCTCAAATTTTGTGCAAAAAATTAGTATTTAAATTACACAAAGACCAAATTTCGTCATTTTGTGCAAAATATAACATTTTTACCTCCCTACCAAATCTAAATTTTTGTGCCAAATACAAAACCCTAGTTAGTAGGAATAGAAAGGGATAACACTAACAGAACACGTGCTTCTCCCCTCCTTGAGGTCAAAATAAGCGCAAATAACAAAGCAAGACTCAACCTCTGCCTAGAATTTTAAAGGAAAAATACTTATTAAAAGGATAAAAAAGGTTCAAATACAAAATTAGCACAGAATCGTTTATTTAGTGCGCATATTAAATCAGAATGACAAATTTCTGATGTTTCAAAAATGATTGCCATCAATAAATGGAAAAAGAAGTTAGTTTTGGAAACGCCAGAATGATTCAATGACAAAACAAACAAAAAAACAAACAAACAAACACAAAGCCAAAAAGCACAATTCCAGATAGCAGAAAAAAAAGGAGCAACCACCTTTCAGGAAAAAACGAGAACGCCTACTTTTACTTGGCCCACGAACATCTCTTTGATTCACACTGCTTGTGCTTGGGAAAACTTAATTGAATTTTTTTCGTTTTTTATTCTCTAACCGCAGGACAATTTTCACTTGTGAATCTTAAGGCTCTCCTGCTGTAGCTTTATTCTAGGTGTCAATTTCCTTCTGTCCTTGATGTTAATTTGCCTTGTCTCCATACCGTCAAAAATCTTCTCTGTTATCTACTGATCTGAATTCTATTTTTATTCGTACAAAGAGGATCACGCATATTAATGCCTCCATTCGAGTTCTTACTAGGGTTTGAGACCACATCTATAAATATGAAAAAACTAAAGTATTTTTTAAATGAATCCTTAACAATTTGGGCGGTTTTAATCGCTGATCCTAAAATGATACAAGTCAAGTGTAAGATTTTTTTCCACAAACCGCCCGGCATTCATAAAAATACACGTCTCTCAAAAGAACTCGAAAAAATAAAAAAATTAAACATTTATTTTTACACCAAAGATTAACAGTAATAGAAAATTTTAAAAAATTACAGATAATTAAAAAATGTTGACTGGAAGATCTTGTCTGGATCAGGGTTTTTTTCACTCTCAAGGAACCCCTCTCTGGATGATTTCCATTGTTTCGTGTCCGTCATTTCAGGAGATGTGTTGCACTTGCCACGCTTCGCAATGCGTATTGGCGAAGACTATTTAACCAATGGGGGGAGAAGAGACGGATTAATAACTTTCCCAAACGTATTTACGCAGAAGTGAATGCAGTGAAATTCACTGAGTGAATTCACCTGGAATTTGAACTCAGCTCTCTCATTCTGAGCCGATATCTGCTGCACCACAACGCACAACCAGCCGGCCAGAGATCTTATTCTTGTATGTTAATTTTTGTCTGTTAGCAAAATACGCACTCTGAACAAAATTCATTTTGTTTTACTTAACTTGGTCAATCAATAGTAATTGAATTTAACTTTATGGTCCAATACCAGGATGTGGCGATTAATGAAATTAATGACAGTGAAATCTTTCTTTAAGGTTAGTAAAAGAAAAAGATTTTATTCATCATCAGACTGTACCTATATTTTGTGGCAAATCACAAATATCTGCGGTCGAAGTAAAAAATCTGATCTGACTACATTTAATGCTTGAAATATACTCAGTATTGATACGAGTCGTTGTTGACGATACGATTTTGCTGGGTTTTAACGTGAAAAATGACACATAAAGTGGTATACGGTTTGATAAATGGCAACCATTAAGGCGGTGAAAGTGAATCACTGCTAAATAGACTGTTAGCAACTCTTACGAAAGTAGAATAATTTGCCTGGGTTCGTAACAACTTAAAAAAACAATAGGAATCGTTACGCTATTTATCACTTGAAATAAGGTTGCACCAACAGTATACTAACTACTGTCAATACTAACTACTTTGGCATGTAACAGCTAGGGCAGTTAGATTACAAATTTTCTGCATGCTAATATTAGGTCTCTTTCAGTATCGGATCTAGGTACCACCAAAAATTTTGGTCCAAAATGGATACTTTTTTCTGCAATGCAAGTAAAAACTTGACATCCCAGTTTAAATAAAATATTTGCCAAAAATCTAATTCGAACAAAATTTTCAGGACTTATTCGGTAATAAACGAATGAATATTTCACTGAATAGGTTATTTTGTTAAATACACTTTGGGGAAAATATTTTGGAGTATATTTAACACTCCCTGTTCGATATCACGTATATACTTTTAAATCTATTTTACATATTTATAAGTTTACCATTCGTCCTTGTTTTGAGTATTATTGCTGCTAATTCTGGTCTGGTGCTCTTGCTAGAGATTCTTGATAAAATCTGTTGTTTTCCTTACACTCTTCGATATAAAACGGATGTTGACTGCTCAACGACCAAACGCAGAATAAGAGATTTGAGTTTCCGTGCATGGGATCGATGCATATCTTCCGATTAAAAACAATTATCTACATTATACATCTAGCGAGCCTGTGTTAAAAAATATATATTAACAAATAGAAAAAGGAATTGGCTACCGGCTGAGGAGATGACCAATGAAAGAAGAGAAACTGAGAAAAGGTAATAAGGCTATGCGAACTTTAGTTTTGGTATAAAAACCCGTATGAATCGCTCACACATCAGACAGAGAGAGTGTATATCACAAAGAGACCCAGCTTCAGGGTTGAGCAACGCGTTCCCCTACCCTCGCCGGCCGGCCGACCGACACCGCCGTCGTCACAGAACATCAGCCGACAGCAACCAACATTCTTTTGCCTTCTCTGTCTCTCTCTTTCTTCCTCTCCCACTCCGTTGCATTCACAACAGCAATGGGTAGTATATGATGGGTTTATATATATGTAAATAAATTATACATTTATTTACCTAAAATCCGACGTATTTCTTTTTTTCTTGAATTCACGTTTGCTGAGGCGAAGAAGAAATTAATCTCTACAGCAGTAACGACAACAGCAACAGTTCTATCTTCCAGGTCACTTCCGTAAGAAGTGGTAACCCCGACGTTTCGAGTGATAGCAACTTCTTCAGGAAATACGTGGAAACTGCAACAACATAATGAGTTCACATGAGTTCACATGAAGGTACTTTGGAATCACCTTTGAAGATAAATTCCTCAGTCCTCCACCTACCATCATACAATACCACCTACACAAAGAATTGCTTCCTACCCTACACCAAAGAGGTCATAGTTGCAAATGAACAAACACTCATCCCAGTGGAATTTGCTGGTATCACTACTACATGTTTGGTAATGATACAAGTAAATGCACTCAACCTTGCCATCATAATATCAACAGACACCAGGGAAACAGACAAATTGGCAAGTGAATATAACTACCAAAGACAGTACACACAAAGAAAGTTGCTTATTTTACATAGTTGACCAAAATAACAGCTACAAATTGGTAACACAGTATAAGAACTAAATATTTAAGAAATTAAGATACAAATATTTTTTCTCTTTTTTTTTTTTTTAATCGGTATCACCCCAACAAATGCAACAAAGTTACTAAAACGCAAGAAGCTAGAGGGTGGGGAAGAATTAGGAACAGAACCATTAATAGTGAGCAGAAAGATAAAAGAGTAATCAGAAGGACAGTAGATAACGATTGATATTGCATTTAAATTTTTGCAGGTTAAAGTTGACTGGAAAGCATGGAGACAGAAGGGAGTTTCACAAGCGATAGGTGCATGCTAATAAACTGTTAACATAGAACTTCTGGCTACATCTAGTCAGCTCAACTGTAAATTGATGAGATCTCGACACCAGTCTAGTATTGTGCTTAAATTCATAAAGTCTAGGTATCAAAGCAAAGAGCTCATCTGAGCAATTATCATGAAAATATTTCTAGAAAAGGCACTGGAAGACAACCTTATGGCAGTGGATAAGTGACTGAAGCCGAGCTGCCAGATCATGACTAATATTATTGTTGATTCTTCTTTAGCCCGAGAAGGTGTAACAAGGTACTTTCCTGGAGGTTAGCATCAGAAGAATTTTGAAGGAAGGAACCCCCTTTTTAGTTAAGGTATCGGTGATTTGTTTTTCAGTAGGTATCCATGAGATATCTGCAATTTCTCCTATGTCAACCATGTCTTTGATAATAGCCATCTCAATTCGAAGTCTTTTATCGAGAATTTGTGTAGTGGAATGCACTGCATCATGCAGACAAGAATTGTCTGTTTTGCATGTAATTTTTATTTTGGTAACATGGTCTTCCAGCTGCAACAAATCTAATATTAATTTTCTGTAATATAAGCATGCCTCAGTCAGATCAAATATGGCCAGGGTTTCTGCACCGAGAGGACTCTTAACAATTCTTTTTATCCATTTAGATTGCCAGGCTATAGGCATGTATTGGTTATTGTCACCTACCAAAAAAATTATGTAGCTCCCTTGTGATCCACCATCAGTCAGGTTAGCGAAGGATGCATCACTAAATCCTATAATTTGCAGAAGATTAGGGTCACCTAGATCTGGAATGTGAATTTGCGATTTCTCTTTTTTTTTACCTTTTTTACAGTTCGATTGATTTGTTTTATGCACTCAACATTTTCTTCTTTGAGTATCGAACTGACGTTGAAGTTGAGATACCATAACTTTCAGCTTGTAGAGAAGACTTGTATGCCAGATCCTGTGAAAGGCTTTTGAGATGTCTAATGCTTCACTGTTTTTATCAGAGAGATCTTTTTAAATAAAATATGTAAAGCTCTTTTTGTTTTATATTCTGTTAGAAATGAATAAGCAGAAGCTTGGAAAGAAATGGGCACCAATATGTGTACCAAAAATAATGTTTAAAATTGTATGTATTTAGTTTCTTTTTGGAGAAATTCTCTGCTAAAGTTGGATCAAAATGAAGTTGAACAAAAATTTTTTAAATTGGCAAAGTTTAACAAATGTACCCACAAAAAAACAGTGTGTCAAAAGGGCGGTTTTTCTCTTGACGCTGCTATTATTGTATACTCCTTCAGCAATTTGTATTGTTTTAAGATGCTGTTTTTAGAATGTTAATAATACTGGATTCATGCATTTTCTTTTTCAGAATTGGCAACATAAATATTAAACACTATTTATTAGATTGTTTATTTGCAAGAATAATTTTATCAAAATTATGAAAATTTGTTAAGCAACTATAATGCAATATTTATTGTTTACCATCAGAAATAACTAAGAAAACAATTTTTTATTCATAAATGTAAAAAAAAAATGTCTGGGAAAAAGAGTAAAGAAAATTTAAATAAACACATAATGACGAGTAGCTATATATTATAAATTTTGTAAAAAGGTTTTCATTTGCTCTATTCATTAAAATAGGTTGAGAGCCAAGAAAAAATGTATAAATCCAGTTTTATATGTTTTTGCCTTTACTAAAATTCTAAAAATAGCTTTTAAGATAATAAAATTTTCTAGGGGAGTATACAGTAATAGCAATGTCAAGAGAAAAACCTTTTTTTTTAAACACCTTTATTTGCGGGTCTATCACGTAAGTGCAATACGTGATACATGCTTTGGGCAATCATGTCTCTTTCAGGACATGACTGACTAGGCAGTAGGTTGCCATTACTTTCTGCAGTAGACTGATTGCCAGCCAAAGCTATAGAACCTAGTCTGTCCTATTATTTAATCCATAATTGGAGGAAAGAGACGGATTAATACCTTTCCCAAGGGCATTTGTGTGTAAGTGAATGTAAGGAATTCAACAGGGATTCGAACTCGACACCCCAATTTGTTATTCCAAGTCGATATCCACTGCACCACAATGCACATCTGTGGGTACTTGCAGGTATTTTCAGGTACAATTCTTAAACTTTGTCAAAAAGTTAATTTAAATTTCATAAAAATCAACCTCCCTCATGTGTCCAAAATATAGCTGGAGATATCTGCACACAAACTTCTGGAGCTTGTTTTTTTTTTTTTTCTTAAAGTTAATATAATAATTAGCCACCAGACAAAAATAATCAGGGAAAAATATAACAAGGACACTGAATTGCTAAAGAAAGAACCACTCACTTCCCCTTTAAGGATCACACTACTCTTGCTATAATACAGAAAGTCTTATTTTAACATATCTTGTCTCTTTTTCTTTCTGTCTCATTGGCAATACATTGTTGTTTTATATTTGTGGCTCTTGCAACTATAAGCAGTATATAACAATGACCCCAATTTTTATCTACCTTCTGCAGTGTTCAACATTTTTGACAACTGAGTTTTTCTAACTCTTGCCATGCATAGATAACAATCTCTGCAGCCCTTTAAACACCATTTGAAAAAATATCAATCTCTAAGAAAATTGAGTTTCTTTTTATATTTTGGAATGCTGTCTCTTTTATATATATATATATTTTTTATTTGAAAGTTAATAGCCTAAAAAGATAATCCGTATTAAAAGAAAAACTTAATTTCCATACACAAATAAATTTTTTAGGTATTTTTAAAACATTGGCACCATTATAGATGAAAAATTTAAACAAAAAAATTAAAAATTTTCCATAAAATCTAATATTTACTCGAGTGATGTGTTTCAAAGACAGTAAATTTAAGGATTGACTAACTGGATCGTCTAATTTTCATGCTATTTACTACTGTTCAGAACTAGACGATATCCCTAGATATGAACCATAGGAGAACAGACTACCCTTGTATTAAATAAAGGGTTCAGTCAGGAATTCCCTGTAGATTACCTAGATCAATATAGACTTGAGGAAGGCCAGAGGCACATTGACCAAAACTTTGTGATAAAATCAACAGAAATGAGGACAATAGTCCGCATATAAACAGTGGAAATAATTATAACCACTCATCCCAGAAATTCAGACAAAAATAATAACAAGGAGACTAAAATTTCACCATCTCTAAAAGTAGATAGTTTGACCAACCAATTGCATAACCAAGATATAAGGCTGCAAACCAATAAGAAGAGAGCAGTCTTTTCAAAGTGAATATATAGATGTGCATAAACCAATAGAAAATCAACCAAAATTAGAGTCGATAAATTAATTTTGTCTGTTCTCTGATACTGTGGTAACATGAAATACATTTGTAAGACTAGCTGGTGACCTTAAACAGCTGACATGCCTTTCATACATTGAAAATAAACATACCTTCCTTCATCATGTGGTCAAGTGGCTACTACTACCTTTAGATACATACATATATATGCATACATATATAATTACGTTCCCTTTTTCATTCTCTCCTGTATGCGTCCACAAAAATGATAATATGATGATAATTTCCAACTTACCTGATGCATATTTAAAAATAAAAAACATGTCCAACAGTGAAACCAGTCAACTTCATTCAATACAGGTTGTATCTATCAAGTAACCTGCTTTTGTGGGATCTAACATGCAAGCATGATTTTCCATTACAGAAGCCCACATGGAGCACAGTAAAATTTTACCATATACTTCATCCAAATATAGTTGGAAAATTACAATCAAATGACTATGGAAAATTTTTAAAAAGCCATTACAAACTCACATGAAAATCTAAAACAGAGATACTCAATAAATTGATATCATCTTCCAACTTGACAGGATGTCTTTCATTATATCTAAAAACAAGCTTATATCACTAGCCAGTCGTATTGGAATTGGTGAGGATATAAGTTATTCAGGTGCTATTATAGCCAATAATAGCATCTCAAATTGATTTAGAAATGGTTTACCTTGAAAAAATAGCAGATGATGATCTGCTGTATTTTGATAAGCAAGAGGATACACAAGTTCAATAGGTGACACATGGTTAAGTACCATAATAGCAGAAACAAAAATTTGTCAAGTATAACAAATTACTACTCATCCAGTGTTCACCCTTTCAAAAAAAGATCAGAAGACAAAAGTTTGTCAGACTCATTTATGTTTTGCTGAACATGCAAAATTCTGCAAGCCATGGTGCTGGTGGCTGGAGAAAAGGAATGTTAAAATGCAACCTAGATCTGGCTCACCTTTACTTGCTATAGCAAGGGGAAAATTTATTTGGTAGTATTTGTTAGCCTTCACTTATCCACCACTTATAGAATTGAAGGCTGTGTGTTGGTGGATTGTAGGTGTGTGGCAACTACTTTTTATCATGTGTTTTTTTGTAAAGTTGGTGGATGTAAGGTGTTAAATAAAGGGCCTATAGAAATCAGTCTTCAAACTTAATGAATTTCTGTGAATGTGTTGACAGAACAGGGACTGAGGGATGGTAAAGTGTAAAAAATTACTTGGCAACAAAAGACAGGAAATTGTGGAAAGTTATGATTGTTCGTATTCTGTAGTGTAAGAACATAAGTTCTCCCTAAAATAAAATAACTAAAATCTAATAGAAAAATTAAGTATTTATAAAAATTCACAGATTAATGATAAATTTACTGAAATTCTGATTGTAAATGAGTTAGATAATAAAATCAGTAACAGAATATTTAAAGAGTGTTTCTGCAAGATCAATCCAATAAAAATTGTCATTTTTAAAACTACTAAAAGTAAAAAGCATTTATTTTTAATGATATTGAAACTAAATATTTACATCTTTAATTTTGAAAGGTTAAATGTGTATTAGACAATCTGATTACTCAAAAGAGGCATTTTTTGCTGCAGGTTGAAATCAGTTTTTTTCTTTCAAATCATACTTTGTGATCAAGAGCTCCATGCTTTCTAACCAAAATGTGTAAGCAAATACTTCTTTATAGTTAAAGGTAAATGATTTAAATATAATAAATATAGAAAATATAATAAACATAGAAAATTTAAGAACATCAAAGTTGATAACATTTACATAAGAGTCATTCATAAGAATGGAAAGTTTTAATATTGAGTTATACAAGATTATGGATGATAGACACATTGACACTCCTCAACTTATCAATGTTCTCTGGAATGTATCTTCAATTGATGAGTTTGACTGAATACAATAAATTTTTACTATATGCCTCTCAGGGTATTCATTACTTCTAGAAAGTACATACTTGACTTTGTGTTTATTTTTTTAAATGTCAAGACTCTAATTCAACAAACAAGGGATTATTAACTCAGTCACCAATCAAAATCCTATAAGGACAAATAATTATGTGCCAAATTTAACAGCTATTCTAAATCTTCTGATTACAACAGAACCTGTAGTCAGTGTGACCAATGGCCTGTGACCATGTCCAGATTTGGCACCCATTTTATTTTTGACATCAGAGCAATACTAGTATTAACATGACTTGTCAAATGAAGAGAACCTTCCTGCTGTAAAAAATGCACATCTGAAAGTCAAATAAAACTGAGTCACCTTGCATAACCACTCCTATAAAAAGTTTTTGTTCTGTCAACAAGAGTATTTAACTATTACAAATAGACAACAACAATAAATTAACTGGGAATTTTCTTTTTAGACAAACTCATATTCTAGAGTAATTAAATAGTTCAGAAAATGATGGTTGATAAGAATTTTTAAAGGAAATGTTTTGTTGATAACTATAATAAATATTTATATTCAATTGTGCATGATAGTGTTATACAGAATGAAAAAACTAAAAAAATAATTCATATTTATGAATAGCAATATCTGCCTCTTTTAATTTTTAATAATTATTATTGTTAATGCTAGAAAGTTCATTTGAATCCTGACTGCAAGAAAATAAAAATAAAATTACACATCTCTTTGAAATTAAATGATGAGTTACACTTTCATCTTGTGAAGAAATAAGACCATGAGAGGATTTATTATTGTCCTCTAAGTGCTATCGTAAAAAATAAAATAATAATAACAATTTACTTTTAAATATTAGAAGCACAATAATCCATCATTTTTCAGTATAGACCCATGGCCTGGCACACCTAATAAAAACTTTGGAAATAACGTCAAGTTTGAATACTGACTATTGTTTCAACAGAAATACCCTTAAAAAATACACAAATCCATCATTCTCTGTACTATAGGTTTATCATTAAGACACAATTATGATAGGAAGGGAAAGTATGAGGGTGTCACTGGGTAAGTGTTCCTCAAAAAGTTACAAGCAATTTTGAGGGGAACTTAATTCCTTTTCAATAAAAGTGTACAATTGTTGTGGTTATAGACTTGTTCTCCTTTAAAAATAACAGGAATGTCACATTTATATTTGTTTGTAATTGATTGTCCTTTACTATTTCAGAGATTTAAATAAATATACTGTAGTTGAGAAGTATATATAGAGATCTGAGTGAAATAACAGTCAATATTCAAAGAACTGATATTCTATGGTTGCATTGTATATGAAGCTAAAACAAATTTGCTGTAGCAAAGATCAATATCATAGCACCGCCAAATAAAAATGCCTATTCAAGAGAAAAACAGTTAAGCTTTGCCAAAAATTTTATCAATACTATTCAACATTGAAAGTACCCAAGTTTGTATTTGTCCCAAATATCTGTAAGTTATAAACTGCCAGAGAATTAAATTAAGATTTTTAGCTTCAGTGTTTCTCATGCAATATTTTAATCATCAATTTTTAAGGTTTTATTCATTGTCATTGGATTACTATTTGTCCCAATCTGGTAATTATTATTATTATTATGTTGCCAAAGATTCTATATATTCTTCTCATCCAATTAAATCTCTTGATAGAAAACCTACTGGTGGTTCTGGTTGGACAAAAACAATATCTGTTTTAATAAATGTGTTTATAGAAAAACAAACAAATTTTGAAAATATAACTGCAATGAGCTGACATTTATAAAGCTGTCTTTAAAATGATATTAGGTAGCCTATCATTATTTTTGTTAAAAAGTATAAAATATTAAAGATCATAAAAAAATGTAATATTAAATGATTTTTACACATGCATGTTGATAGGTTAAGCTGAATTATTCTTTTAAAAATATTAATCAGCTTGCTAATTAAACGCTCATGCTCAGAAGCATAATAGAAGTGCAATAGTTAGTCATGAAAAATAATCAAAAAGGTTCACTAAATACCAATAATGTAGTGTACAAAACACTAGATGCATTTTTTATATTGGTAGTCTCAAGAATATAATCAGCTCGTTTGAGATGATGCCTTTTTATTGCTTGATGTTATGGGGAGTGTATGGTATCAATAGAAGTAGCAGGATTAGCCTAGTGAGTGAGAGAGGGAGAGAGAGAGAGAGAGAGAGAGAGAAGCAATAAATTAATTTTGAACAAATAGGAAGTATTTCCTACAGAGGAGAACTTTAAGGTAGTGTGATGGACAGTAGCCAAAGGATTTAGGTCTTTTTCCCTGTGTAAGCAGCTTCTTTGTCAAGAATAAAAGGAAAAATGCCAACAAGCTTACTCTTCTTATCACAATATATATATTTTTGTGCCTACATTAAGTTGTAAAATCCTTTAATAATCTGTGCAATATCCAGATGAATAATCTTAATGGTAATTTCATAAAATATTCAAAAAGGATTATTGTAAATCAATAAAATATTTTTTGTGCATGCAAACTATTTGCCTGAACAAGAGAAAAATACAAGATAAAAACAAAGAATTGAAAAATATGCTACAGTAGAAGAAACATTTAGACTGATAATGAGGAAAGAGGGCTTGAAAAATTTGATACTCATAGGACAGATTGAAGGCAAGAGGGACAGAGAAAACAATGCATAACCTACATGGCAAACTTAAGTGAATAGATGACAAACCATGTTTGGAAGAGATGGTGAAAAGACAATTTATAAATAGTTACAAGAAACAGGAGATTGTGGAGAGCAGTGATTGCCAACATATGTAGTGATAGTCACACATCAGTTAGTTATCTTATTAGTAATATATAAAATTTTGTGGGTCTCAGATAGAAGATATTTTTTGTAAATGGTCAGTTGAATTGTTTTCCAGTGTTCCAATTGATCTGTTCTAATTATTCTATGGAAGTTGGAATTAAATACAGATATATTTTTATAAGTAATACTGTTGAACGGATAATTTGAATTCATTTAACTACATTCATATAAATTAATTAGAAATACAAGTTGTGTTGTAAAATTAAAGATAAGAATATTTTTTGGGAATATACTTAAATTGGTATAACTCAGTCTAACAAGCCACTGTGAGCAATTTAACCCTTTATGTATTCCGTTTGTCAGAGTAATATTAACTGCCAACATTTACACATTTTATTCACAATTGAATAAGAACTAAAGAAATAACTTACTCAGTAATAAATTGATACAAGTAATTTAAGTCTACTGGATTTGAGCCTCTTCATCTTAATCATTAACCTTTCTAAAAGTGAATTGTAGCAAGTTGCTGGCCTTTAATTTTATGATTTATATAGATGTATACAAGGTCTCATTCAAACATTGAGGAGAATTTGGACAGTTCGATCTATCAAGTTACTCAGAATTTACCATATTGAGCCAGATATTTCACATCTCTCAAAAAAAATCACTCCAAAAAATAAAGAATCTTGTTTTTCATCAATTGTTTTGAGGAAATTGTTTCATGCCTTACCAACAATCACATTCTGTTTTCATACAAAATAATGTTAAATATTGTATTAAAATAAATTTGTTTCTTTCATCTTCTGTCATGTTTGTATCATAATTTTCATTCACCCAAAATGCTGTGCAGTTTTGCCAAAGAACATTTGTTATTTTTTTTTAATTAACAAAATTCGAAACAAACATGATTGAAGCAAATTAAAGCATTTTTGTAGATGTAAAAATGAAAGGTGCTTTGCTGTGTAGTTTTTGCTATGGACCAATTATTCTTTAAAAATTGATTTTTAAATACAAACAACTTTAGAAATTAGTAACATTTTTTTATCACCCTCTTAAGTTCCTATTCGTAAATTAAGTCTAAAACCAACAGAATGCATCAGTGTAAATGCACAATGTGAAAAAATACTTAGGAATGTCATAGTACATCTGTAGAAAACAATGTGGTAAAAGTTTTCTACAAAGTAGGGGTTCATCTCTCATCTATAGAAAAATATCAACTCCATAGCAAAACCAGTAAACACCATAGTTGGGTTGAGGTAGTGAATTTTAGACCCTTGATATCAAGTTTACAGCTACCAAAGGTAATGTCTTTCTATGGTGACCTTAGGATATAGATGATGGACAAGCTCATGTCCTCATCACTGAGCTCCTCCACTCATTAAAAACTTTTTAGGAAACCTAAAAAAGTTTCAAGTTCAGGTTTGAAACATTACAAGCCAGGTATCGCAGAAAACTAAAGATTCCTGCGATTGATCAAAGTTTTGGAATAATAAGAATACTATACCTTTAAGATAAATGTAGTTTATGGTATTTGTTGATGCAAATGTCTTCCTTTCATTTTAATGCTTGACAGCCTGCTACCTGGGTTTTTTGCATTCTCTGACACTTCAAAACAATATTTTCTTTCAAATCTTGCTGGCCTTGTGTCATTCAATGCAAAATACACTTCTGGGGAAAGTTTTACGTTATAGTTAAAGAATATATAACACAGGATCATGTTAAATTATTAAATTATCTCCAATTTAATATGTGGGTTTAATTCCTTAAGAACCTCTCATCTAATTTCTCAAATTTAATTTCTTTATTATTTTTTCCATATGTAATTCTAATAATCATTAAATACAATCAAATCTCACATTTTTCTTGCTGCAAAAATAGCACTATTTATATTATTCAGACTATTGTACTCATCTTAGTTGTCATTTTTATGTTTCAGCCATTGTACACTCTGGCCTTCTTCAGGTGCTAGAAATTTTGAACCAAACCCTTTATTATGATCACTGAGGTATATTATTCACATTCCTTGTGCAAAGCCACTTCTAGTAGTCATGAGTTATCTCCCTTTAACCTAAGGTATTGGTTAACCACTGCTGTAGCCTGGTATTAAACTAACTAATTCAAATAATGTAAATAGTGTAAATACTACCTCAAATCAGAAGTATAGACAAATAACAAAAATAGCCTTAATCATTTTTTTAGAGATTACTTAGTGTGTCACATCAGTTGGTTTGATTATAATAAAAAATTATAGTTAAGTGAAAAGCAACTAATTATAAAAGCTAGTCTTTTATACAAATTCTGAAGAACAAAATCATTCAAGTAAAATACAAATACTTTTATTGCCATTTTGCTGGATGGGGAAAACAGCAGAGAGAAAGTCATTGAGTAACAAAGAGTTGAAATAACTTTATTAACAAAAAATAGATTTTGTAAAACATAAACCAAAATTTTATTAAGTAGAAACAAAATATCTCTCAGAAATATTGTCAGAAAGTAAACATTGAAACTATTTGTTCATCTAAAGACAAAATGAATAACAATTTTACAGCTGAAATATAATACATGATGTTGTACAAGTATCTGAATGAGAAATTATAACACACAAAAAAAGATGCAAGCAGAAACACTAAAAAATATTTCATCACAGTAAGAAAATATTGAGATTTTAGGTAATGTTCAGATATAATGAACATTTTTCAACATAGGACTTACATCAAAATACTTCTGAAAACAATATTTACATACTTTATTCCTTTCTTAATGTTTATAAAAAAATTATAATTAGTAAAGAAAAAAATGATGCAGTATTTCTAAGCATAAAAAAAGTGATAAAAGATAATGCAGAAAAATATTTAAATGCAAAATTGAAGAGAAGTTTGACTGTAGTAATGATTTTTCTCCAATAATCCACTTTATGAAACTATTTTAACACTGAAGGTACCAAAAGGGAATTTAAATTTTATAGAAATGTTTCTTATAAAATATTTCTATATCAAATTACAACTTGAAAATAATATTTACATAAAGTTAGTTACCAGGAAAGTTTCTGGTATACAGCACTTTTGTTAATAGACCAGATTTCATATAAAATTTCTTTTCCTTGATGTGTTTTTTTTTTTATGAATATAAACCAACAACAGTAAACATATATTTTTGAGTTGAGTAAACTCATAACAAGTAGGCTTTCAGAAGAACAAACTGTCTTTGTTTGTGGAGGATATGAGGATTAAACATTTCTCTAAATATACCTCATAGCATGGCAATTCATTTTTTTTCATTTTTATTTGGTACAAGAGAAAAACAATTATTCTTCCTTTACAAATTTTTTCTTCATCTCTAAAACTCCCATAAAAAGAGATATAAAGTCTCTCCTATTTGTATATCGACTGTCTGGCTTATTTTCTCTTATTCATGAGTTTGTTTATATTTGTAACTAAGCAAGGCAGTTGAGCTTTGTGGTTTTAACCTATGAGAAAAGTGTTTAAAAGCCTGGCATTGAAATATATACTAATATTCTTTATTTCAGAACAGGTAGAAACAAATGTAATGTGGACGGATTATTTAGAGTAAAAATCAAATTACTTTTAATCAAGAAAATCAACTGCTTTTTAATAGTGTAGAATTAGAAGTAAAAAGCCATGTTTTCTTTGCAACAGAACACACTATATCTATATATATATATATATATAATATATATATATATATATATATATATATATATATTGTGTACTTAGGCAACATCTCTTTTATACAGATTTCATTAAAAATGACAAACAAGGTACTATCATTAAGTTTTTTATATAATTGTTCATGTGTTCATATCATTTATTTCTTTACGGAACTCAAATTATATAAGAATTATCCAAAGGTTTTGTACTTGTGAGTGCTTTCAACCATACTTTGAGTCATTATCAAGAATTTTGTTTTATATAAACACACACACAAATATAAAAACAAACAAGTATTTTATTAAAAACCAACAAGACAATTTTAATAAAGGGCATTTGCTTAAATTCTTGCTAAGTAGATGTTTCTTGGCTCAATCCATTTCCAAAATCTGACAAAACCTAAAAATGTTTGTACACGCTACACACACACAAATTATTTCCAAGTACTGAGACTTTTATTCCAAATTGTGAAAATTAAAGAAAACATGGACAATTTTGTTATTTTTAAATTCTTATTCTCATCATCCTAAAAAGAATAATATAAAATACTGATTTGAAGCTGAAATGAATCAATATCAAAATATTTATTTAATAAATACTTTATTGTCTGCATCTTAATTATATGCAAGGACATTTTTAAGATATTTTCATTTCTCTTCCTAATTGTGTGTGTGTGTGTGTGTGTAATATAGGTAAATAATAAGCCTTTTTATAATTTAAAGTGTACATGCATATATTTTTCAGCTCAGTCGACTGTGCATAATTCATTAATTGACAATAAAATTCAAAATACACAAAATAAAAAAAATTCTTATCTTGGAAAGAAAAATGCTTCAAGAATTTGCCACTTGATTCTATGAAGAATGAAAAAAAATTGTTTGAAAAAAAATTTGCACAAAAGCTAATTATCTTTGATAATTAAAAATTACTTTTTTCCTTTATGCATTTTAAAATTTTTTTTACATTACTGATTTTTTAAAGTAGAACAAAAATTCTAAAAATATATGAATTTTCTCAAAAAGTAAAATAGAGAAAAATAACTTTATTACAGTATTGTTTATATTAAAAAAGTAAAACAAGCATTTCTATAGAATTTAAAAATTGTAAACCATGTAATCACAATCTACTTTGGATAAGCAATAACACGTGCTACTTAATAGAGCTTTACAAGCTGTTTGCTTGCATTACAACTTAATTGTACTTTTATAATTGTTTCCTAAAACTTGAAAAAACATTAAAAATTCTTAATATTTTTATAACATAAATATTAAGCAACAGAAAGGCAAAACTGCAAATGATAAAAACTTTAGCTAATTAATTGGGTAGATTTTATCTTGGAGAATAAATCAAAGTAATTATCTCTTAAAATACAGAGCCAAACATTATTTAATTCTAAAGTCATTTCCATTTATTATTATTTTCAAGCAAAAAGTACTGCATGAATAGTTATTTAAAAAAATGTATTCTCTTTATAAATCTAAGTGCTGAAAGTCGTACACCAAGATGTATATATATTTTGACAGCCTCATTAACAAAGAGTAATCAACTTAATCTCTTGTATTTGTAATTTTGGTTTATTTAAATATCTGCAAATAACTAAAAGGAAGAACAAAACTAAGTTTGAAAAAAAAAACAAAAAAACATTTAACAACAAACCCTTCCTTTTATATTTCTCAATATCCTCCCTATTTGCATTTATTTTATTTTAAAGTAATAATTTTCAGTTTAATTGTAATTTAAATTTTTTTAAAATGTTATATTCATTAAATTTTTTATATAGACTAGGATAAGTATAATAGATCTTTCCTTTTTTTTTTTTTAAAAATCATTTAAATTTTAATTACACTGAAAGTTTTCTTCAACTAAACTTATAACAAGAAGATAAATTCTAGTAAAAGTTACTGACAGTCCATAATAGTCAACTAATTTTCATTTGTTAATGTAACATGACCAAAAGAGTTTATTGTCTTGAGATTTTTTATTAGAGCAATGTTATTAAAATGTTGCAACTTGAAAATAAAAGGAATTTTTAGTCAAATTTGAAAACTAATAGGGTGAGGTCAGTATTTGCATTCATAATAATGATGATTTTATTTTTGTTTGTGTGCCTGTTAAAAAAAATGAAAAAATATGTCAACATTAAAAAACAAAATAAATGTAAAGATTACTAATTGCTCCATAAAAAATGGAAATTTTATTCTGTAAAAAAGAAATGAAATTCTTTTTACAAAATTTACACATCATTATTTTATGGGTAGCATTATTATTCTTTTTCTCTCCCATTATAAACATTTTGAGAGTTTATAATAAAAAACAATTTTTCTAAACTGTAAGCATGTATGATCAAAAATCAATTAAGACTTCGCTCCTGCTCATTAAGGCTTAGTACAAGTTAACTTTATGTTTGAGACAGAAAAGCAGTTTGGTCAATTACTAAGTAATTCCCCTCATTTATTTGCCAATAATTTTAATATAAATTCTATAAATAGGAATTGACTTAACATTGAGGTTAAAGGGCACCTTCATTGGCCTTTAAGTGAGTCTTACCTTATATCAATATCGTCAAATATTTTTCTTATATATTTATATAAATTCTTTCACAAATATTTTAAATTTTTTACAGACATTTCAACTATTTTAATTGCTTTCCCAAACAATAATATGTTCATGTTGAATTTTCATGGTTCATTTGCACTAAGAATTAAGAGAATGGGACAATGTCAATTATCAGGCACTCAAATTTAAATGAAACACTAGCTCTTATATAATGGTCATATAATACCTACCAAGAGAATTTTTCTGTTCCTAATTACTAATCTGAGGATTTCAAAATGATTATATTTAAAATTTATTCATGTATTTGCTTGTTTGCCATATGTTATAGATGCTTGGACAATCATGTCTTTTTATTCATGACTGATTAAGCAGAAGATTTTTCCTGCAGTAGGTTACCATTTGTTTCTGCTGCTTGTTTTCTTAGGAAAGTTATAAATGTTCTTGTTAGTTTTAAGATTTACAATATGTGACATATGATACAATTCTAAGAAATATATGACATAAAAAACAATTCTAAGAAATATTTGACATCAAAAATCGAAGGCACAATTCCATTTATAGGAACTTTAGCCAGAATTCCAAGTTTGCAAAGTTTCTTAAAACCCTCAAAAAATTGTTTTCCAGAAAATTTTAGATGAATATTGAGTGACAAAGGAGCACAGTCAGTGGTAGTCTGGCTCATTACTTTAAAAGTCTTCAATACAAATGCACTGGTTCCTGCAAGAAAAAAAAATTATTATAAGATTACAATGACAAAGCAGCTGAAATATTTGGAAGTAATCAATATAACTATGAATGTATTATTGATTATGCGAATATATCAGTTCTTATTCAAACCATCTTTAAAATATTACTCAAATTGCTTATTTATTAGAATACTTGATGAGGTGACTCATTTACATAGGAAGTTCCCCAGTAATAAATAGCTACAGCTATTACCTGTGAAGCAGTTGAGTGCCTACTACTTCCCATGTTTCACTAACATTACACAACAATAATATTGCCGATATCTAAAGAACCGAATGAAAAATTATCACTTGATAATTATGAGTACCCAAAAGCATGGATTAGGAGTATAGCAGCTAAATCGAGAACAAAAAAGCTGAAGGATTTAAAATCACTTGGAGAAGAAAACCAGATAATTGATCTCATCTAGGCAACTGGTGGTTGTGAGCCTATTATAAAAGTGTCAGCAATTGCACACCCAAGTCATTTGGAAGAAATGACATTTGACAATGTAAGTCAACTAATAGTGAAAAACATAGCACCTAAGAAAAAGCTAGTGAATGCAGAGAGAGATAAGTTCATGAACATTTTACAAAAAGTTCATGAACCAGTTATTGAATATGTTCTTCATGTGAAACAAGCCGCTAAATATTGTGAATTTGAGAAACTGAGATTAGAAAACCAGTCAGTCGAAGAGGATTTGATTCAAATGATGAACAGCCTTCAAAATGAGAAATATCAGCAGATGGATTTTATAAATTTACAACTGGGAAAGTCATCACTAGAACAGTGTGTTGAATTTGATAGCAACAAGAATTGATTCAGAAATTTAATGCAATAAAAATTACAAATCTGGAAACATATGCAATAAAGAAGAAAGACAGAAGTATGTACACTTGGTGTGGTTATAAACATCAAAGAGAAAAACAAAAAGGTCTGGCATATAAAAAAAATATGAAAACTGTTTGGAAATGAATCATTTTAAATGTATGTGTAAAGCCAAAAGAGAAATGTAGAGACAGTCCAACAAAAGAAGAAGAAATAAGTACAGATGTCTTTTTTATTGAAAAAAAAGAAAGAAGAAAGGTTATTAGAAATCCAAATCAATAATGTTTTATTGGACATGTAATTAGATACAGGAAGTGACATGACTTTGATACCCAGAAATTTTTTAAAGAAATTAGGAAAACCATGATTAAGAAAAGCCTTGTTCAATTGAATCAGTTTGATGGATCCACGATAAAAGCTATTTTGAAGCTTATGTAGAACTAAAAAGTAAGTTTGACATATTACCAATTATTGTAGCAAACTGTGAAAAGAATCACAGTCTAAGAGGAAATGAGGTAATAAACATAAATTCAACAAAATTAGTGAACAAAGAGAAAGCAGAAGAAACTGAAATGCTAAAAAGCAACAAAGCAAAATTAAAACTAAAGGAAAATGGTTCTCCCTCATATTTCAAGTATGAAAAGCGCCAGTCCATCTGCTACCAGTAGTTGTGGAAAAACTAACAAATTACTGGAATGAGTTCTACTAGGATGGAGCAAATAAGCCTCCTTATTAGTAATTTTAAGAAGGAAGGATGGGGATCTGTGCATTTGTAGTGACTACAAAATAGGAGTAAACCACAAAATATGTACAGACTCTCATATATCCCCAAGGTAGAATGAGCACTGAACTCTCTTGTAGGTATCTAAAATTAATCTAAAGTCAGCATACCAGTGAATACCTATTAATGAAAGCTTTAAAGAAGCCATAACAATAAACACACCAATAGGCTTGTTAAGATGAAAAAGATTGCCATATGGAATTAAAACTGCAAGTGTGATTTTTCAAAGGGATATAGAGCAAGTTATTGGTAGTGATATCAAAAATACACTATATTACCAGGATGACATTTGTATTGGTGATATTAATGATGAAGAACCAAAAATCGAAAACCAGTATGATTTTGAATACATTAAAAAATGCTGGATTATCAAGTAATGAAAAAAATGTGTACACAATGCTAAAATATATAATTTTTGCGATAGTCTATATCTAATGAAGGCATATCACCAGACCAATTATTAATTGACAAAATATTTAAAATTGAAGTATCTAAGAACAAAAAAAGAATTGAAATCTTTCTTAGGACCTTTACAGATGATATGTAGAGCGATACTCTAAATTGTCAAAATCTTTTACTGCTTTAAGAAAAAAAAGAATGTGGAATTTATTTGGACAAAAGAACATGTGGAATTTGAAAATTTAAAAGCTGTTCTGACAAAAAAGCCAGTTGCAAAAATGTTTGACCCTAGAAAGGAAATAGTAGTAACAAGTGATGCAAGTGAACACTCAATTTTGGAAATATTGGCTCAGGATGGTCATTCTATTATGTCTCTTTCAAGAAAATTTTCAAAAGCCAAATCAAACTACTCAAATAGAGAAAGAAGTTTTGGCCATAATATGAATGATACAGTGTGTCAGTTTTTAATTGGAAAGAGATTCCTACTAAAGTCTGAGCACAGAGCTTTAGAATTTATATTTAATCTTAGGAAGAAACTTTGTAAGGTAACATTGTCTAGAATTCTAAGATAAGCCTTAATGCTAATGACGTTTGATATTGAGCATGTAAAAGGCAATGCCATTCCACATGCTGATGCTTTGCAGAAATTGAGGTTCATTACTTCTGAAAGTGAGAAAGAGGAAGAAAAATTTGAAGATATTTTCTTACATTAGGTCAAAACTGATGTTTTGTTGATAACAAATTAACATACAGGATACAAAGTGAGATCCCATATTGAACAACATATTGTTATGAATAAAAAAATAATAAGTGAAATAATTGCTCATGGGCAGAAAGGCATTTTAAAGAAGCTAAATACAAATTAATTGTGGTAAAGGGTGTAATTTGTAATGGAGGAATAGTATCATCGTCAGTGATGCAATGGGGAAAAAAATTATAAAATGTATACATAATGACGTTCATTGCAGACTAAGGTCGACATAAAGGAGGTTAAGGCTAGAGGCATGGTGGCCAAGCTATTCTTCAGATGTAGAAGAATACTTAAAAAGTTGAAAAGTGTGCACTGAAAGAAGAAAATTCAGACAGACACATAGATGGCCTAAAGAATCCCAACCTTGGGACAGAGTACACATGGATCATGCTTATGTTAATGAAATGAGATTATTACTAATACTGGTAGATGCTTATTCAGGCTGGCCAGAAGTAATACAGGTCACAAACAAAAGAAGTTTGACTGTGAAACAAACATTAAGGATCGTTTTTTTTTTTTTCAAGAAATGGAATTCTGAAAATGCTAGTATCTGACAACACCCCAGAATTCTGTGTTGAGGAACTATGCCAATGGTTAAACAAAATTGGATGCAAACCATATAAAACCACACTGTACAATCTGCAATCAAACAGATTAGCAGAAAGGATGGAACAAACTATAAAAAACAAACTGAAGATATGTCTACAATGAAAAGAAAAAATAGAAACGTTTCTTCCAAGATGGTTGCTAAGCTATAGAACAATACCACAAGCTGGAAGATCAAAAAGCCCATATGTCCTCATGGGTAGACAAATTAGAGCCCCATTGACCATGTCTTATGCCACAAATGAAAAACTGTAGTATAAAAAGAATAGTGAATCTAATCTACAATAAATAAGATTTATAATGCAAAGTGGATAATAGGAAAAAATAAAAATGGAATATTAGTAGATGCAGACCAAGTTAGATTTTAATGTGATAAAGATGAAGAAATGTACAGTGAGCCTGAGAGTAATGAAGGTAAAAGTGTCATATCAATGCAAGACAAGCATGACTGAAATGGAGAACAATATAGACTCTGAAGATGAACAATTGAGTTGATAGAATACTCCTATGAAAAAAGATAAAAAAAATCACAATCTCCCATATCTAGACAATCACTTAGGGAGAAGGAGGAAGATAGAGAGGAAACAAAAGCCCCAAGAAGAATTACGAGGGAACAATGAGAGGGGATAAAACCTCTTCAGTACAAGAAGATGAGGTTACACAGAAAGTCACCAAGTGTACCAATAATTGCAGCTATTACCTATGAGGCATTTGAGAGCCTATTACTTCCCATATGTCAGTAACACTACACTTGATCAACCCAACAAGTTTAAAACAAAAAAATAAAAGTAATTCTAAAGAACATTCTTAATATCTGATCAATAAGTTTGATTGACATATTTAACAAATTCTAAGAATGCTGGTAACTTTTTTGAAAAAAAGTTTCTAATCCAATTTTACTCATACCCTTTTACATCATTGTTCACTATGTCCCTTTGTAGGAATCCTTCTACTTGGGTTTTTGTTAAATGTCAAAATTCTGAGTGACAGGATTTGATATAATAACATGAAATATTGTTGTGCGACTGCTTGTATTTGGCTGTTTAGAATAATCCCACACCTTTCATTGAAAGAATAAAATCCCGTAAGACAATGTAACATTAACAAATAATATTAATTTTATATAACAAGAATACAAGAAGTTGGTTGAATGTATTGAATGAGTAATGCCATTTTTTTGGTTGTTAGTAGACTGCTGCTGAGTTGAGTGTTGCTTTTATGTGCAGACTTAAATATCAGTAGCTAGAATGATGTGGACCATGGTGGTATTTGTAAATCTCTTTGTTGATGCTAGATTTTGTGATTTTTATACCTTTTTCCTAAGAAATTGGATCCAGAACTATATTATTTTATTTATTCCTAATTAACCCTAAAATGCCACATGATATGTCTACTACTATATCCACATGATATTTTGGAAGTATCTACCTAAATTACGATGACCTAAATGATCTACCTAAATTATGGCAACCTTTCTGATTTGTATTCTATGGTTTTCATATTTGTATAGTTTAATTAGTGTGTCTTAAGATGTAAGCAATTTATTGTGTATTATTTATTTATAAATATTTTGTAGGCATGTTTTAATGTTTATGTTGCTATTGTTAGTTGAAAATGATTCTCATTAATAAGTTTATAATTAGTTTTATCATGGGAAATATTTTGCATATTTTATTAGATATTTTAGTGGACACAACACCTTTTTAAATTATTTATATGATAAGGTGCTGAAGTTCTTTTCTTGACTAAGTAAGAAGTTAAAGAAATTCTGATGTCTGGTTGTTTCATCAGAGATGATTTCAGTACCCCTTCACATTTTATAATTATGGTTAAGGATATCACTACAGGTATTACCTCACTCACTGCAATCAAAGAAATAGGGTCAGGAGTCAATCCATGATGCATTAAGGAAATGACAAAGGAGTTTGAAAAAATTTGCTTCTACCTCCATGTGGAGAGGTTGTGGAGAGGTGTGTCACATTAAACTGTGTTCAGTTTATTCTCATGTGGAGTCTGATAGATAAAATACTCTTGAAACTGTCATTCCATTTACCTGTATCTGTTTATTTGAATGAAAAATATAGATTACTTCCAGTAATAATGTTGAGGATATGATCTACCTAAATTATGGCAACCTTTTTTTCAATTATTAAAAGTAAAATTAATATGCTTATTTGTAAATTATATTTTTTTAAATATTTAAAAAAATAATTTAAAACTCACTGACCTGCAATTTACTGAAGTTGTGTAACAGTGAAGGCATTGGAACTGCTGAATTCTAAAAAGAATGGACCTTCTTTTCCTGGGTGAAACGTGCAAGGCATTAGATTATAAATGCCACCAGAGATGTTGTCAAGTTGTAAGACACAATATCCTGCTCTATTTTAAAATACAAAATAAACATTTATTAGTTGCATCAGAACCAAAATTAATGATAAATAGAATAAAACTTCTTTTTTATATTAATAATCTTTTCAAGTCTTTCTTAATTTCTTTATAATAATACTGTTGTAAAGTTTGTCTTTTTTTTTTTTTCACTTCTATTTGCTAAGTTTGTTTCCAACCAAATAAAATCATCAGGATTTTTCAAGAACATTTTTTTTATTCATAAGATAGTTCTCAAAAAACAATTGCAAAATATGAGTAACACAAAATAAAATACAAACCGAAAATCTCCAGATGATTTTCTTTGAAATGAACTAGAAGCATTGGGGACATTCTCTGAAACAGTAATCACTTCAAATCCCACAGCATATTGCCTAATAAATTAAAAAAAAAATCTTTGTGAATGGCTCTTCAAATTTTTACTTTTAAATAAAAGCATAAAAAAAAACAAGTCTTCTTTTTATAAACATTTAACATTACTACAGTATTCATAGCTGATTCTATTAATTGATGACTTAGGTTTTTTAATGAATACTACCTCGAGGATCTGTAGCTTTCATGGAAATGCAAACTACAGATCCTCAAGGCAATATTCATTAAAAAATTTAAGCTGTCAATTAATAGAATCAGCTATGAATACTGTAGTAATGTTCTTAAATGTTTATGAAAAAAAAAGAAAATTTTTTCATGTTTTAATACATGCATGACCATGACATTACAACATAAAAAATTCTATAATGAATAATTTTCATATTCTAATGAATGCTAAGAATAACTGTCAACAGTTACATTTGAAGCAAAAGAAAAACTTACAGTAATTTTTAGCAACACAGATTTGCATTTTTTTTTGGTTACCACAACCTATACCCCTGACAATGATCTCAAAAGGAGATTGAAAGTACTTGGGAACATTGAGAAACAGATAATAAAATCATCTGTAAAAGTCACAGTGCATTTCTTACATGTTTCAATTATAATACATGAAAGATTATCCGTGAATATGAATGGATTTTATTAAAAAATAAGCAGACATAATGTTTGCAATTTATTTAATCTGATAGGCCTATATATATATATGTTTGTCGCTCAGAGTCAAAGAAAGTTCAAGGGAAGTGGGTGGGTCAGATGAGAAAGAGGGAGTGACAAGGAAAAGTGAAGAAATCAAAGAAAGGAGAGAGAAAGAAAAAGAGCTTTACTTCCTTAATTTAAAGGAACCTCATTATTCTATTTAGATTTATTTGTTTGAACTTGTATTTTTTCCTTTTTAGAAATGTATTAATATTAAAATTTTCACATTAAAAATATAGTGCTGTAATATTTTTTCTCTAAAAATGTATCATTGGTAATATTTAACAGTGAAGTATGGCTGAAATTAATTATCATCAGAAATGTATTGCTGGTAATAGTTTTCCTTCAGAAATGTATTGTTTGTAATATTTTTCAACAGAAAAATTTTTTTTCCAGAAATGTATTGCAGTAATTTTTACTACAAGCTCTTTATTAGAATAAATTAGAAACTTATTCAGAACTTATAGCTTTAAACAAAGTTTTAAAAATCAATTTCATTTAAATTTGACTAAAAAATAAATTTTGTAGTTTTTGTTAATACAAGAAAGAGATCAAAAATTAGTCATGGAATATTTTTTCATAGTGTTCATATTACTTTTTCTCTAAAAGTGTGTTACTGGTAGTATTTAGCAGTAATATATGGCTGGAGTTATTTATCATCAAAAATGTGTTCAGAACTTATTCAGAAATTATAGCTTTAAACAGAGTTTAAAAAAAAAAACCCAATTCATTTAAATTTGACCAAAGAATTAATTCTGTAGTTCTTGTTAATACCAGAAAGAGATTAAAAATTTGTCAAGGAATATTTTTTCATAGTGCTCATATTACTTTTTCTCTAAAAGTGTGTTACTGGTAGTATTATTATCAATCACATTCGAAACTTATTCAGAAACAAAAATAATAATAATAGGTTTAAACAAGTTCAAATCATCACTTTCAAGTTTAACTTTTTGGTACTAATGACCTGAACTTGTAGCAATTAATGTCACGGGTTTTCAAATAAGAAGCCTTAAAAAAAAATAAAATAAAATAAAAAAAAAAATTTTTTTTTTTTTTTTTTTTAAATTTCGGCTAAAATGAATTCTGTAGTTTTTGTTAATACAAGAAAGAAAAATACAAAGTTAATCCAGGAATATTTTTTCATTTTTAAAAAATGATTCATAAAGTTGCAAGAATAGAGAAGTTTTTGTACTTTCGTTTTCAAGGAATTATTTCGAATTTTGGATTTTTTCAGTGAAGAGAAAACTCTAGAAGGAGAGGGAGAGAGAAAGAGAGAGAGAGGTAAAGTTTTACACTTTGATTTAAAATTAACCAAATGCCCAAGTACGCAGATACATATATACACCTACGAACGAACGAACGCAATGCGCATACATATATATACACCCTCAAGCACCAGCAAAAACAAATATGTAACCAATACATTAAAAAAAGAAAAAAAACAAACCCTTTAAACATATATCACAGTGGTTTACATTTAAACAATAATGAAAGTGGGGAGTAAAAGATTAACATAGCTTGAACCGGCTCCTGTGTCTACATTTAAATACCAGTTCCTTCCTCAGGTTCAACAGATCCAACTGGTTTTTGTGTCTGATAATGGTTATTTTCTTATCCAGACATAACTTACAGCATTCTTTGAAATTTGTGGGTGTGTATGATTTTTTAACTATGCTCCATTTAATTATGGTTAGATTATGGTCTTTCAAATACCAGAGATACTCTGACAGGGCTGTTTGGTGTTTCAGTTCAGGGTTGGAAAATGAGTGCGTGTGGTTATATAGTCGTTGTTTCCAAGCCCCTGCCGAAATACCAATGTAGTATTTTATTAACTTTATGTTTTCCTTAGGGTATATCATGGCCTGATATACGACCCCCTCCGTCATACACTCACCACCCATAGGACAATCATTTTTAATCCTACAATTGCATTTTATAGTGTTATCGCAATGTCCAGTTGTATTATTGATGTCTGGTGAATTTCTGGTAACCTTAGGGTTGCTTTGGTTTGGAGTTGTGGGGCTGAGGCTGGCTTGGCTGGTGGTTGTTCCTCTGGAGCTGGTTTGATTAGTGGTAGTAGGTTTCCAGTTATTAGTTTGGTTTTTATATCTAGCTAAGGTTTTCTTATTGTGGGAATTGATTATATAATAATAGCTGATTTTTAGGGTTTTTCTATTAAATATTCTATGGAGGGGACTAGAAATGCTGAAATGTTTATCTATGAGTTTTAAAAAATATCTACCTATATTAATATTACATAGTTTGCAAAATGGAGGGTTGAACCAAATTACTTTCTTTCTTCTGTTGGTCTTATTGGTACTACTGTGTTTCAAGGATTCATCATAATAAAGCGGCTTTTGAAATCCGCTCCTATGCAAAGCCTCGTTATAAGTTTTCTTATGTGTGTCAAAGATTTTTTTGGTTAGAGGATAGTCTATTGATTCTGGCATTAATGGAATTAGGAATTTGCCTCAATACGTGTGAGGGGTGGTTGGAGTTAATATTGATGTATAAAGGCATTTGGTTGGGTTTTTTGAAAGGGTCTAAAACTGTTACTAGAGAGATCGAAGGTGATGTTTAGAAAATTAACTATTTTATGGTTGGTCTGGATATCTAATTTAAAACCTAGGTGTTACAGGCGTTGGTTAGTTGTTTTTGTTTGTTTACCACTTTTGGACCGGTGCTATTGTTAATGATTGCTAAACCATCATCTCTATATAATCCGACTAGTTCTAGGTCCCAAAATCTACCTATAATGTTTAATATATATAAACCTACAAGATCCAGGCAGAGTCAAAACCACCCATAGGGACGTCAAAGTTCCGGCGTCCCTTTTTAATCCAAATGGAGGAATTGTGGACCAAAATATTTTTCCTACAGGCCATTATGATGTTTACTTGGTCCTCAGTGATGGTGACGTAGTTCTTAGCAAAATTGATGCTATCTGTTAACACGTTATGGTAACTTATCTGCTAAGGTTCCTTTAAATTAAGAATGTAAAGCTCATTTTCTCTCTCTCTCCATTCTTTCTGTTATGTCGTGAGTAAGAATAAATAACTCAACAACAGGAATAGATTAATCGTTGTATTCCGTGAAAATAGTATTTACAAAGGTTATTAGTATCCAATACAAGAATAAAGGTTAATCGTCTCAACCATCATAAGACGTAGTATGAGCAATGGGTACTTCCGGGTCGTCACCGGAAGTCTACGACTGACTTGTTGATCGGCTGCTTGACACACTCTCTTACGTAGATGCCACCATTACTTTACATAGTAATGGAATAGTCCATTATAGCCGAATAGGCGCGGGTGTCCCAACACTTTCCTTTCTTCTCTTTTCCTTGTCACTCCCTCTTTCTTGTCTGACCCACCCGCTTCCCTTGAACTTTCTTCGACACTGACGCTGGGCGACAAATGGAGTGACAGTTATATTCTTATCATCTTATATGTATTTTATTTTTTATTTTCTTATTCGCCGAGTTAGGTTTTTGTGAATCCCATTCATGTAGAATCCTTCGTTGAATAAAGACGGAAGCTGAAGAAGGCTCACCTGAAATAGGCCTATACTTCCGAATTACCATGAAATAACATGTCTGTCTTAATTTTTCTTATATATATATATATATTCTTCACTATTTGATGACATAATTATTGCAAAAAATAAAATAAGGTACTGTTAAAGAGCAAACATGCAGCAATAGCTTTCTTAACTGTCAGTAAAGTTTAATAACAGATAGTAAAGAGAATGAACTGATCCGATGCTGCCTCACTATTGTCTTTCTCTCCATGAGCATGAGAAGAATATATATATATATATATATATATATATATATATATATACACAACTCATTTCTGACATCTTTTGATTGTAATATGCAAAAGATTACCCGTGAGTATGAACGGATTTTATTAAAAATAAGCAAACATATTTTGCAATTTATTTAATCTGACACACACACACAAACACACATATATATATATATATATATATATATATATATATACACACACAACAGTCTTTATTATAACAGAGTATATTTGATTATTCTATTTAGATTATTTTCCAACCTTAACTAAGAAAAACTATTAAGTATAAAGTGTCACTTTTAACTGTTTTGTTAAGTGTAGGTAATTAAAAGTATCTTATTGCTAATTCCAAATCAACTTGAATAACCTCATTTATGTATATTTCGCATACATAGACATCAATATGCTTTGTTTTTTTTTTTCTCTTATTCACTTGTCAAATGTTAAGTAAGAAACGACAACTGCCCTTTTGTTCAACAGAAAAGAACTTTTCAGCAGTACACAAAATATATATATATATATATATACACAACAGTCTTTATTATAACAGAGTATATTTGATTATTCTATTTAGATTATTTTCCAACCTTAACTAAGAAAAACTATTAAGTATAAAGTGTAACTTTTAACTGTTTTGTTAAGTGTAGGTAATTAAAAGTATCTTATTGCTAATTCCAAATCAACTTGAATAACCTCATTTATGTATATTTCTCATACATAGACATCAATATGCTTTGTTTTTTTTTTCTCTTATTCACTTGTCAAATGTTAAGTAAGAAATGACAACTGCCCTTTTGTTCAACAGAAAAGAACTTTTCAGCAGTACACAAAATTGTGCAACTCTGCAAATAGATACTCACAACATGTTAGTAACAAAAAAAAACTGTTGATAAATTCAGTGTGCACTCATCAAATTAATGACTGACTTGAATATATTAATAAGTAAAATTCAGCTTTATATAAAAATAGTTAACCAGATGTAGTAAATTCAGTAAATTATGAAAAGAGGTAAAGAAAACAAATCCTTGCACAAGAATTGAGAAAAAACAATATTTCAAGCTAAAAACACTCACTTAAAATCAAATATTCACCTATCTTATTTAGAAAAGTAATTCCATTATAACAACACATTCTAATTAATGATTCGGCTCAAATTCTGACCTAGAGTAAAAATTGAAATGTTTACATTACAAGATGTCACATCATAACATAAAAAAACAATTTTTCCTATCAGCAACTCAAAAGTATAATTACCAAAGACAATTTGAAACGAAGCAATCTCTTAATAAATTCTAAAAGCTTCAGAACTAAAACGCAGGGAAGAATGGTAAGTTTTATGGTGTTATGTTTACTCAATAAAAAATTAAATTAGACAAAGATTTTCACAAAAATGCAACCAATTTGAATCTCTATCAGACAAAAAACATTAATGAGGCTGACAATCATTATCAGATAGCAATAATGTATCAGAAGATTATCACAAGCTTGCAGTATATATATGATCTTACATCCACAAACTACTATAAATAGATATATTTTAAAACAAAGACATAGCATGAGCCATAAAACATTTTCACAACAGTTTTATTAAGTCTACTGCTGGTTACTACAAAACATTAAGAGCTGCATGACAAAAATCATGTACACTTTGTTTCTTAGAAAGAAAATATTGAACAGAGAACCAAAAATCAATAAAAAGATCATTACCAAAAGCAATTCACAAGCAATAAGAATTCTGCATATGATGCCCAGTCACAAGAAATAAATACATTGTGTGACCAAAATGCAAAAACGTAATTCAGAGATCAACAAGAGTTCTATAAGACAGAATCCTTTCAATCACAAAGAAAACTACCATGCTATAAAAATGGAGAGTTTATAAAACTATCAATCTCTAGTTGACATTCAAGTCCACACAAACACAAGCTATAACAGGATTAAAAAAAAAAATCAAATGAATATCATCAGGAGCATATTCATTTTTTTTTTTCATTTCCACATATAACCTGTAACATGTATATTTGGTAAACATGACAAAATTCATTGTAGATAAAAAATATACTTAATCTTCACTTTTCTTTAGGATATCTCGTAGTGGACATTAATTATATTTAGTCAAGAATAACTCATACAAAAAACATTAAATATCTAGAATTTAATTGGCTTCAATGACAGATTATCTCTACACTCAAAAGCAAAATTAACTTTTCTACATAAGCTTTTATTGTTTATGCTAAAATTGTAAGGAACTGAGCTGGAATTAATGAGATATTTAAATTCTGTTCTTATGTCTTGAAACTTACTTAGGACCCAGAAGTTCAATCAGTAAATGATTTGATGTGCTGGTGTTCTCAATTTTTATCTGATATATTGGGTTGAACTTATGAGTTTCAGGATAGTTGCTGCAACCACCAGCAGATCTTCCTTTCCAGTGACCTGTGATCTGTAGAAAAATTGTTTTAAAATAAAATGGAAAAATATCATTTAAGTATTTAGATACTTTTATTAAATATTGAAATATGAACAGAAATTTCATTTTCACAAAATCTAATAACTTACACTGAAAATAAAGGTTTGATTACATACATAAATACCTCTGTCAATGTGTGTGTGTGTGTGTGTACACAGATCAAAATGAAGAACAAAATAGAATACTTAGCAGTTATGTTGCTGTTCTAATAACCAATCAGAAGCTGTGATCACGCCACTTTCAATTGCTATCTCTGTTAACTTATTCCAGCTCATCTTGTCAATTTAACTCACAGGAAGAAAATATTTCTCTCCTTTGATTTGATAAAGATATCTTTGCTTGATATTTATAATATAAAAAGATTGATAATGATAAGAAAGAAGCTATAATAGAAAATAATGAGTATATGTGAAGAATAAGTAAGAGGAAATTATGTGTACTGCTTTTAACATCAATGTAGCATAATATGCAAAGTATACTTGTAGCAATCCTTAAATATATTCAACTTGAGTACATTTGTTTTCATACAACTGGAAGCAATTTTTATTTGTCAATTATTTTAGATTTCATAGCTCTCCAAAATTATGAATACTTTTAACAGTTCCTAGCGAAAAGTTGAGTTGTACAACACAGAGAGCTATTTTACAAACTTATGTAATCAATGTTAAGCCTAGTTCATGTCCCAAAAAATGCATATGAATAAACTATTTGAAATCATATCACAGGTATTAGAGAATGCTTTCATTTTAATAGAGTAGTAAAGACAGGAGACAAATTACCATTGTTTTTGTTTTGCAAACCATGGCTCAGTGTGGTTGTTAGCAATTATATTAAGAGAGCAGATTAAAAATGTTCTCATAGAAATTGAAATTTTTAGAAAAAATAGAAAAACATTAACTGCTTTAAAAAAGGAGTGGGAATATTTATTAGCATAACTCACTTTTTTATCATATTCCTTTTTATAAGGATCTGTGATTTTTGTCAGGGAAAACTCACAGGAAGAATACACACGCAATGTGTAATAAATAGAACTGTTTTTTTCATATTGGGAAATGATGAGTGTGTAAGAGCGGGTGCCTTTTTCCTCCACCATTTTGCAAAGATAATGTGGGCTATTGATTCGGACTCCATCAATAAAGGGAGGAGGGTCATCTGGAAAAAAAAATTGAAGTTTTTAATAATGGTTTTAATAACAGAACAAAAAAAAATAAATTTTTTAAAATACCACATATGATTATTGAAAGTAAATTTATTTTGCTATTCGATTGTTGTAACTATATCATCCATTTGTTTATACAGAAAATACAAAGATACTTAAGTGAAAAAAAAAAACAAAAAAACAACAACAACAAAAACAAACCTGCAATATATCTCTAATATATCATTTAACCCACCATGACATTTTATAATTATTAAAATGGAATTTACAGTAGGCCTTAATAAGTTAATGTTAATAACTCATTTAAATTAAAAAGCCTATTAAATAATTTTATTGTCCTAGTTTCAAAACAATTTTATAAACCAAATAAAACAATTTTTCATTTAAAATACTGTTCTTACAAAAATGTGTTGAAATTATAATAAATTCATATGATTATAACTGCTGCTATGAAAATAGCAATAGTGAATTTAACAAAGTATTCATCAAATAGTAAATCACTAAATTTTGCATCAAATGGTATAAGGTTTTTATTTTTTACTTTTTTAATCAAGTCACCCCAAGCAAGTGATAATGCCACTAAGACACAAATGGTTACTGGGAGTAAAAGAGAAAGAAAAGCCTTAAGGAATCAGGAACCAAATCCTAAACAGGAAACAAGGGATAAACCTCTACTCCTGTTCAGAAAACCAGGGAAGTGTGTGAACTACATGATAGGCTTACTTCAGAAATTGTTTTAAATCAAAATGATTTATATTTACAGTTCTCATCATATTGTTCATATTCTTCTAATAATTATTTTAGAAATATATTCACAATAACAAGGAACATTTATACAGGTGATTCAATAAAGTTTTGCTCTGACATATAGTTAATAACTGAATTTTTTTTCAAATCATTACTGTATAATGTTTGATCTATGTTATTAATATTCACCACTGAATAATGTGCACCGACAAAGAAGATTATACTGAACAATATTTTCTGTATTTTATTGTTATATATATATATATATATATATATGTATGTTATCTGTTTTGTAAAATAAACGCTTTTTTTCATAATTAATTGATTTACCTACGTATATAAATTAACATATGTACAGCTTACAAAATCAAACCTGAAAATGAAAAGACAAAAGGAGAAAGTATTACTGAAAGCAACAAAAAGCAAGAAGTTGTGGAGAGCTATGATTACTAAAGGGACATGGTATTTAGAGAGAAAAAGAGAGATATCAATAAGTAAGTCTTGTTCTCCTGAAAATACTTACAAGGGTAAAACACTTTCTTTCCTCCATTTGTGTAGACTAAAAGTGTAATAAATTCCCGGTTATTGGCAAAGTCATCCTTGAAAAAAAAAAAATATTGAGAAATTGCAAATTTTTATAGACATTATAACATTTATGGATATTTTTGTTGAAAATAAATATATAATACAAACCAAATATCTTGGAAAACTTAAGAGTAAAATATTTTCCTTCATTGAGTTATGTTAGGAAAGATGTTTTAATCATTGCATACGGTTAGTTCAGATCAAATTTTCTTTTCTTTATTTTTTTTTCATACTGTGTTAGAAATGTGTCCTCTAGCATTCTTCTGATATCTGTTATATTCTGGAATGTTATCAAATCTTGCTCTCAGGGAGGAGAGAGTTACCTTCTCCTTCAAGTCATGTCCAGCACCCAGACTAAAGTCTTCTTGGGATTGTTATTTGATTACTATATATATATATATATATATATATATATATATATATATATATACACACACAAATACAGGCAACATATGTAATGTGCTCAAGAGGAAAAGCACAAGCCCATCTCAGAAATTTTAAAACATCCCAGAACATAAGCTAACGCCAGAGGAAAGCTGGGGAGTACATAATTGAAATAACGTGAGATCTTAGCTGAAAACGAAGAAATTAGTCTGAAACAACTTGCATACAATTCATTATTTTTTTTTTATTTGCCAAAATATCTTCTGAATTGTATTTTAAAAATTCTTATCTATTGCCTATATAAATGCTCATTTTTCATAGTAATTTCTAATTCCTTTTGTTTTGTTAAAACACATTTTTAAAAAAGACTGAAAAGAGACAAGCCCTATTAAAAATAAAAAATGCATTACCTTGAAATAAAATAGTAGATAATGATGATTTTAGTCAAAAATGTTAACTGGGTAAGACTGGGTTACAAATATACGTTAAACAGTGAACATATGTATCATGCTAATGTTGTGTCATGCTAAACAACAGTGAGTAATAGTGAATGATGAGACAAAATGTGCTTAACTGTAACATCTTATAGAATGACTAATTCTGTTATAGCCGCAAGCATTGAAATATGATTGGTTTCTAAAAATAACTACAAGAGAATTAACTCTTTTTATTAATACATCACAACATACTACTGAAAAATTAACCAAGCATCATCTTTTATTTTATCAATCAAGTATGTTAGAATACTTGTAAAATCAGATTGCCTTGGGTCATATAAGGAGATACAAAGACAGGATTTTTTTGTGTTCATCAAACAAAAAATAAACAAAAAGAGAAAAACAATGTAATTATGCATGCATTTACTGATGAAATTCTTTGAGCTTAAATTAAATGATGAAATAGAAAGAACTGTAAAAAAATATCCTTCAAGAGTAAATTGATTAATATTACAATCAGATGACCAATATATAACTTATATAGTTTCTAATCTCTGCAGAGAAGAAATAGTCCACCAACAATGAACAGTGTTACATAAATAGAATGTTTATGCACCAAAGTGAAACTTACAATATTGTATGAAGGTAAGCAATATTAATGTTACCTTATCTGTAATATGCCTTGTAAGAAGGATCCACAGGGCAGATGGTTGTGTAGCTCGTACTTCTAGATGATATTGTGGGTTATCACTAATATTGTAATTATCCTTTTTGGGGCCTTCTTTTGCAAGCCAAGCACTGTAATAAAAAATCTTTGATATTATTTCATTATAATCATATTTTGATTACAATAATAACAATAATGACTATAAAAAGTACATCCATCTTACCTGTGTATACATGTAGTATACTTAAACAACTCTGGATTCCAGTTGAGATGTATGACATCATAAAAGCGGATTATAGAATCATAATCAATCCAGAAAACTCCTAAAAAGGAAAATGTAAAAAGATACACTAATATCTTAAACTACTGTGAATATCTCTTACTAATAAAAAAGTTGTATCTCAAGATTGTTAGATTTTTAAAATTTACATTTTTCAAACAGTAAAAATATACTCTGAATTAATTTTTTTTCCTAAATATAATTTACTTGCATGTCAATTTGACAAAGATAATATGTCTAAACTTTCACCTGTTGAGGCCTTTATATAAAAAAAATTCAGGTAAAAATATTTTAAATTTTATACATGATAAGTAATTATAATGTTTGATAATTTAGTGTTTAAGAATAAAAACTAATGATGAAATAAAGATATATTTTTAAAAAATGAAGTTCCCAAAGTTATGTGGCCTTAAGGTATAGCTCATAGGTAAATCAATTTTTCACCATTTTGTATTTAATTGGTTAGTTGATAATTTATATAAACCTTTGAACAAAGTCTTGGATGATGTTAAAAGTTCTCATGGATTTAACAAATGTCATAATTATATAAAAAAATAATCTTATTAAAGATGAGAGTTAAGACACTTGACTATTTCTGCTGTAAAACATTTTTTAAATATCGTGCTATTCTTATTAGCATTTACAATTGTAGTATTTTTAATGCTTATTATGATTGAGAAGAGAACATTAATGTTAATAATTTAGGTTGCTTAATATAAATATTGAGAGTGCTAAATAAAGTAAAATACAGAATGGTAATAAACTATTAAATAATTCATAATCTGTCGATTTTTGTACATGATTTGGTAATGCAATTTTGCATATCTGATACATATGCGATTCATTTAAATGCTATTCTTTGCAACTTTCTATTTTTCAACACTTATCTAAGTTTATAAAAGTACAAATATATTTATACTTATTCATTTGAAACTTTGATACTTAATAAAGTAACCTGACAAGTAAAAGTAATAAAATTTCCATAGAATTTACCATTGTCATACATTTGAGCACTCTGAGGGTCATAATTCAAAATCCTTTGTAGTTCGGGTGTCCAGTGTTTAGTGTCCCTCTCAGAATAATTTCCTTTCCATCGCAGATGATTCCATGGATTCTTCAACATGATTAATTTGACCCCCTTCCAAATACAAATAACTCATTTTACTACACATACAAAAAACTTATACATATTTATAAACTTAAAGCATGAAAATATATATTCAGAATAAAAGCACTCATAAATTATCAATATTTGATTTAAAATTGCACATATTTCAGATTTACTTTCATTCTTGATATATGTATATATGTGTGTGTGTCAATATTTAAAGAGCTAAGTTTTTGGATATACACAAACTTCAATTACTGCTCTACATTATGTAAGACTTTATTATGCAAGCCAATGTTTTCACAATAAGTTTGGTATTAACCAATATTGAAAAGAATTTCAGGATATGCTATGTAATACCTGATTTTTTTAAGAAATGTTCACAATTTGACTCTGTAAGATTTTCTTATGAATCTCAAAGCTTGTTTATAATTATAAATATATATAATATTTTAGTTATTATAGTTATTTTTCATTTCTAATATATAAAGATTTATATGAGTGATAAGAAAAAAAATTTGGAATATCATAGTGTAATCAGTTGAACAGAGATCATGGAAATAGTCAAATAATACTACTTAGAAGATAAAGGAGGAATAAAACTGATGTTTAGCACTAGTATTGTTGACAGATTTTAGTATTCCGGATTAGTTCAAGTTCTTGGACAAATTTTTGTGGGCTCTACATACATACACACACAATAATTGACCTATGGTAGGTGACATTACAAAGAATTAGCAACCAGTCAGAGAACATAAAAAAATGAAAGGACACAACACTCACACCTGGTTTCAATAAAATAAAAAAGAAAATTAGCTTCATTTGAACTGCTTTGATTTTGGTAGGCATAGCTGAGAACATGTCATGTGTTCATACATATAGAATAATAAACCAATCAAATGGCTTTTTTTTTAGTTTTCAAAACCTGTGAGCCAGTAATTAATATGAAAGCAAATACAAAGTTGGTCAACAGCCTAAGAAAGTCAGCAGTATAAGATTCACTCACATAAAAAAGAAATGACTAGGTACTGCAGCTACTCACAAATCACTATCTATAGATACAGTGGCACTAGCTGATAATTGACAGTCTTTTTTCCTTCCTCCTGAAAACATGAACAAACCTCCCCTTTATTATAAGCACATACTCTTTCACATGAATGCATACTAATAGAACCCTTTTAATTCTTGTAAAACCAAACTTACAACTGTGAACTCAAAATAACCTTTGTGGAGAAACTTTTCAGTTTAGCAAATACTTAGCAGCATATAATTTTGTTCTTTAATAATTCATACATAAAAATTTACTGTATATACAATCCTGTTTATTTTATGAAAATATGACTTTAAAAATATACTCAAAAGGAATTTATTTTTCTAAATACAAATTCTTACATGAACAATAATTAGTTGGCAATTTTGAAAAATGTAATGTCTGTTATAATGTATTTAACTGGTTAGTTGATAATTTATCCAGTAATATATGTAAAGTTTTGTTTGAAACAAAAAAAAAATGCCCATCTCTAATGTTATTTGTATTAGTCATTATAGTGACTCCAAGGGGAAATATCAATGATTCTTTTTCTAAATATTTTTGTTCTGCAGCTTTAAAAAAATAAAAAAAAAGAAATTGCTGCAACACATTGATTAAAGTGCTGCTATCTTTTTAGGTTCCAGCTATCTGAACTAGAGCTATTTTTGACTTACCTTTACTTCTTTAATGTCCAGCATGGCATAGGCATGAGTTGGAACAAGCCCAGCACGATCAGCTTCATCCTGACTCATCTGTCCAGTGGATAAAGTAACCAAACAATGGCCTTTGTGAAACCTCTCCAGGATACGTTTAAATTCCTTATCCTTATCAAACTCTGATGTATTAGGCCTGATGGCCACACGTTCTGGAATCCAGCCAGTCAAAGCATTGAGATCAATATTCTAGACATAAGTAGAAAGAGATATACAGGTTTAGGAAGGAATAGATCAATACATATTTATGTTTACATTTATATATTGGAAAGCTAAATTCCTCTGGTAACAGAAACATTTAAAAAAATAACGTATATAGAGTAAACGAATTTCTTGAGCATGAAATGAGTAATTTTTTACTAATATGTGTGTGTGTGTAATTAAATAATTATTGTATTTTCACATTTTCTTAAAAAAAAATACAGATAAATTGGGTGGTAAAATTCGGGGAGGAGGAGGGGGGGGTCTCAGCCTAACCCAATTCTCAAAATTTGAATAAATAATCAAACATCAGATGTTTTTTAAGGGCTTCTCAGTTGAACCAAAATCTTCTGAGTGCCTCCCCCCCAACCTGTAAAACAGATTATTGCTGTAATAAAATTAATAATGAAAATAATAGATTCAAAAATTGTAATAAATCAGTGACTTACAGAATTTGAACCAGGAAAATCATATCCTCCCATTACTTTCATATATGCTTTCTCAAGTAATGACACCCACAGTTCATTGCGGTTATTAGAGAAGGAACACAATAATTCTCCATTATAGTTTAAGGGGAGATAATCATCAATGATCACCTGAAATAGTTGTAAACAAAAAACATCAGTAATTAATTTTCATAACATTTTATCAATAATTTGAAACAATTTTATATTCAAATTATTTTTCTTTCTAGTAACACATCACTTAATAAGTTCAGGGCCTGACATATAAATGATGCCACTAATAAAAAATCCATATGATTTTTATGAAGTACTAACCTTCAAATGGCACATGACATTTGGGCCCAATCGGATTATTAGTATACAAATTACACTTATTTAAGTGAAGCTACTGTTGCAAATTTTCAAAACAATGGAAAAAACTGAATTTCATGTGTTGATAAAGCATTGCTCTCTGATGGGGAAAAATACTGTTCAAGCAAAGCAATAGCTTGAGAAGTGTCATTTGGCCTCCATCAGAAACAATGGTTAAGAGGTGGTATGCTGACTTTAAACATGGCCATACAAACACAAATGATGCTGAATGCTCAGGTCGCCCCAAATCAGCAGGTGACCTGGAAAACACCAAAAAAATCCACAAACTCGTTTTGGCCAATTGTAAATTGAAGTTGTGTGAGATAGCAGAGGAGTTGAACATATCAGAAAGCAGTGTATTCACCATTTCGCATGAACATTTGTCAATGAGAAAGTTGTATTCAAAATTGTTGCCACATTTGCTCACAATGTGTTGACGATTCAGAGCTTTGTTTACAATTGTCACAATGCAACAAGGAGTTTTTGCATAAATATGTGACAATGGATGAAACATGAATCCACCACTTCAATCCAGAGTCAAATCGGCAGTCAGCTGACTGGACAACAGCAGGTGAAAGCCATCTAAAGGGCCCAAGATGCAAACATCAGCAGGCAAGATTTTGACCTTCGTATTTTGGGATGCACATCGATTACCTTGAGGAAAAAATCATCAATAGCGAATATCATATAGCATTATTGGTGTGTTTAACCACTTTCTGTCCCCAGGTGGTTATCCTGGTCACAGGACCATATATTTAACACTTCCACTCCACTGTCCTATTCTGGTCAATGTGCACCAGATCTAACTCTTTCACCCTGGACCCTCAACCTCCGGCGCCTTCCTCTTCGTGTTGAGGTGTCTATTCAGTCTTAACTAAACTGAAAGGGTTGGCCGTAGGTCGCTGAGCATCCATAGGTTAGTCAACCAGCCCACTGGTTTAAATCTGCTTTTTGCCTACATCGTGATTATTAGATTCAGAAAGCAGAAGTGTTGTTTGTTCACGGTCAACTGAAGATGTAGACATGGCTGGGGAGCCTGTGTTAAACATTTAGAATACAACAAAAAGAAATAGAAAGAAAAAAAATAATGTCCATAGAAAGCTGAACAAACAACTGTTTGAAGATTGCACTGTTGAAGAAAATAATAGGAAAAGAAAAAAGCTACAGAAAGTAAAAATTTTTTTTAGCATAACAACTCAAACACTGGAGTCTAGACAGAGAGAGAGTGTGTATGGTTCACTTGTTAAATCATCTCAGAAGAGATATAACTCTTTTCAAAAATGTTCTTCAGACTCTTTTGATGGAGTCAATTCTTCACAAATAAAATTCGGTTTTTCAATGCAACTGCTGCAATGATAATATTTCTCAAAGACATTGTTTCAGACTCGGCAGCACTCTCATTTCAGGGGATGGAGGAGAGATCCTGATCTCACACACAACCATACGTTTCCACGGTTGTGATCTGACTCCTACTTTTCTTCAGCATTACGATGTGCTTATGTAGGAAACTGGCAAGTTATAAGTCAGGTCATCATGAGTGTCTGTTGACACAGCTAAAAATCATGTGAACTCCAAAGGTCCTCTCACTTACTAAGATCTATTTCTATTTCTATTTCCAGTTGATAAAAATTATTTTGTTCATTTCCATTGCCTTCTGATAACCTAAATTCAATGACACATCACTTATGCTTAGATCAGATTTCGCCACCAGTAAACAAATATACTGGCTTTACCTCGCTGTTCCAATTTACTTTCATATTTCTTTATCAAAAATATTATTTTGTTTATTTCCATTGTTTTCTCATGACCCAAATTAAACAGTCTAACTTATGCCTAGACGAGATTTCACCACCAGTAAATAATCTACATGCTGGTTTTACTTTACTCTAAATTTAATTTACTCAATATTGCCACGTTTACTGGAAGCAGAAATTCTGTTTTAAAAAAAATTCTTAATAAAAATTAAAAAAAAAAAACGAATGACATGCCGTTTCGGCCTTCTTCAAGTGTCAGGAATTTTGAACCCTTTAAACGTGTGTATGTGTTTGACTCTCGCTCTATCACGTGTTTGAAGAAAGAGATCGCAAAAAATGTCCACAAATGAAGAAGAAAAAAGTGATCTTTCATCAAGACAATGTACAGTGTCACAAATTGATCGCAACAATGGCAAAATTACATGAATTGCACTTCAAATTGCTTTGGCATCCACCCTATTCTCCAGATTTGACCTCCAGTGACTACTGGCTGTTTGCAGACCTCAAAAGGATGCTCCAGAGAAAGAGATTTGGCTCCAGTGAAGAAGTGATATCGGAAAATAAGTTATATTTTGAGGCCAAAGACAAATCGTTCTACAAAAAGGCATCGAATTGTTAGAGAAGCGTTGGAATCAGTGTATCACCCTAGAAGGAGACCATGTTGATGAATAAAGTTGAATTTTTTCTAAAAGTTGTTTTATTAGTTAGGCCTGGGATTTATTGAGTGATGTGTTAACTTTTCTTTTTTTTTTTTTTATATTATCATATTAAATGTTTTTTTCTGATTTACTATTATTTTGTTTTTTTGACAGTGAAAACATATTTGTTTTTAGATACTGTTAAAAAGTTGAAAAGCAAAATGATAAAAATATGGCTATAAAGACTTTAGTGACAGCAATATTTTTTCTATTTTCAGTTCCATATTTGCAACAGAACAAAAAACAAAAAAAAAACAAAACAAAACTGGTAAGTCAACTAAACCATAATTATTTTGCTTACAAATTTTATTGTTGAAATTAGTCAACTTAGAATTTACAGTAAGCTGCTTTATTGACAGATAACATCAACCTTCACACATTATTGTAGAGTTGTCTTGCAGACAATCTGGCAAACATAGAAGTGCAGAGATGTTACCTTAGCCTCTTTGAATACGTAAAGCTATGATCATTGCAGTATACCCTCAAAAATAAATGCACAATATACAAAAGGAAATGCAAAACATACACCTGCTTATATTTTTATACATTAATCTTTACTAGGAAAACACTGTCCTTGTAATATTTGAGTCACATTTATGTGAAAATTGTGAAATATAAAGTCTTCATTTTTACAATTCATGATCATTTTTCTCATTTTTGTTCAGTTATAGAAAAAAATTGAATTTTTTATCTAAGGATACTTACTTTCCTTGGTACTCCATTCAGATGAAGTTTAATCATATATTTTCCACAGGGATTGTACATTGGCTCCCCAGCTTTGTTCTGGGGGTAGATGATACTGAGAAATGACAGAAAATATAAACAAATGAAAACAAGGCAAGACTAGTTTCTACATAGTTGATTTCTTTCTAGTTAAATAAATAGTAACACCCACATAAATATTTAATAATAATCATAAATTTCAAAGTATTAAAAAACATTTTATTGTACAATGAATAATAAATTATACAAATATAAAGTAAGTTCTAAAATAGAAGATTCTGATTGTTCAGGTTCTGTTGGTTGTACACTGGCATGTCAAAAGTATGCAAAGGTAATGGTAGGTGACATAACTGTAACTTGATGTCATTAAAATGCCCAAAACTGTATCTGTTGTGCACCAGTATATGTGAACATAAAGATGACTGAATTATTGGAGTTCGAATGGGCTATGATAGTGGGTACTAGAGGGATAAGATATTCCACTTCTAAAATTGTGGGGGACATTTGAAATCAGGTCCTTAATGATTATAACCAGAGGTGTTTGACTACAACTGTTACAACTGTGGTAACAGAGACAAGCAACACTAGCTTAAATCACATCTGCATTAAATGCCAGAAGTACGAGATGTATGTCCAACAAGTCAGTTCTGCATTCTTTAGCTTTTGTGGAATATTAGAGTAGAATACCAACCAGGATGCTCCTGTTAACACAATGCATCACCTGGGCTCATGATCTCACTAACAGGTGCCTGAAGACCTAGTAACATACGGTTTGATTTAATGAGTCACAATGCCAGTTGTTTTGGACCGATAGTTAAATTTCAGGTAGAGCAGAGAACCTGTGGGGTCATGGGTCCTAGATGTCAACATGGCATCATGTAGGGTGGTAATGGTTGCATATGGGATTGAGTACGTTCATGTGACATGAACTGAGTCTGCTAGTCTGTCTTACCACGCAATCAGTAACTCCAATGTTGCACTACTGTAAGACCATTTTGCACTCATTCACAGACCCATGCATTCTAATAACAATGGGTCATTTCAGCAGGCTAATACATCTAGCCAATGTTGCCCAGAATTGGTTTGAGAAATATTCTGAAACTTTATAATAAATGGTGCAGCAACCACGTTTACTTGAGATGAGTCCAATCAAGCCTTTTTGGAATGTGGTAGTGAAGTCTATCTGCACGCATGATTCTGCACCTACAAATATCAGGGAGAAATAGACAGCTATTGTGATGGTATGTCTCCAGAGGTTTTCTGACCACTTGCAGAACTGATGTCATATTAAGTTGCTGCACTTTCCTGGACAAATGCACATGTGTGCATGTGGGGATCCTACATAATACTAGGCACCTATAGAATAACCTTTGGCATATCAGTGTACTTTTAAACAATCTGAAAAATTCATTGACTGAAACTTAATGATAAAGCTAACAAGGATGATAATATTAGCCCAAATAATATATAGAATAATCAATAATTAAGTATTTTTCAACCTGGCGGTCCTAAGAAAGTGCCGGGTAGTTTAGAATTTGTTTATCCATTTAATGCTCAAATTGTATACACATTTTGTGCAAGAAGAAAGGCAATGTAAATGATGTGTGAACTGACCTTGTGATGAGTTTTTTCTTAAACCTCCGTTCATACTGAGCAGAAATAGCAAGAGAAGCGACAAAACTGCAGTCGGATACAATTGTCTGTCAATAAGTAAATAAGCTCTTAATTAATAAGAATCATTAAATATAAAGTAATAAAATAAATTCACTGCATATATCCATTATAAAAATCAATAAGCAATTTGTTAAATTTTCTAAGACACAAATTTTCAAGCATTTTTTTGGAATACCAGTTGTACTGTCTTTTCAATCACAACTGGTAAGAATACTGGGAAACTCCCCACACAAAGCATGATCACTTGACTTGTCAGTGTCTGCTACCCCTCTGATATTCTCTTGCTCATGTTCATTTTATCTAGTGGCTGAAGGAAATTTAGATAAGCCCACATTTGTCTCACAACATCACTGCTCACTGAGATCAAATTGTTCTTAAATTGCAGCTTTTGGATCAGCTATATTTTCTTTTATGTATTTTGCAAGTGAGACACGTACAAGCATGTTTTGTTCAAGAAGGCAAGCCATTTTCCTTTCAACAATTATATGCATGTTATTTAATATAATAACATAAGAAATTTTCATTGATAATAGAAACTTCCATTGACTAAAGGTGAATTATCCAACAACAACAAGCCTGGTCCCACTGTGGTATCCTATACAAATGTGCTGAGTTATATTTAATTGATAACTGACTCCCTGTTGGGACTCCATTGTATCATGTATTGTGTGCTGAAACTGCAAGATATACAGGGCATAAGAGATGGTGTCACCAATAGGATGCTTGAGTCACATGGACAATTCTAAATATGTCAAGATTTGGATAAAAGCCTTTGTGGCTACAGCAAGAGTGTGTAATCCCAACGAATGGAAGGTGGACAGAACTAAATAATGGATATGTTTATGGCTTCTGTGGGGTGCAAGATGTTAAAGAAAATCTCCATAATGGTGTACCTACAGGAATTAGAACAAATGTCTTTTGAGGAAGTTGTCAGCATAATAAAAAGAAACAGCAGGACAAAAAGAAGACTGGTCATCGCTGAAATGCCAAAATTCCTAGAAGCCAGGTAGCAGCCAGAGGAAGCTATTATGCTGTACATACATAAATGCAAGGGACAGGCAAAGCACAGTAAATTTGAGAAACTAGAGACTCAAGGTATGTCAACTTAAGATGAGCTGATTCTATTACAAACAACTGAAGGACTTAATGACCCACAGCATAAAAGAAAAGTACTGGAATGCATGCAAAGCGGCCATAGGAACTTAGAATTAAGTGTGGACTACTTACAGTTGCTGAAGAAAAATGAATCTTTTTAAGACTGTTTGCAGAAGTGAAAGACACATAGAAAAAACAAGAGTAATAAACCCCCACCTCTAAAGAACAGCAAGAAGTCAGGGTATTTGTGGTAGAAATGCAAAAAAAATGATAGAATGTGAAAATAAATGGCTGTACATTTAGCATGCAAGTTGGCATAGGTAGTGAGATAACCCTAATTCCAGGAAATTTTTTAATCAAGCTAGGCTGAATCCCAAGTTGAAAGAAAGTGGTTTAAAGTTAAAACAATTTGATGGAACAACAATAAAGACGTTGAATAACTTACACAGCATGTTTGAAATGAATAATCAGTTCAAGGTTATTCAAATTGTGGTAGTAGAGTGCAAGAAGGACCATGGATTATGAGGTATTGACATAGTAAAGGTAGAAGCAGCCAAATCAATAGACTCCATAGGAGCACAAGAGAGTGAGGTAGGACTTCTAAAACGATACAAAGCAAGTATTCAATTAAAAGAAAATTACCACCTCAAATACATTCAAGCCAGAAAAGTACCAGTATATATACTGCCTTTAGTAGAAGCCAAATTAAACTGCATGATCAAGCAAAGCATTCTCAAAAAAGTTACACATGGTGGAAGTAACTGAGCCTCACCTATTGTAGCAATAAAAAAGCTGATGGAGATTTTCAGATATGCAGTGACTATAAAATTGGAGTAAAATACAAGATATGATCAGACACATTACCATTATCAAACATCAAAACGGCGAGCCATGAACTGGCAAACATGATATATTTTCCAAAAATTGACTTGAGATCTGCTTACCACCAAATTCAGATTGACAAAAAATTTAAAGATGTCACCATGATCAACACTCTTATAGGCCTGTTAAGGTAGACTCACTATTTGGAAGTAAAGCTTCTAGTCATATATTTCAAAAAGCAAAGGAATATTGTTAGGCAAGCTAACTAACATAATTATTTACCAAGATGATATAGAGGTAGGAGCAAAAACTAGACAAGAGTTAAAACAAAAGTGGATCAAATTGAAAAAAGGCTGGATTAACCATTAATAGAGACAAATGTAACTTTGATTGCAAGAATCTGGCATATTTGGACTACCAAATATCAAAGTCCAGTATAGCACCTGATGAAAGGCTAACAAAAAAGATTATGGAGGTAGCAATTCCAACCAATAAAAAGGAATCGGAATTTTTTTTGAGGTTGATAAATTTTTACAGTAGATACATCCCAAAATATAGCAAACTAATTGAACCATTGTCAGAGTTGAATAAAAAGAACAGAGTTTGAATGGGCACAAAGACTAAATAACGCTCTTATGATACTGAAAGCAATTATGAAAGAGAAACCTATAATAAGGGTGTTTGATCCTATGAAAGAGATAATGCTAATCATGGACATAAAGGAGAAAGCGATTGCTGCCATCCTATCACAGAAAGATCATTGATAATATACTTATCTAGGAAATTGACAATTGCAGAGATAAATTACTCAAACATTGAAAAACAGCCCTAGCAATTGTTTGGAGTATGGAAAAGGCACAACATATTTTACTAGGCAAGAAATTTCTACTAAAGTCAGACCACAAGCTACTGGAGTTTATTTTTAATCCAGGGAAGAATTTGCTGAACGTTACATCATCAAGAATATTTTTCATGGCATTTGATATGTTAAGGGAAATACCATCCCTTATGCAGATGCTTTGTCAAGACTATGGTTTATAAAAAGAACAGACAAAGAACATGGAACTGAGAAAGATGAAATAATTCAATGGGTAAAGATGAACATACTTCCAGTCAACAAGTTAAAAAATGAGTAAGATACAGTATTGAGCAAAATAAGCAAAAGAATAAGGAATAAGTGGAATAATTGTTTAATAGTGGAGAGGCCATTTAAGGAAATATGGCATAAGATAACAATTGAAAATGAAATTATATGCAATGGAGAGGTGGTAGTGGCTCCACAGATGTTAACAACAGACATATTGAGAAGGATACATGATGATGTACATTGTGGCATAAGAGTGACACACAGATGATGACCAGGTTATGCAAAGGATATTGAAGAATTTATTAATAAATGTCCAAAATGCAACAAAATTAGAAGATTCAGGCAAAAAAAGCTTCATTTATGGCCTAAAGGAGAACAACCATGACAGAGTACATATGGACCCCGCACACATCAGTAGCATAAGATCATTTCTCATAATGGTGGATGCATACTCCAGTTGGCTAGGAAGTAATCAAGGTTAAAGACTAGAGAGCATCCACAGTCAAACTGATTTTGAGAGATGTATTTGCAAGGAATGGAGTGCTGCAAACATTAGTGTCAGATAATGCTCCTGAATTTTTGTACATGGTTGAGGTAGATAGGCTGCATGTCATATAAAACTCCATACCATCCTCAATCCAACAGCATTGCAGAGCAGATGGTACAAACATTTAAAATGACATTGAAGGCATTCTTGCTAATCACAGAAAATATTGAGGTGTTTCTAGCAAAAATGCTCCTCAGTTATAGGTCAATACCACATGTGGAGAGGAAGTTGATCCCATCGCCCCTCATGGGTAGACAGATTATAGAGCCCCATTACCATGTCTTTTGCCACAAGGGAGAGAATATGGTATAAAAAAGACAAAAGTGCAAATCCTGAAGAAACGAACTTTGTTTTGCAGAGAAGCAATAATACGGCTTTGATCAAGCAGTATGTCTTAGCTCATGTGGATCAATTTAGATAAAGGATTGTGTTGGACAATGTGGAGATGGAAGACCAAAGTTGGAAGGAGGAAGGTAACTGCAATGAAGAGGCAAAGCAGAGAATAGAAATGCAAGAGCAAGAAAAGAGAGAAAAATACAGTGATGAGGATGAATAAGAAATGGACATAAGTGGAGAAGAAAAATCTGATGAAGAAGAGGATGAAGAAAGACCAAGGTCACCAGTAAAAAGTAGAAGAGAGGAGCAAAAACAAGAACTATAAATCAAGAGTAATTAGATGTAGCAAAAGGAAAAACAAGGGTATATAACCACTCAGTTCGGAGAAAGTGTGATAGCCTATGCAAATGAGTTATATTCAAGTGCTCCATTTTGTTACATGTAACGGTGTACCACATATCATGTGCTGAAACTGCAGAGTTGCAATGCTGGAACTGGACAGAGAAGTGACTAAATCAAATTTGGGAGTGTAAAAAGTGAGTGATTAGGATTTATAGATCATTAATCTTTTAACCTAAGCCCCAAATAAATCTTCAATGTAAACCATTTGACTTTGACCCTTGGGTAGTTTAAACTGGAACAAGCAGGTGGGAGCCATGAATAACAGATAAACCAGCAATCCCCTATCTCAAGCACCCTTGTGAGATGAGCTTATCAAAAGAAACTGAGAAAATATTTTCCAGTTTAAGAATTTCCAAGCACAGAAGTCAAAAAAGCATGAAGTCCAACTTTGTTTGTAGAGTCTAATACGATCCTTGAATGCACTAACCCAGCTAACAACCCAATGAATCAACAAAGGCTGATTATATGAAAACTGACCAACCAGCTGCAGTTAAGAAAACCACAGCCCTACAAAATGGTGAAAAGTTAATATAGTGAATCTTGTAACAAGAATGGAATAAATACATTTTGTTATAAACAAACATCTTTTTTTCTATCCTGCAATTTTGAGAACCAATTCATTTTTTTTAGCTCAGTAGATGCTTCAACCAACTTCACCCAAAGACCTTTCAAATCTAAAATAGGGCCAACTGTGGTGGAGAGGAGTGGCATATTTAAAAATATTTTTTGAATCAATTTCATCTTTTTAATGTTTATAGAAATGTATTTATGTGCGTTGAATATCGGCTAGGAATGAAAAATCAGGGAGCTTATGCGCAAATATCCTTGGGAAAGGTATTAATCCGTCTCTTCCCTCCAGCTATGGGTCAAATAACAGGACAGATTGGGTTCTATAGTCTTGGCTGGCAACCAGTCTACCGCAGAAAGCAATGGCAACCTACTGCAGGATAATCTTCTGCCCAGTCAGTCATGTCTCGAAAGAGACATGATTGCCCAAGCATGATTCACATATGGCACTTAACTGACTGATTTATTAGGTGCATTTGTTATATTTTGTTGTAATGTTGTCTTTGTTAAAAATAGCCAAGCATTAGGAAAGCTGTAGTTAGAGATAGTACCAAAGGAACAGAAGACTAGGCCAGGAAAGTAGTTTTATTAAATACTCATACACAGAACAGAAAAACTTGAATAAATACACTACTTCTCAAATCCTACTCTAATGTGGCTACTTGCCATATTTATAATTTGGTTGGTTGGGTTTTATGGCATATCAACCACTGTAGGTTATTTAATGCTAAATTTAGCTTTTATATATATATATATATATATATATATATATATATATATAGTAGTAGGCCTCTGTCAGTCAGGGTTGACCATGGGTAGCATCCTAGTTGTCTGCTGGGCTGGAACATCGGCATCTTTGAGTGTAGAAACCGATGCAGGAGTGACAGTCTTTGTTGCAGAGGATGCATTTATGTTTTGTTTCTGGTCTGTCAGAGCTGTCATTTTGCTTCCTGTGAACCCACCTCTCCATGGTGACTTGTGTTAGTTGCTCCTTCCTTGATTTAAGTTGTTGGGCCAGGGTTCCCCTCCATTTGAACCGGTTGACTGCTACGCTCTCTCATGACTCCGTGTTGATGCCCACAGCTTTCATATTGTGTTTTATGATGTTATGATACCACAGTTGTGGCTGCCAAGTGGGTCTTCTTACAGAGGCCAGCTCTCCATACAGGAGGTCTTTAGGAATGCGACCGTCTGGCATGTGGTGGACATGGCCTAACCAGCGGAGTCTGCACTGTTTAAGGAGTGTGAACATGGTAGGCAGACCAGCTTGAGACAGGACCTCAGTGTTGGGCACCTTGTCTTATCATGAGATTCCCAATATATGTCAGATACTTCTCACGTGGAAGGTGTTCAGACGCCTCCCTTGTCTGGCATACATTGTCCATGTCTCACTACCTTATAGCAGCGTACTGATGACACAGGTGTTGTTCACTGCCATCTTTGTCTTTACTGTCAGCTTGGAATTCATCCAAACACATGTTGTGAAGCATGCATGGGTTATGGCTACTTTCCCAATTCTCTTGCTGGGCTCTATGCCCAGGGGGAGGTTGTCAGTGATGGTAGATAAAGGTAGGTAAACTGATGGACCACATCCAGCACATAGTCATTGATGGAGATGACCGGTGGTGCTGCGGTATCTTGACCCAGGACACTTGTTTTTTTTAAGTTAATGGTCAGCCCAAAGTCTCTGCATGCATGAGAGAAATGATCTATCAGTGTTTGAAGTTCACGCTGGGTGTGGGATGATAATTCTGTATCATCAGAAACAACATGTCTCTAAGGACTTTTCGTACCTTAGTCTTGGCTCTGAGATTTGTGAGATTGAAAAGCCTGCTATCTGATCTTGTATGCAGGTAAATCCCTTCTCATGATGTGCCGAATGTGTGCTTCAGAAGCAGCATGAAGAAGATTCCGAAGAGAGTGGGAGCAAGGACACAACCCTGTTTGACTCCGCTGCAGATGTTGAAGGGCTCTGAGGTGTTGCCATTGAACTGCACAGTACCTCACATATTACTATAGAAGGACTCAATCAAGCTCTGCAGCTTGAGTGAGCAGCCAATCTTGGACAGGATTCTAGAGGGAAGAGACAAATTAATACCTTTCCCAAAGTGTAAGTGAATGCAATGGATTCAACTGGAATTCAAACTCGGCTCCCCGATTTCCTACTAATGAGGTTGAATACTTTGGTCAGTTGATGAAAGCGACATATAGAGACATCTGCTGCTTCTCTGCACTTCTCCTGGAGTTGACGAAGTGAGAAGATCATGTCTACTGTTGATCGTTCTGACCAAAAGCCGCACTGCGACTCTGGGTAAACATGTTCCGCAAGTTTCTGCAGACAGAACAAGATCACCTGAGCAAAGACTTTGATCACGATGCAGAGTAAAGAGATGCCTCTGTAACTGTTGCAGTCGCTTCGCTTGTCTTTGTTCTTGTAGAGAGTGATGATCGTAGCATCTCTCATGTCCTGTGGTACAGCCCTTTCTTTCCAGCACTGGTAGAGGACTTCATGCAGAGGAAGCAGTAGGACAGTCTTGCAGTGCTTGATAAAATCAAGAGGAATTTCATCACTGCCTGGAGCTTTCCTTGTGGTCAAACTGTCGATGGCCTTGCTGAGTTCCTTAATCGTTGACTCAGTGTCAAGGTTTTCCACTACAAGCAGGCACTCAATGGCATCAAGGGCTGCAGTTGTCACAACATTCTGTTGAGAGTAGAGGTTGGAATAGTGCTCCACCCATCTCTCTGTTGTTTTTTGTCTGTGATGACTACCCCAATGATAGATTTGAATTTGAAGGGAGCTGCTTTGTTTGGCACTGGTCCCATTGCTGTCTTGATGCCATATATATATAAGACTTGTAACCGTCTATAAGCTATATAAGTTAGAGTTTATTTGCTTGCACACTGCAAAATAATTCCAGGTATTACTGTCTAAGACAAGAATTTCCATTTAATATAGACAATTTGTCTGCACAATGTTAAAAGATAGCATATATTGATCACACATCAGTCTATATCATTGATAAGAGACCAATACTTTTCAGAAGTTTATTATATGACTTGGATCAATTTTTGTAAATAATTCCTTGTTGTAGAACTTTCTTTGAATGTGTGTAAGGTTTGTGCATTTTATCAGTATATGTTTTACTGTGTATTGGTTTCCACAGGGACTTTTAGGAGGAGGCTCCCTTTCTAGTATGAAGGAGTGAGTCAGTGTAGTATGTCCAATGCATAACCAAACAAGGGTAGTTTCTTCTCTTCTTGTATTATTAGGATTCAGTTTCCTTTTCTTTTTATTGTTTTTCCTAGATTTGTTTACATTGCTCGGCTTTTCAGTCTCCATTCTTTCTATCAAGTTAAATCTATTTTTTGGTGTCAACCTTTGATGTTGATGATTCTGTAGATTGGCATGTTAAGTTTGACAACTTTAAACGTTCCTGTGAGGATGAAGTTGGAGTATTGTGTATTTTGGATTGTGGGGAACATTCTTCCTTTTGTTTGGTTCAGGTTTGATGTGTGATTTTTCCCAAGGTTGTCAATTTTAGAAGTAGGAGGACGGCTTAATGATCTCTGTGACTTTTGTTTCTTAGAAGTGGTTTGTGTCTGAGCTGTAGTTTTTGTAGTTGTTTTAATGGAGGATTTTCCTTTGTCTACAGGATTACTTTAAGAAGTTAGTGTTTCTGAAGCTGTAGGTGTATTATTTTTGTCAAGTTCAAGCAAGGCTTTTATCTTATTAATAAAACTGCCCCAGTCATCTTGATCCAGCTGAATTAATGTTTTGACAAACTAGCATTCACGTTGTGAATATGGCAACAAAGATGACAACAACAATTTTAACAATGTAAATAGTATAAATAATTAAAATACCTCATATCAGAAGTATAGACAGATATTTGTTTTCAGTTTACTTATTTATGGCATATCAACAAATTTCTATTTTATTATTTAAGCAAAATAGATTCAATTAAAAAAGAATTGACACTTTCTTCTTTATGGCAATATTTAATAGCGACTAGCATATTGAAGTTATAACAACATATTTAAAAACTTCAGAGTTGGAGCAAAAATAATAAGCAGAGTTCCAAATGAAATTAAAACAAAAAGACCTACCTGCCTGATACTAAAGCTAGAGATAGCATATACCATTTGAGGGTTGTCACAGAAATCTTCTGGCCGAGCCCACTTACAAAAGCGTTCTCTCTGTTTTGGAGAAAGCTTAAGTTTTCCATGTTTATCACTATGAAAATAATAAAAAAACATATTGCAAAGATAATTATTCAAATAAAAAAGTTAAAATAAAAAGAATGCAGAAGATAAAAATTGGGAAAAAAATAGCCTAAATCAAGATATTTCATCCATATACACACACAAACACACACACACATATATATATATATATTCCATTTTTAAACAAGTTATTACAGACCTAGGTTTCTACCATGAGTGGTGTCTTCAGGTGATTTTTAATAGTTATTAAAAATTGCCTGAAGACACCACTCATGGTAGAAACCTGTGTCCGTAATAATTCGTTTAAAAAAGGAAAATATTCAAAAGTTCTACAATATAATTGTATTAAACACTTTTTAATACAAATGTGCACAGGTCTAACACTATTATGAAGAAAAACTATATATATACACACACACACACATCTACATACACACACACACACGTATATATATATATATATATATATATATATATATATATATATGTATATGTATATATTCAGATAGGTGTGAGTTTGTAACCCTAGGTTTCACATTCTTGACAAACTGATTAATTTTTTTAAAAAAATAAATAAGTAGGGAATTAATTATTGTAGAAACATGAGTACAGCGAACACTGGTGGATGCTGAATAACGATGTGTTTATAGAGAGCCTGGAAAAGTTCTGCATGCCATGTTGCCAGCTTCTACCGGAAGTCCCTTCTCCTTGTCTCCCAGCATGCACCTATTAGCTGGGGAATAAACTCCCTTGAATGGTCCAGGGAGGACAACTTTTGATCCTTTTTTTTTATGGTGATCCTAATACCTCCCCCACCTTTTTTTAAAAGACAATTAGCTGTAACAAGTACGCTTGGGTTAATTTATAGGTGCTTCACTTTAGTTCTATTCCGCTCTGGCTGGTTCTTCCTAAGGTTCTGCATTGGTCTCTTTTAAATTTGTCTGTTCGACAGGTGGTATAACCTGTAATTCAAATGTGTCCACCGGTAAGTCCAGTGAAATGTTCGACATCCTGTTTGTCTGAGTGTTGTTGGTGTACCTAGGAAGCAATTGGTTTTTGTGTTGTGCCCAGAGTTGATCTTTAACTTGTACATGATAGACAAATCATTCTTTCTTGTGGATATTAGCTAGGGAAGGGCCTCCCTTGAATGGTCCAGGAGATATAACTTTTGACCCCTTTTTTTATAGTGATCCTAATAATACAGATATACCCACAAACATCCACATGTACACGCATACATACAGATATACACACAAAAATCCACATGTACACGCATACATACAGATATACCAACAAACATACACATGTATACGCATACATACAGATATACCATCATACACAAACATACATATATGTATATACCTACATACACACAAACATACATATACACACAAACATACATATACATATATGCATACATACATATATACCCACATATATGTATACGCATACATATATACACACAAACACACATATATGTATTCACATACATACATATATACCCACATAAACACAAACATATATATATACACATAAACACACATGTATATGCATACATACAGATATATATATACACACAAACACACAGAAATGTATACTCATACATACATATATACACACAAACACACAGAAATGTATACTCATACATACATATATACACACAAACACACATATATGTATACTCATACATACATATATACACACAAACACACATATATGTATACTCATACATACATATATACACACAAACACACATATATGTATACTCATACATACATATATATACACACATGTATATGCATACATATATATATATATACACACACACACACATGTATACGCATACATACATACATATATATACACACACATATGTATAGGCATACATAAATATATATATATACACAAACACACACGTATATATATACACACACACAAACACACATATATGTACACACAGACATATATGTACACACAAACACACACATATATATACACACACACAAACACACATATATGTATACTCATACATACATATATATACACACAAACACACATGTGTATACACATACATACATATATATACACACACAAACATGTGTATACACATACATACATATATATACACACACACAAACACATATGTGTATACACATACATACATATATATACACACATATGTACACACATACATACATACACACAAGAACACTTATATGTACACACAAACACATATGTACACGCATACATACATATATATATAGACACAAACACACACATGTACACGCATGCATACATACATATACATACACACAAACACACATATATGTACACGCATACATACAAATATATACACACAAACACACACATATATATATGCATACATACATATATATATACACACACAAACACACACATATATATATTTGCATACATACATATGTATACATACATACACCCACATACACATATATGTATTCGCATACATACATACACACATATATGTATTCGCATACATACATACACCCACATACACACATATATGTATTCGCATACATACACATACACACATATATGTATTTGCATACATACATACACCCACATACACACATATATGTATTCGCATACATACATACACCCACATACACACATATGTATTCGCATACACCCACATACACACATATATGCATTCGCATACATACATACACACATATATGTATTCGCATACATACATACACACATATATGTATTCACTTATACATACATACACACATATATGTATTCGCATACATACATACACACATATATGTATTCGCATACATACATACACATATATGTATTCGCATACATACATACACACATATATGTATTCATACATACATACACCCACATACACACATATATGTATTCGCATACATACATACACCCACATACACACATATATGTATTCGCATACATACATACACCCACATACACACATATATGTATTCGCATACATACATACACCCACATACACACATATATGTATTCGCATACATACATACACCCACATACACACATATATGTATTCGCATACATACATACACCCACATACACACATATATGTATTCGCATACATACATACACCCACATACACACATATATGTATTCGCATACATACATACACCCACATACACACATATATGTATTCGCATACATACATACACCCACATACACACATATATGTATTCGCATACATACATACACCCACATACACACATATATGTATTCGCATACATACATACACCCACATACACACATATATGTATTCGCATACATACATACACCCACATACACACATATATGTATTCGCATACATACATACACCCACATACACACATATATGTATTCACATACATACATACACCCACATACACACATATATGTATTCGCATACATACATACACCCACATACACACATATATGTATTCGCATACATACATACACCCACATACACACATATATGTATTCGCATACATACATACACCCACATACACACATATATGTACGCATACATACATACACCCACATACACACATATATGTATTCGCATACATACATACACCCACATACACACATATATGTATTCCTGCATACATACATACACCCACATACACACATATATGTATTCGCATACATACATACACCCACATACACACATATATGTATTCGCATACATACATACACCCACATACACACATATATGTATTCGCATACATACATACACCCACATACACACATATATGTATTCGCATACATACATACACCCACATACACACATATATGTATTCGCATACATACATACACCCACATACACACATATATGTATTCGCATACATACATACACCCACATACACACATATACTCGCATACATACACCCACATACACACATATATGTATTCGCATACATACATACACCCACATACACACATATATGTATTCCTGCATACATACATACACCCACATACACACATATATGTATTCGCATACATACATACACCCACATACACACATATATGTATTCGCATACATACATACACCCACATACACACATATATGTATCTGCATACATACATACACCCACATACACACATATATATGTATTCGCATACATACATACACCCACATACACACATATATGTATTCGCATACATACATACACCCACATACACACATATATGTATTCGCATACATACATACACCCACATACACACATATATGTATTCGCATACATACATACACCCACATACACACATATATGTATTCGCATACATACATACACCCACATACACACATATATGTATTCGCATACATACATACACCCACATACACACATATATGTATTCGCATACATACATACACCCACATACACACATATATGTATTCGCATACATACATACACCCACATACACACATATATGTATTCGCATACATACATACACCCACATACACACATATATGTATTCGCATACATACATACACCCACATACACACATATATGTATTCGCATACATACATACACCCACATACACACATATATGTATTCGCATACATACATACACCCACATACACACATATATGTATTCGCATACATACATACACCCACATACACACATATATGTATTCGCATACATACATACACCCACATACACACATATATGTATTCGCATACATACATACACCCACATACACACATATATGTATTCGCATACATACATACACCCACATACACACATATATGTATTCGCATACATACATACACCCACATACACACATATATGTATTCGCATACATACATACACCCACATACACACATATATGTATTCGCATACATACACCCACATACACACATATATGTATTCGCATACATACATACACCCACATACACACATATATGTATTAGCATACATACATACACCCACATACACACATATATGTATTCGCATACACATACATACACCCACATACACACATATATGTATTCGCATACATACATACACCCACATACACACATATATGTATTCGCATACATACATACACCCACATACACCCACATACATATATGTATTCGCATACATACATACACCCACATACACACATATATGTATTCGCATACATACATACACCCACATACACACATATATGTATTCGCATACATACATACACCCACATACACACATATATGTATTCGCATACATACATACACCCACATACACACATATATGTATTCGCATACATACATACACCCACATACACACATATATGTATTCGCATATATATATATATATATATATATATATATATATCTATATATTTAGTATATCGAGGCAGCAAGTAATTTTCTAAACATATTCTATTAAATATAAGAGACAATGTATGTCTATTCTGTTTAATCATGAGCCGTTCTAAACATCGTATTTTTGCTTTAATTTCAGTTGAAAATAAAGACAAAAATTCTCCAACATTTGGATAATTATTTATTGGTTTTCTTCTAAGCTTTCGGCTCACATGAGCCATCTTCAGAGAGGTAGTTTAAACTGAAATATTATAAAATCCACTATCACCGACGATTTTATTTTGTGTTGACATAAAACTCCGCTTGGCAACGGCAATAGTTACCAAAAATAATAAACGCAGTTCTTAAGTTTGCGATGTGGTTTTATGAATTTTCGAAACATATGTTGTTAAATATAAGAGACAATGTATGTCTGTTATGTTTAATCATGGGCCGTTCTAGATGTCGTATTTTTGCTTTAATTTCAGTTGAAAATATAGACAAAAATTTGCCAGCATGTGGATAATTATTTATTGATTCTCTTCTTAGCTTTTGACTCACATGCCTCATCTTCAGAGAGGTTGTTTAAAACTGAAATATTATAAAATCCACCATCTCCGACGATTTTATTTTGTGTTGACATAAAACTCCGCTAGGCAATGGCAATAGTTACCAAAAATAATAAACGCAGTTCTTAAGTTTGCGATGTGGTTTTATGATGTCACACCACGGGATAGCACGAAATGACAACAAAACCATATAGTCAAATGCACTGTAATATGTTATTTCCTGTTTTAAAGTTGATTTTATTGAGTGTTGGTTGTTTTGATTTGATGTATATGGCCTCCAATATCTGCAGGTTCCTCTTACTGTGTGTATGAGTAAGGATCACCGTATTGTTGACCAAAATCTGTCTGATATTACCTACATGTTTATGTTTTTCAGAGAAATCTTGTTTAATAGTACTCTGATCAGAAAAATGACATATAAGTCTACGGGAGAGCGTGGTTGTAGTAAAACCAATATATGTACTAGGTTTTTGATTAGTATCAGAGATGCAATCTCTGAATGGGCATGTAAATTGGTACACTACATTGTTTTTTTGCAGAGAATTTAGTTTAGTGCTTGTTGGGTTATTATAGACTATGAGGTCAATTGTTTTAAACTTTTTATAATATATAATGAGTTTAATTTGATTATTACTTTCCACTGGTTTAACATTTCTATGTATTATGTTTTTGAGAGTTTTTTCATCTTGTTTATAATTGTTATGTATTTGGTTGCAATAGTATAAGTTAATAGTGTTATGTTCAGTTTGATGTAAACCATTATTATTAATATTATCATTATTGTTAGAGCTATTGTTAATTTTGTTGAGATACATTTTAATTTGTTGATCAATAACGGAGTTAGGAAATCCATTATTGACTAGTGTTTGCTTAATGTTGTGTAATTCTTTATAAAATATAGATTTGGAAGAAGATATCATTTGTGTGCGTTGAAGTAAGTTTTTTATAACAGCTAACTTATATCATTGGGGGCATTCACTATTATAATTAAGAAGACATGAATTTATGCTAGTTGGTTTCCTATATAGAGAAGTAGTAAATTTATGTGTGCTAGAATCAATGAATACATCAAGGAATGGGAGTTTGTTATTAATATTAAGTTCTAATGTAAAGTTGAGAACAGAGTGACTTTCAAATTTGTTTTTAAGATATTTAACTTGATCGATATTCTTAGCTAAAACAAAGATGTCATCTATGTATCTTACATATATAGAGGGTTTATTGTTGTCATTAATTATTTTATTTTCTAGATTTGCCATATAATAATTAGAAAAGAGGGGACCTAAAGGAGATCCCATCGCAATACCATCTATTTGTGTATAAATATTGCCTAAGGGATTGTGAAAGGGTACTTGTGTGGTGCATGCTAATAATAGTTTTTTTTAATATAGTGGGTTTAATATTGATTGATGGGAGAGTAGCATGGTTGTATACATCACGGATAATGATGTCAATTGTTTCCTGGACGGGAACATTTGTGAATAAGTTTTGGACATCCAAAGATGCAATCATTTGATTATTAGGTTTTACGGAATGGAGAATCTCTA